>CM076579.1:1537644359-1538844359 GCA_034641835.2 Pinus albicaulis | reverse complement strand
ATAATAAACTAATTAATTAATTAATTTATTTTTAATACTATAATTAATAAATTATAGTTTATAATTAATTAATTATATAATAAATTAATAAATGATCAAGGATAAATGATTAATTTAAACAAAATTAATCACAATTTAATTAATTATAAATATAATTAATTATTTGTTTTAATTAATTATATTCATAATTAGTTATTCTTATATAATTAATTATATTAAGGATTTAATAAATATTATTAATATAAACGATAACTAGAATAAAGAAGCAATAACTAATAATTATTGTTTAATTAATTAATTTTTATTTTAACCAAAATAAAAATTAATTACCTAGGAATAATTATTAGAATTTCAAATTAATACCAAATATGAATTCAAAAGAGGGGGAAAAATATACCTGAGAATCCTATACCTGAAAAACTATGTCTGGGTGGATGGTGCTTTGGAGGAGCAGATTTGTCGAAGAAGGGGTCTCCAAGTGTCACTGATTTCCATTCCACCATCTCTATTAAGATTATCTGGATGCTTTATAATCTCAAGGGCCTCTCTTATCTTTCTTCTTTGATAGTGTTCTTCTCTTGCAATGATCTTTGCATCCCCGAGATGAACACACTCCTGAGAAACTCAAAGGAGTGTACAAAATTGACTGTTCATGCGGGAAAAGTTATATTGGGGAATCTGGACGCTCACTTCAGAAAAGACTGAAAGAGCATGGAGCGGATATCAGGTATGAACGTTCACGCACCTCAGCCCTTGCAGAACACTCCTAAAAAACCAAACATCAAGTTCGTCTTGGGGATGCAAAGATCATTGCAAGAGAAGAACACTATCAAAGAAGAAAGATAAGAGAGGCCCTTGAGATTATAAAGCATCTAGATAATCTTAATAGAGATGGTGGAATGGAAATCAATGACACTTGGAGACCCCTTCTTCGACAAATCTGCTCCTCCAAAGCACCATCCACCCAGACATAGTTTTTCAGGTATAGGATTCTCAAGTATGTTTTTCCCCCTCTTTTGAATTCATATTTGGTATTAATTTGAAATTCTAATAATTATTCCTAGGTAATTAATTTTTATTTTGGTTAAAATAAAAATTAATTAATTAAACAATAATTATTAGTATTTGCTTCTTTATTCTAGTTATCATTTATATTAATAATATTTATTAAATCCTTAATATAATTAATTAAAACAATTAATTAATTATATAAGAATAATTAATTATGAATATAATTAATTAAAACAAATAATTAATTATATTTATAATTAATTAAATTGTGATTAATTTGGTTTAAATTAATCATTTATCCTTGATCATTAATTAATTTATTATATAATTAATTAATTATAAACTATAATTTATTAATTATAGTATTAAAAATAAATAAATAAATAAATAAGTTTATTATATAATTATTATAAATTAATTATTAATTGGATATTATTTAATTAATTAATTGGATATTAATTAATTAATTATATAAAAATAATTAATTATGAATATAATTAATTAAAACAAATAATCAATTATATTTATTATTAATTAAATTATAATTAATTAAATTGTGATTAATTATTTGTGTTTAAATTAATCATAAAATTAATTAATTAATTATATAATTAATTAATCAATTAATTAATTATAAACTATAATTTATTAATTATAGTATTAAAATAAATTAATTAATAAATGAATTATATTTAATTAATTATATTTATGTTTAATTATTAACTAAATATTTAATTTATGATACCAATTTAGTTATTTTAACAAATATCAAATCAATAATTGTAGTGAAATAAAATTTTTAGTGAAATAAAATATATAACAATTCAAATACTTTTAGAATTAAAATTAATAATAAATTTTATCAAATTATTAAAATACAAAAATCACAAAATTCCTGGTCGGCTACCTTTTCAAGAAATTGATCACTATTTATGATCTATAAACCCTTCTCAAAATTCTTCATTCTAAATTGTCCTAATGATGGATCCCAGTTGGGGTTCGAAACGTCGACACATGTTCCTCAATACTGTGGATAATCCGGAAAGCATCTTGAAAAATGATCACCACAGAAGTTTAAAAACCAAAAAACAACCATTATAATCACATAATAACAAGCACATTTACACATAATACACGAGGAAAACTAGAGCTCATATTAACATATGAAAAATGCAACCATGTCATGGATTTCTACGTACCACTTGACCATAGATTGGGCTGAACCAAATATTTCTTTCAGGCAATCACCCTGTGCCATATTCCAAGCATAAATGTGCGACTCACAACAAAACCGACCATGATTCTTAGGATTTACTACATATCCCACCAAACCAGTCAGGGATTTCTAGGCCTGAAACAAGCTCCAATACAACCTATCTGATCTAAAATTTGAGAACTTCTTATTTCTAATACAGAGTTTGACTGTAGGGGCATTTACTAGATATGTCGCCTTTAAAGAAAGGATGAGATCCAGAAGCTATCTGGCCCTTTACAGACTCTTCCTAAAGAAATAATAGAAATAATCACTAATGACCTGGATATGAAACTACTTGTTTGTTGGTGTAAGGTATTCATTATCCATAAACTTATGTGTGCAATCTGTTTAATATGTTTTGCAATTGTAACAAAATGCTTTTGATGAATTTATGAGTCTTTTGTGTGTAGGAGGCTTATTTATTTTTACTGTTTAACATATTTAACTCTGGAAAAACACAGTAAATAAATCACAGAATATAACACAGCATATGATAAGACAGTTCACCCCTCCTGGGCTACATCTGTTGGGTCCAAGGCCCCCAAATGGGCATGTCCTTGCTCTTATTATGCTCAAAATTAGTTATACAATGTGAAGAAAGCCTAAACAGGAAAAAATAGCTGTAGAAATGAGTTCAGAACACTGAAAACAACAAAGATAGGCTTTTGTTTCACCTCCAAATGTTAACCATAGCCCAATACAGCTCCAACACTCCCTAGGCCCTAATGTCTCTCCAAGCTTCTCTATTGAAAAAGTACCTGAAGATGATCTATGTTGCCTCTGCAACCTGCACCATTGGCTCTGGAATGCTCCAATTACCCAAAATAAAAAACAAACTCACTCCAAATGGACTTTCCTACCCAAAATTATGAGCAAAACCACTTTTGCCCAATCAGGGCTAGAAAACCTCCACCAATTATGGAGAAACTGCAGTTAAAGCCACTAATTTAGGAGGTGGCGCCATTCTGGGCGGACTCTGCCAGATTCGTTGGGACCGTTTGGCTTAGCAATAAATGTTAGTGGTATGAGGTCACATGTGGACTGTGCCCGTTGGATTAACCGTTGGAGCCAACGGTTATGAAAACCGTGGCATAAGCCCTAAGCAACTCAAAGGAGTGTACAAAATTGACTATTCATGTAGGAAAAGTTATATTGGGGAAATTGGATGCTCACTTCAGAAAAGATTGAAAGAGCATGGAGCGGATATCAGGTATGAACGTTCATGCACCTCAGCCCTGGCAGAACACTCCTAAAAAACCAAACATCAAGTTCGTCTCGGGGATGCAAAGATCATTGCAAGAGAAGAACACTATCAAAGAAGAAAGATAAGAGAGGCCCTTGAGATTATAAAGCATCCAAATAATCTTAATAGAGATGGTGGAATGGAAATCAGTAACACTTGGAGACCCCTTCTTCGACAAATCTGCTCCTCCAAAGCACCATCCACCCAGACATAGTTTTTCAGGTATAGGATTCTCAGGTATGTTTTTCCCCCTCTTTTGAATTCATATTTGGTATTAATTTGAAATTCTAATAATTATTCCTAGGTAATTAATTTTTATTTTGGTTAAAATAAAAATTAATTAATTAAACAATAATTATTAGTATTTGCTTCTTTATTCTAGTTATCGTTTATATTAATAATATTTATTAAATCCTTAATATAATTAATTAATTATATAAGAATAATTAATTATGAATATAATTAATTAAAACAAATAATTAATTATATTTATAATTAATTAAATTGTGATTAATTTTGTTTAAATTAATCATAAAATTAATCATTTATCCTTGATCATTAATTAATTTATTATATAATTAATTAATTATAAACTATAATTTATTATTTATAGTATTAAAAATAAATAAATAAATAAATTAGTTTATTATATAATTTATTATAAATTAATTATTAATTGGATATTATTTAATTAATTAATTGGATATTAATTAATTAATTAATTATATAAAAATAATTAATTATGAATATAACTAATTAAAGCAAATAATTAATTATATTTATTATTAATTAAATTGTGATTAATTATTTTTGTTTAAATTAATCATAAAATTAATTAATTTATTATATAATTATATAATTATATAATTAATTAATTTATTATATAATTAATTAATTATAAACTACAATTTATTAATTATAGTACTAAAATAAATAAATAAATTAATGAATTATATTTAATTAATTATATTTATGTTTAATTATTAACTAAATATTTAATTTATGATACCAATTTAGTTATTTTAACAAATATCAAATCAATAATTTTAGTGAAATAAAATATATAACAATTCAAATACTTTTAGAATTAAAATTAATAATAAAATTTATTAAATTATTAAAATACAAAAATTACAAAATTCCTAGTCGGCTACCTTTTCAAGAAATTGATCACTTTTTATGGTCTATAAACCCTTCTCAAAAATTCTTCATTCTAAATTGTCTCGATGATGGATCCCAGTTGGGGTTCGAAACGTCGACACATGTTCCTCAATACTGTGGATAATCCGGAAAGCATCTTGAAATATAATGGTTGTTCTATCATTATTGATATGTTGGTTATAAGCATGGTTTATGACAGACTTGAGATATGGCTCTCATCTTGTTTTGTTTTTTAAATGAAATGTTAATGTATTGATGGCCTAATAGATGATATTGCCACTATTATGAGAGGGCATCAGACCTTCTTGACAATTCTCAGATAAGTATGAAGTCCCTAGGCTCATATGTGTTTATATGACCTGTAGATTACATGTTCATGATGTCTTACATAATGTTCTTCATGGATAGGTCTTGTCAGCTTAGGTCCTTGTTCAATTTTTTGCATTAGAGGCCTTGTCATATTGCTATTTATCATTTATGAGAGTTTCATCAAGTTCTAGGCAGAGGCATGAGTCATAGCCCTGAAAAAGTGGCTCAGAATCTAGGGTCGCTAGCACAAAACTACTCGAAAAATTCTGTAGTTGCATGGATTCCCTTCCTGTGCATGCGACTAGATGGTTTCAATCTCATGGAGGGATTATTATGGGTGTGACTAGGAGTCTAGTTCAATTGGAAAGCAAGTTAAGTCAAGGGTTTGACACCTGGAGTGGTGGGGTTCCTGTAGCTTATGAGGAAGGTCAGTTTGGTTTTGGTTTATCGATTACACTTCCTTAACTATACTTGGGGAGTTGAATCATATCATTGTAACTCTTTGTCACATGTTTACCCCGGTGGACCGGTTAGCTTGGGTAAATGTGGGAGGAGGGTGTTACAATATATATATATATATATATATATATAAATAAAAAAATAAAAAATAAAAATTAAATGTCAGCTTCATATATTAGTATGTGAGATATATTGTATTGTAATTTTATTTTTATTAATAAAATTACCAACGTTATTTTCCAAGATAAATCATAATATACATTTCATATTAAAATAAATTTAAGTAAGAGAAACAAACATTATAAGGTAGGTTGAAAACCTAACATAGTCATCTCAAGAGGGAGGCTCACACAACTGAGGGTTTGGTGGAACTACAGGGGATTTCGGCTCAAATCCTTTTTTTTTCTTCGATGGAATGGATAACTAGCTCTAAGGTGCACAAAGGATAAGGGTTTCTTAGACCATAGAAGTTGCTTCTAGGCAAATAGAGGGCTCACATGACCGAGGATTTGGTGGACTTGATGGGTTTTCGGTTAGAAGCTTGGAGTAGGTCATTTTGGTGGTACATCGCAACCATTGACTAGACATAGCAGTGGTGGTTTTAAAGGAGGTTTTGGGCCTATGGGGTGTGTGGCTACTCCAAGTGGTTATGCGAATTGTGCGCCTAGTGGCTACAGACATGGAGGTTTTGGTAGTGATGCAATTTTTGGCGAACCCAGAGGAGGGTAAGGTATTGGGGCGTTTGATGGAACAATGGAGCCTCCTCTCTCTTAAGGATATGGGGGTGGGCATGACCCCTTTATGGCGACCCATTTTGGTTTTTCTACTGCTACGCATCCATAATGTCCATGGGGGGTTTCCATGGTGGGTGTCATCGGTGCCAGAGTGTCCTCAATTGGTTATGGCCCAAAGGGACTTACGAGTGCTAGTTGTGGTAGGAAATTTCTCATAAGAGTGTATGTCTGTGGTAATGGACCTATGGTGGCATTTATTTTTTATGTTGGGGTTACATCTCTAGTGCCCCTGGCAGTTTTGATCCTGTATATGAGATGTCAGCCGCACCTTTTTTCATGGGTTTGGTTGGAGGCTTCAGTGACTCTCATGGGGCTCCTAGTTTCAGTTTGGGTGGCAAAAGGGGAATGACACTTCCAACGGTGCACCTATGGGCATATATGGAGTTGGTGTTGCCAGAGTCCCACATGTTGATAGGTTAATGGGGGCAATTTTTGGCTATAGTGGAGGGACCTTTGGTGCTACAGGAAGAATCACCTAGAGAGCTCCAGAGCTGGTAACTTTTTAACTTGCTTCATTACGATGGGCCTTGTTGGCTTGAGGGGTCCTGACCTAGGTTCAGAGTTTATTGATAAACCAACAAACCCTCCAATTACTGGCCCTTTCGAAAATGAACTGCTTATGCAGGTCAAAGTATCACCTGAAGCATTATGGGGGGGTGTTGGAACCAGGTTTCCGCACCTTAAGGGGAAAAATAATGAATTGGTCCTAAGAAAATCAAGTTCTGACTTAAAAAAAATCATAAATAGACGCGCGCAACAGAATAAGGCAGAATCACAGAATGTGCATAATCCGTAACAGAATAAGGCAGGGTCGTTGATCGCCTTAGCGCCGATAAAACATAATAGAACTGGATCCATATCTAAACAATGCAATTACTTAAGTAGATTTATCGATCATCAATAAGTAATCATAACCATAAATAATATCTGGGCACAATAATAAACAAGTAACAAAAAATAGTGCAATCTCAACAGAGCAGGAATAGTAAATAACACAAATTAATAACACAGTAAGTTCACCAAAATCTGTCCTTTGCATTAATTCTGATTCTTTCAATACATATCAGACTTTCCCTTACATAAACCCTTCCGTGCACACATCCAGGACTAGGTCTCTGTGCACACATCTAGGACTAGGTCTCCGCACACACAACCAGCAGGAGCCTTTGAACCCAACCCAGGAAAAAACCCTTACAACATATTATAGACACATAAACTTATCAAACATCAATAATAGTCTTATCTACTTCCCTTAGACTTGATCTATCTATTTAAAATCATTTTTTGCGCAGATACTATGGTCTCAAACCATGGTTTATGGCCCACAGTTTACCCTTAATCCAAATTACATCAAAATTAGGGACTTTGACCCACCTAAAGCCCCTTGACTCATTCATGCAACGCGCATATGCAATACAAAATTACATCAAAAAGTGTGCCTTAGGGGACCCTGCTCCAACAAGCCCCCAACACAAACATGTGACTCGTCCCAAGTCACTGAGGCACCTACTCCTTGATCTTAGCTTGGAGTGCGCTGACAGAAGATTTCAGAGGGGGCACTAATTCCAAACTTTGGGTTGTGGCACCCTGCGCTTGCTGAACCAACTTTTCTGTGGTGGGCCCTTTAGTGGCCATCTCGATGCTACGATGAGTCTGTTGAATAGTCTTTAGAGTGTTATCCAACGTCTGTGAAAGTTGAAGTGCTTCCTCAGCCCATGATTTCATGCATGCTTCGAGTAGTTGTTCTTTGAAACACATGTCTTTAATCTCTGTTTGTATTGTCTGGAACTCCTGCAGACGAGCGAGGCACTAAGTAAGGACCAAGGTCGGTGCCACTGTCCTGATTTCTTCAAACTACCGTTCCTTCTTATGGAGCATGTCGTGCAACTATTGAACAACGAGATTATTTTGTACTAAGGTCCATACATTCATAGCTTCATCAAGCAGACTGTCACACTGGGTGACCGCAACATCAATACTATCTCGGGCTTATTTGACTTTGGCTGCTCTTTGCGCACAGAATTTTGGTGGAGTCTCCAGCTGCAACTTTGTCTATAGATTTGCAATTTTTTGCTCACATTCTGTTCATACTGTCTGCACCTCAACACACAATGCTTTCAATGTGGTAAATAATCCTTCTAATTTCTCCTTGGGCACAACTGTGGCCAGGACAACTAGAATACCTCGACATACTTGGTGGATCTTTGCCTCTAGCACAGCACGTTGGGCTTTAGCTTATCGACATGCTTCTTCTGCTTTTCATTGTTGTTGGTGTGCTTGTTCTGCCTGTTGCTGGGCTTCCATTGTATGAGTGTGCACAATAGCCTCTCTATATTGAAGTTCATCTGCAATAATTGAGTAAATCATGTGCAGCTTCCCTGGAGGTAACACAGAAAGATCAATATTGATATCACCTGAGCCACGGAATTGGGCACGTCAGCTAGCGTCCACATGAATTACTGGTGTGGGGATTTGCATGAGGAGAGAATCCTCTGTGGTTGGTAAGGAAACATATAATGGCTACGCACTCATGACTTTCACACTGGTTTGGCTCGCCTGAGCTACACTTGCTTGTATCTAGCTCGCTTGCATCTTCAGCTCCTAAATTCCAACTTGAACAAGTTCTAGTGAAGATTTGTATTGCACCTCCATGTTGGTCTGGCAATCCTCGGTCGAAAACGTGACAATGTTGTCAATTTCATGCAGATTATCTTTTGTCAACATCAGGACCTCCTGTCCGACTTCTTTTGAACCCTTCCTCTTCTTTCTTGATCCCCCAATGGCATGAGAGCCGCGCTTGGTTCCCTTTGAGATTTCTGCTTCTGCTGTGTCCTTTGGCATAGAACTGTTCTTCTCTAGCTCTGTTTCTTTTTCAAGGTCTATGGTCTCGCTGGTGGTCGTGGATGTTGCTTCTTTCTCTGTCACCTTCTCTGTTTGTTTCGTTGTTTGGCTGCTAGTGCGCGACTTTGTTGGTGTGATCGGTGTCAACCATGTTGGTAGCCATTCAACCGTTACTCTAAGCAAATCATCCTCTGTCACTAGGTATGGTAACTCATACCACACTCCTTCCATGACGCCCTTTGCGTGGATGTGCATATTGTGAAAGGTATCTTTGAAGTCAGCTACCATCTTATATTGATCATATAAAGTGGGAAACAATCGCGACTTTGATTGTACCGCTTGATAAAGAGTGGCATAATAGAGAACCCAAAAAATATTATTTTCCCTGGCACGCATCGGGTCTGAAGAGTTCCACAAGGTAGCATAGCGCGCAACCTCGCACATCTGAGGCTCAATCTTTGGGAACTGAGTGTCTTCAGGGGTCTTCCACCCAATCAATGCAATTAACAGTAATAACCAAGCATAGTGGAAATGTTTTCCTTCCTCCTGTGCTTCGCGCACATTGTCTAAGAACTCCTTGAAGAGATAGCTGGACCAGTTGTAAATAACACCTTTCTCACACCGTTTAGCGAGCACAATGATGTTCGCAGGCACCTGCTTTGGTCTGCACTTGTGCATCATCTTACAGGCCAAGATGATCATACCGAATCAAACTGCTGGGTCATTTATTTCATCATCTACAAAAACCCGACTCTTCGGCGTGACTTGATATTTCTTCTTAATTTGGTCAGTGACGGTTTTCTCTTGCACCTTAATGCCAAAATAAAAAATAGGGTCAACACCTTTAGCAGGCAGACCCGTTATCCTATGGATCAATGCGACATCGATGGGGATGCACTCGCCCAATCACAATGCATCATAATGGACCAGCGCAAGCAACTTTCTTACGCAGATGTCATTTATGGGGCTACGCCCAAAATGAGGGATCTGGAGAAATTTTAGCAGGCCTTCCTTGTGCATACAGAGAACCCATATTTTAGGCTCAAGGCGCACAATGCCTCCTTCATAAGTGATCTGATCGAGATACAACTCCGGTATTGGAGCAGGGTCCCTTAGGACCACAATTTTGGGCTCAATAATAGTATCTTTGTTAGTTTTGAGTCATGTGTACTATGTAATGTAGATTCAAGGGGCTTTGGGGCGGGTCAAAGTCCCTTCATGAGTTGTAATTGGGTTAATGGGTAAACTAGGGGTCTCAAACCATGGTTTGAGGACCATAGTATGAGTGCAAGTGGAAGGTATAAATAGAAGTCTAGATCGAGTTGGATCAGTCAGTTTTTATCAAAGTTAATAGATGAATTATTGATTATAGAGCTCTGAAGTAAATCTATTGTAAGCATTTTTGTCTGAAAGGCTCCTGTTGGCTGTGTGTGCAGAGACCTTAGTCCAGTTGTGTGTGGACCCCGCTGGCTGTGTGCGCGGGTAGATATAAAGAATTGTAAGGGTTTACGTGAATTGTAAAAGGTTTCTGTGAAAGAATGATGAATAAAGATATGTTTTGGTAATTCTGTGTATCGAATACATCTATGATTCACTTTTGTGTTCTATTTCTGTGAAATAATGATGAATAAAGATCTGTTTTGGTAATTCTGTGTATCGAATACATCTGTGATTCACTTTTACATTCTGTTTCTGTGTATGACTTCTGTTTCCTACATATGATTTATATTATCTGTGATCAGATCGGGTTGCATACCTGTTTTTAATATTGATGCGAATGATAATTGCATAGATCTATTATTGTAAAGGTTTAATATTACATTATTAGAGCAGTTGAAGGGATTGAAAATCTATTGTTTGTGCGTATGCACAGGGTTAACATGTGCTAATCAACCTAGGGTTTTGGGTTAGGGTTTTTGGTGCGCAAGATAGTCTGTTTAATAAGATATATATGTGGACACCCACTTCATTTAATTCTCCCTCAGGTTGTGGAAATCTGGTCCTAGCACCCCCCATACTGCTTCCGGTGAGACTTTGGCCTACGCAAGTAGGTCATTGTTGAAAGGGACAGTAGTAAGAGGGTTTTATTGGTTACACGCTAACTCTGAACTTGGGTTAGGACCCTTCAAGCCAACAAATGGTTCCATTTCCGAGACCGTGATCATTTTGAGAGAGATTAGCTATTGTGGCAGCCATTGAAGACTGAATAAGAAGACTGGTTTGAACAAAATATACGTGAATTCGCCATCAAGGAGGATAGAAGTAATAGATTGTCTACTGAAGACTAGGAATAGAGGTACATTTTCACAAAGGTCCACGA
Organism: Pinus albicaulis; assembly: GCA_034641835.2. Taxonomy (NCBI): domain Eukaryota; kingdom Viridiplantae; phylum Streptophyta; class Pinopsida; order Pinales; family Pinaceae; genus Pinus; species Pinus albicaulis. The sequence goes on along the minus strand of CM076579.1, from coordinate 1,538,832,966 downwards.
AATCTTCTTTGTAACCTTTGCACACAAATTATAGGAGTGGTTATTAAGGTTAGCAGAGTTTTAAACCTACTGGAAGGACGATAAAGTCACTCAGTGGACGCCTGAGTTGATCCAACAATTAGCAAGGACTAACAACACCATCACTGACATTGTAGATCATTGGGTTGACAACATTTTGGGTGGATTTGTGACAGAGTTTGAAGTTGATCATTTCGTGTCATATTCTGAAGTAGAAAGAAGGTTATTCAAAGGACTAAGAGGTAAGTTCATATGCTCTCTGCCTTTGCTGATTAAGATGATATTATGCGAAAAGGGTGTTATATGCAGTCACACCGAGTGAATGACCCCAAACGAGCTGGAAAGCACTAAGCACAATGGAAAGTACTTTCGATTTAACCAAAGAGGTGACAGATTGGTATACAACCATCTGAGAAACCCACCTAATAGTGATATAGATAGTGGTGAGGCTACGGGCACCAAAGGTAACCTGTTGGAAATACTGAGAGGGGGGGTGGGGGGGTGAATCAGTATTCCTTTCAATTAGAGCATTAGTTAATCTTCAATTATTATGAGTGTTTGTACAATGATAACAGTAAAAAAAAGGAACACAAATGCACACATTTTTTAAGGTGGAAACCCACTCAAGGACAAAAAACACCTAATTATTTTCTAATAATTCTTTAATATTCAACTCCAATTGAAACTAAAGCTCTAACTTCCTAGAATCTAGAAAATTATTCTTCTCCAGCTCCCAATGGATGGATGCTCCAACACCCGAGATTCTTCAGTAGTCAACTGAACGGATGCCCCAACACCCAATGAGATACAACTCACCCTAGCACCACCCTACCACCCTGAAGTTTTCACAGGCTTGAACCTGTTGGTGACTTCATGCACCAGCCTAGCACCACCCTACCACCCTATAGAAGAATAAAAGAAGAATAGACTCCCGTACCAGGAAAAATGGTCCACTTTACAATGATATAGAATGATGTAGAAGAAGAAGACACACTATACCATAACCCCAAATATGAAACAACCACCTAATGATGATCCTAGACCTCCCGACACTGCCTCTTCAATTCTTGGCAGATAGACACTAGTACAATTTTTACAATAATGTATTTACAATGACTTAGTACAATGATACCTTTACAGTGACTGTATGCAGTGCTGCCCACTTGAAGACTTCATGTGATGAAATCCTTGCTACTGTTGTACACCTTGATTGTTTCTCTTGTCATTCTACCTCTGCTGCACCTTGCTTTTCTTTTTTGCCCTAGAAAATCTGGACCTTTGCAGCCCTTGACAACACATGATCTAGCTTTTTCTTGCCTTCTAGGAGATTGATATTGAATCTGGTGTATCTTTTTTATTTTTGATCCCCAATATGTGATTTTCCGCCCTATAGTATTCCTTTGAGTCTTCTTTCCAATTCCACAGGTATGACCCAATTTGGATTCTTCAAGAAATAGTTATGCCCAATCTCTCACAATGCCCCAATTATGGATTGTTTCAGTAGAGCAAACTTGTACGGCCTGCCACATGTCACTTTTTCTTCATTTGGATCTTAAATTGATACATATAAAAAAAAATTCTGTGAAATATGTGCCACTTTTTACAGAATTCCAATCCAAAACTCAGAGAGAGAGTTATGATGATTTTCCCAAGGTCACTTCTTTGAGATGAATTTCAGGAGCCTGCAAAAACACCGACTTTCACAGATCATATCTCCGAAAATATTGTGCACCTCAATATAAAATTTTTATATGAGCTTCCTCAGAATTTTTTCTTTGCCTCATAAAAATTTCAGCTTCTGAACCTTCGTAGAAAAAACGTTAGAGCGAAAATTCCACGATGACCTATTTCAGATAGCGAAATCCTTACATAAGGAGGATATGAGGATCATAATTTCTATAAATGCTTAGGTTGAGAGGGGCTTCAACATGTGAACATGGGAGGGATTTTAGGAGCTTAAAAATGATTAATTATTGAATTTTCAATGACCCATGCCACAACCCCAAGGGGTTTTATCCCACTAACTGGGGTTACAAACATCAAACATGAATATCTCTCAAACCGTGAAGAATTACGTGGCGTGCCATATATCAACGAAAACATCTCGATAAGTAGAAACCATCAAAAGAATTCTTGACCCAGAATATTGTAATTTGGTAGGTCAAAATTCCTATGCAATATTGGGGTAGCCCCTGGTGCTGCTTGGGTTGACATCAATGACAACCGTTGATCAACAATCTCCCCCTTTGGTAGTGATGGCAACACAAGCACTCCCCTTGCAATCATGACAACTCTTCCTACAACATTCTCTCCCCCTTTGACATCAATGGAAAATCGTAACTTCCCCTTTATATTATGAATAAGGAAAATCTAATGAGAACTTGGGAGAATCCCAAGCTTCTGGCGAAGATATTCAAATGCTTCATGAGGAAAAGGTTTAGTGAAGATATCAGTGATTTGTTCTTTTGTACCAACATACTCAAGTTTGATATTCTTTTCAATTACTTTTTCTCTAACAAAATGATATTTGAACGGAATGTGTTTTGTTTTTGAATGCATGACATGATTATTGGAGATGCTGATGGCACTGGTGTTGTCACAAAATATGGGAATAGGCTCACTGAATTGTACTTGAATATCTTGCAAAGTTTGTTTCATCCAAAGGAATTGAATATAACATGACGCCACTGCAATGTATTCTGCTTCCCTTGTAGATAACGAGATTGAGGTTTGCTTTTTGCTCAACCATGATACAAGACAACCACCTAGATAGAATGCTGCTCTGGTAGTACTCTTATGATCATCAACGCTTCCTGCCCAATCTACATCTGTAAAGGCTTGAATAATGAGATTGTTACCCATGGGATACCATAAGCCATATTCTTCTGTGCCCTTTAGATATCAAAGAATTCTTTTGAAGGAAATAATATGTGATTCTTTTGGTGCTACTTGGAATCTTGCTACTTGTCCAACTGCTTGCATATAATCTGGCTAGGAGGCTATTACATATATAAGACTACCAATCATAGATCCATACAACCTTTGATCCACATCCTTAGATGAGTCATCTATGTACAATTTGTAGCCTGTTACCATCGGAGTAAGGACGGGTTTGAAATATTCCATTTTGAATTTCTTGAGCATTTCCTTGATGTACTTGGCTTGACATATAAATATTCCTTTCTCTTACTGAGATATTTGAAGCCCTAAGAAGTATGTCAGCTCACCAAGTAAAGACATCTCAAACTGACTTTGCATCTTTGTAGAAAAGATCTTACTTAGTCGATCATCATTGCTACCAAATATTATATCATCCACATATACCTCAACGATTGTTAAATTATATTTATCTATTTGTACATAAATATTGCTATCAACAATACCTTTCTTGAAACCTTGTTGATGTAGATATCCATCAAGACAAGCATACCATGCTCTGCGAGCCTGCTTGAGATCATATAGAGCCTTATTTCACCTGTAAACATAGTCTTCTTTTTCTGAGAGTAGAAAACCTTCAAGTTGTTCAATGTAAACTTCTTCTTCTAATTCGCCATTTAGAAATGTTGACTCCACATCCATTTGGTAGAATTTGATTTTTCTTGAACATGCATAGGTGAGACACATTCAGATGGCTTCCATTCTGGCAACTGGTGCAAATGTTTCATCGAAATCAATTCCTTCCACTTGTGCATAGCTTTTGCAAACCAATCTTGCTTTGTTTCTGGTAACCCGTCCATATTCATTCAATTTGTTCCTGAACACCCATTTTTTCCCAATGAAATTTTTATCTTTTGGTCGTGGAACTAATTCCCAGGCATTATTCTTCTGGATTTGATCCATTTCTTCATTCATAACTGCTACCCAATGTTCATTCTGGTTAGCTTCCTCAAAACTACTAGGCTAAAAGGTTGCTAGAAAAGAAATGTGAGATTGTTGTGATGAACAAAGCTGTCGACCTTCATTTATGTCACCAATGATTTGATTTGATGGATGGTTCTTTTGAATCCATTCTTTTGTTCTCTTTGGAGGAGATTCTTGTTGTTGTTTTGGTATATTGATGATCATTATTTACTTCTTCCTGGTTGATAGTTGCTTCTTGTTCTAGAATTTTCTCTGTGTCTTTTTGACGATGGTGTTCCATTGTGGAGTTGAATAGTATTGTGTGTCCTTGATCACACATTTGTCCAACATTGAGCAGATTGTGATTCATGTTTTCAAACAATAGAGCATTCTTGGCTATAACATCTTTTCTTCTGAGAGTGACGGTACCTGATCCTATTACATTTGAAGATCCATCATTTCCAAAGGATACGATTCCATCCTTCTTCTCTTTCAGGGATACAAATTTCCTTCTATCTCCAGTCATATGCATTGAGAAACTGCTATCAACATACCACACATCTTTGTTGTTTTGAGCCTTGAGAGCGAGAGCACAATTATCAGTCTTCTTCTTCTTCCATGTTCGTTCATTCTGTGGCTTCGAATATTCTTCTGGAGGATTTTCAAGTCTGCAGTCTCTGGCTATGTGTCCAAAGTTATGACATTTCTAACATTCCATATTATTTATTAAATTTTCAAATCTATTGATGTTTCGTTGAGCCCTGGGAGGTTCATATTTGAAGGATCTCCTGGAATTGTATTGGTTCCTAGGGTACGTGCGGCATTCTATAGCTTTATGACCAAATTTTCCACATGAATAACAATAGCCATGAAAAATATGTTGGTACCTAGATGGAAATATTCATTGAGGAATTGTCTTCCAAGGATATTCTTGCGAATCTTGTCCAATGAAGTCTACATGCATGTCAGATCTCATAGGTTCATTGTATTTTGTTGTAGAAGGTCCTGCTTCTTCTTCTTTGTAACCGAGGCCAGTTCTGTCGTTGTAAGATCGTTGATTTTTGATGAGTTCTTCCAATGCCCTTGAGCTGTTGGCATAGTTTTGGACAATTTTTCCCTTCTTCACTTCCTTACGTAGCGAGACTACTTTTGCTTCTAATGCTTCCCTTTCTTGGTTGCTTTCTTCCAACTTCTTTTGAAGTGACTCTTCAATACATTTTTGTTCTTCAACTTCAATTTTGATACCTTGAAATTGTTCTTCAAGGGTATTGGAACGTATCTTCTCAGCCTTGAGCTCTTTTATAATCCTAATTGCCTCAGAAAATTCTTCTATGGTCAATCCTTCTTCTTCGTTGTTTGATACCTCTTGTTTATTGTGCTTGGCCATAAACAATACTTTCTCATTGGCTTCTTCTTTGCTGCCACTGTCTTCATCGGATGATGAGCTATCTTATTTAGAGAGAAAGTTCGTTTTGGATCCTTTCTTTTTGCCTTGCTTGTTTAATTTATTAAAGTCTTTATTTCCTTTTGAGTTGCCATCACTTCTATTCAGACATTTTTTTGTGAAATTCCCAACCTCATCACAACTGAAACATATCAATGGAAGTTTACCTTTGAATTTTCCCTTACCAATTTTTAGTTTTCTCACAAAGTAAGCATATTCCTCATCTGAAAGACCTTCTTCATCATCTCCCTTTTCTTCACACTTGCAGGTGCATGTATTTTCAATTGAAGGTTGTGTTGGAGTTCCCATGTTTTGGCCAGGTTGACAAGACCAAAAGATGATACAACATAGAACCACTTTCAGACCTTAGGATCTAGCCCTCCTAGGTCCAGAGAGGGATCTCTCTATGATTTTCAAAGTATATATGTCTTTGAGGCTCAAAGTTTGAGATGTTAGGCTAGTTATATGCACAGGGTTTGTTTATTTAATTAAGAGTTTGGTTGTTGAGAATCAGGAAAGGAAGGTCCAATATAAGACAAGGATGAGCATAGAGGGAATTAGGCTAAGACAGATAACTTAGGGAACATCAAGGCCATTGGGAAATGGAGGCAAGAAAGGATTTACTTGTGTTCAATGTGCAAGCTTTCAGTTGGGCTAGTCATCTAGAGCATTTGGATCTTGCAAGAGGATTGGTGAAATGGAAAATTAAGGACTGAAAATGGATAAAGGAGAACCAACCAAATCTATCTATAGATCAGGCTAGAGGTCATTTAAATCCAGGCCTACTTGGAAAAAATTAGAGGCAGTACGAGGGATCTTAGAAAGGCTTAATCGGGATGGAAAGATCCTAGTGAGGTAGAGACAAGGTTCTAGACCTCCCAGTGTTCTCAACTCATCCAACTAAATCCTAACAAGAACATCTAAACATATATTTCATTAATTCATACATCAGAGAGCAGGCAATAACATCCACTACACTGGTTAAATCAATTGAAATCAATATTCAGATACACATATGAGAAGAAAACATAAAGGGCTGGGAGAGCAGCAACATAAGGTACCTATCAAGGGTAAATCTTATGCCAAACTTCTGATGCGAGCCAGTAGAAATGGAATGAAATGAAATCAAACACAGAGATAAGAAAACATCACCAGCTGCTTTAGATCAGGATCCAAAGAAATATGCTTGTCATATTAAAAACAACACCAATCAGGTACATCATAACCCATAGCTTGAACATTCAGTCTGAATACATCAAATCTCAGCCTATCTTACAATATTACACAGAGAACTTGTCTCAAGAGGAAAAATGCTTGCGTTTCACTGATATCTCATCAACAACCCTTACAATAATTTCCTTCTGTGCTTTATAGCAGAGGATGAACATAAGATCGACTGAGGGGAGTAGGTGAGCACTAAATGTAACATTAAACACAAAAATGAGTGCAGGGCCGAAACCCATTCTGTTTGATTGCTGTGTATTTAATCTCTGTCACCTCCCTCGTGAAAGAGTGATCTTCTCCGGATATGATCCTAACATCTTTTGGTTGTAGTACTCCTGGTGCTTTGAACAAAAATAAAATAAACTACTGAGAAGTCTGTCATATAAATGCTCTGGTGGTTTTGAACTGCTGTTAGGGTGGAAATTACTTCAGGGACATTGTGCATAATAAAAGCTGTATGGGCGCCCGGTACTTTATGAAGAAAAACATTCTGCTGACGAAAAAACCCTGATGTTACCATTTACTTGTGCTCAGGATCCTTTGATCGATCCTCAGGGTCTTCAAACTGGTGCTTTGCCTTCAAAACCACTGATTTAAGGCTCAAGATCTTCATTAGCGCGCCTTAATCTCCTTTTCTTTGTACTAAAACACTTTGCTGCTCCATTTTTGCTTCTGACAGGTTAGCTCAGGTTTTAATGGCGCCGGGAGATTTTCAGAGTTGGATTCTGCCCTTCTTTAATGCAAGTCCTGTCTTCACCTTCCTTGGTCATTATTTTTATAAATCCTGCCTCTGTAGCTGATCTTCTTTCATTTCTCTGTCCTTGTAGCAGAGATGTGCATCATGGCAGTTTTCTGCTTCTTTGAAACCCTGCAACACTCACGAAAAAATTGAGAAAACATCTATGGGGGTGGCAGACATGATGGATATGATGGGAACAACCATGCAGAATGAACATACGGCGGAATTGTGCAGGAACACGGTGGAAACATTCATGGCGTGGAGAGAGGTGGTGGAATGCAGTCGCAGGTGGAGACATGAAATTTCAACGTAAAACATTGAAAAAGGCCCTTTTGGATGAATAAATATGAATGGACGGGGAGATTGTACGGTGGGCATACGTGGACATGACGTGGCGGGACCGGGAGACAGTGGAAAAGTCAGCGGTGGACGAACAAATCTGGACCGTCGATTGTGGCGGGATCTACGACGAAAAACACATCCGGGGTGACATACAGTGGGCCAGGGGTACGGCGGAGATGATTTAACCAGTGCGCAGCTTTGTTGATGGATGACCGTCGGATGAGACGCTCAGGATTGGATGGCTTTCATAAATTTCACTGCGCGACTTTGGCCGAAAGATAATGCGCGGGGAGAAAGCAGTTTTGCCGTCGTACAAGTGACAGGTGGCGAGCGCTGAATGGAATCGCTGGGTGCTCGGGGAAAACCACCTGCCGTGCATAAGCGGTGCGGAATAAACCAGGTTGTTTTGGAACAGTGCGTGGGCAGGGACCACTGGCGGGAGGACTGTGGACCGTTGATCCGACGGGGAAATGAACAACGATCACGCGATAAGAAAATGAATGGGGGGAAAATGGAGGGCGTCAGGATTCACGGTCACCATCCGATCAACCAAGATCGATGGATGGAGTTTCGCCTGATAAAATTAGTGGATAGGCGCCTTTTGCTTCAGTGGGTGGTTCGGGCACTGGATCACATGGAGAAAAGGGCGCGGGACTAAGCGGGAAAGGGGCTGGGCCTGAAATAAGGTTCAAGGTGGGTTTTCAAGCCATTTTTAACGTATTTTGAGGCCCAAAGGGTAACGATAGGGGGATGGAGGGGGAATTTGGGAAAACAAAGGGTGCAGGGATCCTTAGAAGGGATTTAGGGGGTTAATAGAGGAATTAAAAAGGGGAAAAGTGGGACTTCGACAAAGGGGAGTGAAAGGGGGAAAATGTGGAGTTGGTAGGAAACAAGGGGTAATGTAGGCCCTTTGAGAGATGGATCAGCAAGGGGGATCCGTTTTAGGCATAGCACTTAGAGACTTCAAGGATGATGGATTTTCATGGGAAAAGGCATTCCTTGAAGGCTCCAAAGCAGACTAGCCCCCAACTTGCTTGTCAAGAATTTCATAGGGGGGCTAACAGGTTGTTTGTCCTGATTGGTTTTCTTAGATGCAACAAACACAATTTTTAGATGCGAAGTACCCTCTTCTTCATCAAGTCTCATTTCATATGCTATGAGAACTCCATGTAATTCCTCTTTGCTGAGTTTGTCCAGATTTGCACTGTATTCTAGGACCGATACCTTTGGGTTGAATTTCCCTGGAAACGTTCTAAGAATCTTTCGTATAATAGTCTTCTCATCAACTGGCTCTCCCAATCCTTCCAAAGTGTTGGTTATTTCATCAATGTATTGGAAGTATGTAGCAATGTTGCCATCTTATTTCATTCTGAGTTGGTCAAATTTTTCTCTATATATTTGAAGCTTTGATTCTTTGACATTTGAATCACCTGCATATATATTCTCAAGCTTGTCCCATACATTTTTGGTGGTTTTACAACCCAATACCTTATGATAAGCAGATTCAATAAGTCCACTGATAATAATATTCTTTGATTTTGCATCATTTACCAAAATATTTTTATCTTGTTCATCCATGGTTGGTGTAAATCCATTTTGAACAGTGTCCCATACTTTGTAACCTTGCGCCAAGCGATAGACTTCCATTCTTCCTTTCCAGAGTGCATAATTAGTTTCATTGAAAAAAGGTACACCATTCTTGGTATTGTCGAGTCTCAAAAGTGTTCTCCATATTCATACATATTTCCATTATGTCATAACCATTTAGCTCTTATTTCATAGCCATTTGACCTAAAACCCTACATCAAGTAACCATTTCCATAAATATATGGGTTAGGATCCTTGTTTTCCAAAGTTATTTATTTTATGTATTTTAAGTGAATTTATGATTAGAAACTAGAAAATTAACATAGTTTCATATATCTATATATGTGTTATGAGTTTTGTGACATGTGTAGGTCAAAAGGAGACTTCTAGAAAACCCTTATGTGGCACTCTAAGGCCAAACTCGAATTTGGTTGGAGAAGATTATGGGATCAAGAAGATATGTGTCTCACTTCCTTGTTGTATTGAAACTCTAAGAGGATATGTGTCTCATCTCTTAGTTGTGTTGAAACTCTAGAAAGACATGTGTCTTATCATTTCCTATTTTGATTGTAACTCTAGAGATGGAGGGAGAGATTCATGGACTCCCATTAATGAGATGACTCCTCATATTTTGTATAAATAGGAAAAGCTTTCTCCTATCATGGGTAATGAGGAAGTAATGAAAAAGTAGTAGAGAAGTATTTTGTAACAAAGTTCAAGATGGAATGGGATGTAGATTTGTGAGTTCTTTTTAATAGAGAAATTCAGTTCTTTAATGTTGTTTTGATTACAACTTTAAGGAGCTGAAGGACTTCACCAAATTGGTAGCAGAGGGCCCCTGCTATCCAATGAGGCTTCTACATGTTTTCTAGATAAGTTGCTTTCAATTTTGTTTTGTCATATTTCCTTACTTAGATTGCTTTCTGAAATCATAGCTTTTAGCATAATCTTTCATGGCAGCCCGGGCATTTGCATATAATTTTATAATGACTAATGACATGGAATCCATCTTGTCCTTCTGCTAATTTACTTTTCTTAGTTTTTGTTTAATTCCAGCACTGTTTGTTTATTTCAGTCTTGCACATTTGCTTTAGTAATTAGATTAAATATTAAGCTGCTCATGTCATTTTCAGTTACCTCCGAAAGCCATAGCTAGACTAATGGTGAGGGATTGAAGTATGAGTGTGTAGTTTGATATTAGTTTACTTTTCTGCAAGTTAGATATATTAAATTGCTCATGTCATTTTCAGTTACCTCCGAAAGCCACAGCTGGACTGATGGTGAGGGATTGAAGTATGAGTGTGTAGTTTGATATTAGTTTACTTTTCTACAAGTTAGATATATTAAATTGCTCATGTCATTTTCAGTTACCTCCGAAAGCCATAGCTGGACCAATGGTGAGGGATTGAAGTATGAGTGTGTAGTTTGATATTAGTTTACTTTTCTGCAAGTTAGATATATTAAATTGCTCATGTCATTTTCAGTTACCTCCGAAAGCCATAGCTGGACTAATGGTGAGGGATTGAAGTATGAGTGTGTAGTTTGATATTAGTTTCTTTTTCTGTAAATTAGATATCAGATTGTTCAAGTTGTTTATGATTACCTCCGAAAGCCATAGCTAGACTAATGGTGAGGGGTCAGAATATGAGTTGATGTAATTTGATTTTAGTTTTACTTTACTTGCAATATTTTCTTTGAGTACAGTTTCTTTTGTGTTTAGACAACAACAAGGATAATGAGTTTCATGATCAATAGTTCACTGTTTGCTTGATTAGAATAGTGATGCAATTTTCATTTCCTTTTAGGAATTAATTTTGTCATTGTGTGTTTTAAAATTCTTTTGAATTTTGGAAAACCATTAGAAGGACATCATTGTCTTGAATATTTGTCTCCATACTTGTCTTTTAGAATTTCATAAAAATCCAAAAAAACGACAAAAAGTAAGAGATAGGTTATCTTGCACATATAGTGCGCCACACTTCGTCAGCTTACGAATCCCTGGTTGATAATTTATGTTAGCAATTTAGGACACACTAAATTGACCAAACAGGTATGCTCCATGACCTCCTTCCAGTTTTTAAAATGCTATTGAAGGAACCAAGCTCTAATACCAATTGTTGGAAATACTGAGAGGGGGGGGGGGGGGTGAATCAGTATTCCTTTCAATTAGAGCATTAGTTAATATTCAATTATTATCAGTGCTTGTACAACGATAGCAGTAAACAAAATGAACACAAATGCACATAATTTTTAAGGTGGAAACCCACTTTGGGACAAAAACCACCTAATTATTTTCTAATAATTCTTTAATATTCAACTCCAATTGAAAATAAAGCTCCAACTTCCTAGAATCTAGAAAAGCTTCTTCTCCAGCTTCCAATGGATGGACACTCCAACGCCCAAGATTGTTCAGTAGTCAATTGAACGAATGCCCCAACACCCAATGGGCTACAACTCACCCTAGCACCACCCTACCACCCTGAAGTTTTCACAGGCTTGAACCTGTTGGTGACTTCGTGCACCAGCCTAGCACCACCCTACCACCCTATAGAAGAATAAAAGAAAAATGGACTCCCGTACCAGGGAAAATGGTCCACTTTACAATGATATAGAATGATTTAGAAGAAGAAGACACACTAGACCATAACCCCAACTATGACAAAACCACCTAATGATGATTCTAGACCTCCCGACACTGCCTCTTCAACTCTTGGTAGATAGACACTAGTACAATTTTTACAATAATGTATTTACAATGACTTAGTACAATGATACCTTTACAGTGACTGTATGTAGTGCTGCCCACTTGAAGACTTCATGTGATGAAATTATTTATGCTATTCTACACCTTGATTGATGATCTTGTCATTCTACCCTCTGCTGCACCTTGCTTTGCTTTTCTGCCCTAGAAAGTCTGGTCCTTTGCAGCCCTTGACAACACATGATCTAGATTTTTCTTGCCTTCTAGGAGCTTGATATTGAATCTGGTGTATCTCTGTTATTTCAGATCCCCAATATATGATTTTTGGCCCTGTATTATTCCTCTAAGTCTTCTTTCCAATTCCATAAGTCTGATCCAATTTGGATTCTTCAAGAGAGATTGATGCCCAATCTCTCACAATTACCTAATTATGGAATGTTTCAGTAGAGTGAACTTGTACGACGTGCCACATGTCATTGTTTCTTCATTTGGATCTAAAACTGATTCAGTGAAAACTATAGCCCGTGCACTATCTGCCACTTTTTATAGAATTCCAATCCGATACTCAGAGAGACAGTTATGACGATTTTCCCAAGGTCACTTCTTTGAGATGAATTTCAGGATCCTGCAAAAACACTGACTTCCACATATCATATCTCTAAAAATGTTGCACACCTTGATTTGAAATTTTTATAGGAGCTTCCTCAGGATTTTTTCTTCATCTCATAAAAATTTTAGCTTTTGAACCTTCTAGAAAAAAATTTAGAGAGAAAATTCCACGATGACCTGTTTCAGATAGCGAAATCCCTACATAAGGAGGATATGAGGATCACAATTTATATAAATGCTTAGGTTGAGAGGGGCTTCAACAAGTGAACATGGGAGGGATTTTAAGAGCTTAAAAATGATTAATCATTGACTTTTCAATGACACATGCCACAACCCCATGGGGTTTTAGCCCACTAACTGGAGTTACAAACTTCAAACATGAATATCTCTCAAACCGTGAAGAATTACGTGGCGTGCCATATATCAACGGAAAAATCTCGACAAGTAGAAACCATAAAAATCGTTCTTGAACCAGAATATAGTAATTCGGTAGGTGAAAATTCCCATGCAATATTGGGGTAGCCCCTGGTGCTGCTTGGGTTGACATCAATGACAACCGCTGATCAACATAACCCTCCATCCACCCCATAGTAAAACTCGTGCAGGGGTAGGTCATCTCCTACTCCACCTCCACCACCGCCAAGAGGTGATATGGCTGCACATATGAAGCTACCCACCTTCAAAGGTGTGGGAGATGAAGACATGGATAGATTCTGGTATTTTGTAGATGCAGTTTGGACTGTGTAAAATTTCAACACTGATGCTGTCTAGAGGGCATAGCTAGCTATGACGTTTGAGGGTCGGGAGATGGATTGGTTTATGGGATATCTATCTCAGAAAGATGATCCTACTGTCGACAAGATCAAGAAATATTTGAAGCAACAAATTGAGAAAACCAAAGTCCTACTCACAATGTGTAACAGAGCTAAAATAATTTTGACAAGAGCTAAATGAACCTGTATGGGAGGAAAATCAACGATTGAAGCGCACTATTAGCGACAAAGGATTTGTCTATGATGATAAGAAACATAAATAATGGTTTATTTCCATGCTCCTGCCACACCTGCGTGACCCTATGAATCAACAAAAAATTAATTCTCAGGCTGAAGCTCTTGAATCTACCATGAAGCTGGAAGCCGTGCCCAGAACCACACCAAATACTAGTGTCCCATACTTTGAGATTACATGCAAGTGGGAGGGCCAACTCCATTGTGACCCAGCGATGCCACAGGACCGAGCGGTACTCCCATGGTGTGGTGCACTGACTGTCAAGTGGCTGGACGACATGACACAAACCATTGCCCTCGACTAGGAAGTTATGTACTAGAACCGAAGAAATAATGGTTTAGGTTTTGATCTTCAGTTGGCCATAATGAGCACCACTACCGCACATTTGATAGACAATGCCAACCTCTATAGAGTGCGGGCGAACCCATCTTAACAAGCGTTCCCCTTTGGACGTGGTGGATCTCCATCTAGAGGAAGGGGAGGAGGGAGAGGTGGAGTGAAGGTTGCGGAAGAGGAAAACTGATCTGCTACAACTATGGAGACGCTGGGAACTTTGAGCATGAAAGTTTGAACCCTACGTGAAAATATTTCAGGTATTGTAGACAGTTTGATCATGTTATTGAATATTTTCCTGTTTTGATTGCTAGAATGCAGGAGAAGCAACAACATACAACTACACAAAATATACAAATGGTTATAGCTGAGCTTCAGACAGATGATACGAGTGTAAACATAATCACACGAAGCGGAGCTACCACTAGAGAAGATGAGGGAAAGAAGGTTGATGTAGAACCCTAGATCAGGAATGCTTCTGAAAAGAAGGAAGGATTCAACCTACAGAGGGAGAAGGAGACTTTTGTAGAAGCTAGGAAGGATTTTGTCGCTGCAGGTGCTTCCACATCTAAGTCAATCACAGAAGCAAAGATTGATGACAAAGTCAAACCCTTCTTGCAAGCATGCATCAAGCTATTTCGTAACCAGAAAGCATTAGACAACCTTCAAGCTCTAATAGATATATGTGTATAACTGAGAGCAAGGTTGTAAACAAGATCTACAAGAATAAGAAGAGAATTGGTCAAGAGATGCGCATGACTGTGCATGTCAGGTCATTGTAGACTTGGGATTCGATGCGAATGTTCTACTTAAGTAGACCTAGTATAAGATGGGCGAACCAAAGCTGGAATGGTCTACCATTCAGCTGCGCATGGCCAATCAGCAGAAGATTATTCCATTGGGGAGACTCGCACAGGTTCTGGTAGATATTTCTGGAGTCAAGGTAATCATAGACTTTAAAGTAATACAAATTGTTGATGATACAAACCCCTACCCCACGCTGCTAGGACTGGATTGGGCTATCGACATGGGGGGCATCATCAAATTGAAGCGTTGGAGTATGATCTTTAAAAACAATGGTACTCAAGTTATAGTACCTTTGGATCCTGCGGAAGGGGAGAGATATACAGAACCAGTGCGCGCAGAAGACAATGTCGACCACATCTACAAATTGACTGCACGAGATGAGGATTGGATCAACCAAACTGCTGATGGGATGCTGAATTGGGAAAAGGATAACTCATGCTTCTCTGATTCAGATGTGGAAATGGAAAACTGGCAGAATCGGTTGCATGATGTTTCTGCGCTGCGCTGCTTCAGAGTCACTAAAAACTTACATTGCATCTCCTCAGAGGTACGATAATTGCCCTATTTTTATGGTTCTAGTAATGTTGTTTTATTTTTGGAAGAAATGGAAAAGGTTGTCTCAAAAGAGCGAAGGTTCTAGGCACTCGATCTTGCCATGCGCGCAACTTCAGCAGGTTGGTGGGATACTCACAAAGGGAACTCTTAGGATTGGGAGGAATGTAGTAAAATGATGCAGTTGTGCTTTGAGCAGCCTAATGCCCAATTGACTAAGGTTTTTTGTGGTAGGGGTGATTTGCACAAACACCTGTCTACATGGATGGAGGTATGGGATAAGAAGCGCAGGGCCGAATGGGTTCACATGTTTATCCATACGTTGGGAAAAATCCCTATTGCTTGGTATTTGGAGATGGAGTTGCATCGAGGAACTCTTAATTGGGTTACAATGAGTGAAAGCTTTGTGTTAACCTTCAACATGGCCAGTGGATCATAGGGACTGGATGAAGCCCTGCAGGATATAGAGGCAACTGTCTTTGATGATTCCCGACCTCAGATAGAATGTGTTGCACCAGCATGGGAGGCGCGTATGTAGGATATTGCTAACTGCAGAAATCTGTCAGTGTAAGATAACAATGAAGATCCAAGAAATGTCAATATCCCAGAGTCTAAGGGGATTGCACAATTGGAGGCCCCTTGTTAGGAATGATGGATGGGACTAAGCCCTTAAAACATAAAAAAATCAACATTGGGATGGAGGAACAACCCAATCTGGCCAAAATAAAAGATTATTGGGATGATGTCACAATGGGAAAGGTTGCAGAGTTGTTGACAGAATATCAGGACCTGTTTCCCACAAATTTTTTTGAGCTAAAATGAATTTTAGGAGATTTGGGAGTTATGAAAATCACTCTGAAACTAGATGCGTGCCCCGTCAAACAACGAACATACTAGATGAATCCAAAATATAAGCAGAAAGTGAAGGAATAATTAGAGAAAATGGTTGCTGTAGGAATAATTGAGCCCGTAGAAGAGTCTAATTGGGTAAGCCCCATGGTTGTTTAGGAAAATAAGACTAAGGGAGGAATAAGGATTTGTGTGGACCTGCGCAAACTGATTGATGCATGGGTACATGATCCCTTCCCTACCCCATTTTTAGATGAGATATTAGAAAATGTTGGAGGACAAGAGGCCTACTCTTTCACTGATGGATTTTCAAGGTATCATCATATCAAGATTGCTCTAGAAGACCGAAGTAAGACCACTTTTGCAATAAAATGGGGATCCTTCCAATACACAGTCATGCCCTTTGGATTGAATAATGCACCAACTATATTCTCACGCGTAGTAGTAGCTATATTCAAGGACTTCATGCACAATTTTCTGGAGGTTTACTTTGATGATTGGAATATGTTTGTACTGTTGAAGAATCATGTTTCCAACCTGCGCATGATGCTCGACACCTGCAGAAAGCATCAGATCTCTCATAACTTGAAGAAGTGTATATTTTGTGTTCCTTTTGGGATCTTGTTGGGGCATATTGTTTGTTAGCAAGGGTTGATGGTAGATCCAGCCAAGATTGTAGTTATTGTCAATTTGGAGTTTCCTGCCAATATAAAACAACTGTGCTCTATTCTGGGACACACAGGATACTATAGAAAATTCATTCAGGGTTACACACTAATTACTGCACCCGTGGAAAAATTTCTGAAAAAATATGTGTCCTTTTGTTGGGATAAGGAATGCCAAAAGAGATTTGAGCTGCTGAAGGAAAAGATGGTTACTGCGCCTATTTTATTATTCCCTGATTGGTCCAAGGTATTTCATGTGCATGTTGATGCATCCGACATTGCACTTGGAGCTGTCTTAGCACAACAAGGAGGGGGAGATATTGATCACCCAATTTCCTTTGCAAGTAAAAATCTCTCCAGCGCAGAGCACAAATATTCGACCACAGAAAGGGAAGGTTTGGCTATGGTCTATGCTCTACAGAAATATAGGCATTCTTTTCTAGGAGGGCACTTCAAGATGTTCACGGACCACTCTGCTTTGAAGTACCTGGTCAACAAGCCTATGTTGAGGGGGAATATTTGTAGATGGTTGTTTATATTTCAAGAATATGGTTTTCAAATCATTGTTAAGCCTGGTAGATTGAATGCTGGACCTGATCACTTATCATGCATTAAGAATAGGGATGAACTGACTAGTATGGAGGACGGATTACTTGATGCGCAACTCATTGCCATTAATGTGGTCGATGAAAACTTTGCAAATATCATTCACTTTCTGACTACTGGTAGTGCTCCTGCTGAATATTCAGTGCAACAAAAGAAGGAGTTGGTTTCGCACGCAGCTGACTTTACATTGATTTCTGGTCAACTGTAAAAATTGGGAGCGGATGAAGTTTTAGGAAGGTATGTATTAGAACATGAAAGACAAGACAACTTGGCTGAACTCATGGGTGAGTGGCAGGAGGCCACTATGCAAATAAAGAAATTGTGCAAAAGGTGCTGCGTGCTAGATTATGGTGGCCCACACTGCACAATGATGCACATGCATATTGTCGAGCTTGTGATGCATGCCAAAGAACATGTAGCCATCACATAGAGATGATATGCCATTGCAGCCGCAGATGGCTCTACAAGTTTTTGATAAATGGGCCATAGAATTTGTTGGACCTATTAATCCTCCTAGAAAAAACACTGGCACACACTACATCATCACTGCAAAAAACTATGTAACCAGATGGGCAGAAGCTAAGCTAGTAAAATATTGTACTGCAGACACTACTGCCCAATTTATTTTCAAAAATATCTTGACTAGATTTGGGTACCCAAAGATATTGATGAATGATTGGGGTACACACTTTGTTAATGAGACTATCGTAGCTCTGACAAAAGAATTCAAGAAGTATCACCAGAAGAGTACTCCCTATCACCCTCGGGAAAATGGTGCAGTGGAAGCCATTGAAAAAATCCTAGAGAATGCTCTTACAAAGATCTGCAATGAAAATCAGAACGATTGGGACTTGCACATACCTTCTATCTTATGGGCTTATCAGACCACATGCAAGAAGTTGACTGGTAAAACACCATTCCGGATGGTTTATGGCCAAGAAGCTATCATGCCGATGGAATATATCGTTCCAAGCCAATGCATCACAACACTAAATAACATGGCTGAACCAAACATCATGGAGGAATGTTTGTCACAATTGGTTGCATTAGAGGAGGATCGGTTTATTGCCAACTTTCATCAGCAAGTACAGAAGGCGCACGAGAAGGCCTGGCATGATAGGCACATCCGGAAGAAGGAATTCAAGGAAGAAGATCTGGTTTTATTGTATGACAGTCATTTTGTGCATCATCAAGGGAAGTTCATAAAGCATTGGTTGGGGCCGTATACTGTGAAGGAGATCACCAATGGAGGTGCGGTGCGCTTGGCCACATTGCACAGTAAGAGTCTCTCAGGGTACATCAATGGAAGCCGAATGAAGCCATAAAGAGATAAAAATGTGCCTACCAAATGATTATATGGCCAGAGAAGAGGAATCCACTTGTCTGCACGCTGTGCAGAGGGCATACGCAAGCAAGTGCAACATAAGCCCAGAGGTTGTGCGCGGTGGGAAAAACTAGCAGTTGGAACAATGACTTTGGGTGAAAAATCGATTTTACCATTGGATGGAGTGTCTTTTCTGCAATTAATGAGGAGATATTATGGGATTTTTGACCATTTTTATGGGGATAAGGTGCCATTAATGAAGTTCCGACCCTTTTTACCATGGATTGCCTATAAAGATGAGGGAGTGGGTCGTATTACGGTTATTTTGCTGTTCAAGTGAATTGTGCCCTGAGATCATTAGTGTGCACTGTATTTTTTGCCGTGAGACTCTTGAGCCTGAAGTAAGTAATATTGAGTTTATATTCAAGCCAAGGATGATGACCACCAATCCCGCTACCAAGAGTGCACAGTCTGAAGAGAAATCTGTGCCAATCATGACATCTACTGACTGAGGCTCCGAAGTAGTCCATGAAGTTATCCCTGAGGTTCAAGAAGTCATATCAACACCTGCCAAGGGAAAGGGTAAGGTGACTAAGGGGTCATCGTCGAAGTCATGGACATCCCCCAAGAAGATTAAATCCCCACGCCAGGCATCCAAGGATAGATTCCCTATGGGTGACCCAACAAAGAGACCTATGACAACGACCGAGGAGGCTGCGCTCTTTGTCAAGCCCATCTCGTGGCTCCCCAAGTATGTGAAGCCACACAGACCTTCTTTTAAAGCCTCGAAAGATGTGGATACGATGCGAGACTACCTGCAGATGCCCTTGATCCTTGAGGCTGTCACATTGGAGGGAGATATGTTTGGGAAGATCCCATCGGTGAAATTTGATGATTATGATCTGGCCAATGAGAAGACGTTCCCATAATTGGCACCAAAGTACTACCTTGAACACATTCTGTATGCTTGAGTCGTGAAATTAGAGCCCATGCATTGGGCGCGTGGGTTGAGCAATGTTGGAATTATCAACTTGTTGAGGATTCCTCACTTTGGAAGGTACCCCATCACGGATGTATGTGTGCGCTAGATGCTGACGTTGGTGCACGTTGGGTGTCTCTAGATCAAAAAATGAATTCCAATTGACGTTACGCTAATCCACCAGATCACCGGCCTATCGAATAAGGGACCTAACTCTATGGCGAATTATGGAAAGAGTCAGGAGAATAAAATCTCCGCGAAGGTGAAGAATGACTATAAGGTAGGACAAGATAGCAGGGGATTTTTGGTGCAAAAAATTATAGACCCAACGGTGCGCCTCGGGACCTTAGTGCTGGGCTGCAAAATGATGTGCAAGTGCAGGCCTAAGGTGGTCCTCGTGCATGTCATCGCATTGGTAGGGTAGTGCGAGAAGTGCATAAGTTACAACTAGTCCCAATTCTTGTGCACATAATTCTTGGAGAACGTGCGCGAGGCGCAGGAGGAGGGGAAATTTTTTTTCTATTCATGGACACTCCTGCTCATTGCTTTGGATGCATGGGAAACACCAGAGGCTACATTCCTTCCGACCATGGAGCCTAGTGTATTTGAAGGGGTGTGCTATGAAAACTTGTGGGATTCCAATGACCCTAAGCATGTTATGGATAATAAGATATTTTTGGTCTTATTTGAAGAAGCATTGGCTGCAGCAATCCACTCACGCCCTCGGTTGTCCCCAGCTGCATATGACAAGTATAAGATCATTACATATTTTCAGGTGTCTATGGACAATGTATAGATACGCACACATAAGGATAGGGTATGGTACAACCTGCTCTACATGGTGACAGAGGCCGAAATTGACCAAGACATTGCGACTTGGCCAACTTCATGGAAGACCGGGGTAGGCTTCACCAAGATTGTCACAACCTCAACATATGGAAAAGAAACGACTGGTTCTCATAAAGAGAAAGAAGCAGATAAGGAAGTTGAGACAAAGTTGGAAGCTGATCTCGGTAGCGCAAACCGAAAGAATGGAACTGAAGCAGAGTCCCCCAGAGGCACCAAGTGAGGAGTTGAAACTCCCAAGGGTGTGTGCAAGAAGAGAAAAGGGTCCAAAACATGTGGTGCGGATGATGTCATCGTCACGGAGAATGACCTGGAAAAAATTGCAGATGCGGTCACTTCTGCATCCGAAGACCGGTGGACTACACTGGAGGAGCAGTATAAAGCTGTGGTAGAGGCAATGCAGGTAGGGTTGTAGGCACTTCAACTCAAGACAAACAAAATTTAAGAGAGCATGCTCAGGTGAGGTCGGATCAAGTGAGTGCGAGTACCAACATGGTCATCAACACAACAGATAGTCAAATCTTCCCATTTCCCGGAGCTACGGTTACTTTGGAGTAGACCTATGTGCACGCACAGGTGTAGACGTGCCCCGAGGTTGGTATTGATTTGTCCACGCTTCCCAGTGGAAAGTTTCATGCCATTCAGGCCATCATCACAGATGAGCTGCAGTGTCGAGAGGAACACATGCACTAGCAGTTCACAGAGGCAGAGTAGAAAGTTGTAGCGCGAACACAAGAGTCTCTGTAGGCTCAGACAACTCAGCAAGCTGCAGTCGCCCAACGCATAGAGTTAGAATGTTTGATTGATCACCTTTGTGGTGAACTTCCCGAGGTTTCCATTCCTGCCTATACTGCACCTTAGGACAAGGTTGGAGGATTAGTGGCCACGTTGAAGGCCTCCTACTCAGAAGTCAAAGCGGTCAAGGAAGATTTTGAGCAACAGATTACGGAGTTACAGGCCAAGCTCCAGCCAGGGATGCCGCCCAAAATACGATCCCAGGGCGCTGCCCTTGTAAAAGAGGCATCGTCCAGTATTGAAACAATAATTGACAAGGGCACCTGTTACATAGTATTTTTTCACTGTCCCTGCAATCCCCATCCCGCACATTGGAGGACCATTTTAGTGACTTTTGTATATTATCATACCTTGCAAAAAGTGTCATTGCATCCCTTGGCATGTGAATAAAATTTCCTCTGTTGATCATTCCTGAAGTAGGCTCTCAAAAACACATGAATTTGGGTTGGTGCTCGTAGGTAGTTATGGCCTCGCACTCATAGAGAAATTGACACTAGGCCTCGCGCCCATTGGCCGCATTGTCTCAGTGGACTGGCCACGCCGAGCTGTTTTTGGAAATTTTTAAAAAATAGAAACTAAGTTTCCATGTCCAACCACTTCGTGAGCAGAGTCATCACGGTTTTTTCGACTGAATAACATCGAAGTCATTCCTTTGGCTTCTTGTTTCATATAATTGAGAAACTCCCCAAAGGATAAGGCCTCCCTTCCACCTTATGAGGGATCCCAAACCACCTCCTCCTCTCCTATAAATGCATCCTTCTCACATGATTTCAGCTAGCTGAAAAGTACTTACTATAGATGGTGTGAAGAACTAGGAAGAGAGGAATCTATCGTCGAGAGAGAGTTTAGGCCCATTGCCTCACCAAGTCTGATTCTCGACGAATTCTCAAGACGCGCTTGACTGAACCCATCAAAGGAGGCTGCAACGTCAAGGCATTAAGGTTGTAAACTCCCTTTCTCTACTTATTAATACATGACTGGTTTTTTTGTTCCCATTTTGTGTTTGATAGGTTTAATTCTATGCAATAAGTTCGATTCTCCTTGACCAATCAAATGGTTATGAATGCAAGTACGTTTTCATATGCTGTCACCATTCTCCGATCCTTGTGCAGGTACATAGACATTATCGTTGAAAGACAACGACGTGTGAAGATGAAGATCAGAAGATCGCTGCCACAAGCTACGATGAGAGTGTTGGACCAAGGTAGGTCATCTATCCCAACTCATTTTTGTTCATAAGCTATGAATCCAAAGGACTAGCATGTTCCCTTGTTTCTAGACCCACTCCAGGGCTTGAGGGATCGCCTCTGTCTGTAGAGGGGATTTACGTGCACAACAAGTTGGCGGCTCTACTGGGGATGAATATGTTTGTCATCTCTCGTTGTTCGTCTAATGTTTGGCTTGTTTGTTCAACTTTGGTCGTTTCATTGTTTTTCTGCTTTTTTCTACCTGTCTGACTGTTTTAAGCCATCACATTCAGTCTCAGAGTGTCAAGTCTGACCTCTGCCCAGTGGTCTTTTATTTTTTCCATAGATTTCAGGCTCGGCACTGCTGTTTCTTGAATAGTCACACCGATTGGCATGTGTTTCCTTTTTCATAGGCACACCATCCTCTGTTTGGTGCTGAATACAGCCTCACAGAGGCGCCGAATCCTGTAGGTTAAAATTTTATCCTTTTTATTGAGTTTTGTCATTTTCTCTTAGCTCTGGGTTGGATTTTCATCTTTTAATTGGTCCACTGGAATTTCTTTAACTCTCTTGTCTCGTTCTTGTCAGCTATTTTCCCTTGATATGATTAGTGGAGTTTGTCACCCTAGGGTTTCTAGGTGCCTTCCGTCGCTTGTCTGACTACCTCCTCACTGAACCTTCTGAGTTGAGTTTGAGTCAGTTTCGTCTTTATCTTTTCAGCTGGTTGACTAATTGTCTTAGTTTTCTTTTCATTTCTACGTGTCATTAGGTTGCTAGATGATATTCTTCATGTTTGTTTAGCTCTCCATCTGTCACCTTGAGCATAGATTACATTGCTCACTGAATCGGTTTGAAAGCCCTCTTTTTTCCTGAAGGACTTCATCCTTGTTTTGAGTTTGTTTGATGTTCGTATTGAATTGATCTCTTTGTTCTAGATCATTTCATTCAAATTTCTCAAAACTAGTGTCTATTTTGTCATTTAGTGTAGTAGTGCATATTGCTTCTCATTTATCTAAAAAGAAAAAAAATTTCATTCTTTCTTTTAGTTTGAAAATGAAAAACGTTCTTTTGCTTTAGTAGCTTTTAGTGAACAAGGGAAGATCTTTTTATTTTCTGCTTTGGTTGTCTTAGATGCATTAGGAAAATTTCTTCTTGTATTTGATTGATTACTGCTTCGTTATGATCTACTATCCCTCTCTTAGCTAGCATTCATCGAATTGGAATGATTTTCTTTTGCATATAGTTGTGCATTAAGAATTCGAGATCACAATCGGTAAGGCCTTGAAATTGAAACATTAATTCGAGATAAATTTTAAAATGAATTCAATAAAACTAAGGAAGCACTGAAACCTAACGCACACATTTGGAGGTCTAGGCTAGTGACGTGTTTCGACATCATTAAACCTAGTAGCTGTCATTCGCCATCTGGCATTAGACATCACTAGCATGGACTTGTGCTCCTTGTACCGTCGAGTATATAAAGGGAGACACTCATGGGTTGCAATCCTTTATCCATAGGAAGTTGAGTCTGCCGCCCTGTAACCATGATACACCGAACACATCATTCGGGGAGACTGCCTGCACGTAAGTTAAGTCCTTGGTCATTTCTCTTTCATTTGATCACCAAGGTGTATATTGCAGTTCACGGAAACTTGGTACACCCTCTTGCTTAGTTTTCCTAATTAGTCATTTTGGTCTTTTCATGACTCTCTAAAAATTGAAAAGATCATCGAGCACTTGTCCTTTCATGCTCGTTCAACCTGAAAGTGACTAGAGTCACATTTTTCCTATTTATTGACTCTTAAAATATGAAAAGGCAGAGTTTTGTTTCAATGTCATAAAATCAATTTCTTACGATCACACGCCCATTAAAGATATTTTTGGCTTGTTCTTAAGTAATTCCTTAGTGTTTGGTATTGAAGTCTCGATTGGTCATATCGATTCTCTCTTGTTTTGAGACAAAGTCACGATGGCAGAACCAACAGTTTCATCGTCCCTTTCATCAACTCCTAGTTGATATACCTCTCCTGAAGTTTCTTCGGGGGCACGTCAGCCTACTAGGCCTCTTTATTACTGACATGATATTATTTCGAGTATCTTACCCCTTGCTACCCAATCTCCTCTCGAGGAACCTTTTAATATCTGGTTTTGGAAACGAGGAAGAGTTTCGTCCTCTTACTTTGGAACCATATTTACTTGCCACTGCTCGTCGCCTTTTCAACAATACCATGGCTTCATCCGAAATGGATTCTTCGAGTCCCATCAATAGTGAAGAGCTTTATGTTTCTACAGGAGACCATCAACTCTTTTCAGAGAATTTTCCTTATGTCTCGAGTCAACCTTCCTCACAGCCGATATCTCTCCCGGCCGGTTATCGTACGCTGGGTCAGATCATTTCTGGTGTTGCATCAATGTATCAGAACCTGACATGGTCAAGTACAATATTGACTCCCTCGGGAAGCTCATTTGTCACCATGTTGGGGGCATCATCCTCTGTAATATCCAAAAAGGGAGAATGCAGTAATACTTCACACAATATAAGAACTTACAACAAGATAAACAATAAATCTTAAGTACACATCAGAATATGTAGAAAGATCTGAGCCATTTTATTATATTGGAGAGATTTAGTTACACAAGTACAGATTGTAGGTATATCTAGCCAAAAATATGAGCTAGGATCACCCAGAAAACATGCATACAACATGTACAACGTAACTGGAGAGGCTCTGCAGCAAATACTGCACTATCCCTTCAGCAGAATATGAACATATAAATGCTGGCTGAAAAGGGAAATTCAGATCTACTCAAAACTGGAGCTCATATGATGCCAAGATTCAAGATTTGGCCAATGTGATGGATTCCCAAGATAACCCAGAAAGGATTTTCCAAATCTGAAACCTTGGAAAATCACCTCCCTAGGATTTGATCCTTGATCTGCTGGGAAATACAGATCTGAAGAATAGATGGCTGAAATGTGTGCTCAGATCAGATCTATGCTTGAAGGGATGATCCCTTCATCAGATCTATGAGCTAAAAGCTCTAGATCTACCTTCTCACTCCTCCAATGATGAATTCAGCTGCTGCAACACAGTTGCCAACAGAAATTGTGCTGTGAGGGAAAGAGAGGCCTTCTGCCTACTGAAATATGATGCAATAAACTCCAGGATGATGGTAAGACTAATGGAAATGTGAAGGAATGATCCTCCACTGGATTTCTAGTTGAAATACTAGCAACTTCCTTCCTCCTTTTTGATCTGCAATATAGAAAGTGTTATTCCTGAAGGGAATATTGCTGCTAGGAGGTCAATAAATTTTGGCCTGATGCTAGATCTGCAATGTGGCTCTGGGAGTGCTGATATAGAAGCCCAAGTGATGGGAATAATCCCTCACCTTGTTCTCCAGCTGAAGTATTGAAGACAACTTCCACCTTCCAAAATGATCTTCAGAAATATGAAAATTTCTGAATATGAATGTTTTGTAGAAAGTAGAGAAGAGATGTGGCACCAATGCCTGATGTAGAATGAAGAGAAATCCTCTTTCTAGAGCTACTCAAGAAAGAGGTGGGATTCCCACCTAGGAACACCCTCTGCTAAACAACACCTGCAATCTCTGCTAAACAGCCCAAGAATGCAGTGGAATGTCACTTGACAATTCCAGATCTAAAAAATCATACATCAAATAATCCAAGATGCCTTTCACCCTTGCCTTCATCTCCTCTATAATGTTTTAGCCTTCCCAAGCCTTGGCCCTAATCTCAAATGCACAGTTACATGTGGAAAAGATCCTCCAAGAGGGACTGCGCTGTTTGACCAAATCAACCAACAAGTCTAGGTGCAATGTACACCTCCTCCATCATGTGTGCTTCATTTCCACATGATCTTCCATCACTTGATCATGAATGCTCAATGATCCTTTGTTTGACATCTTCAAGATCTTAGTTGACTGAATCAACCCTCCATGATCTTTCTCATTAAATGAGACATGATCTCCAATCTCATTCACATTAGTAGTTTCTCAACTACCTCATTTTGTAGATATAGTCTTAATTAGTCCACATTCACACACCAAAAGTGGATCTTATTCATATTTGGGGTTTGTGGGTCCCTCCAACCTTTTATTTACTTAATTCATTAAGAAAATCAAGGACTCTAATATTCCAAATATGATGTGAAAATTTGGGAATATTACATCCTCTACTCCCATGATGTCGACGATTGTTACATTTTTCCCAGTCTAGCCTACCTTCTGTGTGGCCTCATCCGCATCGGCTGTTAGTATGAATCAGTCATTGTCGTCATATTCTGCTGTTCGTCGGTCTATTTTTATCAATCCCATGATACCCGTTAGGCCCGCCGTGAGTGGATCACAGTCTCATGTTTCAAAAATCCAACCTACTGGTAGTGCACCCATCGCTTCTACTTATATTCTTGGAGGTTTGACGTTCGATCAATACCTGTTGGCCATTCAACAACAGAATTACACCCCTTAGGGTTCCCAGTAGCTGCAAGCTTCTGTTAATCCTCCACATCATTATGACAAGTATGAAAATACTGTCTATCTCCCTTGAATTGACCCCAATCAGTTCACGTACCAACAGGGACAACCCTATGGTCCATAAGGACAACCTTTATAGGGAAAACCTTCAATCCAATAGGGACGACCCTATGGTTCACAGGGAAAACCTTATGGTCCATAAGGACAACCTTTGGTCCAACAAGGACAACCCTATGGTCTTGCTGGTCAACCTTATGTTCAACAGGGAGTATCTTACGTTCCTAGGGGGCAAATCTATGCACAACAGGGACCACCTTTTGTGCAACAGCACCAGCCTTACATTCAGCAAGGCCAAAATTTTGTACAACAAGGTCAACCCTCTATTTCTCAGAAATTTCACCCTGGTCTTCAGGGTAAACCTGGCCCATCCCAACCGTTGGGCCAACCTCTTCCACAAGGGAAACTCGGTGGCTCACAGTATCCAAGCCAACCTGCACCGCAGGGAAAGCTTGTCCAACCACAACATCTGGGTCAAACTGCACCTGAGGGGCAACCCATTCAGCCTCAGGGCATTGCTTACATTCCTTAAGGTCAATCTCAGGTAGTGTACAGTGCACCCCAAGGCACTGCTTATATTCCTCAAGGTCAATCTTACGTGGTATATAATGCGCCTTACGACAGTGCTTACATTCCGCAACAAAATCCATATGTTTCTCAGACAGGGCCTTAGTGGTATGCTCAGAATTGTTATCCTGGTCCTCAACCGGTGTATGGGTAGAAATATCAGGCTTATAACCCCTACGGACAAAATACTCTGAGACAGAACGTATGGGGGCATAATTTCTCCCAACCTGGTTGGAATCCAAATACTGGTCTTTATCAAAGGCCTGCAATGCCTTTCAATCCACAATTACCTTTTCTCACTACGCTAGAACTACTCAATGTGTCGAAGTTGACCAATGATCTGATCCTTCATAATCCATATTGGCCTCCAGTTCCAACTAAAATCCCTGGCGATTGTCCCAAATTTGATAGCAAGTCCGGAGAAGATCGCCAAGCGCATTTTATGAATTATCACCTTTGGTGCTCCTCTAACTCTTGGGTTGACGAATCAATTCGACTATGTATTTTCTAGCGGACTCTCACTGGTGCCGCTGCAAAGTGGTACATTGAACTCTCATGTGGCATTTTTCAAGATTTCAGCTCTCTTACTATGGTGTTTCTCACCCACTTCCAGTTACCAGTTCACTTTGAAACTGGGACGCACCACCTCACATCCTTGAAATTGTATCGAGCTACTCATATCTCCGATCATATTCATGAGTAGAGGTGTCTTCATCGTTTGATCAAGTTTTCCATTCCTGATTAACTTGTAGCTGATTGGTTCACTACCTCTTTTATCGGTCCAATTGCTAAGGACATTTCTATGGGGGCATGTGTTACCGAGGAACAAGCCATTGCGCGTGCCCCATACCTTCATTTTGTGTACTCTCAGTCTGGCACAATGTATGAACTCTTGCCTGATTCTCCGCGACATGGAGCTACCAAAGCACCGACGACACTAGCTATCGACGGTATCATTGGTTATGTGTCCCAGACTTCTCGAAAGTATTCTACAAATCCTACGAAGAAAAAATATACTCCTTCCACTGATACTGATTCTTAGCCACCTCAGAATTTTGGTAAAACCGTAGAAGTGAATGCTGTCTAGTCCAATCCGGCAGATAAAACTTCCAAGGGTAAGAAGAAGGGTAAAGGTAAGGTCAAAGCCAATACCCCAAAACAGGATTCTTTGAAACAGAATGCTGACGATGGTTCAAAACGCAAACTGAAGTACCCTTGTCTGATATGTGATGATGAGCACTATACCAAGGAATTTCCACGATGGGCCGAAGTAAGTTGACTGCTCAAAGGCACCCAAGGCACTCCAAATGTTCTTAAAGAACTTTCCCATCATAGCAAACTTATTTGGTGGAGCAACCTTAGTCCTCCACACCATTTGGCTCACAAGTTTTCATGATGAATGGTCCTGCATCCGTCTCTATTGCTACCCGATCGAAAGATTATACCAAACCGCGTTAGGCAACCTGGAAGGAAATCATTGATGGTCCTCCTCCCCTGCCTGCTTTTGGCCCTCTTCATATCGAAAGGCCTAGTACTGAACCCATTGTACGAACACCTTCTAAAGGTGTACTCCGAAAATCTTCCTACAATCCTAATGCTCATGCCGCTCAGCATTAAAGTATTGTTGAGGATTTGGCTCAGGCGCCATCCGCTATGTCTGCGTTGGAAGTGCTTTAGAGTTGTCCGTCGCAACGAAAGGATTTGTTATCTGCCATTGGAGGGATCGATCCCGCCGACTCTAGCCTTACCACTTTTTATTTGGAAATTTTCATCCCACATCTCCCTCACCAGCTTGCACTGATCATTCAAGTTAGGATTAATGGAAAGAATATCCATAGAGCGGTCGTGGATGAGGGTGCATCTACGTGCGTCAAGTCTTCTACTTTTTGGAAAGCCATCGATTCTCCAGCCCTTACTCAATCTCCAAATGCTTTAGAAGCTTTTGATGGAAGAGAAACTCACCCTCTTGGTGTTCTCGCTAGTTTACCTATTACGTTAGAAGGGAATATGGTTAACGTTGAGGTTGAATTCATTGATGCTAAAATCAATTACAATCTTCTCCTTAGTCGTATTTGGACTCATGCCATGCTGTGCGTCCTGTCCACTCTCTTTCGTGTTCTTCGATTCCTGCACGAAGGAAAGATCATCACTGTCGATAAGTTGACCTTTTCCACTTCCTCGTCATCCGAGAGAAATGTCCCATATGCAGATCGTATTACTACGCCTTATGAGAGTATAGGACCGGGTATTTTCAAATATCCCACCCTCATGGGTATTTTTTCTCTTCCTCCACCCAACACTGCTGAGGTTAACATGATATCTAGAACTTCTGATCTGTGGATCATCCCTTCACCCAGGCAGATTGATTTGTTTAGTGACTCAATGTCGTTAAGCCCAATAGAAATTGATTATTGTGAAATTATTTTGGCTTCGGCTCCTCCTCCCTTTGATCATACTCATTTGAGTGTGTCTCTTGATACGCATTCTCAATCCCCTTCGCTCAGCACTTCGGATTTTCCTGATCCCTTGAACGAGATATTTCCCACTGATGAGGCCTGTTGTACATATTTACGCTTGCATACAAAATTTCGGTCTGTCACCTTTTCCAAATCTCTTTCAGACCTCCGCCGTGGCCTAAACCCCCCATGTCTCTATTTAATATTACCATTTCCGCTCATGAAATACACTGTGCAAAGGATTAAAACCCACTCCTGGAAATATGTCGGGCCTAGCTCCCTGAAGCCTTAGCCCCTTTCGTTTTAATCCACATACGACCCGAGCGCAAATCCATATGCTAGAAGAAAGGGGGTCTTAATAATAAACGTATTGCGGGCGCAATTGCAACCGTCGGATCAAAACAAATCGATGGCCCGCTGTTAAACCATCCGTGGTGGCCTCCGCATCCATATCCCACCGCAGAAACCGCTGGTTCTATTCCGCACCGCCTTCACCAGGTTGGCGGTTTTCAACCAAACGCCAGCGATTCCACAAATCGCGTGACGCGTGTCTTTGGTACGGGCCCTAAAAACCACTTTTTTGCGTGTTAAATGTTGAACAATGGCCGGGCAGCGGAATTCACCCGTGCCGTTGGATCTGTCGACCTCAATCCAACGACGGATATCCTCCAAAGCTGCTCGCCCGTTAACTTGTGTCCGTCGCGTCTTGTGGCCCACCATTATGCCACTCCCATCGCCTTCGAGCCATTGATCTGTCTTCCAAAATCCGACGGCCCACAATCCAGTCTTCTCTGTTTGTTGACCTCGCAGCCACGTCATCCACCCACCTGTCCTTCGTACGCCCATGTGTCGTATTCCCGTGTGTCCGAGGCATTCTCCCCTGCCGAATATATATATGTGTGTGTTTATTCGTATTCATTGTTTTATTCCTCCACCATGTTCAAACCACTTTACGAAGAAAACCTGCATTCCTTCCGATTATCAAAAGCTTCCATTGTATTTTCTCCACCACCCTGCGCATTCTTGCCATTCAGCCATGTCCTCACCGTCATTATCGTCAACACCTCCTCGTCCATCCCACTTCTATCCGGTTTTTATAATGTGTTGGTGGATTTTGCAGGGTTTCAATATACAAAAGGAGGTTTTGATTCACAGTTTTGGTTGCAGCAGTAGAGCATCTCAGAAGGTAATTCAATTGAAGCTGTCATTATGAAGAAGGGTCCTGAAAGCCACCATGATAAGACATCCATCGCAGGAGCTGGATTAAAAATCTTTCGAACTCTCCAGGGACAAATTAAAGATGCCAATTAGCGTATGGGGATATAAATGTTCCAGCAAAGAAAATCAGCAAAGAATTAAAGATTTCAACTACCTCACTGAAGATTACGAGCTTATATCTGGTGTTAAAAGACAAGGGTATCAGATTAGAGATTTCCAAGATCAAGCTGAGGGTACAATACATTAAAAATCATATCCTACAGATTGTATTTCAGCTAATTTTCTTCTCAGGAAAGTACAGAAGGTTCATGAAGATTTCCCCTTATGCCGAGCCTCTGCAGAGATCTTCTTCCTAGTTCATTTATTCTTGCAAGCAACCTCAAGGTTTTGTCGCAGCAGATTTTCCTCCTCCAGCCAAGTACATAGCATTTGTATATTTTATTATTTATGTCTTGTTCATAAGGAGATTTTTATCTCCAGCATTTATTTCATGAAGTAGTAGCTGAGTACGTGCATCATTTCAGCACCGCCAAATAGCATAGGCGGGCTTTCCCCCAAATTTGTTTAAATGAGACCATTAAATGTATATCACCTACCTCATTCTCTAGAGTTTTCTCCTTCCTCTATAAAAACTAGAAAGAAAGGCATTGTAGAGGTTCCAGATTTCTATCAGAAAACTGTGCAGTGAAAAGGCTCTTGTATACATTTTGTAACGCTTCTGTATGAAGGCTCAGAGCCCGTAGGGTCTCAGTGAGGAGGAGTTATAACTGTAATGAGGATTCTGGTCTTTGGTATTTCACAGTATGTAATTTTCTCTCATGTGTTAATACAATCTCTCATTTCATGCTATTTGTCTTCTTGTATCATGTTCTAGAATGCGAGTGGCTCACTAGTTTGCAGTAAGGATTCATCCTAGTTGATGCCCTTTCTGGAATTAGTCAAGCGCTTTAAATAGAAGTAAATCATGATATCTTTGTTCATCATCCATTTCATCCATATTTTCTGCTATAATGAGTAACTTTAGGAAGGTGCTTTTAAAAATGCCATTGTCATGTACTTTGGATTCTTAGTTGGTTAAGCATATATGTAGGTTACTGTGTAATATGCAGTGTGACCTCACCTTGGCTAATATCACCTACATGTTTCCTCACCTTTGCCTCACTTTACTGATATTTTGATTGTGGTATATTATCTGAACTGGCCCTCTTTGCAGTAAGCTGTCTCTTAACTGTCTGATGCCTTTGTATTGGAGTTTTGCATGATGTTCCTACATTATTCTTATCTTTGTATCAACTTCTGAGAGAGATTGGTCCCATTTAAATTAATTTCCTTGTTCAACAAGAGATAGTAAGAGAGCTTTTGGACTGACAACCCAAGCTATATAATGAGCTCCTTGCTATATTAAGATGTCCTAGGCACTGGTCTATGGCAACTCTGGACTGTCTCTAGGAGTGACAAAATTGTCCACAACATCTCTCTGGCGACGTTGCCGGGGATCGAATTTGAGATTATCAGTTTCCCTGGGCCTCGACAAATTGTTTTCACTCTCTAATCAGGTGAGCACAGAGAGTTGAAGAGTTGCGTATCTCTCACCTTGGCGAATCCACTGTTCTTCATTTGATAAATTTATTGGTAGTCCTGGCTCCTCGTAAGCCACAATTGAGGTTAGATACATCTCAGTCAAAAACACCTTACGTGTCTGACCCAGAGAAGATCATTCATAAAAGAGTTTGGAAGGAGAGGAGATTAGTTCGTGCTAAAAACCCCGAATATTCCGTTGAAGATTATTCGCCCTTTTCTTCTCAAGAAATCAGAACAGAAAATCCCGAGTTTTACTCAGAAACTCCACGTAGAGGAAGTGTCTGGATCGAAGAAGATTTCCATCCTACTCCCGAGGCTGAGGAAATTAAAGAAGTTACCGAAGTAGCTGCTGTCAACCGTGAATTATTCCCAGCTACGCCTCAGGCTTCCATACAATATATTCCCATCGTTATTCATACCCCACTTCCTCCTACTCCTCTTCCTTCATTTGTATCTCAGACTATTGCACAACCCCCACCTCCTCCAATGTCTAATGTCCCTGCTTTTCTATTGAACAAATATGCTCCCCTGGCCTTGCCCCAAGTGCTAAATGATATGCCGCAAGATTATTTGAAGATTCTGCTGAGATTTAATGGTGAAAATGAAATTGATGCTCAGAAACATCTTGAGACTTTATGCTCTTTTGTAGAAAACTTAAATGTTGAACATTTGGACGTGGTCTTAAGATTGTTTGTGCAGTCTTTGGAGGGTGAAGCCAGAAAATGGTTCAAGACATTGGGGAACCGTTCAGTAACCACCTGGGATGATATGGAGAATAATTTTCTCAGGAAGTGGGGAGAGAAGAAAGATCATGGACAGTGTCTCACTGAATTTAATACTCTTAAGAAGAAACATAATGAAGGAGTATCAGAGTTTATCAAGAGATTTAATGAGCTATATCTGAATCTGCCTGCTGATATGAAGCCCAATCAAAATGCTGCCAAAGTTATTTTCATAGCAGCATTTGACTCAGACTTTGGATTCTCCTTGAGGGAAAGAAAACCTGCCACTTTTGACGATGCACAGTCAGATGCCCTTGAATTAGAAGAAAACTTTGCCTCCACTGGGAAGTTAAAGGGAAAAGTTGAACAAGATACTAGGAGGAGAGGCAAAGAAGAGGTTTCCACCTCTAATCAGGAAAAGGATTCAGATAAAATGGATGAGATAAGCAAAATGATAAAGAAGATGGTCAAGCTGGAATTGGAGGCTAAAAATGCGGCTCCCAAGAATTTCTACAATGCTCCCAACAGAGGATACAATCCCCAATATAAAATACCACCATTGCAGATATTGCCTAGGGAAGCAAAGGAGCAACAAGATCAGGTACCACATCCCCTGTACCTAGAAGGCCCAGTAGATGAATCCACTGAAGATGCTGCTTATGGATTAGAAGACTCAAATCTTGCCTTTTCAAATAATGATGACATAGAATGCCCATTGCAAGAAGAAGAAGAAGAAGCAGAGATTGATCATTATTGTAAGCAATTTGCTGATTTCATGCAAGCACAATTCAATGTAAAATATGATCTCAGATCTTCAAGGAAAAGGACCCGAACTCAAGATCAAGAAGAGAAGCCATCTCAGAAAGAAGCATCTGCTCAGAAGGAATCAGCAACAAAGAGAAACATAGAAAAAGGTAAGAGTCTTCAAAATGCCCCCTTGCAGCCCAATGATCAGATTCCCTCTTCTTCAAAAGTAGTCAGCCCTCCTAATGATGAACCTGTGACGAAAGAAGTTAAATCTTCAGCTGAAAATAAAGAGTCAAAAGAAGTAGTGATAGAAAAGCCCCCATCTGCTTTCAATCTGCAAAAAGAACTTGAGAAAATTAAGATTCCTGTTCCCCTGACCAAACTATTAAAACAACCTGTATATCAATCTCAAGTTACTTCTTTCATGTTACCTCCTGAAATACCAATTGTGCCTGATAGTCTAAACCTTCAAGAAGAAAGACCCATGGTAGTCTTTGGCCCACATGTTGAGGAGATAGACCCTTCTACTCCTCCTTTTTATGCGTCTCTAGTTATTCATGACTTGCTGTTACACAATTGTATGTTAGATTCCGGGGCTTCCCATAATCTTATGCCTCTGTTTGTCATGGAACAACTAGGACTGCAAATTACAAGACCTTACAAAGACCTATATTCATTTGACTCTAAAAGGGTTAAATGCTTGGGAATGATTAAAGATTTAGTGGTCAATCTGGCCCAAATTCCAGCAAAGAGTGTGGTCATGGACATTGTGGTTGCTGATATCCCAACCCTCTTTGGCATGCTGCTGTCAAGGTCCTGGGGTACAAAAATTGGGGGGTCAATCAAATTAGATTTAACATATGCTACTGTCCCAGTCTTCGGAGGTCAGGAGAGAAGGCTATACAGGGAGACTAGATTTGTTAAAATGGTAACTAAGGCTGGCTGCTCAGAGAATTCCCCAATTTATAACAAAGAGGGAGATTTTTCATGCTTGATGTTAGAAGAAAATCAAAATTATTCCCATGAACCCCTTTTTGGTCAAATCCAAGCTGAGCAGCTCAAAGAAGATCAGGAATCAGAAATTTGGACTTTGCATTTTGATGGAGCAAATTCAAGAGAAGGCAATGGAGCTGGGGTATTATTAATCTCTCCTGCAGGAAAATGGGTGCCACTGTCCTTTAAATTGGAATATGAGGCTACCAATAATGTAGCTGAATATGAAGCTCTTCTATTGGGACTGCAGACAGCTAGAAACATGGGCATCCAAGGCCTGAAAGTCATGGGAGACTCTGAGCTGGTGGTAAGGCAGATCAAAAATCAATGTCAAACCAAGCATCCTCGACTGAGAGCTTACAGAAACGAAGTGTGGGACATGGTAGAGAATTTCTTCTCAGCATTTAACATACAGTTCATGCCCCGGGAGCAGAATAGAATAGCAGATTCTCTTGCTGTAGCTGCTAGTACATTCCGACCTCCTCAGAAACCACTTTTAAGATACGAAGTGGAGGTACGTTACAGACCATCTATCCCAGATAATATTAAGCACTGGCAGGTATTTGAAGATGATGAACAGATGAAGAGATTCATGGAGACAATGGGAGAATTCTCTAACATGGAGATTGATGATAATGAAGAAGAACAAACTGAAAATATCGTAGAAAACAGATGGGAAGAGAAGATAGCAGGTAATAAAGTGCTGCAGCTGAAAGGAAATGTTATACCTAGAGGTCTGGTGCCTCTAGAAATATTATTTAACAAAAATGATATTCCATTGCAGCCAAACAAAGTGGTGGAAGAAAATCTAGTGGAAGATTTAAATCTGGGTACTTATGTTGATCCCAAAATTGTAAAATTATCCAAGAGGGTCCTAGAGGAATATAAAGAAAAATATTTGAAGTTGTTTCAATCTTATAAAGATGTATTTGCTTGGTCCTATCAGGACCTAAAAATTTTTGATGTTAATATAATGCAGCATAAAATTCCTTTGAGGGAAGATGCAAAGCCTTATAAGCAGAAGCTCAGACAGATAAATCCTCTGCTGCTTCCCTCTATTGAAAAAGAAATCAAGAAGCTACTGAAGGCTAAAATAATTGTGCCATTAAGATACTCAGAATGGGTAGCAAACCTTGTTCCTGTTCGAAAGAAAAATGGAGAAATAAGGCTGTGCGTGGATTTCAGAAATTTAAACAGAGCGTCATTAAAAGATAATTATCCACTGCCTAAGATGGACCACATCCTGCAGAAAGTGGTGGGAGCATCCAGAATGTCAATGATGGATGGTTTTCCTGGTTATAATCAGGTAGCTGTGTTTCCAGAAGATCAGAAGAAAACTGCATTCACTACACCATGGGGAACATTTATGTATGCCAGGATGCCGTTTGGATTAATTAATGCAGGAGCTACTTTTCAGAGGGCAATGGACATAGCCTTTGTTGGAGAGCAGGACAAGTTTTTGGTGGTATATCTTGATGATATCACAGTATTTTCAAAGAATGATGATGAGCATTTCGAGCATCTAAGAAGAACTTTTGAAAAATGCAGAAGGTATGGCCTTTCTCTCAATCCTCAAAAATCCTTATTTGCATTAGATGAGGGAAAACTCTTAGGGCACATTGTAACTAAAGATGGTGTGAAAATAGATCCTAAGAGAGTCGAAGTAATAAATAGTATTCCTCTACCCAGGAATAAGAAGGAAGTGCAGGTGTTTTTAGGCCGAATCAATTTTCTGAGAAGGTTTATTCCTAACTATGCTGAGATAGTTAGGCATATAACTGATATGTTGAAAAAGGATAATGAAGTGAAATGGTCCCAGGAGTCTAGAGATGCATTCACCAGGATAAAACAGGCATTTTCTGAAGCTCCTGTACTAGCTGGACCAGATTACAACAAGCCATTTATGATATTTTCATTTGCTTCACCCCATACAATAGCTAGAGTATTATTGCAGAAAAATGAAGAGGGATATGAGCAGCCTATAGATTTCTTCAGTCAAGTGCTTTATGATGCTGAATTAAAATATAATATATTGGAGAAGCAGGCATATGCCCTGGTAAAGTCCCTTAAAGCTTTTAGAACCTATGTTTTGCAATCTCACATTACTGCATATGTTCCCACAGCAGCTGTCAAAGATATCCTTGTTCAGGGGGATAGCGAAGGTAAAAGAGGAAGATGGATTGCAAAAATACAGGAGTATGATTTGGACATAAGGCCGACTAAGTTGATTAAAGGACAGGGACTTGCTAAAATGTTATCTGAATCAAATCATCAAGCTTTGGGCATTAATTTATCCATGATAGCAAATGAAGAATCTGAAAAAGGAGAAGAGCAGCAAGGACTAGAGATGGCCACTCAAAAGATACATATGAAATATCTAACTAGTCCTTGGTATAAAGAAATAGTTGAATATCTTTTAACACTTAGCTGTCCTCCAAGTTGTGATAAGGTGAAATACAGAGCTGTAAGAATGAAATCCCAGAAATACATAATTGCAAATGGACAGCTATATTGGAGAGACCCTTCAGGTATATTACTGTTATGCCTCACAGAAAATGAAGTGGAGAATATAATGACCGAATTTCATGAGGGAATTTGTAGAGGACATTACAGCTGGAGGGCTACAACTCATAAAATCCTGAAGGCTGGTTTTTACTGGCCAAAATTGTATACAGATGTTTTTTCTTGGGTCAGAGCATGTGACAAGTGCCAAAGATTTGCAGAAAGACAGAAATTAGCAGCTTTGCCCTTGATTCCTATTCATGTCAATGAACCATTTCAGAAATGGGGATTAGATTTCATAGGAGAAATACACCCCCCATCAAGTGGGCAATATAAATAGATACTAACGGCCACAGACTATTTCACGAAATGGGTGGAAGCCATACCTACCAGAAATGCTACAGATGTCGTGATAATGAAGTTTATGGAAGAAATATCATATCTAGGTTTGGCTGTCCTGCTAGAATTGTAACTGAAAATGCACAAGCTTTCAAGTCTGCCAGGTTTGTAAATTTCTGCCAACGGTATAACATCATATTGACTCATTCCACAGCTTACTATCCACAGGGAAATGGCTTAGCAGAGTCTTCTAATAAAACCCTAGTGAGGGCCTTGAAGAAAAAGATAAATGAGAATCAGAAGAATTGGGATTCTCAATTAAAATTTTCTCTATGGGCAAATAGAATAACCAGCAAGAGAGCAACAGGGAAATCCCCTTATGAATTAGTATATGGTCGAGCAGCCGTGTTTCCTGTGCAATTGGCATTGCCAGTAGTACGTTTTATGCAGGAAAGCCAGGAGGAACCAGATGACATGGTCAGAAGGATGAATCAACTGGTATAATTGGAGGAAACTCGGAATCAGGTGGATCAGAGATTGATAGAATATCAGGAGAAAATGAAAAATGTATTTGATCGGCATGCGAAAGATAGGAAGTTTCAAGTTGGAGACCTGGTTCTCAGATGGGACGTTCGAAGAGTAGAGAAAGGCAAGCATGCTAAATTTGATCCGTTGTGGTTTGGCCCATTCAAAATTGTGAATCAAGGAAGAAATAATACTTTCATGTTAGAAAACCTACAGGGTGATCTGCTGGATGCCCCTATGAATGGCCAATTCCTCAAGCCATACTTTCAGTTCTGATCCAGGCTGGGAATGCCTGTTGTATTATATTGTATATAAGTTGTTTTAGCTTTTATTTTCATAAAGAAAGGGTGCTGGCAATTACTTGAAGAGGAAGTGCAGAGGAATTGAAAGACAAAATGCACATACAGGAATGTCCAGTGGTCCGCGTGTTCTCGACATGTCCGAGGACGAACATGCCGTCCCCAGATGGAGCCGATGTTGTACATATTTACCCTTGCATACAAAATTTCGGTCTGTCACCTTTTCCAAATCTCTTTCAGACCTCCGCCGTGGCCTAAACCCCCCATGTCTCTGTTTAATATTACCATTTCCGCTCATAAAATACACTGTGCAAAGGATTAAAACCCACTCCTGGAAATATGTCGGGCCTAGCTCCCTGAAGCCTTAGCCCCTTTCGTCTTAATCCACATACGACTCGAGCGCAAATCCATATGCTAGAAGAAAGGGGGTCTTAATAATAAACGTATTGCGGGCGCAATTGCAACCGTCGGATCAAAACAAATCGACGGCCCATTGTTAAACCATCCGTGGTGGCCCCCGCATCCGTATCCCACCGCAGAAACCGCTGGTTCTATTCCGCACCGCCTTCACCAGGTTGGCGGTTTTCAACCAAACGCCAGCGATTCCACAAATCGCGTGACGCGTGTCTTTGGTACGGGCCCTAAAAACCACTTTTTCGCGCGTTAAATGTTGAACAATGGCCGGGCAGCGGAATTCACCCGCGCCGTTGGATCTGTCGACCTCAATCCAAAGGCGGATATCCTCCAAAGCCGCTCGCCCGTTAACTTGTGTCCGTCGCGTCTTGTGGCCCACCATTATGCCACTCCCATCGCCTTCGAGCCGTTGATCTGTCTTCCAAAATCCGACGGCCCACAATCCAGTCTTCTCTATTTGTTGACCCCGCAGCCACGTCATCCACCGACCTGTCCTTCGTACGCCCATGTGTCATATTCCCGTGTGTCCGAGGCGTTCTCCCCTGCCGAATATATATATGTGTGTGTTTATTCGTATTCATTGTTTTATTCCTCCACCATGTTCAAACCACTTTACGAAGAAAACCTGCGTTCCTTCCGATTATCAAAAGCTTCCATTGTATTTTCTCCACCACCCTGCGCGTTCTTGCCATTCAGCCATGTCCTCACCGTCATTATCGTCAACACCTCCTCTTCCATCCCACTTCTATCCGGTTTTTCTAATGTGTTGGTGGATTTTGCAGGGTTTCAATATACAAAAGGAGGTTTTGATTCACAGTTTTGGTTGCAGCAATAGAGCATCTCAGAAGGTAATTCAATTGAAGCTGTCATTATGAAGAAGGGTCCTGAAAGCCGCCATGATAAGACATCCATCGCAGGAGCTGGATTAAAAATATTTCGAACTCTCCAGGGACAAATTAAAGATGCCAGTTAGCATATGGGGATATAAATGTTCCTGCAAAGAAAATCAGCAAAGAATTAAAGATTTCAACTACCTCACTGAAGATTACGAGCTTATATCTGGTGTTAAAAGACAAGGGTATCGGATTAGAGATTTCCAATATCAAGCTGAGGGTACAATACATTAAAAATCATATCCTACAGATTGTATTTCAACTAATTTTCTTCTCAGGAAAGTACAGAAGGTTCATGAAGATTTCCCCTTATGCCGAGCCTCTGCAGAGATCTTCTTCCTAGTTCATTTATTCTTGCAAGCATCCTCAAGGTTTTGTCACAGCAGATTTTCCTCCTCCAGCCAAGTACATAGCATTTGTATATTTTATTATTTATGTCTTGTTCATAAGGATATTTTTATCTCCACCATTTATTTCATGAAGTAGTAGCTGAGTACATGCATCAGTTCAGCACCGCCGAATAGCATAGGCGGGCTTTTCCCCCAAATTTGTTTAAATGAGACCATTAAATGTATATCACCTACCTCATTCTCTAGAGTTTTCTCTTTCCTCTATAAAAACTAGAGAGAAAGGCATTGTAGAGGTTCCAAATTTCTATCAGAAAACTGTGCAGTGAAAAGGCTCTTGTATACATTTTGTAACGCTTCTGTATGAAGGCTCAGAGCCTGTAGGGTCTCAGTGAGGAGGAGTTATAACTGTAATGAGGATTTTGGTCTTTGGTATTTCACAGTATGTAATTTTCTCTCATGTGTTAATACAAGATCTCGTTTCATGCCATTTATCTTCTTGTATCATGTTCTAGAATGCAAGTGGCTCACTGGTCTTAAGTAAGGATTCATCCTAGTTGGTGCCCTTATTTGGATTAGTCAAGCGCTTTAAATAGGCCTAGTCATGATATACTGTTCCATGTCCATTTCATCCATATTTTCTGCTATATTAGTTGCTTGAGGAAGGTGCTTTTAAAACACCATTGTCATGTATGGATTC
The DNA here is from genome assembly GCA_034641835.2 of Pinus albicaulis. Taxonomy (NCBI): domain Eukaryota; kingdom Viridiplantae; phylum Streptophyta; class Pinopsida; order Pinales; family Pinaceae; genus Pinus; species Pinus albicaulis. The sequence goes on along the minus strand of CM076579.1, from coordinate 1,538,791,654 downwards.
TTATTTAGTTAAGCCCATATATGGTTCTGTTGTGTATCTGGGTATCAGCCTCATGTTAGCTAATATCACCTACATGTTTCCTCACTGCACTCACTTCCTGATATTTGATTTCTGTGGTATATTATCTGAACTGGCCCTCTTTGCAGTAAGCTGTCTCTTAACTGTATGATGCCTTTGTATTGGAGTTTTGCATGATGTTCCTACATTATTCTTATCTTTGTATCAGCTTCTGAGAGAGATTGGTCCCATTTAAATTAATTTCCTTGTTCAACAAGAGATAGTAAGAGAGCTTTTGGACTGACAACCCAAGCTATATAATGAGCTCCTTGCTATATTAAGATGTCCTAGGCACTGGTCTATGGAAACTCTGGACTATCTCTAGGAGTGACAAAATTGTCCACAACAAGGCCATTGTGGAAACTATGTCTCTGGAGGATTCCCCTTGGGACGATAGTCATCATCGTTCCTCTTTCAGGCCTAGCCTTGGGGCCATGTATACTTGTCTTGAGAAGTTCGCTTCCCAAGCTCCTTCTCATGCGCTTAAAACTCCCATCCTGACACATGAAGTCTTTGCGGAAGGTAACTTGGGAAACTTTTCACAAATGATGCCTATCAACATCTTCGTCAAACCAGGGGTTGTCGAGAACATGCACGTTGGGGTGACCTATTCTCCTGATGAGATCGAGGTCTATACTAGTCTATTCCGCGAGTTTCGTGACATTTTTTCTTCGTCTTATGAAGAAATGCTCGACATCGGTCTGAGTATAGTGGTGCATGAGATACCTACCTATCCTGGTGTGAATCCTGTTCGCCAGCGTCTTCTTCCCGTGCACCATAGAAAGGCAGCCGTTATTAAGGGTGAAGTTGAAAAAATTCTTAAAGCTAGCTTCATTTATCCGATTCCCTTGACAGAATCGGTTTCTAATATTGTTCATGTGGATAAGAAATAGGGTACTATTCGTGTCTGTGTAGATTACCGTGATATCAACCATGCTTGCCCTAAGGATAACTATCCCACTCCTTTTATTGATCAGATCATTGATCAATATGCTGGGAGTGAGATATTGTCCCTTATGGACGACTTCTCTGGGTACAACCAGATCAATATTCTTCTAGACGATCAACACAAGACCGCCTTTATATGTCCTTGGGGTACCTTCGCCTATAAGAAGCTCCCTTTTGGTTTGAAAAATGTTGGGGCTATGTTTCAAAGAGCAATGTCATATGCTTTCCATGATATCAAGCGCATTGTTCAACCTTATCTGGATGACCTTCTGGCTCATTCTGCTAAACGTAAATACCACCTGGATCATCTTCGTCAAATATTTCTTCACTGTAGATGCTATAACATTTGGCTTAATCCGCATAAGTGCATCTTCTGCGTTGATTACGGTAGACTCTTAGGGTTTATCGTCTCTAAAGACAAAATTCGTCTCAATCCCCTCAAAGTTGAAGCTACTATCAATCTCCCATCCCCTTCCTCTTTACATCAGTTGCAGAGTCTGGAAGGGAAAGCTAGTTTCCTGCGTCGTTTTATACCGAACTATGCTGAAGTGGCCAAAGGCTTCATGCGATTACTTAAGCAAGGCATCCCGTTCCTCTGGGATGAGATCGCCCAAAAATCCTTTGATGCACTCAAGACATTGCTTATCAATGCTCCTATGTTTTGTTCTCCTAATTATCATCACAATTACTCCCTCTATTTGGCTGTCGCGTTTAGCACGGTTACCATGGTTCTGGTGCAAGATGGTGATGATCGTGATGAGAACGTCATTTATTATTTGAGATGAAATATTCTCTATACCAAAACACATTACGCACATGTCGAGAAATTGGCATTGGCTACTGTTCAAGTTATCCAACATTTCCACCATTACATTCTATTGCGCACAGTGACCATGATTTCTGATTGCAACCCCATGACCTACATATTGACTCGTCAATTGCTGGGGGGAAAATAATTGAAGTGGATTTTTATCCTCAAAGAGTTCGATTTCGAGTTTACTACCGCCAAATAGAAGAAATCATTGGTTTTTTACGTTTTGATTTGCTCTCTCCCTTCTGATTCTTCTCCATCTGGTTCCAAGGAAAGCATTCCAGACAACACCTTTTTTCTCATTATCACCCTCGATCCTTGGTATGGTGATATCATCATATATCTTCAGACTTCTACCTTCCAATATGAGTTGACAAAGGATTCACGTCGACGCATCCGCCATCATTCGCAACCTTATCGCATAGTCAGAGATACTCTCTACCGCATCAGAGCTGATTTTGTTCTTCGCCAGTGTTTGACTCTCGAGGAGGCTGAAAAAGTCCTTAATTATTGCCACTCTGGCACCTGTGGTGGTCACATGTTTTGATATGCTACTGCACAAAATATTATTCATGCTGGTTACTTTTGGCCTACCATCTTTAAAGACTACATTATTGCTGTCTGCAAGTGTCACGATTGCTAGATCTACCGGCGCAAGATGCATGCACCACCCACACACCTTCATCCTGTCGTTATCGTGGGCCCATTTGAAAAGTGGGGCATCAATTTTATGACATGTAACCCTCACTCAGCTAGGGGGCATGCTTATATTATTGTTTCCATTGACTAATTCACGAAATGGGCCGAAGCAATGCCTACACTTACGGTTGACGGTAGGACAACTGCACAATTTCTGTTCAATCATGTCATTACTAGGTTTGGTGTCCCTAAAACCATTGTTACCGATCATGGTTCTCATTTTCGTCATTACATGATGGCTAAGTTGACTTATAAGTTGGGTCTGCGTCACGATAGCTCAACACCGTACTACCCTCAGGCAAATGGCCAGGTTGAAGCCGTGAACAAAGTTCTAGTCACTATGCTTCAGCGTACGATTGGGATGCACAAGTCCAAAGGAAATCTCATGTTGTTCTCAGCTCTCTGGGCTTACCGAACCTCAGTGAAGGATGCGAACAGATTCACTCCATTCCATCTTTTTTATGGTCTAGAAGCTACCCTTCCAATTGAATGCGAAATCCCTTCTCTCAAGATAGCTGTTGAATTACTGCCTAACACTTCGCCAGAAGAAGAGCGTCTTCTATACTTAGAGAGGCTTCATGAAAGTCGCCGCTTTGCTGCTGTTGTCATAGAAGCACAAAAAAGCGGGTTAAAGCTAATTTTGACCAGTCGGTTTCCCCTCATTTCTTTGTAGAAGGAGACCTCGTCCTCTTGTATGACCAGGCTCACGATAAGTTGGGGGAATGAAAATTCCAACCCATGTGGCATGGGCCCTATATTGTCAAACGCGTTTTGCAGAATGGGGCTTATGAACTAATTGAATATGAAGGTTATCCTCTAGATCAAGCCAAAAATGGGTTGTATCTCAAAAAATACTATGCATGAGTTCCTTGTGCATGTTTCTTTTGTACATAGGTGTTTTTTCATTTTTCTACATTTTTGGCTTTGTGTGCTTTTCGAGCTGTTTTTTCCTGCTTAATATGTTGTTCCTTCCTGTGCAGATGTCTGTCACTCCTTATGTTGGTTTCACGGATGGTGCCTCCTGTAGTACCCAAAACCTGTCTTCTGCAGCCTGGGTGATTTATAATCCTAATGGTGAGTTGATATAACTTCAAGGTATTTTTCTAGGACGAACCACAGACAACGTTGCTAAATATAATGTTGTCATTGAAATTTTAACTGAAGCCATTTCTCTCGACATTCGTGAATTACTTGTTAACCTAGAATCTCAGCTTGTTGTTCTTAAGCTTAATGGGCATTATTCTGTTAGAAATCCTAAAATATTAATGTTGTATTTGTGTGTTTGTTTATTAGAAAGGAATTTTGATTACATCACATATCAGCATATTCCTAAAAGAAAGAATGCGTTAACTGATATAGTAGCCAATATTGTAATAGTTAGACATTTGCGTAATTTGTAAAAATCATCATCACATAATAAGATTCATACAGGCATATATACATATATATATATTTCGAGTGTTTGCATCCACGTGCATCATAAGTTCAAAAAATATGTATGTTTTGGTTACATCTCGGGACATCATGTCTCTCAAAAAATATGCAGAAATAAAAGCCTAGGTGTCTAGTCGGCATGATGCTCATGGTAGCATGTCACTGCTCACACAAGCCGCCTCAATAAGCGATGAACATAGTTCGACACCCTCGCAGTGTGCCTCTGGTCTGTGTGAGGAACATCGTCAAATATCGCACAGTCTGGGATTCTACTGGTGAGTCCCTCCAATTTGCGTACGATTTCCTCCTCCTCGCTTCCCTCACCATGAGGGGCCAAATCAAAATCACGAGGAACTCTCCATGCTATTGGGGACATTCCTATAGGTCTTTCTGGGCCAACATCTACAAATACATGGATTAACATGAGAACATATATAATAAAAAAAATCATAATACTCATCAAAATAAAAAAATGAGTCTCACCCAACACTTCATCCCAATCCTCTCCTGCTAGGAGTGGGAGATATACATCGCTTGTAAAGTCCGTGCCAGAATAGGGCCAGTCCTTCATGACAATCAATTGTCGTTAGATCTAGTCAAATAATTCTAGTCTCTAAGACATCTGTTGACCACCTCCTGATCTTGGCATCAGAGTTGCCCAACGGACCATCCGTGGCTCCTAGGCTGGTGGTGTTGGACCTATCACTTCCTGACGTTGAAAAATTGGTAACCATTCCAGGATGAATGGTGCCAAGATGGACCTGTATTCAAATTGTTTCAGCTTGATGTTCTTGCATTTTGTCAGTTGACGTTTCATATTGATTGTTACAGGCTCTGCCCAGTGGTAAAGATTTGGGACCATACAATCTATGACAAGAAGTAAATGTGTTTTTGTGGCTTCATGCCAAGCTTGAGATCTGACAACTCGAGTGATGGTGTGCAACACTAATTTTAGTGCCAAATTGGAATGGTTTGAATATCCAATTTCCTGCTCTTTGATCCTTTATTTTCCCCTCAGAACACCTTGTCTATGACCATGCTCATGTTTTCCATCGTAGGCCGGGTGCCTGTCAGGGTTGGTGCTACTCCCCTCCTTGATAATTCAATGATAAAGTATATGTTAGAGACATCAATCTATAACTCCTGATCGTGGATTATGAATCTTTCCTGATCAGTGCCCCATACACTAATCAGGTACTATAGTAGCTCCAATTGAGCTCGGAGACATGGTGCCATGAAGAATTTTAGAAGCCCGCAATTTCGTAGAGCCTCCTTGCATCCTACATTACCGATGGCTTCCTCATCTTCATCACCATGTTCTCTTTCCTTCCATTCGATCACCATTTTGCTTTCACACACCTGCAAAAACATGAATGGGGCCATCATTAGTTAAATTATTCACTATTGAAGTGTTTAAAATGGGCTAAATAGTTGAATTTTTATGCAAATCCGTGACCATGGTTTGGCGTGACTATTTTAAAAATAGCCGCGCCAACTGGCGCACCCCCGTTAAGATTCAAGGTGGGTTGGCGTGAGTCTGTGCCTGAAACTCGCGCCGACTGCCACGCCCTAAATTAAACAAAAATCCCCCACAAGTATGAAAAAATGGATTGCAGGTAATGAAAATTACATCAAAATGTAGGCAAGGACACGAGCTCTTACCTGGAAAAGACTAATTCACGATTGACCTCCTGGATTGTCCGCTGTCAGCTCGACAAAATCACAATGAAAAAAGGGTTAAATTTCTCACAAGAGGTAAACTGGGAAAGAAATTTATTTTTACCATTTTTGGAATTTTATAAAATTTTTAGAACCCTAATTAGGTTTTTGAGCATATTTTTCGATTATTTTAACATTTTATCTCGGAAAATGGGTTTTACATGCATTTCTTGTGTAGCAACAGGTTCTCAACGTGCTGGCGATGAAGTGACAAGTTGTATTTTATTACTTTTTTGGACTCTGTAAAAACACAAAAAAGTCACCCCCTGGAGTCATCTTTTAGCTCTTTTCTGACTCTCGAAAATTGAAAAGATTGTCGAGACTCTTGTCATCTTGAACTCGTTAAAGGCTACGAAACGATATCTACCCAGTATACGTTTACCCATTTTTCAAGCAGGGATAGATTATTTACGAAAAAGAAATACCTTAGCCTATTGCAACTAAGAGGTTCTCTTAGATATCGTTTTCTAACTTTTCGAATTTGTGAGACTACCTACGAAAAGGGACTTGCTAGAGTTTTATTTTCCGCTTCTTTTCAAACTCTCTAAACATGAAAATATGTCAAGTTCTTCCTTTTTCAGACTCGTTAAAACTTAAATTACATCGGAAATCGTCACCCTGACGTAACCGAGTTCCTCCTTCCTAGGGCTCGTAAAATGTACTAGGATGGATTTGTCCAAAGGACAAACTTATATGACAAGCATATGCTATCCCCTTCAAGCTTGTTTCCAAAAATAATTGGGTACTCACCAGAAATGGTAGGGGAAAATGGAACCAGTTCTAAGTCGTGTAAGCAGTATGTTGCTCTTGGACATGATACTCATCTACATTCATGTCAGGTTGGGGAAATCCCATTTCACCATTATTTTCCTCCATGGGTTTGGGTTATCTATTTTGACCTCTCATCTGCTCTTTGCCACATCATCGTGAACTCAAATATCCTGATGTCAAATACTTCCAAACTCTAGGGTCGTGTCGTCAATATGTTCAAGAGAATTTTCCTTCTGTAGTTTTCAACCTCTGATCCTCTGTTTGGTCCTGATTCACTATCATCTTGTTCCTCTGTCTCGTGTCGATGATGTGGGAAACATTATGGCACTCCTTCGACCAGGTCACTTCCTATCGACATCAGCTCATTATCCAGGAAGCTGATCTAGAGAATCCCTTCCGATACCTTGGAGATTGCATGCCTCAATGGAAAGTTCTTCGCATTCGACGACAAGTCCTCATCAATGGCCTTCGATTCAGTGATTTCGTGGGTGTTTGAATCAAGCTCATTGTTCACATTCCGCGGATTGTACTAGTTGTACCTTGAGATTCATTTTCATTATTGGTGGTTTCTCTTGTGCTTATTAACAACTTTCATCTTTGGCTAGTAATCAGGTGAATTTCTTGCATGTTCGACTTCAACTCACTCATTCTCATGCTTGAATTTGTACTTGTTCAGGTCGAGATGGAGCGCAAGACCCTAGGTTTTGTCTGATAAAATCTAGGCTCTGAGACGATTTGGTTTATCATGACTATATGCATGACTCTTCTGATTGGATGGTTGCATCCATACCTGAGTCTATTTATTGATCCTTCTTGTTGGATGGATGCATCCATACCTTGGATGTCATTTGTATATGTACTCTATTGTGGATGGCTTCACCCATGCCAAATATTCATGTATCAGAGATATCAATTGTACTTTTACTTGCAGGTCTTCTGACAGTGGTGTTTGGTTTGAGCACGTTCTCGTAAATAATTTCACTCCTCCCTCTCTCTCGGACCTCATGCTTTAGGGGGCATCTGTTACACAATATTTTTTCACTGTCCCTGCAATCCCCATCCCACACATTAGAGGACCATTTCAGTGACTTCTGTGTATTGTCATACCTTGAAAAAAGTGTCATTGAATCCCTTGGCATGTGAAGAACATTTCCTCTGTTGATCATTCCTGAAGCAGGCTCTCAAAAACACATGAATTTGGGTTGGCGTTGGTACAAAGTTATGGCCTCGCGCCCATAAATAAATTAACACTAGGTCTCGTGCCCATTGGTGCTCTGTCTCAGTAGACTGCCTGCATAGAGCTATTTTTGGAAAGTTTTTAAAATAGAAACGAAGTTTCTATGTCCAACCACTTCGTGAGCAGAGTCATCATGGTTTGTTTGACTGAATAATGTCGAAGTCCTTCCTTTGGCTTCTTGTTTCCTATAATTGAGCAGCTCCCAAAGGATAAGGCCTCCCTTCCACCTTATGAGGGATCCCAAACCACCTCCTCCTCTCTTATAAATGCATCCTTCTCACATGGTTTCAACTAGCTGAACAGTGCTTGCTATAGCTGGTGTGAAGAATTAGGCAGAGAGGAATCCATTGTCCAGAGAGAGTTTAGGCCCGTTGCCTCACCAAGTCTAATTCCCGACGAATTCTCGAGATGCGCTTGATTGAACCCGTCGAAGGAGGCTGCAACGTCAAGGCATTAAGTTTGTAAACTACCTTTCTCTACTTATTAATACATGACTAGTTGTTTGGTTCCCATTTTGCATTTGATATGTTTAATTCTATGAAATATGTTCGATTCTCCTTGACCAATCAAATGGTTATGAATGCAAGTATGTTTTCGTATGCTGTCACCGTTCTCTGATTGTTGTGCAGGTACACATAAATTATCGTTGAAGGACCAAGACGTGTGAAGACGAAGATTAGAGGATTGTTGCCGCAAGCTACGACAAGAGCATTGGACCAATGTAGGTAATCTATCCCAACTCATTTTCATTCATAAGCTAGGAATTCGAAGGACTAGCATGTTCCCTTGTTGCTAGACCCACTCCAAGGCTAGAGGGATCACCTCTGTCTGCAGAGGGGATTTACCTGCACGACAACACCGAACTCTTGGACACAACCATGGGATTATTGAATTTAGTGCAGACAGAACCCCTTGTCCGAAAGATATCACAGGATCTACGCGTAAAGGAACAGACCTTTTCTTAGCTCGAAGAGGCGCTGCAACCACTTGTGCTTGCTCAGAGAATGGCTCAATTACAGACAAGCCAGGCGTTGCACGATGAGATTGAAGATTTGTGCCGTAAGAAACATATCCTCACCACTCATATGAAGCCTTGGGCTAATGAGGCAATGAAGTTATCGCAGGACATCAAAGCTTCCATGAAGAACCTAGGCAAGACACAACAAAGCATTAGTCTAGCAGTAGAAGGGCCTACATTGCAGAAGTTGGTGGAGGAGGTTCAGAGCGCTGCTAATCAGAGCACGGGAATTCTTGAACCCTTCACCATTTCCATTGAAGAGCTTAAGAACAATATGAATACCCCACCTTCTCTGTGACTCAGGATGAGTCACAAGATTGTGTTGGGGGATTGTTGGAGCAGGGTCCCTTAGGACTGCAATTTTGGGCTAAATAATAGTATTTTTGATAGTTTTGAGTCGTGTGCGCTAAGAAATGAAGAGTCAAGGGAATTTGGGGCGGGTCAAAGTCCCTTCACAAGTTGTAATTGGGTTAATGGGTAAACTAGAGGTCTAAAACCACGGTTTGAGGACCATAGTATGAGCGCAAGTAGAAGGTATAAATAGAAGTCTAGATCGAGTCGGATAAGTAAATTTTTGATCGAAGTTAATAGATGAATGATTGATGATAGAGCTCTGAAGTGAATCTGTTGTAAACGTTTGTGTCTGAAAGGCTCCTGCTGTCTATGTGCGTGGAGACCTTAGTCCAGCTGTGTGCGGACCCCGCTGGTTGTGTATGCGGGTAGATCTGAAGAATTGTAAGGGTTTCTGTGAATTGTAAAAGTTTTCTGTGAAAGGCTGATGAATAAAGATATTTTTTGGTAATTCTGTGTACCGAATACATCTGTGATTCACTTTTGTGTTCTTTTTCTGTGTATGAATTCTGTTTCCTGCATATGATTTATATTATCTGTGATCAGATCGGGTTGCGTACCTATTTTTACTATTGATGCGAATGATAATTGCATAGATCTATTGCTGTAAAGGCTGAATATTACATTATTAGAATAGTTAAAGGGATTTCAAATCTACTGTATGTGCGTGCATGCAGGGTTAACCTGTGCTAATCAACCTAGGGTTTCGGGTTAGGGTTTTTGGTGCATAAGGTAGTATTTTTAATAAGATAGATTTGTGGAAACCCACTTCATTTAATTCTCTCTCAGGGTGTGGAAACCTGGTTCCATCACCCCCTCATACTGCTTCGGGTGAGACTTTGGCCTGCGCAAATAGGTCATTGCCGAAAGGGCTAGTAGTAAGAGGGTTTTTTTGTTTACGCGCTAACTCTGAAGCTGGGTCAGGACCCTTAAAGCCAACATCTGGCGCAAACTCTGGGAATTTGTCAACATCTACAATGTCCCAATCGTCAAATCCGAGCTAAGGAATTTTAGCGAACATGTCCCCTTCCATCGAGACATTCTCAGGGATCGATGGCATTTGGATGCATGCGCGCACCTTATCCAGGTATTTGGGAATTATAACTGAGGGTTTATGCGGTGCAACATAACTTGGATACCATGAGAATGGGGCCACTTCAACCACATCCTCCTCTCCTTCAAAAATTGTTTTAGGGATGTCAGACATAGGTCGTTTCAGTTTCTCAGCCGTAGTAGAGCGCAAGTTTGGCGTATTTTCGCTTGGATATTTTCAGGTATTGGAAGACTGCCCCTTCTTAGACTTGGAGGGCGCATGTGTTTCAAAAATTGGGACCTCAGGTGCAGAAGGGTCATCTATAGGTCTTGTGTTCGTCATATTGTTAGTAACAGCGTAGCCCAATCCTGTTCGGTGCAACGCGTCCTCGAGCCCTGGATCCAAACTAGACATAGACACATAATATGCAGTGGAAATTAGAGAGCTCAAACCAAAGAATTCACTCTGAAATAAAAGGGAACTATTGCGATCCCATAGGTCACATTTTTACTTGTGGCACATCTTCAAATGCTCTTTGTGCATTAATGAGTGTCCATTACTGACAAAAAAGTCTCAAATCTGGAAAAATCCCTTCATTAAATGCAACCTAGGCGCTCCCAAAAACGGTAATAAATATGTATTTTCCAGTTTTACTATTCTAATGGCTAGTTTTTGACACATTTGTGACCCAATGAACCCCTCGTGCAGCTACCGCGCACGTGTCGCACCTTACTACACATATACTCCAGGGTTAATGATAACCATCGACAGATTTTCCCCCCCTATATAGGGTTATTGAATAGGTAATTCAAAGCATATCGAGTAGTGTCCATCACATACCTCAAAAGTTGCAAACTTTTCTGACATTCATCATCCCAATGGAATGTCACACCTTTTTAGAGTAATCTAGTCATGGGCACAATGATCAACTCATAGTTAGGAATGCGCTTCCTTTAATATCCAACAAGGCTCATCATGGAGTGCACTTATTTAGTATTCTTAAGGGGAGGGATTGATGTTCCAACGACTGTGTGCTGTTCCCTAAATTCCATGATCGCCAACTATCGGAATTTCACAGGTGCATTAAGAATTTCTGGAATCAAAGCTTGGCCAACCATATCGAATCCACTCTCAAATATGAAGGTAAGAATAAAAATTTCTGTCAGCGCAAACCATTCACTAGTGCCTCTGCGCAGCTCTGTCTCCAAATACCATTCAGTAGGCACCTTCCCCAACATGTGAATAAACATATTAACCCATTCAGGTCTTGATTCTATGCCCCATAACTTATTCCATCTTGCCAAATGTATGCGCGGATCCTCTTTTCCAGAGTACACATCTTCCATTTTAATGACTGGACATTCAAACCGAAACCTCATCATGCACACACATTCCTCCCAATTTCCCATATTCTCCTTATGTGTTTCCTACCATCTTGTTGGAGTAATGCGCAAACTAAGATCCAAAGCATGGAATCTCTGTCCTTCAGGCACAGTCCTTTCAAGCTTTCCGATAAACATGTTTATATCAGTTAATCCATCATGGTGCCACAAATCACATACCTCAAAGGTGATACATCACAGGGATTGGGTCTTGCGATTCTAGTGCAGTTCAGACACCTCATGCAATTGGTTTTTCCAATTTTATAGTTCTTCATCAGTCTGAAAAATAAGAGCTATCATTCTCTCACTTAAGATTCCCATATGTTGTTGGATTAATCCAGTCTTCTTCGCACAAGGTCAGCTTATAGATTTGATCGATCTCATCCTCAACGTGCACAGAATTAGTATATCTTTGTCCTTCTGCAGGATCTAGAGGAATGATTACCCTGAATCCATTGCTTTCAAATTCCATCCTCCTTTTATTCAGATTGATAACACCATCCATGTTAATGGCCCAATCCAATCCCAACAATGCTGGATAGAGATCAATATCATCTACAACTTGTATGAATTAAAAGTATTCTATCACCTTAACACCCTCTATATTGACCAAAACTTGTGACAACCTCCCTAAAGGGATGATATTCTGTTGATTGGACATGCACAGCTGAATGATAGATCACTCCAGCTTGGGCTCTCCCACGTGCTGCTATGTTTGCTTAGGTAGAACCTTAGCATCTGATCCGAGATCTAGAATAACTTGGTCCATTTCATAAGCACCAATCTACATGGTCATATGCATCTCCCAACCCGTTATCTTCTTGTTCTTATATATTTTTTTGACCGCTCGCTGTTCTACCATTGGTTGTTCCTTCTCTCCGCAATTATCTATCAAATCTTGAAGATTTTCTACTTCCTTTTTCTTGCGCAATAACTTGATACATGCTTGTAGAAATGGTTTGATCTCTTCATTTTCTCCTACTTCCCTCATTGGTATTCATGATGTTGACGCGCTTCCTTCTGCAAATTCTCTCTGTGCTTCAATAAAGGTCTCTTTTGAGCACTGGAGATTAAACCTTCCTTGTTTTCAAGTGCTTTACGGATCCATACATCAGTGGATGGTTGATTTCCTTTATCTTCACTGGTGGCTACACAACTCCTAGTAACCACCTTCACACTGGGATCTTCTTCATGGGCTTCAGCGTGAACCATCAGAATATTTTGTGTTGGAGTCTGCGTCTTCTTTTCTTGCATTTTAGCAATCAAGACAGGACAATATTCTATGACATGATCAAATTTTCTACAGTTGCGCACATATAATGGCCAAAATCTCCACATTTATAGAAAATTACTTGTCCTCTTCCTCGGCCAGCTGATCCACCTCCTCGACCAACTGATCCACCTCCTTGGCCTCCTCCTCAGCCTTGAAATCCTCCGCGCCTAGAAGGGGATGCAAATGATGTAGGGTCAACTTGCATTCTATATATTTCAGCTTTATCTAACATCATATAATAAGTGTGACAATGCTTCTCATCATGCCCTAATGATGAACATAATTTGAAAAATAACTTCTTCAAGTCAGGTTGATACTTTCCAATCCTTGGGCAAGAATCTGTGTCATGTAATCCAACAATTCGATAGATTTTGCACCACACAGGACTCTTGAACGGACTAGGACCTCCAGTGTTCAAATAATTGTTAAAGACAAGACACTGATCTTTATGGTGCCCGGAAGCTTTAAATTTTATACACCAAACCTCTGCACAAACCTCCTTGCCCTTGTCCTTGGGAAAAATTTGAATTTTTAGATGCATGGCTTCCAACTGATTTTGAATCTGCTGAGTTTCCATCATAATAGGTGTTGGGGTAGCCTCCAATTTCATTGAAACGTCCACATCCTCAGCTTGTGGGGCAATATTTTGCTGACCTAAGGGCTGGCGCAGATGTGGGAGCAACATAGCAATGAACCATTCCTTATGTTGAGTATCATCAATAAAAAATCCACCATCTCTGATGGTGTGCTTCAACCTCTGATCGGCCTCCCATACATATTCATTAGCCTCTTGACGAATCTCCTTCATTTCTGTCACCAGTTGCGCGTATGACTTAGGTTTCTTAAACTGCTCTTTTAGGGCTGCTTTGATTTGTTCCAAGGTAGCATTAGGGTTTTCTTGAGAATACATGATGTACCAATCTAATGCGTGATCTTGGAAATCAGTAGCCAATTGCACCTTCCTAATATCAATATTGTTAATTTGCAGAGCCTTTCATACAGCCTCAGTCACAAACCAGAAGTGATCAATGTCCTCATTTCCAATGCCTATGAAATTAGGTAACTTCATTGATGCAACCATATCTACTTCAGGGGGAGGTGGAGGTGGTGGTGGAGATGGAATGTGCGGTGGATTGGGTGATATGTGATGTGAGTGAAGAAGTGGAGTGGATGGAGTTGGGAATAGAATCACTAGAGCTACTAGGTTCTGGTTCACCTTCACTCTCAGATCTAGGCTTCCTAGGGCTATAAATAAATTTTCAGAATCTTTGCATTAAAATTTTCCACTGCGCGTAGTTGGGCCTCTTCGAGGCATTCAAGCAGTATGTTCGTATAGATAGCTTCGTTCACATAATAGCATTTTCAACAATAATTTCATTGAGTGTAGGAAATTACCTCTAGGTCCTTTGAAAAACCTTCTTTCTGCTAAAGAATATGACACAAATTGATCAATGGAAAATTCAGTTACAAATCCTCCTAAGAGGCGATCGATCCAATGATCTACCATGCGGGTGATATTATTATCTAGCTTATCTACTTGTTGGATCAATTTAGGACTCCACTCAGTGACTGCATCATCCTTTATGCAAGTACTAAATTCAACTAAGCATGAAAACCACTCCTGTAGCTCATGCACAAAGGAACAAAAGAATATTTCATTTAATTTTGTATAAATATATTTCTGTATCCACTGTTCATCAGAAAAATTAGTACTTCTATTCTCTTGGAGTGTGAATTCAAGGATCTTTATATCCAACCAATCTTGCAATTCGTTTCGTGAAAGATGCCACAACATAAAATCTCCCTCAAAATGATCCCGGTCTCAACAACATAACCATTTGTTGGCTTGAGGGGTCCTGACTCAGGTTCAAAGTTTATGGATAAAACAACAAACCCTCCAACTACTGGCCCTTTCGAAAATGACTTGCTTACGTAGATCAAAGTCTCACCCGAAGCAGTATGGGGGGGGTGATAGAATAGGTTTCCGCACCCTATGGGAGAAAATAATGAAGCAGTCCTAAGAAAATCAAGTGTAGAATTAAAGAAATCATAAACAGTCGCGCGCAACAGAATAAGGAAAAATCATAGAATGTGTGCAATCCTTAACAGAATAAGACAGGGTCACTGATCGCCTTAGCGTGGATAAAACATAATAGAACCAGATCCAGATCTAAAAAATGCAATTACTTAAACAGATTTATCGATCATCAATAAGCATGCATAACCATAATTGATATCTTCACGCAATAATAAACAAGTAACATAAAACAATGCAATCTCAACAAAGAAAGAATAGTAAATAACTCAGATCCGTAACACAGTAAGTTCACAAAAATATGTCCTTTGCATTAATTTAGATTCTTTTAATACATATCAGACTTTCCTTTACATAAACCCTTCTGCGCACACAACCAGCGGTGTCTGCACACAACCAGGACTAGGTCTCCATGCACACAACCTGCAGGAGCCTTTAAACCCAACCTAGACATAAAAACTTACAACGTATTATATATGCATAAACTTATCAAACATAAATAATAGTCTTATCTACTTCCCTTAGACTCGATCTATATATTGATAATATTTCTGCGCGCAGATACCATGGACTCAAACCATGGTTTGAGGCCCAGAGTTTACCCTTAACCCCAATTACATCAAAATTAGGGACTTTGACCCACCCCAAAGCCCCTAAACTCATTCGTGTAGTGTGCATATGCAAAACTTATACAAAATTACATCAAAAAGTGTGCCTCAGGGGACCCTGCTCCAACAGGCCTTTCTGAGAATCTTCGAGATTTAGCTGGTCAGAGTGTCTTCTGGCGTTGTTTATATTTTCCGATTAGAGTATCTTCTGGTTTGTTTCTTGTTGATCAAAGTATATTTTGACATTGATATTGTAATGAATGGTTTCCCATTGTCGAGCTATATTTGGTGTTCCTCACAGGGTTCTTTGACGGGTCTACATGCCCTGTTACCTATATTTTTACACAATTTTTTGTGCCCCTGGGATTGTTCTTAAGGTTTTCTGTATGATGTTGAATTTTAGTTACATGTCATATGGTGATATGCTGGAAAATATTCTATAAGCATGATATATGTAAACATATTTTATCTAATATAAAGTTGTTTTTTCTTTCTAGAAAAAAAGGTGTTGTGAGGCAAGTTAGTCCCTTCCACTCAAGTTGGAAATTATGTCATGGGAAAATTTACATTAAAAATTGTAGCCTACATTGGTCAACATACAAACATAATCCTATAGTCATGCTTTGGTAGGAACTAATAAATTGAGATGTGAGATCGATAAATCAATTACTTACTCGGGAAGAGGGACTTGCATAAATTTTGGTGAGTAGTAACCACTAGTAATTTTATACATTTACAATTTTACACTTACATAAGTTCTGAGGAAAACATAAATTAAGGTGGGAAGTAACTCCTGATAAGTATATTTATTTACATCTTATTCCTATCCATTTTTTATGCAAAGACTTCTTAAATTATGGTGGGAAGTAACTAATGGTAAATATGTTATTTACTGAGTATGAGTTATTTTTATTTATTTTTGGATGGTTTTCCTTAAAACTTAATAATATGAAATCACTACACAAATATCTAAAATTCATCCATGAAAATTGCAACCATATCTATAAATTATGGCATAAAATATGTGAGATATTTATCCACGTGACATTATATTGTACAAAGGATGCAACAAGACCTTCAAGTTATGGTCCAATCAAATGTTTGAAAAATAAATATTTTAGTAATGATTGAAAAATAAAATCTAAGGGGGTAGCTCAATTGGTTGTTGACTTGAAAATAAATTGCTATGTTCTTTGAGATTTCAAGTTGGGCATGGGCAGAGTGCTGCCAATGGTTAATCTCATTTATGGTTTGTAGGGTGGTTTCTTGGTTCAACTACACCCTGCTTCCCTGTTCACAACAACTTCAAAAATCTATTATGTACAAGATTGTTGGTTGAAGTTCATAGTTTGGGACCCTGAGCCTTACGTATTTGGTAGGGACAAAGACAAAAAAATGGATGACATAGATGTTTCTGCTCTAGTACTAGTCGCGATAGGTCCTTCTTCTCTCGGGGTTCAGGTATTGTTTGAAAACCTTCTATTTTTGTACATTTTGTATTTCCCTAGTCGGTTTCTGTTGAGTGTTGTGGTAACCGGTGGGGGCTAGTGAGGGTGAATTTTGGGTGTAAGTCGTGGCCCTGTGAGCACTTGTTTTCTATGTATGGTGATTAGGAGTGGGTCCATATCTGGGAACTGTGGAAAGTTGGGAGAGCGTAGGGTTCGAGCTTCAAAGGGTGGTGCGTTGACTCGAGCATGAGGTCGAGACAGTAGGCTCACTTGAGAAGTTTTGCATCGAACATCATCTTGTCAGGCTTGGAGTGTTGGTGTTGTAGTTGGGGCAACTGATGTGGAAATTTGGGCTGACTGGCAACCCCTTTCGCTGAAGGCAGTGTATCAGGGTCTCGCCTGTGGTGTGTGAGTGGGGAAGAGACTGGTAGCCACATATGGAGAGGAAACAATGAATATTAAGGAGGGTTGTTGGCCCAAGAGGCCAGGGGGAGGTCTACCACAATTAGCAACAAGACTTTGGGGAATAAGTAGAACAATTGAGAGACCATTCGTCGGGGCGGGTGCTCTTACCACCACCTTTAGATTCCCTGGAGGCTCAACTTCACCAAGTTACAGTTATTATGGAGAAGCTGGCTCGAGACTGACACAATGACATAAATGAGGTCATTGCCTTCATGAATGACCTCCAACACAACGAGTGGTAGATGCTAGACCAAATGGTCTTCCTCCGTCATGGGAAAAGGAAGTTGCAAGAAAGTATAGATCATCTTGAAGGAATAATGGCTCATACCAGAAGCCCATGTACATGAGGCGTTCCACCAGTAGCAAGGTAACGATCTAAAGGACCAGAATGCTGGAAATATGGAAAATTGAGTATATCAGTTGGATGCACTTCAATACTTGGTTCCTTTTGGTCTTTATGGGCAATTTGTTTTTGGTCAATCAATTTTTTGTTGTTTTTGTCAATTATTTTTTGCATATACCACCTGACCAATAAGTCTGATAGGAATGAGGTTGGTGACTGTATAAAGGGAAACACTTCAAGATGTTACATTTTTCTAAATCAATAGAACTTTTCAATTTACAATAGAAAAAAATAACAATAACATTAACAATAATAATAATAATAATAATAATAATAATAATAATAATAATAATGTTGAAAAATAAATATGTATTTTTCAAAGTTAAACATTATAAGTTGCATTAGTCAATTCTAAACTAAAAGTGGTCAATAGGAAAATCAATTGCTAGAGTCCTACCTTGGCACAGACTAAGAATAATGAAAAGATATATACATATCACATTAAAAATTAAATTAGAAGAATCGTAAATATTTTAGTTGTATGTATTTTAATAAAATTAAAAATAAGAATATCTATATATATAGAAACCGGAAATTTATATAAATATAAATAATATTTGAAATGGAGGCTTATGTGAGTAGAGTTATTCAGAGATTTGTCTTCTGTATCCATCACATGAATATTTTATATTGCCAACATATTTCGAACTAGCTAATGTGGTTCATCTTCAGGATGGTTAGATGAAGGGAATCTGATCCAATAGGGGGAATAAAAAGGGGGGGAATTCCTATAAGCTCAAAGATAGGTCAAAGGTCAAAGAAAATAGTTATTAGGAAATAAATCAGATAATAAATAATTGTTGAAGTGAAAGGTCAGAGAAAATAACCATTAGGAAATAAAAAAATAAAAAAATTAAATGATTATAATAAATAATTATGGTAATTAAATTATTTTTAAATGTTAATAATATATAAATATATCCTAAGTCAAATAAATTATTAGTTTATTAATATTAATGGTTAAATATGAAATAATTTAAATAACAATATATCGCAATAAATACATAAGAATCCTAAGACTAAAGAATATAAATTTAGGTGATTAATATAAAGAGATAAATATTAAAAATCAGTAATATGGTTCAATGATATCCCTTGATGTTGGTGTTGTTTGAACACAACTATCCTAGCAACATTTATTACCCTTATTCCATCGCACCACAAATGGAATTATGAAGCTTTAAATCCTCCCTTCTGGGTCACACATCATTGATCCCGATGCAAGTAAAACCATCATTTCATATCCCTGGTGCGATCGCCAAATATAGGGAATTCATGCCTTAATTAATTCGCATCCCCCTCCCCCGGCAATGGCAAAAATTTTGTAAATTGGACTTCCTACCACTTGACGTTTAATTAATGAGCCTTTGCCTCTCCCATAGCCTTACTCCCCCTATCCACCTAGAGAACCACTACCATTTACACTATATCTATGTTCTTTGCCTCCCCATTCTCTAGCCTGCTACCATGGTTCACGAGTGCAAATGTGTCAGGCGGGGAAGCAATGAACGTAGTCACGGGAGGCCACCTTGTGCTACTAGTTATGATGAAGATTCTGCTCTTTTCGACCTAGATATTCCATTGAGCATTCATCGGAGTGTAATCTCATTGGAGGTTGATGAATGCAAGTGCCTAGGGAAATATATATATATATATATATATATATATATATATATATATATATATATATATATATATATATAAGTACTGGTATATTACTCCTACTCCCTTTCTGCGTGGTTGCTCCCACACTCTGGTCTCGCATGCTCAGGAAGGAGCTGTTCAACGTCGACTTCACTCCACCAATACAGGTATCATCTCAGGTTAAATGGTCTTGGATTTAGCATTTATATATTTTTTTAGTTCATTTCTACAATTTCCTATCAGCTTCTCTTCTTGCAGGTCATCGATTTCAAGTATGTATTTGCTATGAGGTAAGTCGGGACCCGTGCCTTACTTTAAGCTTGTGAGGTTTTCTAGTCTTTATATTCGGATATACTCAGAGGGTTTTCTTATGTAACATTACTCTGTGCTGTGCAGGTAATCTACAACCAACCCTTCCTTCTATAATGAGGTAGCTCAACATACTTCAGCGTAAAAATTTTCTCTTGCATACCCAGGTACTTGGTCACTACTGCTGTCTCTGTCGAGATTATCCAACCCCGTTTGGACCTGAAAATAATTCTTAGGATGAAGGTGATATAGTTTAATGTGTTCTGTCGAGTTTATTTAAGTACTATTTATGGATACTAGCCCACTGTGCCTTTCATAGAGAACCTATTTGTCAATTGTTTTGTAAGACTTCTGGTTAAGTAGAACTGATAATCGATAATTTACAGTTGACAAGATGTTCATATTTCAGGTTTACGAGCATATTGATATTTCTGGTTCGGCCTCTATAACGATAAGGCCGTAACTGTTTAATTAAGGAACACATGCATTAAACTTTTTTTTTCAAATTTACGATAAATGAATATTTGTATTAATTGTCAGGTCTATGCCTCTATAACCTCCTCATTATGATTATAGTTTCTCCTTACTACCTTTTACCCTATATGCAGTTCGTTGTCATGGTTATTTGAAATACAAAGTTATAGCTTCTTTTCCAAATTAATGGATTTTCATTCTAGAATATGGTCGATAGGGTTACCACCCTCCGAATATTATATTTGTATGCTTTTTGTATCTGGTAATTCTATTCATGAATTTAACAAAGAGAAATTCTAGTTTTTCGGGAGTTGTTTATGTAATGTTTTCACAGTTAGCCGAATTCTTTCTTTTTAGCCAAACTGTTTCTTCAAGAATAATTACTCTATACCTATTTTCTTACAATATAGGTTATGCTATAAGAATTATATTTGTTCTGGTCACCTGTTAAATTTATACCGTTACTGTGAGTTTACAGTGTTGTAAAATTATATATTACAGAGTAATGCAACACATAAAATATTCAGAAACACAAACATAGAAAACATATAAAACAAGATATATATGTGGTTCACCCAATTTAGGCTACGTCCACCCCGAACAGCCAGTCCTTCCATTCTATTATCCAACAAAATGAAGATACACAACCTATAACAGATCCATTGTAATATCCTCTGTTCTCTCTCACATTCTCCCTATATGTTTCTCGCTCTGAGAATACAAATACAATACACAACCGCAATACAATACCCTCATACAAAATGAGGGGTTTCCTTCTAGGGAAGAAAACTCTAAATTAAACATAACTTCCACCATCAGATCATCCACCTAATGAACTGCCCAGATTGACTAGAAATTACAATACTTTTACAAGGCAATTTTACATCTATTTTTAGCTTCGGGTGCACTTCCCCCAAAACCCCCCGCCAATCTCCCCCCTGGACCCCCCAAGTAGCGTTCAATTACAGGCGACATTACTGCCTCGTTAAGAACATGGGTCCAATGCTGTGATACATCTAAATAAAGAAGATAATCAGGCTCCACACCTAACAATATCCCACTTGGAGACTGATTGTAGCAACTCCTCTGTTGCTTCATTTGCTGGACAATTACTCCACTTTCGACTTGGCTGTTTCTCATCTTCATCATCATAATTGAAGACCAATTGAAACTGAGCATAATCTCTGTTTCCCCTTGGTTGCAACTTTTGTTAGCATATCTGCAGGATTCTGGCTAGTTCCAGCTTCAATTGTCCATCTTCCAATATTGACCGTATGAAATGGTACTTGAGTTGTATGTGTTTAGTTATGGAATGAAATGTTGAGTTATTTTCAAGGTGAAAGGCACTTTGTCTGTCACTGTATAACATTCCCATCTCATGCTTCTTACCCAATTCATCCATAAACCTTTGTAACCAATCATTTCTTTAATAGCCTCTGTAGCAGCAACATACTCTGCTTTTGTTGTTGAAAGTGCAACAACACTTTGGATTTTTGAAACTCAACTAACAACTATTCCACCTACAGTAAATACATACCCTATAGTGCTCCTCTTGTTATCTATATCACCTGCCATATCTTCATCAACATATCCCTGTAGAGTAATGTTTTAACCACCAAAGCATAATTCTTTATTTGTGGTACCTCTCAAATATCCGAGAATCCATTTCAATGCCATCCAATGTTCTTTTCCTTGATTGTTCATGTACCCGCTTACAACTCCCACTACATGTGCAATATCAAGCCTTGTGCAGACCATTGCATACATTAAGCTTCCAACTGCTGATGCATATGGAACTTCAAACATATAATCCATTTCTTCTTGGGTCTTGGGGCACATCTCCTTAATAAGTTTGAAATGGCTAGAAAAAGGTGTACTAACTGGTTTTTCATTCTGCATATTAAATCTTTTCAACAAATTTTGTATGTACTAATTCTGAGACAATGTTAATTTGCGATTTTTCATGTCTCTAATTATTCTCATACCAAGGATTTGTTTTGCAGCTCCCAAATCCTTCATTGCAAATGAATTTTCCAATTTTATTTTTAGCACATTTATTTCCTGCATGTTAGACCCTGCAACAAACATGCCATCTACATACAATAACAATATAATATAGCTACCATCATTTTTCTTTTTTTTTTCAGATAAACACAATGATCAGAATGACATCTAGTATAACCTTGTTCAGACATAAACCTGTCAAATTTTATATACCACTGTCTTGGAGCCTGTTTTAAGCCATACAAGCTCTTCTTTAACCTGCACACTAATTTTTCCTTCCCTTTGACCTCATATCCTTGTGGTTGCTGCATATAGATCTCTTCCTCCGAATCTCCATGGAGAAATGATGTCTTTACATCTAACTGTTCAATATGCAAGTCTTCCACTGCTACAAGAATTAAAATAGTTCCAACTGAAGTCATCTTAACAACATGAGAAAATATTTCATCAAAATCAATACCTTTCTTCTGTACAAACCCCTTCACCACAAGTCCAACTTTGTACCTTTTTTTTCTCCATATTCTTCCTTCAACTTGTAAACCCATTTATTTTGCAATGTTGTTTTACCTGCAAGCAACCTGACTAAGCCCCAAGTCTGGTTATGTATTAAAAATTCCATATCTTTTTTCATGGCTAGCTCCCACTTCTTCCTGGTTTCGACCTGCATTGCTTCTTCATAACATTCGGGTTCACCAGAATCAGTCAATAATAAATAATATAATGAAGGAGAGTATAGTTTAGGGGGTCTACTTATCTTGGTAGATCTTGTGACACCACTTTCAGGTGTTTGAGGTTCCTGTTGCTGTTGTGGTGGTTGCTGTTGTTGATTATTATTATTTTCAGGCACCTTTACTTTTTCTGTGATCTCATCAATAATTGTGTATTCTTTGTTCTCTTTTTCATTTTTCTTTTCCTGCAACTGATTCTTATACAAGAAATTTTCATTGAATATTACATCTCCACTCCTAATGATTTTGTGATTTTCATAATCATGTAAGAGATAACCAAAATCATTAACACCATATCCAATAAAGGTACATTTCTTTGATTTTGTCTCAAGCTTTGTTCTATTTTCTTTATTAATATGGACAAAGGCCTCACCACCAAAAGGCTTTAAAAAAGAGTAGTTTACCTTTTTACCTGTCCATGCCTCCTTTGGAATACCACCATCCAAGGAACTTCAAGGCCCTATGTTTATTATATAAACAACAGTATCTAAAACATCTACCCAAATTTATTGTAAAGGCAATCCTGCATGCAATC
Organism: Pinus albicaulis; assembly: GCA_034641835.2. Lineage (NCBI taxonomy): Eukaryota > Viridiplantae > Streptophyta > Pinopsida > Pinales > Pinaceae > Pinus > Pinus albicaulis. Next base: position 1,538,768,268 of record CM076579.1, on the reverse strand, counting down.
TGATGCACCTTGCACGCTCTATGATTGTTCTGTTCATTCTTTCTGACACACCATTTTCATGTGGTGTTCTTGGAACTGTCTTCTCTCTGCGAATTCCATGCTTTGAATAGTACCTATCAAACTCTTTGTTGTAATATTCACCTCCATTGTCTGATCTCGGACACTTCAACTTCTTTCCTGTCTCAATCTCAACCAAAGCTTTCCATTTCTTGTAAGTATAAGATACATCAGATTTATTCTGAATACAATAAATCTAAGTTTTTCTAGTTGCATCATCAATAAAAGTAACATAATAACAAGAGCCACTGAGAGATGATACCTGAGCAGGTCCCCATACATCTGTATGCACAAGCTCTAATTTTTCGCTTTTGTTTTCTTTCCCAAATCTAAGAAATCTGACTCTCTTTTGTTTTCCATAAATACAATTCTCATAAATCCAAATCAATATTCTTCAAACCCGACAATAAATTTTTTGAGTGAAGAATATTCATCCCCTTCTCACTCATGTGTCCAAGCCTATGATGCCATAATGTTGCATCTGGTCCTTTGTAAGTTAAAGCATCAACATAGTTAGAAATACCATTGCATAAATACAATGTACTAACCTTTTCTCCTTTTTCTATTACCAGGGCTCCTTTGGTGACCTTCCAAGTTTTATCTGTGAAAGTTGTCACACAACCTTCACCGCCTAACTGCCTTGTTGAAATCAAAATTTTCTTCAGATCTGGAGCATGCCTTACCTCCTTTAATAACCATTGGTTTCCATTCTATTGTTGTACAAGAACTTTACCCATTCCAACAATTTTATAGGGTTTATCATCACCCAGGCGAACCTGTCCAAAATATCCTTGAACATAGTCATGAAAATATTTCTTATCATGTGTGGCATGAAATGAGGCCCCTGAATCTACCACCCAGGAATCAACAACATTTTCTGAAGAAAGAATCAAAGCATATTGTAACACATCACCTATCACATTTGCTTCATGATTGTTTTCTTGCTGCTTGTCTCCTTCTTTTCCCTTCTGAGATCTACAATCTTTCTCCAAGTGTCCTTTCTTTCCACATTTCAAACACACTATCCCCGATCTGGAGTTGGATCTGCCTTTCCTTGATTTACTGTGATATCTTGAGCTCTTTCCTATTTCCATTTTTATTCCTCTAGTCTTTGCACTCAAAGCATTACCCGATGTCTCACCAGAGCTTTTCTGTCACATTTCCTTGCTAAGGATAGCATCGAAAACATCATCAAACTTTAAAGTACTAGATTCAAAGACATAGTTACTAATGGCCATAACTAAACCATTCCAACTTTCTAGAAATGAACACAGAAATAACAGAGCCCTAACTTCATTATCAAAGTTTACCCCTACAAAACTTAACTAACTAGTAACCATATTAAAATCATTTAAATGGTCAGCAACAGATCCACCTTCTGACATCTTCATATTAAATAAATGTTTCATAAGAAATACCTTATTTGAGGCAGAGGTATTTTCATATAGTTTCACCAATGCCTTAATTAAACCCTTTCTTGTTGTTTCCTTCGAAATATTGAAGGCTACCGATGCCGCGAGGCACAACCGTACTGTTCCAAGTGCCTTTCTATTGAGAATCTCTCATTTTGCGTCTGTCATGCTCACCGGCTTCTTTGTGTTTTCCACTCAATGGTAGGTATAGATATTTCTGATACAAATAATCTTCCATCTGCATCTTCCACAACGGGTAGTTTTGGCTGTTAAATTTATCGACCCTAAACTTACCATCTTCCGCCATTGCTCCCACTCGAACCGGGAACCCTTATTTCCTGCGAGTTTAGCAGCCAAATAGACCTTCAACTCTGATACCAGTTGTTGGAAAATTATATATTATAGAGCAATGAAACACATAAAATATGCGGAAACACAAACACAGAAAACATATAAAACAAGAGAGACACAAATATACGTGGTTCACCCAATTTGGGCTACATCCACCCCGAACAGCTAGTCCTTCCTTTCTATTATCTAGAAAAATGAAGAGACACAATCTACAACAGATTCACTGTAATATCCTATGTTCTCTCTCACAGTCTCCCTCTCTATTTCTCACTCCGAGAATACACCTACAATACACAGTCGCAATACAATACCCTCATACAAAATAAGGGGTTTCCTTCTAGGGAAAAAAATTGTAAACTAAACATAACTTATACTGTTAGATCATCCGCCTAATGAATAGCCCAGATTGAATAGAAATTATAATACTTTTACAAGGCAATTTCACATCTGTTTTTAGCTTCGGGGGCGCTGCCCCCGAAATCGCCCACTAGCCCCCCCCCCCCGGCCTAGACCACCCAGGCAGCGTTCAATTATGGACGGCGTTGCCACCCTGTTAAGAACAAGGGTCCAACACTGTGATACATCTAAATAAAGAAGATAATCAGGCTCCACACCCAACATACAATTTAGTTTGTTTGTTACATTCAACATCATTTTCTCTTTCTTTCTATTTTAATAATACAGGTGTTCGGACCATCTGATATGAAAGAGGGGTGTCTCCAAAACCCTCAGTCCGTGTATCATTAGTCTCTTTTGAAATACAGACTGTCCTGTTCAGATTTTACGCTCGAGATGGGACTAACTGTTTCTTTATATATTTATTTGTTTTCTTACACAACTATTAAACTATATAACCTCAACCAATTGAGGCTCTACCATTTAAACCTTTCTTGGCAAATTAAGGGCACAGTTTCCTCTGACTGTATTACTATAATCTAGAGTCATAAGGGTTTATAGTTTAATAATAATTTAAAAGAATTATGGATTAACAGGAACTTTACTAAACATCAATACAACACAGTGTTTTGTTTTCATTCTCGAAATATTCACACACAGTAATCGTTCCAGAAGTAAAGTAATTATAAAAAAACAAGGAAAATTATGCTATTCCTTTTTAAATTCACTGTACCTACTTTAATCAATCATAGCTAATGGTTTCTTCCCAACCATGAGAGAGGCTATTATGTCCTGTGCTCCCCCTATGCTCCTCATCAGAGTGTGATTGCCTAGAAGTTTTTCTCTAGAGAGAGACCTTAGGACCGTCGTCCAGTCTCTACTCCAATTTTCAGGTTTTCATCAGAGTTCCATTGGCTCCAACCATCTCATGACACTCCCACCTTTCAGCCAATCTTGCTGTCTTTTTACCTCTAGCATAAAACCCCTTTTCATCATCAGGGTTTTCTTTTTATTTCGAGAGGAAAAGTAACTGTCAAGTAACTGCTTTTTGATCTAACCACTCTGGTAAATTGGACACTTAACCATCAGTTATGGAAACCACTCCATAATTAATATTTATTAAAATAAGAGTTAAACTTTTGTTAAAATTTTTCTTAATATACTCATTAAGCCAGTTTAACTTAAACAAGTTTAAATGTATGAATTAAAATAACATGACACTCAAATCCATATGTTACATTGAGATTTAATACAAGTAAGTCATAGATGAATAATACAAATATTTAATACAAGTAAGTCATAGATGAATGACTTACTTAATGCTTTTGAATCCCAAAAAATGATATCTAATTATTTTGCCTATTTATTTATCTTAAATATTGATTTATTAATAATAATTTATTTATAGTGAAATTTTCATTCAGATTAATCACATCATTGAGATTTGGTCCATGTTTGGAACTATCTAATGTGGTTTTGTCACCATGAACCACATTAGAAGGTTTCAAACGTAAACCAAATTTCAATGATGTAATTAACTAGAAAGACAATTTCACTATCAATATGGATCACAAAAGTCTAAAATCTAACAATAGTTTATTTATAATAAATTGATATATGGGTATTTAATAATAACCTTAAGAGATTTTATTCCTTTGACTTAATCCTAAATATTTATTTATTTGTATAAATATTTTATTATAGTAATTTAATTAATATTATTACCCCATATTATGTTTATCCCTTAATATTAATAACTAAATTTATATTCTTTGGTCTTAGGATTTCTTATGTATTTATTGAATATTATTATTATTTAAATTATCGCATAATTTATTTCACTTGGGATATATTTTTTTATTATTAACATTTTATAATAATTTAATTACATTATTTATTTTTTCAATTATATATATATATATATATATATATATATATATATATATATATATATATATATATATATATATATATATATATTTTTTTTTTTTTTTTTCTTTTTCTTTTTCTTTTCATGGGTGGTTCACATTCCTATGTGCCCATACATGTACAACTTTAGTTATTTATTATAATAATTTCTTTTTCATTTTATTTATTTTCGAATGGCTATTTTCTTACCTTTGACTTAATCAATTATTTTTTGTGTATAATTTTTTTCAGTGAAAATCACATTCAAGCATAACTTTAGGCTTGAGTGGGCCTAATGGTTAAGAGTATGTGTTTCCTCCTAAGAGGTCACAAGTTCAAAACCAAAGGGGGGTAGAAAAATCGCGCGAGGTGGGTCCCTTGTCCCACAAACAAGGGGGTCTCATACACCAATATGGTTTCTGGCTTCGCCGTGACCTTAAAATTAGATTATTATTACTTTGACCTTTGACCTAATCTTTGAGTTAGTAGGAATTATCCCCCTTTTTATTCCCCTTATTGGGTTTCGACCCACTTGATTGATGCGTTGGTATGGGTTACTCCGGTTCATGAATCAAGACTAAACTCTAACACATAAGGACCTGCTCATGACCCAATCCGGGCTGGAGTCGAATAGGAACTTATGGGTAGGGGATTCACCCGTCTAAGGTGTTTCTTTCCTGCTACTTATTTGCCTCACCCGCCGATGATTTGAGGCGCTATGAAAAAGGCAGATTGGGAGGAATTCCAGCTAGTTGTTCGGTGAAATAGAGGGATACCGGACTCGATTGGGCTACTCTTCTAAGGATACTCTATTTACTCACTTGGGGTCAGGGGATTTGATTTGACTGCTTGCTTGATTTATTTCTGGCCGGAGGGGAGCCAGGAACATCATTTTATTGGTCCTGCAGGTGGTTATTCGTCTCGCCGCTTTCCTGGGTGTGTGTTTCTATATCATTATGCATGATCTATGCATCAATGGACAATGGGTAAAAGAGAAACCACTGACTTATCCCTGCATCCATTACTCCTTTCATCATAGCCGATTCATGCTTTAATGCCTAGTGCCAGTATTTTTTTTTATTCTCTTCATGTAATCAGCCTGAAGATGCACATTCTAAATACGTCAACAATTTAAAATATTTATATGATGATTTCGGAAGCCAAATCTCTCAATAAATAATATTAATAAGAGCTAGCCTAGATCCATCTTAACTTCGGATCTACCAAGCTTCGAGAGGGATGAAATCCCTCCTTGGAGTGAAAACTTCTTTTAGAGTGAAAAAAGATTTGATCACTTTCGGCCCTTGGTAGATCCATAGTTAAGATGGATCGAGGTGGGTTTAATTAATCAATATAATTAAAAGAGAAAAAATAGCATAATTATTTTGGAGATAAATTTCAACATTTAATTGTGACTACTAACAAGAATATTCAAGAATATTTAGTGAAGCTTAAATTTGCCATTCACCTAATAATTATTGATAATTAAATTAAAATGATAGAAGCCCTATTCCAAAATAAACAAATTAAGATTCTAGAAACCTTATTTCATGATTAAAAGAATCAAAATTCTATTGATAAAAAATATTTCACTTACTAATTTAAATTTATTTGAAAATATTTCTAAAAATAAATTTATTCCAAAAAAAAGTTTGTCCATTTATTATAATTTTGTCTATTTATATTATATTAGTTGTAATAAAAAAAACTACTAAGATATGAGGGACATGCCATTGGGAGCTGGACCAGCAGATGTAGCCCAGGAGGGGTGACGCAACAAAACTGAAATTGGACTCCTCTAAGGAGAGATGGTCACTGTAGCCGTGGTTCTGTCAGCTCTTTCCTTGTCGAACCTCGTTCTTGGGCTCCATGAGGTCTACTTATATTTTCCTCGGAAATTTATTTATCAAATTCGTGGAATTTGATAAATAAACGTTATCCACAACCTTTGCAATTTTATTTATATCTCCCGACTATATATTATCTCCGAACCTTATAATCAAGGTTTAACCCTTCGCGCTTTATATAAATCCAATGCTCGGTTTTAAACAAATGACTGTGTAATAAACCTTTGCTCCGGGCCCCACCTCTACGACCAATCATCCAATCAAACACACGCACCGTACCTGATTATCCTTCGTGCATCTCCGTCGAACGACCACCGTCCGATGACCCTCTTCCAGATCGATGGTGCCCGGCGATATCGCTCTGCCTCCTGGTACGAACGTTAGCGTGCAATGGCACTCAGAAAAGCGGTTTTTTCGGTCCCACCATGTGCTACGTGTCCACCATTCAATGGAATCGCTCCCAAACTTGTAATACCGCTCAACCCACAAAAGCGGTGCGATATGGGCAATCCGGGTTTGCGAATCCACTAGTGGGTTTTGTACAGTGGTTAACCAGGGTCTAAGTCGGCTACGTTATCCCTTGACTCTTTAACTCAGGGTCTGACTCCGGTTAGGAAATTCAATTAACAATAAAACAAGGTTATCTCCTTATTAACAGGATTTCCACCATTATCATAAAACAAACCTCTCCTGCACGCGGGATTTCTTCACAGGGTTTATCCAACAATTACAGGGTAATCGACAGAGAAGTGTGGACTTATACAACCACCACATTCAACAATTCCACACGGAACCAACGTACAATCGTCTCACAATTAAACAATTTCTTCGCAATCGATGGTTTGAGAAAAATACAATGGCCAACGAGCACAGAAATCATTTAACTGGAACAATTGTTAACACAAAGACTTTATTACAGAAATTCTTCTCTCTGCCTCTCTCTTCTATACACCTGAGGGATTACATTTATATACATGAACATTTGGCTGTTCGGTTCCTTTGTGAGGACTTTTTTATAAAATCAACAGCCTAATTAAAATAATTCAACTAACCGAAATATGACAGATAGACTAACTAAACTATTCGACTTCTACAACTCTAACTGATATAAATGAAATAGTCAGCTGAGGTATTGACACCTAGCTATTACAATTCGAAGAATTCGAACCCTCCTAGCCACAACATGTGGAAAAAACCTCCTACATTGCTGGCTAGTGTATAATGCCCCTGCATCAGACTCTCGAGGGCAATCTTCTTCATGGGCTCCTGTCCATGAGCTCTCCCATTGATCTGCCTATCTTCTGTAGCATTTTCTTAGTTATCCAAGTGGCATATTCCTCTGGCTTGTCCTTCCATTTGATTAAGTACTGAAATTACTCTTGTCCTTTGGTCCTTCTGAACACTCTCTTGTCCAATATCTTCTCTGGTTGCAATGGTTGCGCTGGAGGTAGCTGCTCTTTCCACTCAATCTGTCCCTTGTCTGCTGATCTTTCTTCTGCACCATCATCCTCATACTTGTACAAATCAACAACATTAAAAATGGGAGATATTCCAACATCAGGAGGTAATTCAATCTCATAAGCATTTGCAGAAAACTTTCTAAGTATCTTGCATGGCCCAATCTTTTTGAACTTCAATTTGTTATACTGCTTCTTTGGGAATCTCTCCTTTCTCAAGTGTGCCAAAACCAGATCTCCTACTTCAAAATGAACTTCTTTTCTGCTCAAGGCTGCTCTGGTTTTGTATTTGATGCTGCTGCCTTGTAGTTGCTGTTTCACTTGTTCATGTATGGCCTGGATCTCTGAAGCAAATTCCTCACCATCTGCACTTCTCAGTTCTGCCCTTCCCAGATTTATTAATTCAGATATTCCTCTGGGGTGCATTCCATAAACAATATGGAACGAGCTTTGCCCTGTGCTCCTGTTTGGTGAGTCATTATATGAATATTCTGCCTGGGGAAAAATATGATCCCACTGCTTGGGATGCTCTCCTGCAAGACTTCTCAACAAATTTCCCAGACTCCTATTCACTACCTCAGTTTGTCCATCAGTCTGGGGATGATAAGCTGAGATGAAACTCAGTTTGGTACCAAGTTTCTTCCACATTGTCCTCCAAAAGTGCCCCACAAATCTGGTGTCTCTATCTGAAACAATACTCTTGGGCAACCCATGCAATCTAACAACTTCTTTGAAAAACAAGTTAGCAACATGGGTGGCATCACTAGTTTTATAACATGGAATAAAATGTGCCATTTTGGAGAATCTATCCACTACAACAAAGACTACATCATTCCCTCTCTGAGTCTTGGGAAATCCTAGAACAAAATCCATACTCACCATGTCCCAAGGCCTGTCTAGAATAGGCAAGGGAGTGTACAATCCTGCATTCTGGCTCCTTCCTTTAGCATATTGACAGATCTTGAAATTCTTCACAAACTTGTCCACTTCTGTTCTCATCCTGGGCCAGTAATAAAAGTGACTCAGCTGCTCATAGGTTTTATCAGTACCGAAGTGTCCAGCAAGTCCACCACTATGCTTCTCTTTGATCTAATTTTCTCTCATGGAACATTTTGGTACACACAGTTGGCTTCTTCCGAATAACAAGTCCTCCTGTAGGAAATAATCCAGCCACTGGCTTCTATCTGTTAAAACAGGGTTACTACATGCCTCAAATGCTTCCTTAAAATCTAGATTTGTTTTATACAATTCTTTGAGAAAATCAAATCCTACAACTTCAAAATTTGTTTCTTGAACAAGCAAATGCCTCCTACTCAAGGCATCAGCTACTTTATTGGCTTGGCCACTTATATGTTTCAAAACAAAATTAAAACCTTGGAGATACTCAACCCATTTAACATGCTTATGTTTCAACTTGGGCTGCTATACAATATACTGCAAAGCATGATTGTCAGAATACAATACAAATTCCCTGCTCATCAAATAATGTCTCCACTTTTTCAATGCCTGAACAATTGCATAGAATTCCTTCTCATAAGAGGAATACTTTCTCCTGGTTTCATTCAGCTTCTCACTGAAATATGCTACAGGCCTATCATCCTGACTCAACACAGCTCCAATGGCCTCTCCACTGGCATCACATTTTACTTGAAATGGTTTAGCAAAATCAGGCAGAATCAAAACAGGCTTCTCTGTTACCTTTTGCTTCAATAGTTTAAAATTTCTTTTTGCTTCAGCAGTCCACTTAAATGGCTGTTTGATCTTCTTTATTGTCTCAATTATGGGTGCATTGATCTTACTGAAGTTTCTTATAAACTTTCTGTAAAAGCTAGCAAGTCCATGGAAACTTCTTACCTCAAAAACATTCCTGGGTGAAGGCCACTCCACAATTGCCTTAACCTTTTCTGGGTCCATCTTCAATCCCTCTACAGAAACAACAAAACCAAAATACACCAAATCTTCTTTCATGAATGAGCATTTCTTCAAATTTATCAGTAGTTTCTCTTGGTGCATCTTCTTCAAGACATGATTAAGATGCCTTAAATGTTCTTCTTTAGTTCTACTGAAAACTAATATATCATCCAAATATACTATCACAAATTTCCCAATGAATTCTTTCAATACTTCATTCATAAGTCTCATGAAAGTGCTAGGTGCATTTGACAACCCAAAAGGCATTACCATCCATTCATACAATCCTTCATTTGTTTTAAAGGCAGTTTTCCACTCATCACCCTCTCTTATTCTAATCTGATGGTATCCACTTTTCAAATCTATCTTTGAAAAATATTTAGCACCACTCAAACAGTCCATCAAATCCTCAACTCTGGGCAAAGGGAATCTGTACCTGATTGTGATCTTATTGATTGCTCTGGAATTAGTACACATCGTCCATCCTCCATCTTTCTTTGGGCTCAATACTGCTGGTACTGCACATGGACTCAAACTTTCTCTGATCAGCCCCTTGTCCACCAATTCCTGTACTTGTCTCCTGATTTCCTCATTTTCCTTGGGAGTCATTCTGTAGGCTGCCTTATTTGGCAGATTTGAACCAGGGATAAAATATATCTAATGGCTGATCTTTCTCACAGGTGGCAGCTCACCAGGTAAATCATCCACAACAATGTCACAGTAATCATCTAACATCTCTTGGATTTCTACTGGAAAATCAGAAATATTTGTAGAAGTAAGAACTACCTTAGGTTTGCAAACTAAAGAAAAACTTACCTCTTCTTCTTCTATCTGCTACAGATATTCCTTCCCGCTCAGCAACAAGGTCTTTGGATCAATCAATCTGCTGGATGGCTCTCCTTATTCCATGGGTATCAATGTATGATGTAACCCATCCTTGAAGAACTTGTAAGTGTTCTTCTTGCCATCATGCACTGCTGCTCTGTCAAACTGCCAAGGTCTACCCAGCAGTATATGACACACATCCATGGGCATTACATCACACAAAACTGTGTCCTTGTATTTTCCCATTTGCAGCTCTATCTCACACCGTTCTTTCACAACCATCTGGTGCCCTTTATGCAGCTAGGACACCCTGTAGGGAGTTGGATGCTCCCTTGTCTTCAACTTCAACTTCTCTATCACCTCAGTGGAAACCAGGATGTCTGTGCTGCCACTATCAGTGACTAGCTGGCAGCATTTCCCTTGGAATTTGCATATTCTCCTAAACAAAGTCTTCCTTTGTGCAGGCTTAGTGACCTCTTTGGCTTGCTTCAACAGGACCTTATTTACCACTAAGGACTCTCCCCTCTCTGGAAGAATTTCTTCTTCAATTTCTGCCTCTTCTCCAGCCTGGGCAACAACAGAGTTTCTTGGACCAGCACCCACATTCTCTGGACACTCATAGTGCTTATGTCCCACTTGCTGACATCTATAACACCTCAACTCTCTACCTCTGCCTCTGTCTCTGCCTCCTCTTCCTTTTCCTCTGTAAGAACCCCTTATTCCCCTTGCATCTTCCTCTATAGATGCATTATGAGGTGAGCTACTGTTAGCTCCATCCCTGGGTGTAGCAGGCTTTCCTCTATCCCCTTGACTTCCCTTTCCACGGAAAGTACCTCTCTTCTTGGCAGATTGTTTCCTCAGAAGTTTCTCCTCTGCTTTCAAGGCCATCTGGTATGCCTCTTCCACTATCTTGGGAGACAAAAGACCAATCTCATCTTGGATCTCCAGTCTGAGACCATTTACATATCTGGCAGTCTTCTCTGGTGTGTCTTGGAATTGTCCAGCCCTTATGCTTACTCTGTAGAATTCCTCTGTGTATTCCTTTACTGTCAACAACCTCTGTCTTAGGTTCTACATTTGCTTATACAATGTCAGCTGGTAATCACTAGGCAAGAATTTACCTTTTAATTTAGCCATCATTCTGGTCCAGCTCTTGATAGGTTGCTTGCCAACTCTCCTCCTTTCTGCTTGCACTCCATCCCACCAAAGTGCAACATGTCCCTTCAGCTTTGTCACTGCAAACTTGACCCTTTTATCTTCACTTATTTCTTCATAATCGAAGCACTTGTTTAGTTCATTTATCTAGTCTACTAGTTCTTCTGGATTTAGTCTCCCTACATAACTTGGCACTTCAATTCTGGGCTTAACTGCAGAACCCAGAACAATTCTAAGGAGCCTCAAGTCAGGAGGAATTTCAACATTTTCCTCAGCTTCTTCTGTTTCAGGTTCACTGATGTCTTCAGGATCTCTGGGCTGTCTTCGCTCCATGGCATCCATTCTGGCCTCGACCCTCTGCAACATCCCCAACACCTCTGCGTTGGCAACAGGTCTCCTTCTGCCAGCACCTCTACCAACTCGGATTGCCATGTCAACAAAACAACTTAAAACTTTGCTCTGATATCACTAATGACGCAAAAAAACTGAAATCGGACTCCTCTAAGGAGAGATGGTCACTGTAGCCGTGGTTCTGTCAGCTCTTTTCTTGTCGAACCTCGTTCTTGGGCTCCATGAGGTCTACTTATATTTTCCTCAGAAATTTATTTATCAAATTCGTGGAATTTGATAAATAAACGTTATCCACAACCTTTGCAATTTTATTTATATCTCCCGACTATATATTATCTCCGAACCTTATAATCAAGGTTTAACCCTTCACACTTTATATAAATCCAATGCTCGGTTTTAAACAAATGACTGTGTAATAAACCTTTGCTCCAGGCCCCACCTCTACGACCAATCGTCCAATCAAACACACACACCGTACCTGATTATCCTTCATGCATCTCCATCGAATGACCACCGTCTGATGACACTCTTCCAGATCGACGGCGCCCGGCGATATCGCTCTGCCTCTTGGTATGAATGTTAGCGTGCAATGGCGCTTGAAAAAGAGGTTTTCATGGTCCCACCGTGTGCTACGTGTCCACCATTCAATGGAATCGTGTTGGGGCCCTTGTTTTTGTTTAAGTTTTGAACTTTTGGCCAAGACATTTTGAACTTGGACTCTTTTTGAGTTGCGGAAGAAATACACATAGCTAACGCGACCGCGCCGTAGCAACCAGGAGTTGCGGAGCTACCAAGGTGGCGCGGAAGCAATTGATAACTGGAGATTGAACAGAGATAAGTACAGATGAAAGAAATACAGCAGAAAACAGAAGGTAGAACATGCAGACATCAGAAGAGAAGTCGGAAAAAGCCAAAGTGAAGACACAGAGAAGCCGCCAGTCGTGACGAGCGGGTGAATAAAAGGCGATCACCCGGCTGAAGAAGGGGGTTTTTTGGTTGATTGGTTATTGTTGAGGGTTGAATGGATGCGCAGAGCAGCCGCAGAAGGATTAGACCTGTTCTTTCTATGGGTTCCTACTTTCTATGTTCTTCCCTTCTGTTCTCAAACCCATCTGTATCTGACTTGTGAGTTATCAGAGAAGAAAGCTATGTAACCATGTATTCGGCCAGAAGAATAATATAAGGAAGGATTGCTGTCTTAATGTGTTGTTCATGCGTTTTGATGTGTTTACACTGCTTTAAAAATTTTAAGTTGCGACTGTCTGAATACTTGATTAGTGATCATGCATGTGTAACTTGGTATATGTGATGGATGCACTTTCTTTCTTTGGTTGCGGGTTTATTCATTACCAGTGATCTCATCCCCTTATGCATGTGGTCGCGGCACGCCTCGGGTGAGACACACTGCTCTCCCAGAGCAGGGTGAAAATGCCGGCGTGTACCTAGACTACTCCGGACCCCTTGTTGGCCACTACTCTTGAACCTGGGTCTTGCCCGCGAGACCTGACTTTTCGCCAACAAATGGTTCCGTTGCCGGGACCTGCATGTTCTGAGGGGATCTAGATCATGGTCTCGAGGATTTTTGAAGGAGCAATATGGCGATGGTGGGATGATCATCTTGACCATTTCATTACTCAGCAAGCGGAGCTGATCAAGAAAAAGGAGGCGGCGATCAGGGAGCTTGTTCTTTTCTCTGACTCAGCTAGTGATACGTACGAAATTTTCTGGGGAAGGTTCCCCACGGATCTTTACAACTGGTTGCGGAGGTTACGAGCGACGCTGCCCCAAGAAGGCTTGCGGAAGATAAACCGCAGGTGGGCGCACGAAGACCTGGTAGCTCTGCATCGGGTAGACACTGAACTCACCCGTGCAGTGGATTTTTGGGTAAGGACCACGTTGGAAGGATACGTTGTAGAGTTTGCCTCTGAGTGTTACCAATCCTTCTCGAAGGCTGAGGCTGTTTTTCACTCAGGGCTGAGGGGGAAGCTATTGAAGGAGATTCCGCTGTGGATCAAAGCCCTGATGGTGGATGAAGGGTTGATTGAATTCCACAAAACGAGCATGGAAGCGTAAACCACCCGTACTGGGGGAAGGATTGAGGGGACCGATGCTGTGTAGACAGTAAGGGTGGGGAGCGGGGGATGGACGTTGAGGCCGCATGCAAGTTGCGGGAGTCACGTGCGCATCGGCGGGCACAGATCGCCGATAGGTGGCGAAGAAGGGTAATGAGAGATTTGAAGAGAAGGGAGATCGAGAGGAAAAATCAGAAGGAGGCGCCTCAGAAGACAAGACCCATGGGTTTGGATACCCGGACAGGAGACGAGACGGCAGCGGACGTACGGTGGGTGCATGGGAGCCCAGCGACGCGAGAAAGAGAAGTAACGACTAGCGAAGATAATGGAAAGATGCAGCCCGAAGAAACTTCTGATGACGAATGGCACGGCGTGATGCAGTAGATGTTCCAGGATCAGATGGCACCCACCCCTCCAGGCAGCCCTACGTCCCGCTTTCCACATGGCCAGGATCCCGACCTTCCCCTGGTACTTTATCAACCTTTAAGAAATATTTTTATTCAGTTACAAGCATTAAGTCAGTCATATAGTAGTTCAGCGGCGTCGGTAACGCCCAGTAGCAGCAGCGTTACTAGTAGTAGTATTTTCCCTAGTGGGACCGTTACGCAACCAGGACCCGGAGGTTTTATCCTGGTTAATTCTCCGCAAGCATACATGGCTGGATCTTTCACCCAGTACCCAGAGTTCTCTGGCCAGGGCAACGACGACGTAGAACAACATTGGTATCTGTGCGAAGCCATCTGGAGGGCTCGCCAGACGCCTGATGCAGGGAAGTTAATAGAGTTCCAAACCACGCTCAGAGAGAGAGCTCTGCGTTGGTTCATCAAGTGGTCCGAGGCGCACCCTAACCCTGTAATCGCGAACGTGAAGCGGGATTTTGTCCGTGAATTCAAGCTTCCCCAGACAGACCAGCAGGGCCTGTCAGAGCTGTGGGAAATTAAGCAGAAGGAAGGAGAAACCGCATGGGAGTTGATGCGGCGATTTAAAGACGCGATCGGGAAACTCAGTTACCCGATCGACCCAAACCACTAGAGGGACTGGTTCATCAAGGCTCTGCTCCCCCTGACACGAACTCCTCTCACACAGCAGAAGATCGATAATCTGCAGGACGCTTTGGAGCAGGCCATGAAGATTGAAGCCATGGTGGGATACCCCCAGGAATACAGGGGGGGGATGGGCCCGCAAGACCCTTCTCTGATAGGGTTGCAACATCAGATCGCCAGCTTGACCGAAAAGCTCAAGGAAATTCAGCCAGCGAGACCAGCGCGACCGAATGTTTGGTGTACTCATTGCCTGGTCGAGGGACACGTCGCAACCGAATGTCCTCGGTTGCGCGGCGCAGGAGTTGGGCCCTCAGTTGCAGCAATTCAGGGGGGTCCACCACCAGGGGGTGGCGCGGCGATGAACCCGCAGGGAGTATACCAGCCGCAACAGACCTTTGCGGGGTTCCCACCGCAACCGGGTTCCTCCACCACAGAGTACTGCGAGATCTGTCGAACGCTGGGGCATCCACCTCGGATGTGCCCGATCCTACAGAAGTACTCCACGGTACCGAATAACGTGTATTGCGAATTTTGTGTGTCTACGACTCACACCACTGAGCAGTGCAGGGCGCTTGACGCTCTTGCGGATCGATTGGATCGACCCTCGTACAGGGTGAACGAGGCTACCAGGGGAAGAGGTGGCGGCATGCGGGGAGGCCGAACGGGAGGACGCGGTCCGGTAAAGTGCTACAACTGTGACCAGGAGGGTCATGTGGCTCGAGAATGTCCCCTTCCGCGACGACCCTGGTGTTCCCAGTGTCGGGTCAACGCCCATGCTACAGAAGACTGTCCGGAGCTCATCAAGAAGTGGGAAGAACGGGTGAGGCAGAGGGGAGCGAATCTGATAAACTCAGAACCGCGCAGCACCGCAACCCCTGACATGCAGAACGTTGCGATAGTAACACGGGGCGGAAAGAAGACTGGAGACGATGCCCATGAGAAGGAGCCAGCGCGAGTGGTTCGGCCGGCATCCCCAAAGAAGTTGATCAGGCCTGATGTCCAGAAGAAGTATTTTCAGGAGGCAGTTGAGGCATTCGCTCAGTTGCGGAACGAGGGAGGGCTGGAGGAGCCCTGGCAGCCGGAATCCGGTGCACAGAACGCCGCAGATACTGTGGTCGAGGATTGGCTCCGGCTATTCCTCAGGATTGTTGATAACGCTGGGCTGCGGCAGCAGCTCAAACATGCTTTAGACGGAGCGCTGCATGGGCACGCAGAACCCAGAAATCCGGTGGACGCTAGGCCTCAATACGTGCAACGTGTCAAGCGGAACAAGCAACGCACAGGCAAAGAATTCCGGCTTAACACGCAGGTCGCCAGATTCCAAATCAGCGACACCATGTTGGACTTGGGGTCTGACGTCAATATATTGCCACGAAAGACATGGGAGGCTCTTGGAAAGCCACGGCTCGCCTATTCCCCAATCCAACTCAGAATGGCGAACCAGTACTGTATTTTGCCAATCGGCCGACTGGAGGGTGTCGAGGTCGACGTTGCGGGGGTGAAGACATACACTGAATTTGAGGTTATTGATATTATGGGCGATAAGGACCCCTACCCTGCTTTACTTGGCATTGATTGGGCTTTTGAAAATTACGCGATCATCGACCTCAAGAAGGAGCTGATGATTTTTGAGGATGGGGAGGTAAGGGTCACTCAGCCTCTCGACCCGTATCAGGGTCCGCAATACACAGAACCGGTGAACAGTCGGGAGGATGCTCAGATGATGGACCATCTCTATCAGATGACTGCAGGGAAGCGGGACGATTACATCAACCCGACCGCAATAGGGTCTATCAGTTGGCGGAGTGTGTAGAGCTCGGAGCTCGGATCCGAGCTTGCGTGGGAAGACTGGCAGCAAGGGGGGTATGAGACAACCACGCGGAGATGTGCCTCCATCGCTCAGGTCCGGTGGGTAGGGACTGAGATCCGCGGGTATCCCACATTATCAAACATGCAAGCAGTAAATACTTTTATTGCCAAGGTGGAAGACCGGGTCCCAGAGGAAAGCCGGATACCACTCTTGGATGTGGCCTTGAAGTCAACATCGGGACGATGGTGGAACAATCACCGCAACGCCCTGTTGCGATGGGAGCGTGTGGCGGATGCACTACGGGCACGCTTCAAAGAGGATGAAGGGCCCTGCATTACACTTAAACATCATGGAGCTTCCGACGCGCGACAGCACTTGCGGGCGTGCGAGGAACAGTGGCGTAGCGCCAGCTACCCCGAGGAGTTGTGGGTCCACAGGTTTGTCCACTCCCTGGGTACAATTCCCCAGGCCTGGTACCTGGAGGAAGAGCGGAAACGGGGAACCCGCTCCTGGCAAGTAGTCGCGGAAAAGTTCGTCCAGAGCTTCTCGTTCGAAGGGGAGACGGCGCA
Organism: Pinus albicaulis; assembly: GCA_034641835.2. Classification (NCBI taxonomy): domain Eukaryota; kingdom Viridiplantae; phylum Streptophyta; class Pinopsida; order Pinales; family Pinaceae; genus Pinus; species Pinus albicaulis. The sequence continues at coordinate 1,538,751,104 of CM076579.1, read as the reverse complement.
GGAATCTCAGGCCCTACAAGCCGTCAAGGAGGTTCTATTTTTCCGCTATCCCGAGCCTGATGAGGGCCCGGTGGCGTCACGCTCCGGGGTCAAGAGCGAATTGGTTTGCCAACGGATTGACGGCGAACCGGGGGACGATAGTTTGGAGGACCTGAGGCATCTCTATTTTGACGAAAAGGAGGGCGAGCGGAGCGTCCGTGACGAGCCGACGACAGAAGGAGTCCATTTGCAGCCCCTAAAGACAAAGAAGCTGAACATTGGAACGGAGGAGAAACCTAAGCTGGCAACGGTGGGAGATTACTGGGACGAGGAGACGACAAGAGAAATTTTCAGCCTCCTCCGGGAGTATGAAGATTTATTTCCGACATCAGTTGCGGACCTGAAGGGGATCAAGGGGGATCTGGGCGAGATGCGCATCACACTGAAACCAGGAGCCAGGCCGGTGAAGCACCGACCCTACCAGTTGAATCCACGTATCAAAGAGAAGGTCAAGATGGAGATCGACAAGATGCTGGCTGCGGGTCTCATCTTTCCAGTAGAAGAAGCTGAGTGGGTAAGTCCCATTGTCATCCAGAACAAGAAGGACAAAGCGAAAATCCGTGTCTGCGTAGATTATCGGAGTTTGAATAATGCTTGTATTCACGATCCGTTTCCCACTCCCTTCAGCGACGAAGTTCTAGATCATGTCGCGGGAAACGAAGCTTATTCCTTCACTGATGGGTTTTCGGGCTACCATCAGGTGCGCATTGCCGAGGAAGACAAAGCAAAGACGACCTTCACAACTGAGTGGGGATCATTCACGTACCACGTTATGCCGTTTGGTCTGAAGAATGCACCGGCTGTGTTTTCCCGGATTGTCATTGCTGCTTTCCGGGAGTACATTCACAAGTTCCTGGAAGTCTATATGGATGATTGGACTGTTTACAGCCTGCTGAAGAAACACGCCTCCTTGTTGCGTGTTATGTTCGACCGGTGTCGCCAGCTGCAGATTTCCTTGAACTTGAAGAAATGTATTTTTGCAGTACCATTCGGCACACTCTTGGGTCACGTGGTGTGTAAGCAAGGGGTCTGCGTTGATCCTGCCAAGGTCGCAGTCATCGTCCACATGGAGGCCCCCGAGACTGTGAAGCAGTTGCGGGCACTGCTCGGGCACACAGGATACTACAGGCGGTTTATCCGCAATTATGCCAAAATCACTGCCCCTTTGGAGAAACTGTTGCGGAAGTCAGAAGCCTTTGAGTGGACGACGGAGTGCCGGAAAGCACTCGACACATTGAAGGAGAAGTTGGCAACGGCACCCATACTTGTTCATCCCGACTGGGATAAGCAGTTCCATGTGCACATTGATGCGTCCGGGATTGCACTTGGCGCTGTATTGACGCAACCCGGGGAAACGACAGTTGACCACCCCGTATACTTTTCTAGCCGACGGTTATCGAATGCGGAGAAGAATTACACCACGACCGAGCGGGAGGCGTTGGCGATGGTGTACTCTCTCCAGAAGTTCCGCCACTACCTTCTGGGCGGCAAATTTACATTTTTCACGGACCATTCGACATTAAAATATCTGGTCAATAAGCCTGTGTTGGAAGGAAGAATCTGTCGATGGCTTCTACTTTTTCAGGAGTTCACGTTTGAGGTGATTGTCAAGCCTGGCAGGTTGAACGTTGGTCCCGATCACTTATCCAGGCTGGAGACGGGAGAGAATGAAGGTCCGTTGGACGATCAGCTCCCGGATGCTGACCTATTCCGAGTTGAAGCAGTCCCAGACTACCTGGCTGACATTGCCACGTATCTGACCACAGGACAGTGCCCTGAGGATTACACCCCTCTTCAGAAACGCCACTTGGTTGTTCGGGCGGCCGATTATCAATTGATCGCAGGGCAGTTGTACAAACTGGGCCTGGATGAGGTGTTGCGCAGGTGTGTTCTTGACCATGAGCGGGAAGCAGTGATGTGGGAATGTCACAGCGGTGTTGCGGGAGGACACGTAGGTGCAAAACCCACCGCAAGGAAGGTGCTTCAAGCTGGTCTATGGTGGCCGACGGTGCATGCAGACTGTAAGGCCTATGTGAAACGTTGCGATATTTGTCAAAGGACGGGGAGGCCTTCGCATAGGGACGAGCTTCCGCTACACCCGGTGCATGTGTTGCGGCCATTTGAGAAGTGGGCTGTTGATTTCGTAGGCCCCATCGCACCAATCGCTCGCCATTCCAAGGCCCGGTACATCATTACCGCGACAGATTACCTCACACGGTGGGCTGAGGCAGCAGCGGTACGTGACTGCTCGGCAGAGGCCGCTGCTCGGTTCATCTTTGAACACATTATCAGCCGCTTTGGCTGCCCACGGAGCTTGACCAGCGATCAAGGCACGCATTTCATTAATGCCACGGTCAAGTCGCTACTGGAAACATTTATGATTCAGCATCATAAGAGCAGCCCATACCACCCGCAGGCCAATGGTACGGTGGAATCCTTCAATAAGATTCTTGAGAAGGGCTTGACAAAAATTTGCAATGCTCAGCGGGATGATTGGGATGAGCGGCTACCAGCGACATTATGGGCTTACCGGACCACGGTAAAATGTTTGACCAACCAGACGCCTTTCCAGCTGGTGTATGGCCGGGACGCTGTGATCCCCGCCGAGTTCACCGTACCCAGCCTTTTGATCGCAACGTCCCTTCACTTCTCAGAAGAGGCGTCTCTGAAGGAATGACTCCAGGAGCTGCAGGAGCTGGATGAGGCTCGATTTCTTGCGGAATTCCACCAGAAGGTTGAGAAGGCCAGACAGAAAGCATGGCACGACCGCCACATCAAAACTAAAGCTTTCCAAGTTGGCGGCAAAGTCCTCTTATACGACAGCCGGTTCCAGAAGTTTCCAGGCAAGCTCCAGATGCATTGGCTGGGACCGTACTTTGTCATCGAAATCCGCGACTCAGGAGCCGTTCGATTGGCACAATTGGACGGCACAGTTCTTCCAGGATGGGTGAATGGCGCACGCCTGAAGCCCTACCAGGAGTAGGTACTTCTCATTTCTCATTAATATCTCTCGCAACCGAGAGAACCCGTAGAGTAGCGTAGTTGAATAACTCTCCCGCAACCGGGATGAGCGTAGGTAGTCTTTTTCGTTCCTTTGCAATGAGTCAAATAAACAGTCAGTTGCGGTAACAATACCGCAACCGACTGTGGTCGGGGCTGGCCATTCCAGCGTGTCGCAGCGCCAGTCCAGCGTGTCACCGCTCCATTCCAGTGTGTCGTTCACGAAGGATCCATCCTTGTGTCAGTCCAGGTCATAACCGTCAGTCCTTTTGTCAGTCCGTAGGATCGTTAAGATTTGGTCATAAATTCCCTTAATGGACAGTAATCATTTGCCATCAACCACAGTTCCCTCAGCCGTCGAGTCCGCCCATCTCCCCATGATGCCGTCAGCAACTGTCAGATTACACACAGGCCTGCGATTGATCGCACGATTATCGCAGGCAAGAAAGATAGCAAGAATTAATTGCCGTTATGGAGTCTCATCAACTCCGCGCGTGCCAGCGGATGGCCCAATTTGCATGAAGGCTATCAGCACGAAGATGACGGACCAGTTCAATTTGGAAGTTGCAGCAACTCCGGAGCATTCGCAGTACCAGAGCACGCTGCACCTAGCAGGAAGTTACAGAAGAATCGTCCAAGTCTATCAGAGACGCGCCAAGATGCCGAGAGCTCTTCTCTCAGTTCCTGAACTAGAGCTAGATCCCCGAATTCACCGACTTGAGTCACTGGTCGGCAGGTACGATAATGCACCCTGTATGGACGCGAATTTGTCCGACCCGGCTGAGTTTCCTCATCTCCATTGGCAGACGTTCATGGAACACCATTATACGCCGGGGAGCAGCTCTAACAGTCGAATGAAGGACGAATTCCGGGGCCTACAACAGTCGACTTTGATGAATTTGAGGAGTCTTCCTGTCTTCGGCACCACCGGACCAGTTCTGCAATGTACCCGGTTCCTCCTCAGTCGGGTGTAGAACGGGTCCCTGTGGTTGAACGAAGAAATTCCAATACATGCAGCAGACATTAGTCAGCTTACGGGGCTATGCCAAACTGGTGCAGATGTCTCCTCTGCGGGGCAGACAGCCTCCAAGCACGCCCGGAAGTCGGCTGATGCGGACCTCTACACCAAGTATGGCACTCGCCGGGGTGGCAAAGGTGCCAAGATAGATTTGATAAATGTACCAGCAATCCGATTTGCTTGCTACCTGATCGCTAGCAAGACCATGCGCCATTACACAAAGGGAGAGTGCACTTTGGACACAATTTCCATTGCAGAGCACTGCATCAAGGGGGCCAGATTGAATTGGAGCGCGTTTGTGTTGAAGGAACTCTTCGCGGCTTGCGAAGACAATTACAGGCGGACTACCAGTTTCATCTATGGGTACTTGCTCTTAGCATTCGCCATGTGGAAATGACATCTTCCCCCTATACGGACACCGGCGGAGCTCACCGTGAGCCAACCGCTCGCGATGAGATATTCCCCCTGGCAGGTGTCCACGGCCCCCAGCAACAGGCAGGTGAACGCAGAGGCGTTCCGAGAATGGTATGGGATGATGATCGATGTGGTCGCTTCCCAGCAGCGGGTACCCCGGAACCTGTTGGATGAATACAGTGAACAGGTGTGGTTTGGCGTCAGCCATAACCACACTTTCATCCGGCCGAATTGTGTACTGCACCACACGTTTCATATGGCGCCCTTGCGTTTCCAGCTGAATGATAATGTCTTCCACAGAGAGGTTTCTACATGGCCGGGGGTTGTCCAGCACGTTAGTGATGGAGTCCTCCGCTACAATTTTGATGGGATGAGGGCCGCACAGCAGCCTGCCGCGACCAGCGCCGGGGGATCTTCCCAAGTTGCGGCAGAGACAACCCCAGATGCAGCGGGGACCACAGCGAACCTGCCTGAATCGCTGGTCCCCATCGTCGAGAATTTCAACGACCAGGCCCGGAGACTCAACGTGGTAACCAAGGTTGTTTCCAGTGGCTCCCCTATATTTCCTTCTTTTAATTAATTTCATATTAATCGGTCCCTTGGTCTCTCCAACACCGCCCCCCTCACTTCCCCCATTCCCACTTCCCTATTCACGTCTGCCACCCCCATCATCACGACAATGGGTGAACCGGGCCCCGAACCCGATTCCACCAGGCCACCTCCATCCAAGAGGGCCCGCACTATGGCCACAGATCCCGTGGTGGATCTTACGGAGGATGATCCACCAGCCACGCCGCCCACAGCAACCTTGATTCCGGAGGAACCGCTGATTGATCCAGCAGATTTCATCAACATTCGTCTCCCTCACACCTCGTTCACTCCATCTACCGCCCCCTCAACGAGCCGACCACATGCCACTTCCCCCAATCTGTCCACTTCATCAGCCACTGTGTCCGATTCTTTGATCCGGGAACTTTTCGGCGGTGACCACGGGGCGGAGGTTACCTCTAGTACTGCAGCCGTGGTACCACCTGTTGACCCGGTAGCCACATCCCGGGATTCTCTTCCAACTATATCTGTCCAGCACGCCACAGTTGGGGCTGATTCAGCCGCCCCTTCCACAGAGCAAACCACGCAGCAGGAACGGCCAGAGCCTGATATGGCCACTTCGGTGCAGCAGCAGATGCCGGTCCATCCTCCAGAGACTTCAGGCCGAGCAGCGGCCATGGGCCAATCTTCGCAGGAACAGACGCCAGAGCAGGGTGCACCCAGCACAACAAATGCAGAACAACTGAGTCCAGCACAGCTGTATCTGCTCATTCAGCGGGCGGCCATCAAGGCCGAGCAGATTCACACTGAGCTACAGCGGCGGTGTACCGAGCAGTGGAATCAGATCACGGCGCTTACTGAACATCGCAATCAGCTGCTGCAGGAGAAGGCCTACCTCCAGGAGCAGGCCAACATTGTTAATCAGGTGCTCTCCAGCGTATGGCCGGAGGCACGGGCTCACAATGCCCCACTCCCTGCTCGCATAGAAGAGGACAGTATCGCTTTACAGGCTCGCCAGCTCGGGGACGTTTTCACTACTATTTGCAGAGAGAACCAGGAGTTACAAGCGGCGTTAGCCGCACGGCCTACCCTTCCAGATCCACCCACTGACTATTCAGGACAGGTAACTGCCAAACAGGCGCAGGCAGTTAATCTACAAGCCTCTCTTCATTCCACTGCAGCTGCAGCTTCTGCCCTTCTGCGGAGTTTACAGGAGTGCTCACTCGCGTTAACTGTCAAGACGCAGCCCATTGCTGCCCAGCTGTAACAAATCTCCAGCGAAATTCGGGCGACCAGGGACCCCGCAAGGTTAGATCAGCTCTACACCCAGTCGGACGAGCTGGAACTCCACATGCAGATGACTGAGGCCGAATCAACAGCGGCCAAGCACGTCCTCCGAGAGATTCGTCCGGGCATTCGCACCCATGCTGACGCTATGCACCAGCTGGATGCCGAAGCCGAGTCCCAGCTCGCCACTCTGTTTGGGGCTGCCCCGATGCCCATTGACGAAGTCGCCGCCAACCGCATCTCTCAGGACGCCGACTTGCTCATGCAGGAATGGCAACAAGCAGTGGCGACCTTCACAGAGCTTAGAGATTCAGCACTCCGCCGGGTCCTGGAGTTGGGGCCCTTGTTTGAACCAGCAAATGGCAGAGCACAACAGGAAAGGGTGGCAGAAGAAGGAACAACAGAGCAGGGCACGGAAGCTAGCAGCGGAATGGAAATAGAAACTGTCATTTGTGATTGACTCGCGGACGAGTCAAAGGATTGTGGTCGGGGCCTGTTGGGGCCCTTGTTTTTGTTTAAGTTTTGAACTTTTGGCCAAGACATTTTGAACTTTGACTCTTTTTGAGTTGTGGAATAAATACACATAGATATCGCGACCGCACCGCAGCGACCAGGAGTTGCAGAGCTACCAAGGTGGCGCGGAAGCACTTGATAACTGGAGATCGAACAGAGATAAGTGCAGATGAAAGAAACACAGCAGAAAACAGAAGGTAGAACATGCAGACATCAGAAGAGAAGTCGGGAAAAGCCAAAGTGAAGACACAGAGAAGCCGCCAGTCGCGACGAGCGGGTGAATAAAGGCGATCACCCGGCTGAAGAAAGAGGTTGTTGTTGTTAGTTAGAGGTTGAATGGATCATGGGCTTGTGCATGAGAGATAATTTGTTCTTTCTATGGGTTCCTACTTTCTATGTTCTTCCCTTCTGTGCTCAAACCCATCTGTATCTGACTTGTGAGTTATCAGAGAAGAAAGCTATGTAACCATGTATTCGGCCAGAAGAATAATATAAGGAAGGATTGCTGTCTTAATGTGTTGTTCATGCGTTCTGATGTGTTTACACTGCTTTAAAAATTTTAAGTTGCGACTGTCTGAATACTTGATTAGTGATCATGCATGTGTAACTTGGTATATGTGATGGATGCACTTTCTTTCTTTGGTTGCGGGTTTATTCATTACCAGTGATCTCATCCCCTTATGCATGTGGTCGCGGCACGCCTCGGGTGAGACGCACTGCTCTCCCAGAGCAGGGTGAAAATGCCGGCGTGTACCTAGACTACTCCGGACCCCTTGTTGGCCACTACTCTTGAACCTGGGTCTCGCCCGCGAGACCTGACTTTTCGCCAATAAATCGCTCCCAAACTTGTAATACCACTCAACCCACAAAAGCGGTGTGATATGGGCAATCCGGGTTTGCAAATCCACTAGTGGGTTTTGTACAGTGGTTAACCAGGGTCTAAGTCAGCTACGTTATCCCTTGACTCTTTAACTCAGGGTTTGACTCTAGTTAGGAAATTCAATTAACAATAAAACAAGGTTATCTCCTTATTAACGGGATTTCCACCATTATCATAAAACAAACCTCGCTTGCACGCGGGATTTCTTCACAGGGTTTATCCAACAATTACAGGGAAATCGACAGAGAAGTGCGGACTTATACAACCACCACATTCAACAATTCCACACGGAACCAGCGTACAATCGTCTCACAATTAAACAATTTCTCCGCAATCGACGGTTTGAGAAAAATACAATGACCAACTAGCATAGAAATCATTTAACTGGAACAATTGTTAACACAGAGACTTTATTACAGAAATTCTTCTCTCTGCCTCTCTCTTCTATACACCCGAGGGATTACATTTATATACATGAAATTTTGTCTGTTCGGTTCCTCTGTGAGGACTTTTTTTATAAAATAAAGAGCCTAATTAAGATAATTCAACTAACCGAAATATGACAGATAGACTAACTGAACTATTCAACTTCTACGAGTCTAACTGATCTAAATGAAACAGTCAGCTGAGGTATTGACACCTAGCTGTTACAATTCGATGAATTCGAACCCTCCTAGCCACAACATGTGGACAAAACCTCCTACATTGCTGGCTAGTGTCTAATGCCCCTACATCAAGGGGTGGAATTCTTCATCAATTTGCTGAGTATTGTCATATGTGATGCATTATTCTTTGTTATTTACTACTGCACAGTGTTATACAAGCTAATTTACATGCTTTAACCTCACACAGAAATCTGTTCAACTAAGTTAAAACCATTTGTTTCACCTGTAAACTTTAGTGAACCTTATGCACACAATTTAATTACTGTTTGGATACTTAGCACATAAAAACTAATACATTCCATTTAGATCAAAGCATGAGTGCGAAGGCATGCTAGGGAATGCTAACATGTGCCAGAAAATCCATGCTAGGCATTGTTTCTATTTGCCTTCTCCAGTAACTTTTTGCAAATACATATTCACTTTGTCAAGAAAATACTCTCTACCTTTCTCATCCTCAACACTTATGGGGTCAAATATAGTATATTGAGCTTGAGAAATAGCTATGGTGTCAAGAGCTTGAGGAGGAGATGGATCCTTGTCTTGCTCTTTCTTCTTTGCCAATGCTCTTGTGGTAGGTCTCCTTGGATGCCTATGAATATCTTTATCTTCAATATTCTCTAATCTATCAACTTCTTTACCTTTGTATTCAACTGCTTTGCTGGATGATGGGGGCTCTTCTGAAGTACTATGCTACATCAAGTTCATTTTCAAGTGCCTCTTTTATTGTTTCAAGAAGGCCACAGTAAATTTTTCCTTTGAGAGATCATCCCGTAGTTGCTTGATTTGTGCTGGTTGCTGCTTACTCATTAATATAATTTTGTCTATTTATATTATATTAGTTGTAATAAAAAAAACCACTAATATCTATGTAAAATTACAAAAAATAATAAAATAAATATCATCATAAGCATAAAGTAATTAGAAAAGACCTAAAAAACACTGGGTGGATCACCAAAAGTAGTTATGTACAAATTATGGATAAAAAAAGCTCAATTTCAAAAAAAAAGAAAAATAATTCTCAAAAACATAAATTTAGGAAAACTAGCTTTTAAATATATATTTATGTTTTTGGTTGGTAGTTCATTTTTTTTTTTTTTTTTTTCAGTTGAGGAAAAAAACAATTTTTTTTTGGTTATGAATTAAAAAAAAAAATACAAACTTTATTTATTTATTTTGGTTAATTTGATCAAATTGGCCAAAGCACTCAAAGTTCTTTTACATTGTAGTTCTCCAAGACTTTAAATGGGCTCCCTCACATGCAAATACCATGGGCAAATACCATGAGTTACTCAATACCATAGACTCATGTGATTAATAGAAACACAATTTCACTATCAATATGGATCACAAAAGTTTAAAATCTAGCAAAAACTTATTTATAAAAATTGATATATAGATATTTAATAATGACCTTAAAAGATTTTATTCCATTAACTCAATCCTAAATATTTATTTATTTATATTAATTTTTTATTATAGTAATTTAATTAATATTATTGACCCATATTATTACCCATATTATTGATTTTTAATATTTATCTTTTAATATTAATACTTAAATTTGTTGAGATTCAACAAGATGATGAGCTTAGTGAAAGGAGTCGCCTTCACTAAGTGGGCTCGTAGGCTATTTTTGGCGCAAGTCTATTGTTAGACTATGTCTATTTTTAGACATGGTGATCATATTTCAGAAGTTGCAGGATGCTATTTGTGGATGGTTGGTCAAGTTGGAAAAATAGATGAAATTCTATTTTTAGAATATTGGGAGAAGTCTATTTATAGATAGTCGATCTAAAAATAGAAGTGTCAATTATTATTAGCTCTTAATAATAATCTGACAATAAACAACGACTTATTCTCTTGGAGAAATTAGTTTTAGTGCACAGATTTGGCAAATCAGTGGGATGAAGGAATTACGCAATTCCTAAGGTTTACTGGTGGTTCATGCATGGAGGACTCAGTTAGAACTGAAGTGGCAAAGTTATGACAGAGTTGGAAGAGTAGTTCATGGAGTTGTATTCAGTTTAACTCAGTTAGACTCAGTTGAACTAGTTGTATCTAATCTAACTGAATGATACACTAATGAGTGGATTAGTCATTTAAAAATAACTCATTAATCAACTGAACAATATAGCAGTTAATTTCAGTGCATGTTAGTTCCAGTGGAGACCCAGTGGAGAGATAGGTGAAAGGGCAAGATGGACTATCTGTTGTGACTATAGTGATGCATTGATTGCACCACACACACATTGGAGTTGCCAATTAGGATTGCACAATCAAGGCAAGGGTAATTAGAATTCATTCAGAGCTATTCTTTAGCAGGGATTGCGCAGTGGAGGCAGGCTATTAGGTGGCAAGAAATCGGTGCATGGATTTGCATATTTCTTCTGATTAGTGTGTGAAGATTGTATTGTACTGAGAGCTTGATGTAATAAGCTTTGTATGAGATTGTTACACGATTTCCATGATACATAATATATGATAGTTGGGGTTTTTAGCTTCAGTATTTCCCGTTAAACAACTGTGTTATGTGCGATTGTTTTTATTTATGCTTCACGTGTGTTTGCAATTAATTTTCCGCAAAAGATTAATAGTGGAATGATTCTGTATTTTGCAAGAAGTTAAATATTGTGAGATCAGGGAAATCTAGATGTATGCATGCTTAGTGTATACTAATTTCTACATGGTATCGAAGTTGTGTGATAAATTTTCTACATGGTATCAGAGCAGTGTTAATTCTTGAATATTGCAATTGTGAAGAATTGCTGAGTTTGTGCTGGTGGACAATTCGAATTTGCTACAAAAGATTCTTGGTGCAGAAGTTGAGTATACATTGAAATGTCTTTCAATGGGTTGCGATTGGAGTATGCCCTTGATGGGAGCTCGAATTACATAGCCTGGAAGGATAGGATGGAGGCAGTGTTGGAGGATAATGGTCTTAAGGAGTTCATTGATAGCGATGTTCCTAAGTCGGGATCTAGCGATGCTGCATTACTTGACACATGGAAAAAGAAGATAGAAAAGAAAAGAAGAATTATGTTGGAAGGTGTGAAGGACCATATTGTGTCCAGCCTTCACAGGAAATCCACTCCATTCTTAATGTGGAAGGCTTTGATAGATTTTTTCCAAAGCAGAAGCAACCAAAGGAAGTTGGCGCTTAAAGACAAGCTCAGAAAAATAAAAATGGAGAAGGACGACATTATTCCAAAATACCTCACGAAGTTTGTCCACTGCAATGATGAACTGGGAAGTGTGGGGGTTATTGTTGATGATGAAGACTTGGTGAGCTTGGCTCTCCTTGGGATTCTGAAGATTTGGCATAGCTACGAAGACTCTGTCAATGGACGGGAGAAAATGCTGGGATGGGAGTGACTTTGGTCGGATCTTATGTAGGAGGAGATAAGGCGGGGTACCAGGGATAGCTCTGTTACACCATTTTTTGGTCATCTAACCTATTATCATTAGATGGACCCAAGTAAACCATGTAAGACCAATTTTACCCTAAGTAAAATTGCTTTCACTATGTAAAATAACTTAGTAAAACACCTTTATTAAGTTGTTTATGGTCTAAATAGGAAACCCCAAAAGGAAATAATAAAAAAATCTATATTTGTTTATATTTCCTCAAGGAATAATTAGTTAAACATCAATTTAATTATTATTCATGGTCATATTTAACCTAAAACAAGGAAATCAATTAAATAAATCCTTATTTATTTGATTATTTCCTAGGAATAAGTTATTTAATCCTTATTTAAATAATATTCCTAATTAAATTTGACTAAATCATTTATAAATAATTAAATAAATCATTATTTATTTAATTATATTTCCATCATTTCCTTAAAATAATAAATAAACCATTTATTTATTTATTATTTATAAATAAAGGATTTGACCCAAGTCAAAATCTTTTTCCCTCCAACAAATATAATAAAATATTCCTAAAAGTTGGTTCTAGAAATTGGTTAATAATATTTTATTCATGCATCGAGTTCTAGACTACCCTAATATTTTGTTATAAAGAGAAGGGTTTTTCCATTCATTTGTCACTTTTCATTGCATATTAGATCACTCTGGATCTATACTCTTGGTCGGACTTTGACCCATTATCATTGTCACATTCTCCATTATTTGCTTTGTGAGCTCCCTTTGAGCTCTATGTTTGTCTGGGTTTTTCTACACCAACGAGAGAGAGAAATTCTAGATCTGAAGTGCTGAGGACTTTCAAGAACCCATCCCATTGAGGAGAATTGGAAACACCTTTCTTTTTTTCCTTTCAGGTGCCCCTTAATATAAAAATTCTTTCAAAAATATTGTTCTTGTCTTGTCTATTGGATGCATGGAGGAAAATTTCATTTTTACTGCTTAATGTCTTTTTATGCATAGATCTGGATTTGTGCAGCTTTGTCTTGATCAACTAACTACAGATTTGAAGATATTGGCAGCCATAATTGATGTTAGGGCTATTTGTTATGTGTAGCTAAAGTGGTCTTTTTCCGACAAAAGATTCATACTAACAATTGGCGACTCCACATGAGTTTTCTTTTGCGACCGCTCTCGTTTTATATATTCCTGCATATCCAGCTATTTCAGACCCTAGGGTTTCTCTTCAGTTTTTTTTTTCCTATTTTTATGGTGTTTTTCACCTCAAAAACCCTCAAACATTAAAATTTTTAACTTCGGTGTGTTTCTGGCCCTATTGTGCAGGTGACCGACATCAGCCGCAACTGAGACGACAACCTTTTCTGAAATCTGTCGCCGAGAGACCCGGATCTGCAGGTCACACTTATTGGCCCAAAACCTATGACCTGGCTTGGAGGATGCACTTTTCTGCCCCAAAACTGCGACCTGGATTGAAAACAGGTCAGAACCTGTGACCTGCACTTTTTTCTGCACTTTTCCAACAATTTTTCTGGGTTGGTCTCAAGCTTCTGTCAGGGTTTTCTAGCCTCTGTCTCCGCCCGTTTAGACTGTTTCTCATATGTTTTACTCAACTAAGTGGGAATCCCACCCCTTAGGGCTTTAGTACCCTCCACTTTTTGTGGAAGAGTTTTAACTGTTTCAGACGTCTGAATTTTCAGAGTTTTAGCCTTCTTCTTTTCAGATCTGATACATCATTTTCAGACCCCTTTTAGATCAGCTCTTCCCCCTTTCAAATCACCTCATATATTTTTGATTGGGTTTTTCTCTAGGGTCACCTCCTTTTCCCTTCTACCTTTAGCTGATTTCCTCCTTTGACGCAGCAACCTTGCCTCTGCCTTTTTGCTGTTTTCTGCACCTCTTTTCAGCAGATTTCTCCGTTAGATCCCTGTCCCTCCTGACCTTAGATCTATCAGCCCCTTTTTCGTGTGTTTTGACTAGATTTTTTCCCTCTTTTAGACTAGTTTTGAGAGACCCGCCTTCTTGGGTTAGATAGATGCATCTTTAGCTGTTAATTTTATGTTATTTCAACATTATTTACTGTTCTATGCAGATTTATTTTCAGTTACGCAACACACTTTTTCTTTTACTCTCAAAACGTCTGGGTTTAAAAATTAAAATTAACACACGCCACACACTGACCAAAAGTGAAGAAGAGCCTGGTTAACACCGCCAGGCAAAGACTTTAAAATCAATTGACATTGCACCTCCATGCCTTTGTTTCGACATTGACATCACTTGATTCTGCACCTCCTTGCCTTTGTCGGTTATTCTTCTTCCCTTTGTGCTGTCATCATTGCGCCCCCAAGGCGTATATCCCGACGAATTCTTGGCCTTCACCCTCAGTTTTCGGTTGGTCGACTTACTCCTTCCCGCCATTGTCGAGTTAGTCCTCCCCCGAGTCCACACTTCGACTCTTCTTCTGATTCTTCGAGTTCTGCCCTTACTTCTGGTTCTCCCCCTGTTACCTTCACCATGTGTAGTTCAGGGCCTAACGCTAGCAGCAACCCCAGTCCTATTGATGGGTCTGTTACTAGCGGAACCACCACGGGAACTACCTCGACTGTCCCTTTTCTCCCTTATATGGTAGGTCTCGTCTGGGTTGCCAATGGGTTTAATCATGATGCTTATCGCCGTGTTAGTTAAGCCTTCTGTGTCATTGGAATTAAATCAGGCTGTTCTCTGAGTTGTAACATTCGCTAGTGAAGATCCCTCCAACCATATCCGATCTTTCCACATGTGGTGTTCATCTAATTCCATTACTGATGATTCCATCCGTCTTAGATTGTTCCAACGCACGTTTATAGGCGAAGCTTCTAAATGGTATGTTGATCAGACCGCCTCTTACCATACCACTTTTGCGACCATTGCTCAAGCCTTCTAATCTTATTTCCAACTCCCTCTCCGATACGACATTGGTACCAAACTCTTGACTTCTTTCCGTCAATCATCTTCGACCCGCCTTTCCGCTCATGTCCAGGAATGGCGGAGAAGAAGGAGCTTATGTCAAGCTCCCACCTTTGAAGATCGGGTTTACATGGAATGGTTCCTTTGCTCTCTCTTACCTTCCATTGGCAAAGATGTCGCATCCCAGTTCCCTCAAACCAAAGAAGCTGCCCTCCAAATAGCCTTGAAATATGATCTCATCTATGCTCAATCTGGTTATGTTTATACCATCCTTCCTGACCTCCCCAGACCCGGTGGCACTAATGCCTTGGGGGCATCTCACCCTGCCGACGGTATCGTTGGAGCTCTTTCGCATACCTACGCTCAACCTCCTATGGGCTATGGTTTCCCTCCGGGAAGGGCCAGCACCTCCAGCACTTTTCCCCCTCCAGGTAGCATGTATCCAGGATACAGCATGCCTCCTCCTTTTGCCCAACCTCTTGCTTACCTCAATGTTGCCCATCCTAGCCATTATCCTTACCCACAATCTGGTGTCCCAACTCCTCCAGCATTTGGAACCCTACCTTCCTCGCCTTCTCAACCCCCGCAAAAGCAACTACTACCCCCTCCAGGGCAAGTATTTTCACAGCAGGGCGCGACTAATCCTCCTTCTTCTCAAAGAAAGAGGAAAGGAAATCAAAATCAATCTGCCCCTCGTAATCGTGGATCCAATCCTTCAAGTATTCATTCTACCACTGCTAATCAGAAACAAGGCTCTCAGCCCAAGCTGGATAGGCCTCTTCACACCAATAAGCTTTGTTCGTGTTGCAGTGTTTACGGTCATTACACTCATGATTGTCCCTTATTACCACAGATGCAGCAGATGTGGGAGTCACAGGCCACATTGCGAGGACAACATGCCTCCCCTACTATTCCCCCCAATGCAGCTACTTCTCAACCGGCTATGTTTATCAACCCTTTCCCTCAGCAAGGATTCGTGGCTACCCAACCACCTCATGCCCCGGTAACGACTCAACCTTCCCCTTCTGGTTCCTCCGATTACCAGATTCTCATGATGACTTCTAACCCACTTCTCACAGTCGACCTTAACTTTCAAACTCGGTCTCGTCAGTACCCCACGCCTCCCGCTCCGTCTGTCCCCGAGTCACCTTCTTCAGGTCCTACAGGGCCTCTTTCGACACCCAATGGTCCTTTTCAGATCCCTTGGCCAAAATTTGAGGTTCCGATCAAGGTTCCTAAAGGCCCATTACGCCGCAATACTGCTTCTGGTCGAGCTGCTCATTCGTATTACATAGTAGATGATTTGGCGCAATCTCCTACTACCATTTCAACACTGGAACTCTTCCAGTCGTGTCATTCTCAAAGGAAGGCTCTACTATCCACCATGGGCGCTGTAGATCCTGCTGATGACCAATTGATTATTTTCGACGCCTGTCAGTCCGATCATCCTCCCCTTCCTGCTTCCGTCGCTTTCCAAATCCCAGTTAAAATTCAGAATGCTAATGTGTCTCGGTGTATTATTGATGAGGGGGCATCTACCTGTGTGATGTCTGCTTCAGTTTGGAAACAACTTGGATCTCCTGAGCTGGCCCCTTCCACAATCACCCTTCGTGCGTGGGATGGCCATGCCTCCCAGCCCATTGGCCTATTCTGTAACTGTCCTATCACCCTTGTGGGCAAGACTGTTTGCATTGACGTTGAAGTCATCAATGCCCCCCTTGACTATAACATTCTTTTGGGGCATAGCTACACCTATGCCATGTCTTCTGTCCCATCCATGGTCCACCGCAAGATGTTTTTCCCTCATAACGGAAAGATAGTCACCATTGACCAGTTGACATATCATGAGCCAAAATCTCATACCTCCCCTGAGTCGACCATCTCTTCTATAGCCAATAAGAAAACCATCGATTCTTTGACTAGTGTTTCCCCAGGCATCTACAATAGACTCCTCCTTGCTTGGAACCTTTCTTGGGCTTCCTCCTCCTCCTACCTCTGATCCCAGCTTAGCGAATGTTTGCATGATGCAATCGTCTTGGGCCGACCTTAAGCGACCCGCCTTGGCTTGTCAACAACCTCAACCTTGCTCGCTGCAACCCGCTCCTAGCCCTTCGCCTCAGCTGGTCGAACCTCTTCCTTCTGGACCTCCATGAGCCTCTCCTCCCTTCTGGGTCGGTTCCCCCACGTCTCAACCATCTTGGAGCCGTCCCTCTTGGCCATTACCCTGCCGATCAAATACCTTTCCTTGCTCCTCCTCCGAGAGTCTATTCGGTCCCCATCATGGCCACCCTTTCCCTTCCTAATTTGACCCTGGGAATACCCGTCTGGTATCTTAACCCTCCCACCGAAACCCCTCCAGGTCACCCCAAACCTTACCTTTCTTTGACACCGGTTCAACCGATTCCCTTAGCTTCTTTCGTCGCTACAGTGCCACTAGCGCCTCAACAAGACCCTTCTCTTGTTGTGCCAGCTATGGGAAAGAAAGGAAAAGCTCGCAAGGGGGCATCCAAAGACAAGGCCACCCTGACTGACCCTACCCCTCCTGCACCCACCAAGCCTTGTGCCTTGTGTGACCACGTCTCCCAATCCTCGCGCAGTATGCGTCAAGTCAACTCGAGGATCCCCCTGCTACCATTGACATTCCCCCTCCTGATGTTGAAATGAAGGAACCTACCGCTCCCATCCTATACCTATCATCATCCATGCGACCCTCGGAGTACATTCCCTCTGAATCCCTTCCATCTGTTTTACTTGATCTCCCTTCAGCAACATTCTCGGGCTCTACATCCGTTGACCATATTTTTACTTGTCCTTCTGTTATCCCCCCTGACGATTCGTATGTGAGCCTTTCTTACCATGCTGATGATTTAAGTAGCTTTGCAGCGTCATGTGGTTTCCCTAACCTTTTCTTTCGTACCCATCACCAGCATGATACCATCTGTCTCTATGATGTTCTCCGCAGCATGAGCTCCAACTATTATTCCCGTAGCCCTCATACATCACCTTCTAGTCGGTCTATGAGTCATATCCATCCTATCCAGCCTACTCCCTCCCCTGGTTGTTGTTTGATGTCTACCCTACACTCACGCTACCATCATTGTTCTTCCTCCTCTCGTTTATTGTCTTGTGACACTATTTTGCAGGACTTCCCATCCACACATTACATTGGCTATGCCGATGGGGCAAGTCGTTATTCTCGGAATCTAGCCTCGGCCGCTTGGGCCATCTTTACCCCCTTGCATACCCTTGTTCTCTCTAATGGAGTCTGCATTGGTAATGCCACCAATAATCAGACCGAATATGATGCAGTGCGTGGCCTCTTAGCCGATGCCCTCTCTCATCGCATCCTCCATCTGCACGTTCGTTTAGATTCTCTGCTTCTTGTCTTACAACTCAATGGTGTCTATCATGTGCATAACCCTATCCTGTTTAGATGATATTTACGAGTGAAACTTTTGATACGTGAATTTCGATTCATTACTTTTAATCATGTACCTAGAGGACAAAATCACTACGTAGATAGCATTGCAAACCATATTCTAGACTGACATTTATCACACACAAGACAATAACATTTCAAATCATCAACACAATGCATATTCATAATATATATCATATAACATGTTTTTAGAGTCCATCTACTCTAATACATATGACATGCCCATAGCATGTTACAGAAAACAAAACTCAAAACCGGGGGGCACCACTTGCCCCTACATACACACTAGGGGGCACCACTTGCCCTGCATCTAGTCACTCTCTGGAGGATCTTGAGCTAATGGCTCTACTCCCGCAGCTCGTAGATCATGCACAGTTTGACCGGCCATCGCCATGCGCCGCATCACACCTTGCCATTCCGAGGGTAGCCTAATACATAACTCTATGTATTGGTCATCTAAGTCTTGCCAAACCCGCTCCGATACACCAGTCAGCAACCCCTCACATCTACGACAGATGTCCTCCAGGAGAGAAGTCATATCCTCATCCTGTGCCGTTCTCGAGCCACTAGCACCTGCAGTCCCTGCTACGGCAGGTCATCCCATATATCCGGCCGGTTTCACCGGAGCTATATCTGCATATCAAAAGTATAAGAATCAGTACTATATATACTATTCAGAAACTTTAACATGCACATAAAAGATTAGTCACTTGTCACTTACCATCAGGCCCCCATACTCTACCAGGCGAAAGTGGCAAGTCCAGATCTCCATAATAACTCATCCCACTATAGGGATAGTCATCTATGTATAACGACATCTGATCCCAATGGGCAAAGAACTCAGGTCGGAACACCCGCCCGACTGCCCTTCCTCCTCCTCTACACGGTAAGCGCCCCCACTGGTGCATCCTGGGTTCTCTTGGACCCCCATCTGGTAGCTGTACACGAGGTCGCAAGGTCGGGATCTTCTCAAAAAATAAGGAGCACAACACGGTCCCATACGAGCAATCATGGTTCACTTGCCGCTTGCAAAGCGACAACTGTCGTTTCAACGACACCAACATCATTTGGGCCCACCCATAGTAGGTCCCACTCAACACTGATTCCACAATCATCATCTGCCCTCCAGTGATGTGATGGAGCGCCTGGCTGCCCAGGATCTGCAACACTGCTACCGCCAATGCACGGGTCTCTAACCTCTCTAGATCCTCAATCAGTATCCGAGTCCCTTTGACTAGGAGGCCTCGTCGACAATGTCGCTCCACAAACTCTATAATGTTATGCCCCCGCGGTAACAATGGCTGTGTATTTCCCACTATCCCTAATGGTGGGAAACCAGTCAAGAAATACAAATCCTGGACTGTCAACTCGATCCTGTGCCCCTGCACTATAAAGACCTCATGATCTGGATCCCAATAACTGATAATCCAGGCCAAAAAGGGCTCCCCAGCTCTCATCAGAGGGTTCTCCACAAATTTCAGAACCCTAAACCTTGCCAGTGCACTACGGACACCCTGATCCGCTTGGATCTCCGTCTGTAATGAACCCAAGTCTCTCTCTCTCTCTCTAGTTGATCCGTATATCTGCCATATTTGCACAAAAATATCATATTTGTCAATCTACATATAGGAAAAACTATGTCCAATTACAAAAAACCCAACTCTCAGCCCACAACAGCACTAAAATCACCTTCATCTGACAGGTCGCACTTTTTGGCCAAATTCTGGGACAGGTCACACTTTTTAGGCCAAAACCTGCTTCCCAGGTCATATTTTTTAGCCCAAAAAGTGCAACCCGACCGTAAATATGAGGGAGGGGCTGTTCTTGAGATTTGGGACCCTAATCTGAACTTTTAATCCATCCAAAACAAAGAGTAGGATTAGGCCTCTTACCTGCAACTGACGGATCTCAATTCCAACGGTCGGTTTGTCCGCTGTGATCGCCGCAAGATTTAGGGCCTCCTCTCCTCTCTACATTCACCACAGCTACACAAGAAAATGAATGCACTTAGAGGGAAAATGCCTTATTAGAAGAAAACCCCCTGATTTTTCTTTCGACTGCTGCGAACAAACCGTTGCCCCGTTTGACACACCGTCTGCACCGTTGGAACGCTCTCACCGAGCACTCAACTGGGTATCTATTATTTTTTCATGATTTGATACTTCACTAGGACACATTTTCTCCACGAAGGGTCAATCCACCTCTTGTTCAAATCAGATTTCCTCACTTACAACACTTGTATTTGGGGCACCGCTTTGCCTCCATACTTGTCCTTGTTCGTGTCGATTTTCATCATGAGCTACCCTCTTGTACTCATGTTTTTATGGTCCCCCATTGGACCTTTACTGTGTGGCAACACCATCAAGTCACCCTTTTTTAGAGCATCCGAGCTACGTCATCATTGCATTTATGGAGTCTATCCTGAGTCCCTTTGTACCCCGCTATAGTCCTCCATCCTTCATCGCTTGGTCTCTCTCTCGTGTCGCACATGATGGCTTTTAGTCCCATTGTCCCCTATCCCTCTGGAGATTGTGTCAGTCACTGTCAAGTCATCCATGCCCTTTATGCTCTAACAAGGGAAGTCATCCATCCACTACTCAGTATCTCCCATCTCATCATTATCATTAGTGTTAGTCTGTCAGTCGCTCTACTATTTTCTCTCATGCCTTAGTTGTGGATCCCTTATTGCCTCACCTATGGCGGACCTCCTTCTTTGACATCAGCTCTTTCACTTCAGAAGACAGGTCTAGAGGGCAGTGTACCTTGGTTCCAGCTTCTCCACTTGTTCGGTGCCTCGGATCAGGCAAAGGGATTTCTCATTACCCTTTGACTTGATTGTTTCTCCACTCCAGCTCCTTCCAGCATGATCGAGATCTGTATACTTGATGGTTCAGTGATGCAACAACAGCTATTGGTGATTCCCGGGTGTGTGTGAGATGTCTCAACCCTCATGAGGGGGTGGCCCTACAGGTAGCCCCCCACATGCCCGGATGACCTCTTCATTGCAACCTTCGATGCAGCTCCATATATTTGATGATGTTGGCCTTAGCCGCTTGCAGCACCTCTTTGATTTGCATGTATCAGTCAGATTTTGCGAGCCCTTCCCTGTTTATAGGGGGAGTTTGGGTTGTATTTGTATCTCATGTACTCAGATATTATTTTATAAGTCTTGGTTGTTATCCCAGGCACAACATGTATGTGGGATTCCTTATTATATTTTTTATCTGGCTCATGTTTACGCCAGCATGTACTTTATAGTTTGGTCCCTTGTTTACTGGACACACTATTCTTTTGTACTTTGTCTTGGCGGGCATAGGTATGCCTCCCCTGCTGCCTCTAGCACAGGTACCCTCTCATAAAACGAGACTTGTTGCACCTGTAAGTATCATCTCCTCAGGGTCTAGTTCTTTAACACTTTAGACTACCTTAAATTTCTCTCTCTGACTTACCTCTTGATGTCTGGTGATTGAGTTCTTACAATGTACTTCGGTCATACGATTTGCTCCTAACACTCATACGCTGGGGGGAAATATGTTACACCATTTTTTGGTCATATAACCTATTATCATTAGATGGACCCAAGTACACCATGTGAGACCAATTTTACCCTAAGTAAAATTGCTTTCACTATGTAAAATAACTTAGTAAAACACCTTTATTAAGTTGTTTATGGTCTAAATAGGAAACCCCAAAAGGAAATAATAAACAAATCTATATTTGTTTATATTTCCTCAAAGAATAATTAGTTAAACAACAATTTAATTATTATTCATGGTCATATTTAACCCAAAACAAGGAAATCAATTAAATACATCCTTATTTATTTGATTATTTCCTAGGAATAAGTTATTTAATCCTTATTTAAATAATATTCCTAGTTAAATTTGACTAAATCATTTATAAATAATTAAATAAATCATTATTTATTTAATTATATTTCCATCATTTCCCTAAAATAATAAATAAACCATTTATTTATTTATTATTTATAAATAAAGGATTTGACCCAATTCAAAATCTTTTTCCCTCCAACAAATATAATAAAATATTCCTAAAAGGTGGTTCTAGAAATTGGTTAATAATATTTTATTCATGCACCGAGTTCTAGACTACCCTAATATTTTGTTATAAATAGAAGGGTTTTTCCATTCATTTTTCACCTTTTATTTCATATTAAATCACTCTGGATCTATACTCTTGGTCGGACTTTGACCCATTATCATTGTCACATTCTCCATTATTTGCTTTGTGAGCTCCCTCTGAGCTCTATGTTTGTCTGGGTTTTTCTACACCAACGAGAGAGAGAAATTCTAGATCTAAAGTGCTGAGGACTTTCAAGAACCCATCCCATTGAGGAGAATTGGAAACACCTTTCTTGTTTTCCTTTCAGGTGCCCCTTAATATAAAAATTCTTTCAAAAATATTGTTCTTGTCTTGTCTATTGGATGCATGGAGCAAAATGTCATTTTTACTGCTTAATGTCTTTTTTATGCATAGATCTGGATTTGTGTAGCTTTGTCTTGATCAACTAACTACATATTTGAAGATATTGGTAGCCATAATTGATGTTAGGGCTATTTTTTATGCGTAGCTAAAGTGGTCTTTTTCCGACAAAAGATTCATACTAACAGGCTCTTCATCAAAGACTGAAGACGAAGAGAATTGCGCTTTGGCTGCCAAATATAGGAAATGGATGGGGAAGAAATTTTCTTCAAAATCTGAAGCTAAAGGCAAGAAGTAAGATTTGTCCAAAGTGAAGTGTTTTCACTATCATGAACATGGGCATTTCGTCACTAACAGCCCACAGAAGAAGAAGAACAAGAAGGCTACTGGAGCTGCAGCTGGAGAGGCCTTAGCCTCGCAATTTGAACTTGATTTCTCTTTGATCGCATGCTTGGTTTCAAGCTATATGGGATCGGTGTGGTATCTTGATAGTGGTGCGTCTTTCCATATGATGGGAAACAAGGAGTTGTTTAGTGACTTGGAGGAGAAGGACCTCTAGATGCATATAGAGATGGGCAACGATGGTCGATACAATGTGACTGAAATTGGGACCATTACCTTTGAGAGGGAGTCCGGTAATCCATTATTTTTGAAGGATGTTATGCATGTTCCAGGTCTGAAGAAGAACTTGGTCTCGGTCACAATGTTGGAAGACAAA
The DNA here is from genome assembly GCA_034641835.2 of Pinus albicaulis. Lineage (NCBI taxonomy): Eukaryota > Viridiplantae > Streptophyta > Pinopsida > Pinales > Pinaceae > Pinus > Pinus albicaulis. The sequence continues at coordinate 1,538,727,809 of CM076579.1, read as the reverse complement.
GGTTATGATGTTGTTTTCACTAAGGGAAAAGCCTTCCTTCGACATAAAACAACGGGTCAAACCAAGAAGATAGGGGTTTGAATTAAGAATCTCTACAAGCTGGAGGTAGATGGCTGTGCTGCAATGGTGGGAAAAGCAGAAGAAGTGGTGAGCCGAGATGAGGGTGAATTATGACACAGGAGATTTGGCCATCTTCACCATGGCGCTTTGAAGATTTTGCAGCAGATTTCTACTGGACTTCCCAAGGGTAATCTTGTGCAATCAGATTGGTGCAAGGGATGTACTATGGGAAATTTTGTGAAGACCACCTTTCAGGAGAAGGAGAACCATGCTTCGGTGATCCTGGAGAGAATTCACATAGACGTGTGTGGACCTTTCTCGGTTGCGTCAAAAAAAAAACACAGGTATTATGTTATATTTGTTGATGACTATTCTCATAGATGCTAGATATTCTCCATGCAAAAGAAGAGCAAAAAATTCTCAAAGTTCTGTGAGTTTAAAGCATTGGTGGAGAAGGAGTTGGGGAAGCAAGTGAAAGCTCTACGGAGCGATAATGGAGGTGAATACATCTCAGGCGAATTCAAAGACTTCTATAGCACAGAAGGAATTCAAAGAGAACTCATAGCGCTTCATAACCCACAGCTGAATGGGGTCGCAGAGAGGAAGAACATAACGATCGTGGGTGCTGCACGAGCTATGCCTGAGAGGGAGCTAGACATGCATGCAATGAAGGAACTGCTTGTTCCGAAAGATGAGCCTCCGAATGTGGATCAACCACAAGAGGAGAATCATGGAGTGGAGGAGTCCACTCATGCAAAACCAAACATCAGACAAGGCAGAAAGCGTACCACAGAAGCTGAGAGACTGAAGGTTGATGCGGCACAGAATGTAGGAGTCCCTACATCACAGCGCAGACAGAGACAATCACCTGACTGTTATACTGGATACATGGCTCTTATGAGCAAGTGTATCGTGACAGAGCCATCTTCTTTTGAAGAATCAGTGTAGGAGCCCACATGGGTAGATACCATGGTGAAGGAGTATGACTCCATTGTCAGAAACAGTGCTTGGGAGATTGTTCCAAGGCCGGTTAGTAAATCAGTTGTAGGATCAAGATGGATCTACAAGGTAAAGCAAGCTGCTGATGGGAGTGTTGAGAAGTATAAGGCAATATTTTTTTCCCAGGGCTTCTCACAGATCTAGGGGATTGACCATCCTTCCATATGGACCATCCTTGCTCTCTCAGTGCAGATGGGTTGGCACATTCATCAGATGGATGTGAAGACTACGTTCCTTAATGGGATAATTGAGGAAGAGGTGTACATTGAGCAGTCTAAAGGATTTGAGATATTCAACAGTGAGTCACATGTGTGCAGGCTCAAAAGAGCACTGTATGGGCTGAAACAAGCACCTTGTGCTTGGTACACTTGGATCGACAGCTATTTCACTGGACTTGGCTTCACCAAGAGTGAGGCAAATGCAAACCTATACCAAATTGTGGTGGAGGGTAAGCTTTTAGTCATTATTCTTTATGTTGATGATTTAATACTAACAGGTGATGAGCAGTTGATACACTCATGCAAGGAAGATCTTGCAAAGGAGTTTGAGATGAAGGATTTGGGCCTCCTTCATTATTTCCTTGGATTGGAAATATGGCAGCGGGAAGGTGAACTTTTTTTGTCTCAAGGAAAGTATGCCTGAGAGATACTGGAGAAGTTTCACATGCAAGGTTGCAAGCCTATTGATACTCCTCTTCCAGAAAATTGGAGGAAAGAGGATGCTACATCGGCAGAGGTAGTGGATGCCACTGTTTATCGACAGTTGGTGGGTTTGTTGGAAATATGATGCAGGATGTTGTCCTTGATGGCAACCCACTGAATGAAGATAAAGACATGCGACTGTTGACATATGTTGTCCTTGATGGCAATCCACCTGATGAAGTTATTCTTGACTTGATGGACTTGGTAAATGATGTTTATATGATGCTGAGTGTTGTCCTTGAAAGGCAACCCACTTGATGAAGATGATGACAACTTACTTGATGAAGTTGTGCTTGATAGCATATGTCCTTGATGAAGGAAATCTGATGTATCTATAGTGTGAACAAAAGGCAATGGAGAAAGGAATTCAGAATGTACTCAAAGTATGATGAAAAAGAGTATGTCTCTTGGTATACGCGGATTGGCCTAGGGGAAATCGCGTATGCACGCGGAAAAGAACGCGCCAAGTCGCGTATGGGCTAAAGCACTCAAAAAGTGCAAATCTAGGGGCCCGTGGTATTGAAGGCTCATGGTATTGGTTTGGCTCATGGTATTGAAGAAGGCGCCCGTGGTATTGAAGGCTCATGGTATTGGTGCCCGTGGTATTGAAAAAGGGGCTCATGGTATTGACAAAAGATAAACATATATAAGGAGAAGAAATTCATTGTGCAAATCATGAGTGTGGGTGCAAGATGTCTGAGCTTGAATGAATACTTCTCTCTGAAGTATATCTGAATGGAAAGGGTTACACTTGAATGATAAATCTGAATGTATGATGCACCAATGATGAAGAAGGGGATCTAGATCTAAATTGCTCTTGTATTTGCTAGATCTGATTATGGAAGGCTTAGATCTGTGATGAGGCGAGCATCTAGGCGAACATCTATCTGAAGCAAAAGGGTAGATCTAAACTGAATATCTGATCTGATGAAGTATGCTGCTCTGTTATGATTGAAGATCTATACGCTACTTCGCCGCGGAGGAAGCGCGTATATACGCAGCTTCAGCGAAGAGAAAGCGCGTATGCGCAATAAAATATACACTGAGGTATACGTTGGTTTGTGTGGACGGAAGCGCGTATATACGCGACATCAGTGAAGGGAAAGCGCGTATGCAAACTAGGATTTGCTGAAGCAAGGGGTATGAAATATCTGATCTGTTCTGCTGTGTTTCTGCTATCTGATCTGTGTTGATATGTATCTGTTGATGATGTATGTTTGAGCTTAAAAGTATGGAAAGGGTTCGGTATGGAAATATGATGAATTGTGGCCTGCAAGTGGTGTTCTATTGAAGTTGTTGGATCCAGTGTGAAAATTGATGAAACGTGGTCCAAGGTGGTGCTGAAGGTTGTAGCCTTCAGTCAGGGGGTTGTAGCTCCCTTCCAGGTGAGGCTGGTAAACGAGATCGGGGGGTCGTAGCTCCCTTCCAGGAGAGGCTGGTAAACGAGTCACGGGGTCGTAGCTCCCTTCCAGGAGAGGCTGGTAAACGAGCGCAGGTGGGTGCCTGCGTGCTGGTCAAGTCTGCGCCAGCACATATGTTGTAAGATGTTTTCTCTATAATAAAATATTGAAGGCTGAGCAACTGCAGCGGTGGTTTTCTCCCGATTTGGGTTTCCACCTAAAAATCTTGGTGTTCATGTGTGATGCTTTTTGTGATGGTTTATTCTGTTCTTACTGCACATGTTTACTGTTTATTAAACATCTGATGAATGAATGATGGAATAATAGAAGTAAAGATTTAATGACATATCTAGATCTCTGTGTATACGCTAGTTTCATAAAGGGGATCCGCGTATATACGCTAGTTTACTGAAGGAAAGTAGCGTATGGGTTTTAAGGAATGAAAAAGTAAAAAGATTTGATTATGCAGAAAATACTGATTCACCCCCCCCCCCTCTCAGTATTTTTCCCAACAGGGTTTGCTCATGTATTTAGTTAATACAAGACCAGACATATGCTATGTAGTGAACTAGCTTTCACAAGCGATGGTTAAGCCTACCAAGCTCTTTTGGAAGGCAGGCAAGCATGTCCTGAGATATCTCAGGGGCACATATGAGTATGGCTTATGGTACAGACAGACGGATGAAGTGAAGTTGCATGGCTTCACGGATGCAGATTGGGCAGGCAGCCCAAAAAATAGAAAGAGCACATTAGGAGGGATTTTTAGTATCGGATCTACGACATTTTTTTGGTACAATAGGAAATAAAGATCCGTGGCACTCAGTTCAACGGAAGCAGAATACATGGCAACAAGTCAAGCTACATGTGAGGCTATCTGGATGAGGAAGATCCTAGTTGGTTTGTTCGGTTCACATTTAGATCCTACAGTGATACATTGTGATAATCAGAGTTGCATTAAACTCTTAGTTAATCCTGTGTTTCATTATAGATCTAAAAATATTGATATCAGGTATCATCATATTAGATATTGTGTGCAGCAGAAGATCATGTTGCTTCAGTACATTCCTACGGAGGATCAGGATGCAAATATTCTGACGAAGGCGCTCAACAGGAGCAAATTCGAATACCATAGAGGCATGATCAAGGTGAAATATAATCCCTATCTTGTTGAGAGGGAGTTTTGAGATTCAACAAGATGATGAGCTTAGTGAAAAGAGTCACCTTCACTAAGTAGGCCCGCAGGCTATTTTTGGCGCAAGTCTATTTTTAGACATGGTGATCATATTTCAGAAGTTTCAGGATGCTATTTGTGGATGGTTGGTCAAGTTGGAAAAATAGATGAAATTCTGTTTTTAGAATATTGAGCGAAGTCTATTTATAGATCGTCGATCTAAAAATAGAAGTTTTGATTATTATTAGCTCTTAATAATAATCCGAAAATAAACAACAACTTATTCTCTTGGAGCACTTAGTTTCAGTGCACAGATTTGGAAAATCAGTGGGCTGAAGGAATTACGCAATTCCTAGGGTTTATTAGTGGTTCATGCATGGAGGACACAGTTATAATTGAAGTGACAAAGTTATGACAGAGTTGGAAGAGTAGTTCATAGAGTTGTATTCAGTTTAAATCAGTTAGACTCAATTGAGCTAGTTGTATCTAGTCTAACTGAATGATACACTAGTGAGAGTGGAGTTAATTAATTAGTTAATTAATTCACAAATAATAACTCATTAATCAACTGAACAATACAACAGTTAACTACAGTGCATGTTAGTTCCAGTGGAGACCCAGTGGAGGGATAGGTGAAAGGGCAAGATGGACTATCTGTTGTGACTATAGTGATGCATTGATTGCACCACACACACATTGGAGTTTCCGATGAGGATTGCTCAATCAAGGCAAGGGTAATTCGAATTCATTCATAGCTATTCTTCAACAGGGATTGTGCAGTGGAGGCAGGCTATCAGGTGGCAAGAAATCGGTGCATGGATTTGCAGATTTCTTCTGATTAGTGTGTGACGATTGTATTGTATTGAGAGCTTGATGTACTAAGCTTTGCATGAGATTGTTACATGATTTCCATGATACATAATATATGATAGTTGGGGATTTTAGCTTCAGGATTTCCCGTTAAACAACTGTGTTATGTGCGATTGTTTTTATTTATGCTTCACATGTGTTTGCAATTAATTTTCTGCAAAAGATTAACAGTGGAATGATTATGTATTTTTAAAGAAGTTAAATATTGTGAGATCAGGGGAATCTAGATGTATGCATGCTTAGTGTATACTAATTTCTACAAAATTTATATTCTTTGATATTATTGATTTTTAATATTTATCTTTTAATATTAATACTTAAATTTATATTCTTTGGTATTAAGATTATTATGTATTTATTGAATATTATTATTTTTTAAATTATTGCATATTTAACCTTTGATATTGTTAAACTTATAATTTATTTGACTTGGGATATATTTATTTATTATTAACATTATATATAATTTAATTATCTTTGTTTTTTTTTCTAAGTTAGACTATTGCTATTATATCATATACGGAAAAATATTACATATCTCTTCCTTCGGGCTTGGCAAGCCAATTCCGGAGGGACGTGTCAAGAGTTTGAAACTAGAGAATAGATTGCCCCAGATGGGGAAACCAGTCCAACAGTAGCACAAAAATAATGCTGCCCTGAATGGGAAACCAGCATACACATTATTGAAATTTAAATTGAATCCTGAAAGCAAAGTCTTCCAAAACATGTATAAACTAGAGAGCGATTCGAAAAAACTGGTAAAAAGGAAGAGCCCCCTACAAATGAGGCTAGTGAAGACCTTCATTCTTCTTGCTAGAGTTGGGTTTTTCCTCCTCAACCTTTTATACATAGAAGAGTCATCCTCCTCCTTGCACAACACGTGGCTGGTAGCCTGAATCCGTTGCGAACCTAGAGCATCTGGATAATTGAAGGTGGCCGCAAGTTGACTGGTGTCCTCAACCTTGTCTTCAATGTCACCATTAGAGCTTCGCCCATCGCTGGAACCCGAGTTGCTACTACTGGAGGCACTTTGCACAGGGAGAGCCTTCATCTTCCGAGGGATGAAGGCCGGCTCGGGTGAGATGGTCGATTTACGCGGACGTTTCTTGGGCCGAGTGCTTGAGGAGGTCGGAGGGGAAACAGGGAGCTGCAAATATAATTGAGCAGAGAGATTGACAGGGTTGAGCCTGCACGATTCCTCCCAGCCAACAGAGAGATTCATTTCCCTTCCCATGGCTTGCGAAAGCGGTGGTCTGGAAGGAAGTCCTCGGCCTCCAGCTCTGCGACATCACATACGGTGACACCGAGGCATGACAAGTAGAGGAGCAGAAGTGCAGGACCAAAAGGGAGCGCTCGACAGCGCCGGAGAGGAGTTTCCTCCACCGGAAAATGTTGAGGGGAGACTATGACAGGGCTGAGGTTGAGAGGCCGAACGGGAAGCATACAGAGATAGCAGGAGTGAGAGCCGAATGGAGGCCGAGTGGATGCGGGAGGCGGGCTTAATAGCCATGGTGATGGACTCGAGAGCTCTAAATGCTCTGCAGCGGGAGGACGTCGAATTGAAGGTGGCGAAGTGCGAATTCATTATAAGCTTGCAGCATTTAACGCTGGGCGGCTGCCCATGTGGAGGCGCGTGGGATGGACAGTTGTCCCTCCACATGGTGCCCAGGTGGCCTCTTCGATTACTGCGTAGCACCTGCATCCGGGTAATTTAATTATCTTATTTATTTATTATAATCATTTATTTTTTATTTTACTTATTTCTTAATGGTTATTTTCTTACCTTTGACTTAATCATTTTTTTTTTTTACCTTTGACCTAATCTCTGAGTTCTTAGGAATTCTCCCCCTTTTTTATTACCCCTATTGGAGTAGATTCTCTTCATCTAATTATCCTGAAGATGCTGGTTCTAAACACATTGGCAATGTTAAAGATTTATGCGATGAATTAGGAAGACAAATCTCTGAATAAATAATATTAGTAAGAGCTAGCCTAGATTAATCTTAACTCCGGATCGTCCAAGCCTCGAGAGAGATCAAATCCATTGAAGTGCTAACCTCTGATCCCTCTCGATCCTTGGTAGATCAAGAGTTAAGATGGATCTAGACTGGAGAGAGATCAAATCCCTTCAAGTGCTAACCTCTGATCCCTCTTGATCCTTGGTAGATCAAGAGTTAAGATGTATCTAGATTAGTTTAATTAATCAATTTAATTAAAAGAGAAAAAAGAACATAATTACTTTGAAAATAATTATAAAATCCTTATTCCAAAACAAACAAATTAAGATTCTAGAAACTTTATTTCAAATTTTACAAAATAAAAATAAAAAAATTCTATTGATAATTTTTTTTCACTTACTAATTTAAATTAATTTATTCGAAAATATTTTTAAAAATAAATTTATTCCAAAAAAAAAATGTAACTATTTATTATCTCACTTCTTAAGAATATAATTTTGTCAATTTATATTAATTGTAACCAAAAAAAAAAAAACCCAGTATTATCTACTTAGATCTTTTATAATTCTTTTATATGGAAAACAAAGATCTTTCTCCAATTTGTTATAGATATTTCCTATTAGACTTACAAATAGCAGACTTAGAAACTAATATAATACTGAAAAGAAATACTATGAAAAATAAATAGTTCAATACTAATTATAAATAAATAAATAAATACCATCATAATCATAAAGTAATTAGAAAAAAACATAAAAGATTTGATTTTTATTAAGAAAAATAATTTTCAAAAACATAAATTTAGGAAAATTATTTTTCAAATATATATTTATGTTTTTGGTTAGGAATTATTTTTTTAATTCTATTTAGAAAAAACAATTTTTTTTAGTTATTGTGTTGGAATTAAAAAAATACATGTTTTTTCATTTATTTTTATTTTTCTTGGTTAATCTGACCAAATTGGCCAAAGAATATGCAATCAAAGCTCTTTTACATTGTAGTTTTCCAAGGCTTTAAATGGACTCCCTCACATGCAAATACCATAGGCTTTTAGGCTATCCATGGTAAACCCATTAATGATTTAGTCAAAATTAATTCAAAATTTCCTTTTTAAACTTGATTTGGAAAACCATGTACTCTTTTCAAAGTATTTAAGCTTTAACGCATGATAATATGATAAGGAAAATACTATAGACTACTTAATACCATGGATTCTTAAACCACCAACAATAAATCAATGAATAATCAAGTCAAGATTATGACCAAGTCAAAGTTAAGATAAATATATGCTACTTTAATTTCTCGCTTAAAATAAATTATATTCCACATGAATACCATGGATCAATAAGACAGGTCATTTTTATTATTATATTTTAATAGAGTTGCTTTTATTTTGACCTAGTTAAAATGTTTAGTTTACATTACACTGTGTTACAACATCTCTACCACAATGGAATTATTTTTATTTTTATTTTTTAAATATGCTATAATCCACATAAATAACATGAGTCATTTTTATTTGTATTATTATTTTATTTTATTTTGGTCTAGTTAAAATATTTACATTACATTATGTTACATCATCTCTACTATATTGGGCTCATTTTTATTTTTATTTTGACCAAGTTAAAATGTTTACATTACATTAAGTTAGAACATCTCTATCATACTAGGTTAAAATGTTTACATTACATTAAGTTAGAACATCTCTACCATACTAGATAGATCTCTATGGGCAATGAGGAAGAAGACTTTGATCTATTTGAAATGTCTTTGGGTGAACACTTCACCCATCTTCTAGACAAAAAACTTAAATTTATGATTTAAAGACAGAGGAGAGAGATAGAACATGATGATCTAATATTAATTAATACATTATTGAAAATGATTGATTATTAAATATTTTTGGGGTTAGCATAATAATAAAATAAATAAAAATTATATTATTTAAAATAATTAAAAATTAAATCAAATTAATAAAAATAATAAATTTATTTAAAATTTTGTCTTTTTTTTGTGCAAATTAAGCCTATATATTACTTAAAAAATAGATTTACATGGATTAACATGAATTTCCAAAGTGGCAATGGAGGATTCAAAATCTCCTGAACATGCTACACGATTCGACTGGATTAACAAAGTCTCCATGCCCTTCAACTTACTATAGACTTCCATCCCTGAGATAACATAAGGTCTGAAGGTCAGATTGTCCTAAACCATTACCATACATACGCACACAGAGAAGATAAACATGTTTCCAAAATACAAACAATGTCGATGGCTTACAAACTGCAAAGGGTCTGTAAACAAAAAAAAAAAAACTTATAACCATACAAAATTTTATGACCCCACTGGAACACTAGACCAAGACTATATTGTCACAACCAACCATTGACCCAACAGTAAGGATACCAGACGAAATAAAAAGTACCTGAACGAGCAGGACAAGAACCACCAAGCATACCCACATATGGCGAGGAGACCAAAAGAGAAGGATAACACCTTGCATCACGAGCCATGAAACTTCACTGCTACCTTTATGCTACAGTACCACCCGACCAAGCTCACTGGCCATCTTTTGAAGAAGAAATATTTCTTGGAGCCCTTGTGCTAGGACCAGGAGGGTCCATCATAACCCCCCATCCAATTCACATGTAATGTGGCTTTATATATGCGCCAATCAGGAGTTGAATTTGTCTAAGAAAAACCATTGGTTACTGAAAATTCTCTTAATGTCCTCCAGAGATGAAAAAATACTTTACTTCTCAATTTTCTTATCCTTCAGGAACCATGCCTAATAATGTCTTCATTTTCCAATGAAGAGCCACCAAATTCAAGTATTGTTTCTTCCTTCCCTTGGTATAACCAGGGTCAGGAACCCAAGCATACATATCCTCCATAAACTTAGAATCTGGGAGGGACTGGTGCTCAACCCTAGCTTGGATCTCAAGATTATGAGTTTCCTTATGAGTGTTTAGAGGCTCAACATTGAAAAAGGTGGCAGTAGAGTCATGTGTAAAGAGTCTAGAGCCTCTTTTCCTTGACTGGGCACTGCCACCACCTCCTTTCCTACACTTCATCCTTTCTCTCAGCGACATTGCAAAGACCTGGGGTATGCACACTATGAATGCCTCTACCTACACAATAACAAGGGAACAAACGAGACTTGCCTTCTACAAAACTAGGTAATTAAAAGTCTAGATCATGACAATAACTATAGACTCTTGCTTCAAACTCAATAGACAACCCGAAAATTGAGACATAATAAATTAATATTAATGTTACTAAGCATAGGGTTAATATTTATATTAAATTAGTATTGAACTATTACTTTTTTTAGAATTGAAAGATAAGATTTTAAATCAATATTAAATAATACTAAATAGATATTGATTTAGAATAAATTATAATATTGGATTAGAGTAATATAATGTTAAATTAGAATAAGATTGAAATATAATAGAAATAGGATAAAAAAGAAGTATTAAAATATTAGGTTAATTTAGTATAATAATAATAATAAATTAGAATTAGTTTAAAATTATTTTAAATTTGGTCAAATTGATATTAATACTAGAGATTAGGGTTGAATATTTATATTAAAATAATATTACACAGTTAATTTGGGATTTGTATTGAAATATTAAGTAGTATTTTTTTTTGTAAGTTTGGTAGGATTACATCTTTATCATATCCATATATCACCATGATCAGGTCGGGGAATTGAACCAATGACTTAACATCAAGGAATTCCGTAACAGAGCACCCGATCACCGTGGAGTGCCTTAACAAAGCGCTTGATCACCGTCTATCCAAAACCTATGGACAAAATATTAAGTAGTATTAAAATAATATTAAATTTGAATAAATTAAAATTAAAATTTGATTATTTCGGGGAAAATGGAGTGAGGTTTTTTTATGGCTGGGGTTTCTAAATAAGCTTGGGCCCGTGGTCTATAAAGGGAGTCTGTCTTAGTAGGTTCCTTCACCGCTTCACTATGTAAGAAATCATTGTGGGCTACATTATCGACCCCTTGGCAGGGGCCCAAATTTGAACCCTGCAAAGCGAGTTTTCATGGGCTACTCCATAGCCTCCCGGGCCCTCAAAACGAACATGGAATCAATTGAGTGCAGGTATGGATACCTCCTCCCTCCACACATCATTGGATCGAGAACATGAAACAAAGTCAATGGTTTATTCAAATCTTGATGGAAACCTGCTCAAGGTTCCTTCCTCCCCCTATTCTCATACGGTGCCCCCTTTTTATGACTATGATGAGTAGCTTCTCTTCGATTACTCTGACTCTGCCCTTATCACCACTATAGACATTGACCATGAGGACCCAAATTTCATTATTTTTCCATCCTCGATTTCTGTTCTCACTTCCTCCATTCCTCCTTCCAGTGTCTAAGCCCTTTCGTTACATGGGAGATGAAAAGTGGTGGTTCACCGCCTACATGTTGGTCACCTTCCCTCCATATTGTACAGAAGGGAATTACAAACCCTAAAAAACAATGTGTTAATAAGAAACAACTTACAACAAGCCTAGTTATCATCTCTGATGTACAACTAAATGATATCTCTAGAATGGTGGAAACTATGGTAGTTGGTAATTTTTCTAGCAAGCACATGGTAATGGAAGTATTGAGGTCATGGACAACTAAAAACTTTTCCAAAACACTTGTATACTCACCTAAGTTCTTTATTTTATAAAAAGGTTGACTAGTTTGGCATCTTGAGTCTAAGGAAGATGCAAATAAGCTTCTACAACGAAGATGGTAGTGGGGGTATCAAGCACTATTTATTAAACTTTGGACAATATACTTTTATACCAAGCCAAAAAGGCTCTCAGTAATTCATATCTAGGCCCGACTACAGGCTTTGCTTCTCCAATTTTGGTCTAAAGATGTCTTCTGTAGAATTGGGAACACCTTACTTTTTTTTTTAATGATGCAGATCTATCCTACAAGAAAATTAGTTATATGGCCATGGCCAGAATCTTGGTGGGATTAAATTTGGCTTCAATACTTTCAGACTCAATCTCGATACAAGTTGACCAAAAAAACCCCATTCATAGGCTCTAGACTATGAAGGAATACCCTTCAAATGTGTTAGGTGTCAGTCATATGGGGAAAGATTACACACTTGGGAAAATCGAGAAGTGATGGGTGAAAAAAAGATCAAAGGTGTTGGAATCTAGAATCCCTAATTCTCCAGTCTTGTAAAATTCTAAGCAAGATCAAGGGTAGAAGGACTCGACTCCATCCCCTAGGCTAGTTGGCAGAGACAATCTCCAAATAGAGGAGCTGAAGGATCCCCAAGAGGATATCCTAGAGCTAGCTCAAATTTCTGCTAGAGCATCCAAACTAGAAGTGGCGACCTCTTCTTTGGGTATGTCCTTACCCCCCTTCCCCACTCTCCTTTTATGATTTTCTCCCTTTTGGTTTATTCACTTCCAATTTTATGGGGTCCTCGGTCTCTTGTCCCTTTATGTGTTGAATAATATAACTAGTGTTGGTCTTCATAATTGTATTTATCAAAATAAATAAATAAATAAAAATTTTACTGTGAAAGTACATCGACTTATTAAAGCATGGGTTTCATGCTCAGGTCATTGGTTAATAGGTAAAAAAACCCATTGTGTGCTCTATGATTTTTGTACTAAGTCAAAGTCAAAATTATCATGTACAAGACCCTTCTTGGGTGCATTATGACAAATAAAAAAATATTTTTAGGTCTTATTTCTCCTCCATCAAGTCTTCCTCTTCAACTATTCTTATCGGCCTATTAGTGGAGCCTCCAACAAATTTATATAACAATGAAGTTGACCCATTATAACTGTAAGAAAAAATGAAGTTCAATCTGCAATTTCTTTGAAAAGGAAGTTCGAAGGAGCATAAAAGGAAGAGTTATGAAAATAGGAGGACCAAATTTTACCAAATATTGCAGGATCAAAGTTTTTATTATTATTGCAAGATCAAAATTTAGTATTTTTGCAGGACCAAAGCATATTATGAGTGCAGGAACGAAGTATGGATACATGAGTTGAAGGTACAAGATGATAGAAAGGGCTGAGACCCTAGAAGAGTTATTTGATGTTGAATCTAAAGATGAATTTTCTACTTAGCTGACTTGATGGATGGAGGGAGGTATTGGTATAACTCAAAGGGTCTTGGATTATCACAACTTGATATTATTTTGTTGAAGAAGAAGTTTGAATGGGTTTTCCCCTCAAAGAGGGGTTTTTACCTAGTTGAGTGCCTATCTTTGGTGCCTTTGTGATATTCTTGTTTGGCATTTATCTTGATGATGAAAAGAACATAATAACAATAGCAAAGAGTAAATATAATAATCACAAGAAATTGTCAAAGTATAAGAGAAATCAAGCTAAATAAACATGTCTATATGATACCCTATATTTCTCAACATTATGAATATTCAAAACTTATCGTTTTCCCTACCCTCCCCGTTGTTTCTTAGCTCTCTTCGTTAAATACTTTATCTCCTATCTCAAATTTGTTCCTGCTCTTGCCCAGATTTATTCCTTCACATCCCCCTTTTCCTTCTTGTTGAATGGTGTTGTAATTTATGCCAAATTCGGTCCTTGAACACTTTTAATATTCGTCTAATTTTCATTGATTGGAAGCTCCAAACAACAAGAATCCCTATATCCTTTGCACTTGTTGGTGAAAATGGATGCAAAGAACAATGATTTTGATCACATGACCATCCTTAATTGGTTATCCTATTAGCGTCGATTCCAATGATAGGTTTTATTCCTCATAAATCTGGACATTTGAGGAGATATGACATTTCAAATATTGGAGCCCATCATATGGTCAAAGTCCCCAAAATGAGATGATGTGGAAACTCATCATTGGCTAGATATTTGTCCGAATCACGAGGCCTAGAAGGATTTTTATTAAAGGACTTATTTAAAAATTAAAATTTGGTTACAAAAAAGGACATTTATCAAAGGAAAATTATCTAATATTTAAGATTTAATTCAACCTAATGTTCATTGGGGTTTCTGGCCCTAAAAATAAAAATTCGAAATTCAAATTAAATTCAACTTGCCTCTCTCTAGATGCCTCCACTATCTCTATAAAAATGAACTCATTTGCGTTCATTGGAGATTATCTCATGTGCTTGATCTGAAATATTCTTTGTGATTTTCCAAAAGGCCTTTAGTAGTCATGAATATCTATAACAACAGGTCGAAAGTCAAGAAGAATATGGGTTTGAATTTTTGTTTTCTGGGTATGTTGTTTTGTTGAGGTATTGTACTACTTTTGTAGGTATTTAGACCTTTAAGGCATAGATTCATGACATCTTCAACTCGCATTTGAGGCCAGAGTCTCTAAAATATCATCATTTTTCTTCTAAGGAAGACCTATATGAGATTTTGGCCCTCCTCTTGGCACATTCTTCTTGAGACATTTCTTGTCTTTTTTTAGACCTTATATGGAAAAGTCTTGATGCCTACTCAACCCTCTCTGGTAGACATTTGTGGGTGTTTTTGAATCTAATACATGGGAATATTTGTGCAATTCCAAGGCTCGTGTGAAGTCAAAGACATATTATGTGGAGGTCGATATTTCTCAACTTTCTAGTCTTCCTTTGATCTGGTTTTCGTAGGCAACCTTGTCTAAGGAATTTTGACCCTCTTAGGGCACAAATCGGTGGCACAATTTTGCACATTATTGGGACCTATTACATGAATTCCTAGGTTCAGATGAGCAGTATTCCATGGCTAATTCGTGCATCATCACTATGATTTTTCAACCTTTCTGAGGCCCCTTTCTATGGAAAAATTCAGCCATGTGAGAAGTACATTAGGGCCTGTTCAGACCTCCACCATGGCAGATTTTCTTGACAATTTTCACCCTAATTTGAGGTGTAATTTGGATCACCTATGAGACTTATTATTTTAGTCCTTGAAGCTATACTTATATCTCAATCTTGAAGCTGTGAGGTGGTGATATAAGATACATGTCATTAATATGTGAAGAGGTATGAACTTACTTGAGACTTATTACAGACCTCTTAAGGGAAAATCCAAGCAATTACCTCTAAGAGCATTCCTCCCAAATTAATTTGATCTGTTGGGACAAAAACTTGAGGTTTGATGTAAAATTTAAATACCTATATTAAGAAGCGTTCGATTGTTTTTATTCGGAAAGGATTTCCACCTAAAAATGTTGTGTCTATTGCCTTTGATATCATGCATTGTGTACTGTTGTTGTTGATTCATGTTTTGGTATGATGCTAATGCTAATGAATGCTATAAAAGATTAAAGATTAACTAATTGTTGGAAATATTGATTCAACCCCCTCTCAGTATTTCCAACAGTTGGTATTAGAGAAGGTTCCTTCATAAGCAATCTAACCATTGGAAGGGAGACCATGGATTACACAAAGAACGAAGTCCAAATATTTAATGGGCAAAGCTATGTGCTTTGGAGTGGAAGTATGAAAGCATATGGGCAAGCATAATGATATGATGTTTGGCGTTCTATAATGATTGGATACATAGAACCCTCGACTCCTCCAATAGATGATGTAGGTAAGAAGCTTTATGATAGTAATGCTAAAGCCATAAATGTTATTTTGAATGGTCTAATAGAGTCATTGTGTGTTAAAGTAAGGCATTTCACATCCACCAAAGATGTTTGGGATAAGCTCCAAAACATATATGAATGTGAAAAAAAGGTCAAGGACGTCAATATTCATACCTTCAAAGGACAATTTGAACAACTAAGAATAAAGGAAGACGAAAATATTGCAGCTTATTTTCTTCGGGTTGATGAAGTAGTAAACACCATACAAGGATTGGGAGGACCAATCGAAAGCAAGGTAATTGTTCAAAAGATATTGAGATCACTCCCAATGATATTTGATGCCAAAGTGTTGGTGCTAGAAGAAAGATTAGAATTATATAATGTCACTATGAATGACTGCATGAAATACTTACAAACTACGAAATGAGAATAGAATAGGAGACCCCATACAAAAGGGAAGAAACCTTTACAACATCTAAGAAAATAGGGAAAAAAAAGAAACAATCAAAGGCAAGCTCCAGTTGTAGTTGTCATGAAGTTTTAGATGAAGATATTGCCAATTTTGTGAGGAAGTTGAAGAGAGGAACCGACAAGTACAAAGGTATGCTCCCCTTGAAGTGTTTCAATTGTGATGAAATTGGTCATTTCGCTTCAAATTGTCCTTATGAAAAATGTTTAGATAATGAATAAGAAGAAGCTCCTAGGAAAATAAAGAAGAATAAAAGAAAATACAAGAAAGAAGGTAAAAAAATACTTCAAGAAAAGTTTCTATTCAAAAGAAGATAACTCTTCATCTGATGAAGAAAGTGATAGCGACAATGAAAATCACACAAGAAGGGTGTTATTTATGGCAAAGGAAAATAAAAATAAAAACCCTAAAGAAGATGAATAAGAAGGTGAAGTAGACATTGAAAGAGAACTTATCAACACTTTAAAGGATCTAAATGAAGAACGTAAAGGCATTGGAAGATGAATTGAGCGAACTAAAGTAACTCACTAAAAGTCTCAGTAAGAAGGCTAAATAATGAGAGAATATCATCATAAACATGAACTCCAATTAGAAGAAGCCAGAAATATTGAAGAGACGCTCAAAAACCAACTAGAAGAAAAAGCTAGGAAGAAAGAAAATTTGGAAGTAGAGATATTCTCTCTTACAAAGGAAGTTCAGAAGAAAATTGTCCATCATAATTTTGTTAACAACACCAAAATGTTGGATGAAATCATTATCTGTAAAAAACCATGCGACGATAAATTTGGATTAAGCTACAAGTCCTCCCATGTTGAGAGGGCTCAAGCTCCATGATAACAAAAAAATAAGCAGAGCATAAAAGCCATGCTAAGTGCCATCAAGGGTTCCATCAAGAAATAACACATGCCCTTTGTTGTACACTGGATACAACCTCTAGCTGCAAGAGGTAAGTGCCCAAAACATCTATCACAAATTGCTGAAAACTTTAAAACACTGGTTGGAGAGAGAGATAATGAGAGATGCAATGAACATTCTAGTTCAAAAACCTATCATTTAAAACCAGAATGACCAGGGCAATGAAGATTGCAGAGTTTTAAATTACAAGGTTGGCTAAAGGAAAAATGAAAATGAATAGGGTTTAATAACTCAGAATCTTAGGAATATGAGATTTAACCCTTTAGAAAGAATGGTGAAAAGAAGAAGAAATTGTGACTAAATTTCTGGAAAAAGTGGAATGCCAATTAAGAAATTTAAAATAAAACATGAGTACCATTCATATGGGTAAATTTATAATCCTAATTTTAAACAGCCTTGTTGCTACATAAACTTAGTATAGCAGAAAAAAATAAATAAAATGAAAAACACATAAAAATAAATAAATAACTATACTATAATTTACCCAAAATTAAAATCAAACTGGTATTTCATTGGCAAAATTCTTGATAGACTTTGTCATTACATTCTTTTGGACTCCGAGCCTCAAAACCTTTACATAATGTTGATGTCAAAATTTTTATTTTCCGTCTGGAATTAACTTCTTCTTGATCAATTACAAAAGTGATTTTATTTTTTTGAGAACTTATAATATTAGAAACTACAAATTTTTTTGAGAACTTATAATATTAGAAATTACAAAAATAATTATTCAATATTACATATATTATATATATAATATTAAAAATAAACTTTTCCCTTTTCAAAACAAAGTCTTGCCCCTTTATATAAAGTCTTACATTATATTTCGGGCTCTTGACCCATTACAAACTTATGTATGTAATAATGCTTAGAGTTTGTGAAGGATTATGTGGGCAGAAAACCGTGATTATTCTTTTAGAAATGAGAAATAGCTTTGCGATAGGTACCCATAGTGGGTTCATATTTGAGGGGGTACTCATCGCATTAAGTATGGACCCCAGATTTTTACTCGTTCGGTTTCTACAATATAACTTTTATAACTTTGCGATGGGTTACCCCCGCAAAGTTCTTTATACACGATACTCGGTTGCATGTCATCTCTTGTCACCTTCTCGAAGTACATCCTATACGAGGATTGCGTTAGAGATAGACTTGAGCTTCTAAAGGACAAGTGTAGAATCTGAGCCCTTATAAATAAACCCCCACATGAAACTTCACATAATCCATATTCTATCTCTAAGGCCTCCCAAGATTTGCCCTTTGAAGATATAATTTAAAGTATTTCACTTCCTAGATATTCATATGCCTTTTGGAAAGCTTGCTAGATATTTGAAACAAATGAATCCTTTTGTAAAAGGTTTAAATTTATGGCTTGATGAAATGTAAATATTTACCCAACCTAAATTTTTTTGATGAATGATGCCAAAAACATCAACTTTTCTTATTATTTTTCCATTAAAATATCTTATTATACCATGAGGTTCATTATAGAGCCAACCTCCAGGCTATGGGATGACTAGCTTTCTCCCATTTGATGATTTATTCAAACATTTGTCCCCTCGGGGATGTCTTCATTTTTTATCACCCTCAGACTCCTTGCAATGTTGTTGCAAATCAACAAACCATAGATAGGCTTGAATACAATTAAATTTTTAACCGGATCCTCTCACAAGTATAAATATTTATATAAAAATTGATAAAAGAATATAATTATATTATTATTAAAATTTTATGCGACTCCAACCCTAGTCTGGCACATAGATCGGCTTAATCGACCATGTTTATGTGAATTCAATATTTTATAACCTTTTATTTCATCCTCATGGGTGTGATATAAGAAAAAAGAAGAAACCCACGTGGAGGATTTTTAATCCAACATAGGCATATAGTTCTGCAGCATCTTGATACCTCGTATATTATGTTGGAAGTTCTTTATGATTCCTTGTCATCGATAAGACCTTGTATGGAACCAAAAATAGTTACTAGTGATATAAGAATCGAGATGAAAATCAATGTTTGCAAATGGCTCCACTTGAGAGTCCATCATTGGACCATTTGTTTTTGTACAATGTACATCTCCATTGGAAAGTACACTACCAATGGCCAAAAGCCGAGAGCACCCAAACCTCCTAGTACATCATTGGATAATGGAAATAGGATGGCAATGGTAGTAGTTGACCCCACAAATGCAATTCTCCAACACAACTTCAATAGTTTTAGGTTATAGAACCCAAAAAAGGGAACACATATGGGAATTCTTTGACTAATTAATTTATTATTGAAACATTTACGAGAAATTAAATCCTAAATGAGAGAGAAAATTGGTTGAAAAAACACTTGGTATGCTACCACCAGGTAAACTGCAACGCATGCATTGGCAAATTCAATGAGACAGTAAGCGATGAGCCACAATATTGCAACAAGAATGTTGCAACTCCCAAGGCTACCAACTTAAATTATCAACCCGAGGTTCGTAAAAACTTAAGGGACTTCAACAATATATGTGCAACATGCAATGTGTCATTTCGTTGATCTGATGCAATGAAGTGAATGTCATAAAATCTAACCTAAACTAGTTGCATAAATGGAAATGCTTATATATTTGCAGGAATGGAAACGTTACTCTACTTTTCATATATGTAAAATTTAGCCTACTTTCATGAATGTAAATGCTATTATATTTGC
The DNA here is from genome assembly GCA_034641835.2 of Pinus albicaulis. Classification (NCBI taxonomy): domain Eukaryota; kingdom Viridiplantae; phylum Streptophyta; class Pinopsida; order Pinales; family Pinaceae; genus Pinus; species Pinus albicaulis. The sequence goes on along the minus strand of CM076579.1, from coordinate 1,538,708,019 downwards.
AAAATGTAATTGTTACATCAAAAGGAAACCTAATATGTGAAATAGAAATATCAATGTTGGAAATGGAAACCCTAGGTTAAGATGTATGAAACAAAACCTAATCATGAAATCATTCTTCAATCACTGCATTCAAGAGTTCATAAGGTACTTCATGAAGTAATTATGCTATTCAAGTCATGAATATGTCCACTAACCATAATTGCAGAGGTGAATTACAATGGAGAAGAGGCAAGGCTTAACATGTCTTTTGGTCTTACTCAATCATGGTTAAAAGCCTAAAGTTCATTATTCAAGCCAAAGGGACAAAAACCAATATTTTGGAGCAAATCTGGTCAAGTTTACATGTGCTACATAAGTGCTACAAGAGGCCCTCTTTTGCTACAAGAGCAAGATAACTTGTCGAATTCCCAAGTAAATAAAATGAAAAGGGGATGGGATTTTTATTATTATTAAGTAGTATGTCTTAGGACTCCATTCCAAGTGGAATCACTCCAAAATACCCCTGTTAACATGCGCTAAAAAATAGCAAAAAATTACTACTCTAAAAACTGGAAATTCAAGAACTAGTGAGCTAGTTAACCTACCAAATGCCTAACCTAATCAAGTTAAAATGATATCTGGTGAATTTTTTTATTTTACTTGAATCTTTTTATGAACCAATACAAGTGGAATCAACTCAAATGAATCTCATTAGCACATTTTGAAAAATAGAAGAAAATTACTACTATTTTGCTACAAGGGATTTCCAGAAAATCTAGATTTGTGAACTAGTAGACCAATCGAAGTAGCTCAATGATGAATATGAATTTTAAATGTTGTTATAAGGATGCATCATGCTTTTGAATCTGTAAATAACCGACAAATTTTTTTTCTTAAATCATTTAACCAATGTAACCTACAACAAAAGAAGCAAGAATAGTAAATGCAGAAATAAGAGATGTAAGTGAAAAAGTGATTCAAAGGAAATAAATAAATTGTACAAGAGGGCTTTGAGGCTACTTGGATGGACAAGCCCAAGGAAACTCAGAGTCCTATGAAGGAAACCAAGCTTTAGAAGTTAAAAATGACACCAAACTTCATTATTTGAATCAATCTAAGTATATCCCTGCTAGAAATGAAAGTGGAGCTGCTAAATAACAAGTATTCTCCACAAGAAGACTAATAAATACATGCCCCTAGAGACCAATTCGAATTGGTACTTATATAAAGTGATGAGGAAACATTCTCCTTGAAAGGAGGAAGCTCCCCCCTCCAAAATCCCTCAAACAAATGATCTGGCTCCCAACACTAAGAATCTACATTAAATGACATGGAACACATCCCTAGATTTTCTCAATAAGTGGAGCTCCAAAATTTGTCAATAATTTCATGATATTTAGTTCATTTATTATACAATATTGGTCCTCTTGTAGTAGGGGGAAAGTCTCTAGATTATCTCCTCCTCCAAATCTTCATAATCTACCCAATATTCTCACAATATTCTACAAAAATAAATAATATTAGACACATAATATGCAATTATCTCTAAACCTTCCTAATGAACATATTAAAGTTAAAAATATATCATCTAATGCAAAAAGAGAGGTTTATATGCCGAAGGATGGTAAGATGGGCCTTAATTTATGTCTAATTTGGAGGTCCATCAGTAAGGTTCATAGAATACACATCATGTCAAAAGGTTCTCAGGTGCTTTTTACAAAAGAATGCATAGTCAATTTTCCAAGCAGCCCTAAATGCAAATGGCATGATTAACAACCACAAGACAACCTGTCCATTTGTTCCACCTCCAACACTTTTCCAAATAGTGGTGTTCATTAAAAACAAGCATTGCAGGGCTCACAAAGTTCCATATAAAACAACTAGCCATATTTGTCTCTGGTTTCTATTTATAATGCCTAATCTTACTGACTGTTAGATGGAGACTGTCTTGTTCATATGTGTGCTCACAATAGTGTATGAAACAACACCAAGGAAAACAAAATGTTGTAAAGTTTCCACCACAATAAGAATTTTCAACACTCCAAAAAGTAGTAGTATAAAAAACATGGCATCCCCAGTTCCTTGAGACATTTCCCCTTGATGATCAAATCCTTTTCGGTCAAATAAATTCACTACAAAGATTTCAACTTCTTTTGCTTCTTCAATATCATCAATAATTTTCTTGTAACACCCTCCTCCCACATTTAACCAAGCTAACCGGTCCACCAAGGTAAACATGTGATAAAGAGTTACTATGATATGATTATGTTGGAATAAGGAATCACTAAGAAGGGGGGGGGGGTGAATCTGTAATAGTGAGGCACTTAAATTTTTTTATCAATAAGTCTTTGGTTCTTTCCTCTATTTTTAGTTACTTAAGAGAGCATTCATACATAATACAAATTAACAACTAGATAAGGCATTCACATGTACATATAATCCATCACATGAGCAACATAGACATATTAACACAGGTATTTTTACGTGGAAACCCAAAGGGATAAAACCACAAATATGTTTGTTGTTATGATGTAAATTAAGCACCTACTTAATTACATCAAATATTTTATGAGCACTCACTCACAGGAGGCACCGACCCCCTTAAGATAGTGAGCACCTACTTTCCAAGAGGCACCAACCTCTTACAAATGAAGGCCACTACCTTCTCTAGCCATTGTTCTACCTTTCATACAATTTTAAAATTGAAAACAAGGGAAAATACATATACAAAAAAATACTTATTTGTTATCCTGTAGTATCAACTTCTGCTCTCGGTCTTCTACTATTCCACATGCTCTCTCGGCCTCACACAATGACACCCTATCCTCTGCTCACTCTGCAACAACACATTGTACTCATCCTTCTTCTCTCAACTGCATATACTCTTCTCTTGACCTTCTATCACATAGGCACTCTTCTACACTCTTCTTCAGTTCAACACTTAGGCAAGTTGCACATCTTTCACACACTCTCTCCACTCTCTTCAACACATGCACTACAATATTATATTCCCCCCTTTTCTCAATGGAAATCTTGGGTTTTGTTTCACTCCTGCGATGTCTTTGTCACACACTGGTCAATGCTATCTTTGCTTCCCATCACTTTGCCATTCACTTTTCCTGAGTGTACCTCTACATGGATCTCCATTCTGCTATTGTGTTTGACTAGGCCACTGCTGCCTCATTAGCCACTGAGAATGGGCATATAAGCATTTATCCATACAGAGAATTAATTCTCAGTCAATACTGCACACTCCAGCAGGCTCCCCATGCTTATTCATGGCTCATAGAGCTTGAACGTACTTCAACATGGCTTCTTTGTTCTTCATTTAATTCTATAAGGAATGCACGAGAGGTCAGAGATGGATTTCTTTCAACATTGATGCAAGCCCAACAATTATTTTCTGATAATCGTGGTCCTCGTCACCTTGACCTGGCGATCTTTGCAATCTCCATTATTCCTATGACACCAACTCTTCTGTGTGCATTTACTCTCAGTTGCCAACCTATTCATCCATTATTACCTTTGTGCTGCACTATCGGAGCTTCACACATTGCAACTTTTATTAAAAATATGTCACGAAATCATAATATTTCAAAGTTCCTTTAGCTCTTTTCTACTTAGCCCCTTATTTTTGTTCACACCATAGGACCGCTTCCTGTGACCGTCAGTATAGAAATTACGTGCTAAGCCTCCAGGCTCTTGTCGGGGGCCTATCTCCCTTTGTATGTGCTCTTCTACCCTTTGTTCATTTAAGCTACCTTGACCAAGAACCAACACATCAGAGCTCCTCTATATCGTAAATTTTCTCCAAAACACATTTTCAAAGGGGTTACGAAACTCCGAGCTCTGATATGCCTCATAAAAATTAGGTACTAATCCTGCTCTATACCTTTGGTTCCTTGGGTCTCCCACATCCATGTGCTAATCATACATCAGATCCCATTTTATCGTAACCTTTTCAATTTGCAATTCAAACAGAGTTACAATGTATCCTTCCGTTAAAATGCCAACCTTTGAGATGATATCATGCCAAGGTCATCATCTCCATGTGGCACCTCCTTAGTGGTGATACGTGTCACATGAATTTTCCCCATTAGGCAACCGAAAATGCCAAATTTGACTGCCACGTGTCCAACATACAACAACATCATGTTGATTTCATCTGCCACATCATCTCCTTAGGGCCAATCACCTAATTCCATGTGTCCTATTGGATGAGAGAGAAAGGGTCCCTAGGTCCTTGGTTTCACAAGAAAATTCCTTTGTAAACTCTGTTTTCCGCAATCCTCGGCCCTTGCTCCCTGATATTCATCTGTAGAAATTTGCTGAATAATGATTAATTATTCACCGAGACTATCCTGATCACATACAATTCGAATTTATATGCAACACATAATCTCTTCCACTCAGATCATCAAACATGCGGAAATAAAATCAAGCGATAACACATCAAATCATCATACACATTAACACAGTATGTATGGGGAAAGCTTATAGCTGAAAACCCCACAGCTATTGTGTATATTATAATGGAGAAATCATGTAACAAACTCAGTACAATACTCCTCACAAGTACTCGGTACTTTCTCATAAAGTTACACACAAACTAGCTCAGTTTTGAACAGGTTACTGGTTCAAAACTCACTGCCAATTGCCTTGCCTCTATTGCGCAATCCAGGCCTATCTATATAGAGATCCAAGGTTCGAATCTCCTTGGCTTGACAATGCAATCATCATGGGCAATTCCTCCAAGTGTGGTGCAAATCTCATGCACAACTGATGTCGCCACTGATAGCTAACTCCACCCTTTCATCTACCTCTTTCACTGGTCTCCACTAAACTAATCATGCACTGTAGTGAGCTGATGTGTTCTTGAGTTGAATAATGAGTTACTAATTAATGAATTAAATAATATTTAATTCACTCCACTCATAACTAATTGATTAGCTAGTTAAACTAATCTCAACCAGTTCAACTAAAATAAACAGAACACAACTCCACTATTTGTCTCATTAACTCCTCCAAAATTCTGCCACTGAAGTCCAACTGAATTCAACCATGCATGATGCCATCAAACCCTTGGGAATAGTGTAATTCCTCTGTCAGATGCATGAGCCACTTCCAAGGCTCGAACTGAAGTGCTCCAAGAGAGTAAACTGAAGTTTATAGTCTAAATATTATTAAGGGTAAATAATATTTGACTTCCCTATTATAAGGAGAGGCAGTCTAAAAATAGACTTCGACCTATAGGTCCAAAAAATAGAGTCCCATATATTTTTACCAACATGACCAATGCTCCAAGAATCTCATACTGGAATCCCCGGACCATGCTCCATATGTCTAAAAATAGACATAGTCTAAAAATAGAATTTTGCGCCAGAATTTGCCTGCGGGCCCACTTAGTGAAGGCGACTTCATTTCACTAAGCTCCATCATCTTGCTGCATTTTCAACACTCCCTCTCAGCAAGATATGGATTATCTGCAACCCCTATCCTGCCTCTGTGGAATTCAAACTTGCTCCTGGTGAGCGCCTTCGTCGGGATGTCGGCATCCTGATCCTCCGTGGGAACATATGAAAGCATCATGATTCTCCGCTGAACACAATCTCTGATATGATGGTACCTGATGTCGATGTGTTTGGACCTATCATGAAATACTAGATTAGCCGAGAGCTTGATGCAGCTCTGGTTATCACAGTAGATCACTGTAGGCTCCAAATGCAACCCGAACAATCCAACGAGGATCTTCCTTATCCAAATAGCCTCGCATGCAGCCAAGCTAGCTGCCATGTACTCGGCCTCTGCTGAACTGAGTGCCACGGATCTCTGCTTCCTGCTGTACCAGGAAACTGCTGTCGACCCAATGTTGAAAACTCCTCCAGAAGTGCTCTTTCGGTCCGTTGGACTCCCTGCCCAATCTGCATCAGTGAAGCCAGAAAGCTTCGCTCCATCCTCCTGTCTGTACCATAGACCATATCCCGATGTGCCTCTAATATAGCGCAATACATGCTTTCCCGCCTTCCAAAAGAGCTTGGTAGGCTTAACCATAGCTTGTGAAAGTTGGTTAACTGCATAGCATATATCGGGTCGTGTATTGACCGGATACATAAGCGACCCCACCAACTGTCGATAGATAGTGGCATCCACTACCTTCGCTGAAGTAGCATCCTCCTTCCTCCAACCACCAGGAAGAGGAGTGTCAACAGGCTTGCAGCCTTGCATGTTGAACCTCTCCAGAATCTCCCAAGCATACTTGCCCTGAGAAACAAACAGTCCTCCACTGTGCTGCCAAATCTCCAATCCCAGGAAATAATGAAGGATGCCCAAGTCCTTCATCTCAAACTCTCGTGCAAGATCCTCCTTGCATGAAAGTATCAACTGCTCATCGCCAGTCAAAATCAGATCATCTACATACAGTACGATGATCAACAGCTTCCCCTCCACCACAATCTTGTACAGGTTAGGATCCGCCTCACTCTTGGAGAATCCAAGCCCGGTGAAGTAGCTGTCTATCCGAGTGTACCAAGCACGAGGTGCTTGCTTCAGCCCGTACAGTGCTCTCTTGAGTCGGCACACATGCGACTCACTGCTAAAGATCTCGAAACCTTCAGGCTGCTCTATGTACACCTCCTCCTCAATGACTCTGTTGAGGAACGCAGTCTTCACATCCATCTGATGGATGTGCCATCCCATCTGCGCTGAGAGAGCAAGGATCGTCTGTATGGAAGAGTACCTTGCGACAGGTGCAAAAGTCTCCTCATAATCGATCCCCTCGATCTGTGAAAAGCCACGGGCGACAAATCTCGCCTTGTACTTCTCCACACTCCCGTCAGCCGCCTGCTTCACTTTGTAGATCCATCGCGAACCCACCACTGATTTCCCCACCGGTCTTGGGAAAATCTCCCATGCACTGTTCCTGACGATCGAATCATATTCTTCGATCATGGCATCAACCCATGCGGGTTCCTCCACAGCTTCCTCAAAAGAGGATGGCTCCGTCACAACACATTGACTCACAAGAGCCATGTATCCAGTGTACCGATCCGGTGACTGTCTCTGTCTGCGCTGTGCTGCAGGTGGTCCTACAACCCTCTCTGCATCCCGAGCCAGTCGCTCAGCTTCTGTAGTGCACATGCGCCCTCTAATGGTTGGCGCTGCCTGGGTGGTTTCTTCCACCTCCTGAACCTCCTCTTGTGGCTGATCCACATCCGGAAGCTCCTCCTTAGGAACTAACGGCTCCTCATCTGCATGCAAGTGTAGCTCCCTCTCAAGCGAACACTGCATGGCTTTCTCCTCCTGAAATTTTATATCCCGTCGCACAACAGTCTTTCAACTGTCTGACCAATACACACGATAGTTGTGAGGTGTATCAGTGTACCCCACAAATATTCCAACCTCAGCAGTTGGATCCAGCTTCCTTCTCGCATCCTTCGTCACATGCATGTAGACAGGAGAACCAAAAATCCGCAAATGGGAAATATCAGGCCTCTTGCCAGAATAAGCCTCCTACGGTGTACTCATGCCAAGAACCTTGTGAGGACAACGGTTCTATACATACACTGTTGTATTGCATGCCTCAGCCCACAAGTGAAGGGGTAGGCCCTGATCATGCAACATCGCCCGTGCAGCACCCACGATCGTTCTGTTCTTCCGCTCAGCCACCCCGTTCTGCTGTGGGTTATGGGGTGCGATGAGCTCTCTACGAATCCCTTCTGCGCTGCAGAACTCCTTGAATTCAGCCGAGATGAATTCACCACCGTTATCACTCCTTAGAGCAATCACCTTCTTCCCCGACTCCTTCTCGACCGGTGCTTTAAACTCACAGAACTTCGCGAATGTATCGCTCTTCTTCTGCATGAAGAAGATCCAGCACTTTCGAGAGAAATCATCAACAAAAATCACATAATACCTGTGCTTTGCTGTCGAAGCAACTGAGAAAGGACCACACACGTCTGTGTGAACTCTCTCAAGGATCGTCGTGGCGCGACTATCCTTCTCGTGAAATGTGGCTTTCACATACTTCCCTAAAGTACACCCCTTGCACTGATCTGACTGCGCAAGAGTGCCCTTAGGAAGCCCAGTAGAAATCTGCTGCAAAATCTTCAAAGCTCCATGGTGAAGGTGGCCCAATCTCCTGTGCCACAGTTCGCCCTCATCATCCCGGCTCACCACTTCTCCCGCTTTGCATGCCATAGCTGCGCAGCCATCTACCTGCAACTGATAAAGGTTCTTGGTTCGAACCCCTATCTTCCGGGTCTCTCCGGTAGTCTTACTGCGCAGGAAGGCTTTTCCTTCGCTGAAGACCACATCATACCCCTTATCCTCCAACATCGCCACAGAGATCAAGTTCTTCTTCAATCCAGGTACATGCATGACATCCTTCAATACAAAGGGTTTGCGGACTCCCTCTGAAGAAAAGGATATGGAGTATCGATACGGTCGCCTTGTATCTACCATCATCGCCCATCTCGATGTGCACACCCAAATCTTTGTCCTCAGTCGAGAACAAATCTAGATCTCTGTCCATATGAAATGACGCACCGCTGTCCAAGAACCATACCGATCACATCACACTTGAAACCAAGCATGCGTCGGTGAAAAGCCAGCTCCCGGCCCAGCTGAAGCAGCTTCTCCATCTGCAGATCTTCCCGCTTGCTTGTTCTTCTTCTTCTTTGGATAATTGGTATCATAATGTCCGTGATCATGGCAGTGAAAACACTTCACTTTCGCCATATCCTACTTCTTGCCCTTTTCACTGGAATGAGAAGGTTTCTTACCCTTCCCCTTCTTTACTTTGGCCACCAAAGCGCAGTTTTTTTCATCAACTCCCTTTGATGAAGATCCATCTCCAGTAGTCCTCCTTATCTCCTCCTGCATGAGATCCGCCCAAAGGCGCTCCCATCCCGGCAACTTCTCCCGACCATTGACACTATCTTGATATGAGTGCCAAGCCTTCGGAAGACCAAGGAGACCCAGGTCGACCATGTCCTCGTCTTCGACAGTCACCCCCACACTTCCCAGCTCATCTCTGCACTGAGTGAACTTCGTGAGGTATTTGGCGATACTGTCGCCATTCTCCATCTTGATGTTCCTGAGCTTATCTTTGAGCGCCAGCTTCCTTGGGTCGCTCTTACTCTGGAATAGATCCATCAAATCTTTCCACATTAAATATGGAGAAGCCTTTCCATGCAGGCTGGATACAATATGATCGTTGATGCCCTCCAACAGGATCCTTCGACACTTCGCCATCTTCTTTTGCCATGCTTCGACTTCAGCAGCATCAGTGGGCTTTTGGACATCCGTATCTACGAACTCCTTCATACCATTATCTTCTAATGCTGCCTCCATGCGATCCTTCCATGCAACATAATTCGAACTGCCTTCAAGAGCATATTCGAGTCGCAAACCGTTGAAAGACATTTTCAACACCGGCACCAAGAAAACAAAACTGCTGCAAAATTTGAATTCCACCTCAAAGCTCAACCGCTCTAGATCTGTGAGAAAAAAATATTTCTAGCACAGAGATTGACTGCAAGGGGCATTTACCAGACCTTTCACTTTCCGAAGAAAGATGAATCCGGAGGCTACCTGGCCCGCATGCAGACTCTGTCTATCGAAATAAGTTTGTAATTACTGTGATGATCAATCTCTGCTTCAATAGCTCCGATACCATGTAGAAATTTGATGAATAATGATTAATTATCCACCGAGACTATCCTGATCACATGCAATTCGAATTTATATGCAACACATAATCTCTTCCACTTAGATCATCAAACATGCGGAAATAAAATCAAGCGATAACACATCAAATCATCATACACATTAACACAGTATGTATGGGGAAAGCTTATAGCTGAAAACCCCACAGCTATTGTGTATATTATAATGGAGAAATCATGTAACAAACTCAGTACAATACTCCTCACAAGTACTCGGTACTTTCTCATAAAGTTACACACAAACTAGCTCAGTTTTGAACAGGTTACTGGTTCAAAACTCACTGCCAATTGCCTTGCCTCTATTGCGCAATCCAGGCCTGTCTATATAGAGATCCAAGGTTCGAATATCCTTGGCTTGACTGCGCAATTTTCATGGACAAATCCTCCAAGTGTGGTGCAAATCTCATGCACAACTGATGTCGCCACTGATAGCTAACTCCACCCTTTCATCTACCTCTTTCATTGGTCTCCACTGAACTGATCATGCACTGTAGTGAACTGATGTGTTCTTGAGTTGAATAATGGGTTACTAATTAATGAATTAAATAATATTTAATTCACTCCACTCATAACTAATTGATTAGCTAGTTAAACTAATCTCAACTAGTTCAACTAAAATAAACAGAACACAACTCCACTAGCTGTCTCATTAACTCCACCAAACTTCTACCACTGAAGTCCTAACTAAAGTCAACCATGCATGATGCCATCAAACCCTTGGGAATAGCGTAATTCCTCTGTCAGATGCATGAGCCACTTCCAAGGCTCGAACTGAAGTGCTCCAAGAGAGTAAACTGAAGTTTATAGTCCAAATATTATTAAGAGTAAATAATATTTGACTTCCCTATTTTAAGGAGAGGCAGTCTAAAAATAGACTTCGACCTATAGGTCCAAAAAATAGAGTCCCATCTATTTTTACCAACATGACCAATGCTCCAAGAATCTCATACTGGAATCCCCGGACCATGCTCCATATGTCTAAAAATAGACATAGTCTAAAATAGAATTTTGCGCCAGAATTTGCCTGCGGGCCCACTTAGTGAAGGCGACTTCATTTCACTAAGCTCCATCATCTTGTTGCATTTTCAACATCATCCTTCCAAGGTTTCGAGGTGCCCAACCTTTCGAAAATTGGCTCCGATATTCGACTAGCTCCTTTTGGGTCTCTTTTAAATAAATTGTCGAGGTTCCTATGTTCGTACATGCCATCTACTCTGAGGTTTTGATATTGGGTGTTGTGCAGGGAAATCCTCTCCACGGATAGAGGCGATCCCTTTAACCCTGGAGTGGGTCTAGCAATAAGGGAACATGCGAATGCGTTAGATTCCTAGTTTATGAATGAAACTGAATTGGGATAGATGACCTACCTTTGTTCCAATGTAGTTGTCATAGCTGTTGCAGCAATCTCCTGATCTTCGTCGTTACACGTTACGGTCCTTTAGTGGTGGTACTTAGGTGCCTGCACAAGGATCAAAGAAAAATAACAACATACAAAAACAATACTTAACTATTTAATTGGTCAATGAGAAGTAAACGTATTGCAAAATATTAAACACATCAAACACAAAACAGGAACCAAAACATCATTCATGTATTAATAATCAGAGAGAAGAAGAAGTTTACTACCAAAAGAGCCTTGACGTCGCAGTCTCCTTCGATGGGGCCAGTCAAACGAGTCTCAAGCATTCATTGGGGATTAGACTTGGCGAAGCAATGGTCTAGACTCTCTCTCGACAATGGATTCCTCTCTACTCTATCTCACACCAGCTATAGTAAGGCTGTTCAGCTATTCAACCATTTCAGCTAGCTACAAATATGTGAGAAGGATGTATTTATAGGAGAGGAGGAGCTGGTTTGGGAATAGGAACTTCGCTTCTATTTTAAAACACTTTCCAAAAATAGCTCAACGTGGGTAGTCTACTGAGACAGAGCGCCAATGGGCACGAGGCCTAGTGCTAATTTCTCTATGGGTGTGAGGCCATAACTGCCAACCCGCGCCGACCCAAAATCATATGTTTTTGAGAGCCTGCTCCAGGAATAGTCAATAGAGGAAATTTTCTTCTCATGGCAAGGGATGCAATGAAAATTTTTGCAAGTTATGACAATAGACATAAGTCATAGAAATAGTCCTCCAATGTTTGGGATGGGGATTGTAGGGACGCTGAAAAAATCCTTTGTAACATTGGGTCCTGGTGTTCTATCTTCTAAGGTATCATATTGAAACTTTTCTCAAAACAATTCTGAAGGAGTTACGAAATTCTTATATTCCAACTTTCCAAAGCTCCAGAGACTCTGACCTCCAATATTCCAATTTTTCCTATTGTCCTAGTTCTGAAAACGGCCTGCTTCTAAGGGCTTCAAGCTCCTTATTTTGATTATCAGTAAAATTTGATCTTGATGGCCATTTCTGGACTTCCACATACATTTGGAAAGCTTATTCAAAGCGCTTTGCAGTGGAGAAGGTTTGATTCAGTCCTGTAGTTTATTTTTTACCTGAAACATAACTAAAATATCTCTGCCCCAATGTTAGTATGGTTGAAATCAATGCCAACATACCAAATGTAACAATCAGGCAATGTCAATTGTCCAACAATATCCCCCTTTGGAATTGATGGAAATAACATAAGCTCCCTCTAAAACCAATCATGATATTCTTCATTGTTGTTCTTCTCCGATGCACTAGTAAGATTCCCCCCCTTTGGCATCAATGCAAAGGACGCTCTTGAAAACTCCCCTAAACCACTGCAGCCTACCCTTCAATATATCCCACATGATGAGTATCTTCCAACACACATTATGATTGAGTCATATGGGAGGAGTCACAACCCAATCTAATGCTTGAGATATTCAAAGAGTTATATTTCTAGTCGCTTGGTAAATATGCCTACAAGTTGGTATTTAGTGGGCACATATTCAATTCGAATAACATTGGCTGCAAAATTCTCTCTCAATAAATGGAACTTGATAGGGATGTGCTTGGTATTTGAGTGCATGCCATGATTCTTAGAGATAATGATGGAATTATTATTATCACACATAATTGGAATGGGATCAATCAACTCTACCTTAATGTCCTTCAAAGTATTCTTCATCCAATATATAATTTGAGAGAAACAATGGTAGTTTCAATATACTATGCTTCAACGGTTGATAAAGAAATGGAGCCTTGTTTCTTGTTGACCTAGGACACTAAGAAGTCTCCCAAAAATAAAGTTACACCTAAGGTTCTCTTCTTATCATCAATAATACTTGCCCAATTAGCATTAGTATAGGCCTTCAACTTAAAATATTTATTTTTATCATACCATAGTCCATAATCAGTTGTTCCTTGAAGATATTTGAAAACCCTTTTGACAACGATGGCATGACTTTCATGAGGGAAATATTGAAATCTGGCCACAAGACCCACTACTTGCATGATATCTGGTATCGAACCTGTGAGATACAACAAGCTTCCTATAATTGATTTATATTCAGTCTGATTTACCAACAGTGTCTCATATTCTTTGCATAATTTGCAACCTGTAACCATAGGTGTGCTAACTAGCTTGCAATATTCCAACCTGAACTTCTTTAGAGTTTCTCATAGGTACTTGGCTTGGGTGATAAACACCCCATTTTTTGACTGAGAAATTTGTAATCCTAAGACGAAAGAAAACTCTCCAATCATGGACATCTCAAACTCTATCTGCATACATTTTGCAAATTGATGTCCCATTTGTTCGATGTTGCTGCCAAATATAATGTCATATGATTTTAATTTAATCTAAGAAATTGATGTGATATATTAAAATACTATTTTTCTAAACTAGTTGTTTAATATAGGCATTAAAATTTCAAGGATCTCTACATTTCTCTCTCTATTTAATCTAGTGCCAATATCCGATTCTATATCTTATTCTGACAATGAGCCACACTTGATGGTTCGAAAAGCGTCGACAAAACATTTTCCATGTGATTACTGCTGAATTTTTTTTCTTAAATATCAAATATGGATCACAGAAGGTTGAATTCATTAAAGATTATGTCGTCCAAATATGCTACTACAATCAGTAGATGATCATCTTTAGAATTTATGGATATATTGTTATCTACAATACATTTCTTAAAGCCTTTTTGCTGAAGGTATCGATCCAGTCTTGCATACCAGGCTCTGGGAGCCTGTTTGAGTCCATATAAGGCCTTCTTCAGTTTACACACAAACCCTTTATCTTCGGTGAGCGTGAATCCTTCTGGCTGCTCAATATAAATGTATTCTTCCATATCTCCATTGAGAAATGCATACTTCACATCCATATGATATACCTTGATGGTTTTATGACTGGAAAAAGCAAGAAACATTCTAATAACTTCCAGTATAGATACTAGTGCAAAGGTTTCCTTGAAATCTATCCCCTCTATTTGGGCATACCCTTTGCAAACCAAACGATCATTGTTCCTAATTACTTGACCCTAATCATTTAGATTGTTTTTGAAAACCCATTTTTTTCCTTTTCTTTTTGGGTCTTGGAACAATCTCCCAAGTGTCATTATTCTCAATTTGGTTAAGTTCTTCATTCATAGCTCTCACCCAGAACTTATCCTCACTTATCTAGATGATATTTTTAGGCTCAACCTGAGATAGAAAAGAAATATTTTCACAACTTGGACTTCCAACAAATTTCCTCCTAGTCTTAACATCGAGTCTTTGATCTTCAAGAATTTGACTCTTAGGATTTTATTTTTGTACATACCTGGAAGGCTTTTTGGGCCTTGAAGTTGTGCTCGTTTCCACATCTTCATTATCTAAATTTTTTTCATATTGATATGAGGGCCTAATATCTAAACTCTCTTCTTCATCTGAGTTCATGTTTCTTTTGGAGGACTCAAGTTGTGAAGTCATTTCATCTACTACTACATCAATGCAATACTCAACCCTATTTGTCTGTTTTTTGTAACACTTGTATCCTTTACTTTGAGAAAAGTGCCTGAGTAATATACCCTCATTAGCGTGAGAATAAAAAATGTTAGGATTTTTATCATTACTTTCCATAAATCATTTTCTCCCAAACACCTTGTAGTGTTTAACTGATGCATGTCTTCCCTTCCATGACTCATAGGGAGTTTTATCACTATTAGGCCTGAGTTGTGTTATGTTTGATAGGTACATTGTTGCTCGTGTTTCTTCTCCCCATAAGATGTGAGGTACATCTACTACATCCATCATAGCTTTGGACATTTCCTGGATTTTTTTGTTCTTTCTCTCAACTACTCCATTTTGTTGTGGATTTATAGCCACAAAATACTGCCTCCTTATGCCATGATATTCACAGAATTCTTCAAACTCTCTTAAAGTGTATTCTCCTCCTTTGTCTAAACTTAAGAAATTTTTCTTTAGATCTTTCTCATTTTCAACTTGAGCTTTGAATTTTTTGAAATGTTTAAATGCTTCTGATTTTTGTTTTAAGAGCACAATCCAAGTGGCCATGGCAAAATCATCAATGAGCAACATAAAATACCTTTCTCCTGTTTGGTTTTTTAATTTGGTTGGGCCATAGATATTTGTGTGAATTAGCTCCAGTTTTCTGGATGAAGTGAACTATTTTATATTGAAGTGAGTCTGGGTCTGCTTACCAAATTGACATGATTTTCAAATTTAGTTCTCAGGTCTTGACAATCTTAGAAAACCTCTCACAACTCCAAGTTTGTTGACTCTTATCAAGCTGTCAAAATTCATATGGCCAAGTCGCCTATGCCATAATTGTGCTTCATTTTTCTTGCTTAAATAAAATCTTACTCTGGAGTCATCAAACACATATACATTGTTGTGAGTCTTGATTTCTTTTCCAACTAGATTTATATCCTTCATATTGCAGATCTCACATTACTTGGATCAAAAAGTCACATCATAGACATTATCACACATCTGGATCACAATGAGTAGTGTTTGAGACCTTCCACATACAACATGTTTTGTGGCTTTGTGTTTTGTTCAAGACTAACTACTATCTTGGAAATTACTACTTACCATAATTCTTCATGGGGCATTGTTTTCAAAAGTGACATTTTTCTCTCTGATGGGGCATCATTTTCAAAAGTGACATTGTTCTCTTTGCCTTTTTATTTTAGCAACAAAAAATTTCTCGTATCCTGTAATATTCCCAAATGGGAAAAGCAAGAATATAGCGCAAAATGCTGGAACAATAATGCAAATCATCATATAAAAGAAAGAGTCCAATATGGAGACCTTTCATATGTTATAACAACAACAAAATATGCATAAGAAATGGGCCATAAGATACACAACAAGAAAGATGAAGCCTCAAATGATCAAAATCCCTCAATAAGAGGTGTTGCTACTATATATAAAAGTTGGAAGACTCTTACAGCGCTGTTTTAAAATCTCTGCTACAAAAAATGATTATATATCATATCTAGGGTTGATATGTGCCTCAAAAGATAGATCTACTACAGATCTGAGCACTATACAACCTCCTTTGAATAACCCCTTAGGGGTTTTCAGCAAAACACCATGTACAAGATGGGGATCTAGGCCCCAGGGCTGAATATCCACTACAAAATACAGATCTGGAAAGTGTGGCTGATCTGATATGATCAATAGAATATCCTCCTCCAATAGATCCTCTAAATGAAAGGCAGATCCCTTTCACTAGAAAATCATCTCTCCAAATGGTGTGCCAATCCACCCTGCAAATCCTCCTATAGAAATAACGCAGATCTGGAAGTAAAATGCATTGTAGGGATAAATAAATGGTTGGCTTGATGCCAAGATCTGAAAATATGCACAAGGGCCTTCCTTATTGTCCTCCCAAATGGAAAGGAAGCCTCCTCCACTGAAAATGAGCAATGAAATGACCCATATCTAGTCTCCACTACGACCTACAAGGAAACTCAACCCTAAACGGGAGTGCCTTTGAGCGTAAATGAAAGATGAAGCTTGGACTTAAGCTGATAGTGGACAATGTGGTACAAAGACTCCTCCAGAGATCTTCTTAATGGAGGATGTGATTCCCACGTCGGGGAACACATACCTTTAAAGAGCACTCAATCCCTAGGCTGAACAAAGAGAAATATATATGTCTAAACAAACCATATATTCAGAAATATCATATACCAATACATAATCAATATGGCTTCCATACTCTTCCTTTTATAATAAATGAGCTTCCAAACCCTAATCCCCATCCAATAATGGCACTACTTCCATGCAAAGCATCTCCATCTAAAACTTCGTTGTTTTTCATTGAATGCCACTACTCCATGAAAACACTATTGATTTGGTCAAAGTTGACCCAGTCAAGGTGTTCCAACCCTTTTTCACACCTAAGGGTGCTCAATTAAAGTTTGCCAATTGTTAATATGAATCTTTCGTCGTAAAAGATCACTTTAGCTACGCATAACAAATAGCCCTAACATCGATTATGGCTACCAAAAATCTTTAAATATGCAATTAGATGATCCAAATAATGTTGCAGAAATCCAGATCTAAGCATAAAAGACATTAAGTAGATAAAGTAAAATATGGCTCCATGCATCCAATAGACAAGACACGAATAGTGTATTTGAAAGAATTTTTGTATTATATTAAAAGGGGGCACCTGAGAGGAAAACAAGAAAGGTGTTTTCCGGTTCTCCTCAATGGGATGGGTTCTTGAAAGTCCTCAACGTTTCAGATCTGAAATTCCTCTCTCTTATTGGTGTAGAAAAACCCAGACAAACATAGAACTCAATGGGAGCTCACAAGGAAAAAATGGAAAATGGTGACCAAGAGTAGATCTAGAGTGATCTAATGCAATGAAGGTGACTAATGAATGGGGAAAACCCTTCTATTTATAACAAAATATTAGGGCGGTCTAGAACTTGGTGCATGAATAAAATATTATTAATCAAACTCTAGAACCACCCTTTTAGAATATTTTATTATATTTGTTGGAGGAAAAGGTCTTTTGACTTGGGTGAATTCCTTTATTTATAAATGATAAATAAATAAATAAATGATTTATTTATTATATTAGGGAGATAGTGGGAATATAATTAAATAAATAATGATTTATTTAGTGCTTTAAAAATGATTTAGTCAAATTTAACTAGGAATATTATTTAAATAATGATTTAAATAACTTATTCCTAGGAAATGATTAAATAAATAATGGTTTATTTAATTAATTTCCTTGTTTTGGGTTAAATATGACCAGGAAATATAGAAAAATGTTATTTCACATGGTGAAAGCACTTTTACTTAGGGTAAAATTGGTCTTACATGGTGTACTTGGGTTCATCTAATGATAATAGGTTAGATGACCAAAAAAATGGTGTAACAGATTGCCCCGCAACGTACGAGTGTTAGGAGAAAATCGTATGACCGAAGTACATTGTAAGAAATCAGTCACTAGACATGAAGAGGGGAGTGAGAGAGAGAAATGTAAGGTAGTCTAATGTGCTAAAGGACTAGACCCTGAGGAGACGAGACTTACAGGTGCAACAAGTCTCTAGTTGATGAAGTGGTACCAGTGTTCAAGGCAGCGAGGGAGGCATACCTATGCCCACCGAGACAAGAGTACAAAGAATAAGGCGCCCGAAAAACCACGGAACGCAATAAGGAAGCATTTGCAGGCCTAAACATGAGCCAAATAAATAAAATGATGAATCCCACATACATGCGATGCCTGGAATAACCATCAGGACTTATACAAGAATATTTTAGTACATGAAATATAAATACACCCAAAGGCCCCCTACACACAGGGAAGGGCTCGCAAAATCTGACTGATACATGCAAATCGAAGAGGCGCTGCAAGCAGTTGAGACCGAGATCATCAAATGAGAGGAGCTACATCAAGGGCGAAAATGAAGAAGTCATCCAGGCATGTGGGGGGCTACCTGCAGGGCCACCCCCTCATGAGGGTTGAGACATCTCACACACGCCCAGGAATCACCAATACCTGCTACTGCATCACTGGACCATCAAGTGCATTGATCACGATCGTGCGGAAAAGAGCTCGAACCAAGGTACACTGCCCCCTAGACCTGGCTTCTGGAGTAAAAGAGATGATGTCGATAGAAGTAGGTCTGCTATAGGTGAGGCAAGAAGGGAACCCCAATTAAGGCACGGGAGAAAGTAGTGGAGTGACGAACAGACGGACATTAGTGATAGTGAAATGGGGGATGATCCAAAGGGGATCATAAAAAACATGAGTACAAAATGGTATCTCATGACGGAAATTGACACAAACAGGAATGAGTATGGAGGCAAGGTGGTGCCCCTAATGACATGTGTTGTAAGTGAGAAAATATGATTTTGAGGGAAGGTACAGTAAGGCTTCATGGACAACAGGTGTCCTAGTGAAGTATCAAGGTACTGGGGGTAATTGTACTGTGAGTCATGAATAGTGCTAGGTCGCACTTTTTGGGGTCTCGCTCGCACTGGGTGTGTACTGCGTAAAACCGCGACTTGGCTCCCAGGAAATGACCTGAAAAGTGCGACCTGTCAGGGAAAGGGGGTTTCAGTGTTGTTTTTGGCTGAGATCTGGGATTTTTATGGTTGAGGGGCCTAGGTGCCCCCAAGCATGTTGTGGTCATGCCAAAATGTATTTAGGAAAAGGGGGATCTAAACACATTTTAATGATGTGGTGCGCCATTTGTTTTCGTTATGGTTATGCAGCTTGAGAAAGGAAATGGAGGATTACCAATCTCTTTTAGTACTGCATATATGAATCAAATGGACTTTAAGTTTCTGGGTTGGTATACTTGGTATCACTATCCCAAAAAGAGGATTTGGAGATAATGAATTGATGCTCTCTTAGAAAACTGATAGGTTGGTAAAAAAAAATGTCTAAGAGACTGGGTTGTTGATGTAAGATGAAGGAACGATAAGGGGTATCGTCCCTAGAGTGATCTGAAGTGATATGGAACTCTAGAGGTTCTTCTAAATGTGGAAGAATGATGGTAGTAGAATCGACACGACCAGATACACTAGGAGAGTTGTGGAGAATTGCTTCTCCTAGTCTCTCTAATATGGGTGCCCCCTTACCCAAACATTAGGCTTCAATGTAATGGCCACAGGGTGTATTTAGTTCCAACACATGGGTTTGATGTAAGGGGGAATAGATAAAGTCAGGGGTGGTGATTTCTGCCATACTTTCGTCATCGTGATAGAAGATGGGGTGACTGGTGGGAGAAAGACCATCTGATGTGGCGAAGCTACCTGACTCATCATCATGAGAAGAGAGATTCACATGCACGTCATCACAAGGGGCGACAAAAGAGTAAGTAGACAAAGGATCCAATGATGTTGAGCCCAGGGTGATTGCTGAAGGAAGGTCAAGTGAAACAACAGGGGAGGATTCAGAGGGAATGTTCCCCGAGGGTCTCATGGATGATGATAGGTAGAAGATGGTGGACGAAGGCTCCGTCATCTCGACATCAGGAGGGGGAATGTCAATGGGAGCTGTCATGTCTAGTAGTTCGGCCGAAGCAAAACGTACAAATAGGGGAGAGGTGGACTCGTTGAGCTTGGCCTCAAATTGGCGGACTGCGGCTAGAGAGGTGTGGAAGTCCTTGAGGCGAGAAAAAAGGTGGGTGTAATGTCCATGGAGATCACACAAAGCACAGGGGTGGTTGGTGTGAATATTCTTGGGGTTCTTGGCCACAGTCACGGAAGAAACGAAGGCTTCAGGGAACGCGACATTAACCATGGGCTTGAGATGAGGCAGTTCAGGATAGGTATGGGTGGCGTGACTTACAACATCACACAAAGCACACTAGATGGTATGTTCTGGAGGCTGAGGAGGGGCAGGGTTTGTCGGGGCAAACTTTTCCTTTGATGCCCCCCTGCGAGATTTTCCATTCTTACCCAGCAACAGGAGGTGGGTCTTGTTGATGTGATTGAGGTACTGTTGCAGCGGGAGAAGTCGTGGGGACCGGTTGAACCAGGGTCAAAGCAAGGTAAGGTTTGGGCTGACCAGGCAGGGTAGCGGCTGGAGGATCAAGGTACCAGATGGGAATCCCAAGGGTCAGGTTAGGAAGAGAGATAGTGGCCATGACAGGTACCGTGTACACTCCTGGTGGGGGAGCTAGGAACGGTATCTAACCAACAGGGTAATGGCCAGGAGGGACGGCTCCAAGATGGTTGAGACCTGGTGGAACCGACCCAGGAGGATAGAGAGGCACATGGGTATCAGCAGTAGGAGAAGGGTCAGAAGGGAGAGGTCCAGCTGGCTGAGGCGAAGGGATAGGAGCCGGTTGTGGCGGGCAAGGTTGAGGTTGCTGACTAGCCGAAGCAGGCTGCTTAAGGTTGGCCCGAGACGATTGCATCATGCAAACATTCGCTAAGCTGGGATCAAAGATAGGAGGAGGAGGAAGACTAGGGAAGGTTCCAAGCAAGGAGGAGTCTTTGTAGATGCCGGGGGAGACACTGGTCAAGGAATCGATGGTTTGCTTATTGGCTACAGAAGAGATGACCGACTCAGGGGAGGTCTGAGATTTAAGCTCGTGATATGTCAACTGGTCAATAGTGACTATCTTTCCATTATGAGGGAAAAACATCTTGCGATGAACCATAGATGGGACAGCAGACATGGCATAGGTGTAGCTACGCCCCAAAAGAATGTTGTAATCGAGAGGGGCATCAATGACTTCAACGTCAATACAAACAGTTTTTCCCGCAAGAGTGATAGGACAGTTGCGGAAAAGGCCAATGGGCTGGGAGGCGTGGCCATCCCACGCTCGAAGAGTGATTGTGGGAGGGGCCAACTCAGGAGATCCGAGTTGTTTCCAAACCGAAGCGGACATCACACAGGTGGATGCCCCATCATCAATGATGCACCGGGAAATGTTAGCATTCTGGATTTTGACTGGGATTTGGAAAGCTACGGAAGTAAGAAGAGGAGGAGACTCTAATTGATGGGCATCGAAAACAATCAATTGGTCACCTACGGGATCTACAACACCCAAGGCAGATAGTAGAGCTTTTCTTTGAGAGGGGCATGACTGGAGGAGTTCCAGCATTGAAATGGCAGCAGGAGATTGGGCCAGCTCATCTACTATGCTATATGAATGGGAAGCTCGGTCAGAAGCATCATTTCGACATAATGGTCCCTTAGGAATCTTGGTATGAACCTTGGCTTTGGGCAGAGGGATATGCAAGGGACCATTAGTTGTCGAAAGAGGCTCTGTAGAACCTGAAGAAGGTGACTTGGGGACAAACGGAGCGGGAGGTTTGGGGTACTGACGAGATCGAGTTTGAAGGTTAAGGTTGACAGGTAAAGGTTGATTAGAGTTCATCATGAGAATCTGGTAATCGAAGGAACTAGAAGGGGAAGGTTGAGTGGCCGCCTGTCCATCAGGTGGTTGGGTAGCCAAAAATCCCTCCTGTGCATCCACTTGCTCTTGAGGGGGCGGTGACTGCTGTTGCGGGGGTTGAGAACACAAGGGAGGCGGGGGTGCGAATGCTGGAGGAGCTGGAGCATTAGTCTGTGGATATGGATGATAATGAGGTTGGGTAACAGTGTGGTAAACAGGAGGTTGGGCAGAAAGAGGAGGCATGCCGAATCCTGGATGCGTGCTACCGGGAGGGGGATAAGTGTAAGAGGTGGTGCCCCCTCCCCCAGGAAAACCATAGCTCATGGAAGGTTGAGCAGATGGATGAGAGAGAGCTCCAACAATACCATCGGCGGCATGAGGTGCCCCCTGTGTGTTAGTTCCACCGGGCCTGGGGAGGTCAGGAAGGACGGTATAAACATAACCAGATTGAGCATAGATTAGGTCATATTTCAAGGCTATTTTGAGGGCAGCTTCTTTGGCTTGAGGAAAATGGGATGCAACATCTTTATTGATGGTAGTTAAGAGAGATCTAAGGAACCAGTCCATGTAGACACAGTCTTCGAAGGTAGGGGCTTGACATAGGATCTTTCTTCTCTGCCATTCTTTAACATGATCGAATAGGCGGGTCGCAGACGATTGACGGAAAGAATTCAAATGTTCGATACCAGTGTCATAACGAGGGGGAAGCTGGAAATAAGATAAGAAGGTGCGGGCAAGGGTCACGAAGGTGGTATGGGAAGAGGCGGGCTGGTCAACATACCACTTAGAAGCTTCGCCTGTAAGCGTGCATTGGAACAACCGAAGACGGATGGAATCATCAGTAATGGAATTGGATGAACACCACATGTGAAAAGATCAGATATGGTTGGAGGGATCTTCACTAGCAAGGCCTTTGAACTTGGGAATGTCGGAGGGGAGCCTAGTTGGCATAGTAGGCCAACTAACATCGTGGCGAATAGGATCATTAATGAGCTGATTGAAATCGAGAAGACTGAGACCGGCCATATAAGGGAGCAATGGGGCAGTCGAGGTAGGTCCTGAAGTGGTTCCGCTGGAAACAGACCCAGCAGTAGAACTGGGGTTGCCGCTAGCGCTAGGCCCTGAACTAGACATGGTGAAGGTAACAGGGGAGAACCATGAGTAGGGGGAGAACTCGAACAATCAGAAGAAGAGTCGGAGTGCAGACTCGGGGGAGGACTTACTCGATGATGACGGGAAGGAGGAAGTCGACCAACCGGAAACTGAGGGTGAAGGCCAAGAAGTCTCCAGGAGAAGCGCCTTGGGGGCGCAATGATGACGGGAAGAAGAAAAACTGACAAGGGTAGGGAGGGAAAAAATCAAGTGAGGTCAAGGGTAGAGAGGTGTAGTGACAATTGATTTTAAATTCTTTGCCAGGCGGTGTTAACCAGGCTCTTCGTCACTTAGGGTCAGTGTGTGGCGTGTGTTGATTTTAATTTTTTAAACCCAAACGTTTTGAGTGTAAAAGAAAAAGTGTGTTGCATAACTGAAAATAAATCTATATATAACAATATATAATGCTGAAATAACAGACAATTTAACAGCTAAAAATGCATCGATCTAACCCAAGAAGGCGGGTCTCTCAAAACTAATCTAAAAAGAGGGAAAAATCTAGTCAAAACACACGAAAAAGAGGCCGGTAGATCTAAGGTCAGGAGGGACAGGGATCTAAAGGATAAATTTGCTGGAAAGAGGTGTAGAGAACATAAAAGAGGCAGAGGCAAGGTTGCTGTAAAAAAAGGGGAAATTAGCTAAAAGGAGGAGGGACGAAGAGGTGGCCCTAGAGGTAAACCCAAAAAAAACTATATGAGGTGATTTGAAAGGGATAAGAGCTGATCTAAAGGGATCTGAAAAGGAAGTATTAGATCTGACAATAAGAAGGCTGAAACTATGATAATTTAGACGTCTGAAACAGCTAAAACTCGCCCACAAAAATTGGAGGGTCCTAAAGCCCTAAGGTGCAATATTCCCACTTATTTGAGTGAAACAGATCTGAAAAAGGTCTAAGCAGGCAGAGACGGAGGCTGGAAAACCCTGACAAAAGCTTCAGGAAAACCCAAAAAAATTGCTGAAAAATTGCAGAAAAAAGTGCAGGTCGCAGGTTCTGACCTGTTTTCAGTCCAGGTCGCAGGTTTGGGGCAAAAAAGTGCGTCCTCAGGTCCAGGTCATAGTTTTTGGGCCGATAAGTGCGACCTGCAGATCCGGGTCTCTCGGTGGCAGTTTTCAGAAAAAAGTGTTGTCTCAGTTGCGGTTGATGTCTGTCACCTACGCTATAGGGCCAGAAACACACGAAAGTTAAAAATTTTAATGTTTGAGGGTTTTAGAGGTGAAAAGCACCATAAAAATAGGAAAAACAGAAAACGGAAGAGAAACCCTAGGGTCTGAAATAGCTGGATATGCAGGAATATATAAAACGACAGCGGTCGCAAAAGAAAACCCGTGTGGAGTCGCCAATTGTTAGTATGAATCTTTCGTCGTAAAAGATCACTTTAGCTACGCATAAAAAATAGCCGTAACATCAATTATGGCTACAAAACATCTTTAAATCTGTAATTAGATGATCCAAATAATGTTGCACAAATCCAGATCTAAGCATAAAATACATTAAGCAGATAAAGTAAAATATGGCTCCATGCATCCAATAGACAAGACAAGAACAATGTATTTGAAAGAATTTTTGTATTATATTAAAATGGGGCACCTGAGAGGAAAACAAGAAAGGTGTTTTCCTGTTCTCCTCAATGGGATGGGTTCTTGAAAGTCCTCAGCGTTTCAGATCTAAAATTCCTCTCTCTTATTGTGGTAGAAAACCCAGACAAACATAGAACTCAATGTGAGCTCACAAGGCAAAAATGGAAAATGGTGACCAAGAGTAGATCTAGAGTGATCTAATGCAATGGAGGTGACTAATGAATGGGGAAAACCCTCCTATTTATAACAAAATATTAGGGTTATCTAGAACTTGGTGCATGAATAAAATATTATTAATCAAATTTTAGAACCACCCTTTAGGAATATTTTATTATATTTGTTGGAGGGAAAAGGTCTTTTGACTTGGGTCAATTCCTTTATTTATAAAAAATAAATAAATAAATGATTTATTTATTATTTTAGGGAGATGGTGGGAATATAATTAAACAAATAATGATTTATTTAATTATTTAAAAATGATTTAGTCAAATTTAACTAGGAATATTATTTAAATAATGATTTAAATAACTTATTCCTAGGAAATAATTAGATAAATAATGGTTTATTTAATTAATTTCCTTGTTTTGGGTTAAATATGACCAGGAAATATAGACAAATGTTATTTCACATGGTGAAAGCAATTTTACTTAGGGTAAAATTGGTCTTACATGGTGTACTTGGGTTCATCTAATGATAATAGGTTAGATGACCAAAAAAATGGTGTAACACCAAGATCTATATATTTCACATTGGAATTGATTTATTCATTATTAAGGAGAATTTTAGACCCCCATTGTCCTTTTATTCATAAAACAAAGCAACAAAACAAAATTTAATATTCCAACTAGCTCATGGCTAATTGGGAATATTACAATCCTCCCTTCCCAAATGTTGCTTGTCCTCAAGAAAATGACAAGGTGAGTGCTGCAACTCTTCTACTCTTCCATTGGTGACATCAACATGTGATAATCTTCCCCCATGAGCTAAGTGTTCACCAATCCATCCCTCCATGAATTGCTCCTCCAAAGTTCTAAGGAGATGCAAATAATCCATCCCACAAGGAGACAATAGTTTAAATGAAACAAACATGGTTTGCCCAATATTCTCCCTGAAACATGTAACATAATGAACATGGAGAATCTCTCTTCCATAGGGTACATACATTCCTCCCATCCTCCCTCCAAACGTTCCCATAAAAAGTATAAGTACATCATCAATGTATGGGATCAAATTAAGTACATACAAATAGAAATTTGGACAAATGGAGGTGGGTCATAGTCCCACATGTGGAACCAACATAGTAAATCTCTTGACTGCATGGTAAGTGGTTTCCCCACCACTTACTTGCTGCCCAAGTATTCTCACCATGGCTGAAAGTGTGAGATATATTTGGTTCTTTTGGAGTGCACCCACAATGATACAAAATATTCCTATGATCTCCAAGGGAGTGGCCATGTTTAGAAATGTTTGTGGCCCAAAGTTGGCCATGAATTTTATATGGAATAATGCTCCTCCTTGGAGATATGGCATGTGTATACATGGTAAATGAATGCATATATTCATCAAATAAAACATTATGTACATAAGCATATTCTTCACCAAGATTTCTCCTCATACAAATGGAGTGGTGCATAGATATATCCCCTCTCATTCCAAAAGAAGAAATAGGTGGCTCAAATAACTCTTTCTTTGAGTCATGTATATCCTCCAACTTCACATGGTTCATGCATCTTTGAAAATGATGATATATTTCCTCTTCAAAGCCTTCCCAAGTGTAGCTTTCCATGATAGTGTTGTAGGACCTCATGGAATAAGTATGGCTAAAAAAGAACTCTTCATAAGCTCTTTGTAGAAAATTATCCTTGAGCTTGGAGGCTCTAGATAAGAATATCCTACCATGATAATAGATGACTCCTTCTTGGAATTAATAGCCCTCTTCATGTAGCTAGTCATCAAGTATCATGCATGTGAAAATATCCTTGGAATAATCTACCAACAGTTGGGATTTCCAATATGGATCAATCTTCCATAGTGACAACGCTGATGATCTATCACAAAGAACATCTGTAATATGGCTGCTCTTATCCTTGACATATCCCATGCCAAAGGTGTATGTTGGAAGGTTTTTAATCCTCCCATGCTTCTCCTCCCACAACGCAGAATCTGAAATGAGAGTGGGTAATGATGATGTTGGGAGAATGCCTCCCTCCTCCTTGAGTCTACCCAAGACTCTCAACGTTTTATCATGGTCTTCTATTGCTCCCATCCCTCCTATATCTATGCTTGAAGCATCATGTTGTGAGACATATCTCACCAAATCTGAATCAGGTGGCCTCCCAGGTGGTTTTCCACAAGATAATAATGTCCCATGAAGCAATCTCATAAGCATAATAGATGGGACTGTTAGGTCCTTGCTTCCAGTGTGAAAATCCATTTCCATGTGGAAGTTGTATGTGAGAGATATGTGTGCATGAATTTAATCATTTAGTTTTTCCACTCTTTCTATCCACCCATTCCATTTGCAAAGTCTCCTAATTAGTGGTGACTTTCCCCAAATTAATCAACCGTTGCACACCCAATATCACATTGGTGTTAGGTATGTCAACCAAAAAGATGTGATCAGTCAATGTATATGTTCCCATGGTGACTGATAAGGATGGAACACAATGCATGCATTTCATAGTTCTATCTCCTGGGACCAAAACATAAAATCCCTCAAAAGCATCAGTGGGTATTTCCCTGCTTTGCACTAGTTGGGAATCAATAAAATTTTGGGTAGCCCCATTATCAACCAAAACAGAAACCCTTTGATTTAAGATGGAACCTTGGAACCTCAAGGTCAAGTACTTAGGTACTCCTCTCAATGATGCAAGAGCCCCTCCAATTGGAGAAAATGCCCCATTCCCATCTCTTGATGGTGTTGGTTCAACTCCTGCTATGTCAGCGCTGTGACCTCTCCTTGGTTCATCTTCTTCTTCCTCCTCATCATTTAAGAAGACCTCTATGTAATGTGCCTTTCCTGCTGCACATATATGTCTGGGTGCCCAAGATTCTTGGCATGTGAAGCAAATCTTCCTCCTCCTCAAATCTCTTCGGACATCATCATCAAGAGGTTTTTTATTTTGGCTCTCCTTTGAAAGAGGAACCTTCTCATCTTTTCCCTTTGATGGAAAATAGGGCTTATGTTGAAATGTTGCCTTTGCTTTTGGCAAGGGATCTTGAAGATCTCTAACCCTTTCAATGGCATCTTGAAGGGTAGTGGGCTTGGTAGACTTAACCAACCCATGAAGAGGTTCATCTAACCCATCAATGAAAATATACAACCTTCTTGTTGCAGATAAATCAGGAACCATAACAGAAAGTATCAAAATTTCAGAAATGTAAGTTTCTAGATTACCTGATTGTTTTAGCTTTGCAAGCCCCATGAATGGTGCTTCAGGATCTCTTCTATCAAACCTCTCTACCAGCCTCCTAGTGAACTCTGAATATGAAGTCACATTGGCATGAACCAATGTAGACAAGCCATGGAACCACCGATCATGTGATTCACCCTCAAGGTGCAGCGTTGCTACTTAATGGCCTCCATTTCTGGAACTTTGTTGAACTGGAAGTAGAAGTCAAGCTTATTTACCCATGATTTGGCAGTGCACTTAGATGACCCATCAAAATTGGGTAAGAATAATCTGCCCATAGTGCAGTGTATATCATGTTTCTAAATGAATCCACCACTTCTATTGTGATGCCTAGGTCTTCTATTGTCCTTGATTTGACAAAATTCTTGAAAACTCAAGCTGTCCTTGAATCTCTGAGTTTGAGACTCATACTTCATAAAATATTCTTCAAGGGATTGTTTCTCTTGAAACCCTTCATTTCCCACAGCCAAGAATGTAGGCATTATAGAGCGTTGGGAAACTTGTTTGTGTTGTACTAGTTGATCACTCCAGTGATGAGACATGCCAGAGCCTTCACCACGATGAAATAATTTAGGGGATTCCTTGTATCTATCCATCCTCATATCCTTGATTTCTCTATCAATATATTTCTTGGCTCTAAGAAGGATCTTGGGAAACTCCTTCTCTTCATCTTCACCTCCAGATAAAGGGGTTTTACCCTTGTCTTCTTTCTCATTTGTATAATCAAAATTCCGGTGTATTCTTCTTTGATACCTCTTCTTTCTATCAGTAAGAGGATCTCCTTCTTCAGATGACATATTGGCTTTTCAAGATGCATAGGCTGTGTCAAGATTATGCTCTGATACCACTGTAATATTCCCAAATTGAAAAAGCAGGAATATAGTGCAAAATGTGGAAAAATAATGCAAATCATCATGTAAAAGCAAGAGGCCAATATGGAGACCTTTCATATGTTATAAAAACAACAAAATATGCACAAGAGATGGGCCATAAGATGTACAATAAGAAAGAACAAGCCTCCAATGGACAAAATCCCTCAAAATGAGGTGTTGCTTCTATATATAAAAGCTGGAAGACTCTTACAACACTTTTTAAAAATAAATTCTACAAAAAATGATTATACATTAGATCTAGGGCTGATATGTGCCTCAAAAGATAGATCTAATATAGATCTGAGCACTATACAACCTCCTTTGAAGAACCCCTTAAGGGTTTTCAACAAAACACCATATACAAGATGGGGATCTAGGCCCTAGGGCTGAAGATCCACTGCAAAATACAGATATGGAAATTGTGGCTGATCTGATATGATCAATAGAATAACCTCCTCCATTAGATCCTCTAAATGAAAGGAAGATCCCTTTCACTAGAAAACCAACTCTCCAAATGGTGTGCTAATCCACCCTACAACTCCTCCTACAGAAATAACACAGATCTGGAAGTAAACTATGCCGTATGGATAAATAAACAGTTGGCCTAATGCCAAGATCTAAAAATAAGAACAAGGGCCTTCCTTACTGTCCTCCAAATGGAAAGGAAGCCCCCTCCACTAAAAATGAGCAATGAAATGACCTAGATCTAGTCTCCACTACTGCAACCTGCAAAACAACTCAAACCTCAATAGGATCTACGCTGTAAATGAAAGATGAAGCTTGGCCTTAATCCTGATAGTGGATAATGTGGTACAAGACTCCTCCAAGAGCTTCTCAATGGAAGAGGTGGGATTCCCCGTCAGGAACACCCTGTGCTAAAAAAAACTCAATCTCAGCTAAACAACAAGAGAAAGATATATGTCTAAATAGATCATATATTCAATAATATCAAATAAATAAAACATAATCAATATGGTTGCCATCCTCTTCCTTAAATAAGATATGGGCTTGCAAACCCTAAGCCCCATGACAGCACTGTTGATTTGGTCAAAATTGACCCAGTTAAGGTGTTCCAACCCCCTTTGAAACCTAAGGGTGCTCAATTAAGCTGCCAAGATCTATCTCTTTCACATTAGAATTGATTTATACATTATTAAGGAGAATTATCGACCTCCATTGTCCTCTTATTCATAAAAAATTGCAGCAAAACAAAATTTAATATTCCAACTAGCTCATGGCTAATTGGGAATATTACATATCCCCAGTCATATGCTTGGAACAACCACTGTCCACACACAATCTGTTCTCTTGATTGTGTGACAATAGGGAAAATCCACATTGCATGCTCTTTTCAGTTTTCCATTTCCATTTCTCCTTATAATTTTTAGAAGTTAGCTGCCAAATATTTTGGGACTTAGATGGGTATTGGAACCTGCTTCTGCAATCACTTTCCTTATGGCCAAAATTATTACATTTGAAACATTCAACATAATTTAATAGGGGAGATAAGGCATTTCGATCTCTGAGAGGAGATTTTTGAGATCTAATATTCTAATACTTATTATATCGGGGATTTTCATCTCTTTCAACTTTTATCCTTCTACAATCAACAACCTTATGTCCAAAGATGTGACATTTATAACAATAACCATAAAATAAATAAGTGTAACTATTTTTGGAAGGTTTATGAGTTTATGCGTGAAGGTACCTCTATTGTCTGGTTGATTGATTCACTCTCCATTTGTGTGGATCCTTGGGGTGTATGGATTTATTATTCCAATGATGATTTCCTCTTTTCCTTGCTACCCTTTTGTCTTCATTGATTCTTTCTTGAAGCATCTTTGCATAGGGATGAATCGGTAGAAAAAGCAACTGCTCAGCTCGGAACTACATGCTTAGTCCTCCCCTTTGTTGATCCACCGTTACGCCGACAAGGATACTTAGATTTCATTCAGTGGTAGTCATCTGCAGTTCCAAACTTCATGATTTGGGTGTGAGATGTGGCATATACAGTCGTTAAATCGATGATTTATGTCCATAAATTCTCGCGCTGTAGGCTCAATTGAGATTACAATTTGCGCTTTGTGGCGGACAAGCTTAAACATTGAAAAGATAGTAAAGAGACACCTACTACCATTGACTGGATCGATCTGAATACAAGTCCCTTAGAATGGTGTCGACCTGAATTTTATCTTTCCCATAGAATATTTAAGTGTTCTAGAGCATCCCATGCTTGTTTTTTTTCATGAAGAACTTTGATTTTTTATAATATGATATAGCTTTCTTGTTTCTTCTGCAAATTTTTCATTTATACCTTTCTCGGTCAACACTTTTTCAAGATCCGTTCTCAGGGAGACAACCTCTGCTCGAGACTCTGATTATTTTCTTCCCATTCATGGATCAAATCTTGAAGAACTTATTCCTTTCACTTAACTTCTTCTAATTTGAATTGCAAGGAAAAAATTTCATCTTTTCATGTTTTTGTGATTGTTTCCTTCTGTACCTTGAACAACATTTTTTTTTAAGTGTTTGTTCTCTTCTTCTAGTTTCTCACATGTTCTCTATTTTCTTCCAGTAGAAGGTATAAACTAAATTTTCTTTTAATGTCTTCTTCAAGTTTTTATTTTTGATAAACAAACTCCTCATTGTATGAGTTGTACATACCTTCTTCAACACATTGTAGTTGTTCTTTTAGTTTCCTGTTATTTATCTTGGTATTCTTTAACTCATCAAGAGCACTGATGAGTTCCCGTTCAAAGTCCACTACATCTTATTCTTCTTCTTCTTCCTCTTCAAAGTCAATAATATTTTGTTTCTTGGAGTCTGCATCAAACTCCATGAGTAAATACTCATTTGAATTATTTTCTAAAGAGTCTCCACTGTCTCATTCTAGTGCTGAGCTATCCTCTTTGGAATAAAGCCCCCTTTTCTTGAAGAACTTCTTCTTCTGATGTTTTTGAGATTTGTTTCTAAATTTTTGATCATATTCCTTTCCCAAATTTTCCTTATAAGGGAATCCAAAAGAAAAATTTCCAACTCTTCCATGGTCAAAGAATTCAAAGGGAAGCTTCCTTTTATACTTTCCTGAGCCATGCTTTAGTTTCCTAGAAAACTGAACCAACTCTTGATCAGATTTGCTACTAGAGCAATCTTGATGGTATTTGTGCTCATTGTCCTTCTTGGACACTTTGAAAGCTTCCTCCTTGGGTTCAAAATTTTCTTTTCATATTCTCATCTCATAGCCTGTGAGAGTACCAAGCAATTGATCCATAGTTAGTTTCTTTAATTCAATCATGTCTTCAATGGAAGAGACTTTGGAATTAAATCTCATGGGTAGAGATCTTAAGACCTTCTGAACAATTATATCTTCTTTGACCTCTTCACTGAGTCCTCTAATCATATTGGTTACTTCATCAACATTGAGGGAAGTATTCACTATACTTTCTTCTTCATTCATTTTTAAGCTTTCAAACCTCATAATGAAGGTTTGAAGTTTGGCCTACTTGAATTTATCATCTCCTTAATGACTTTGATTGAGCTTCACCCACACATCCTTGGAATACTTGCAGTGCATAACCTTTACAAGTTCAAATTGACTAAGGACAAAGAGAATACAATTATTGGCCTTAACATTATTTCCATAATTTTTTTTGCCATATTCATTAGTGGGAGGAACATCATGGACATCATATTCTACTAGTATTGAGGTCCAAATATATACTCTTAGGTACATAAGATACACTTCCATCCTTACTTTCCAATATTCATAGTTTATCCCATAAAATACTGATATTCTACTTCAGTAAGCCTCTTGAATCTCTTGACTAATCATAACTTCTTATGAATCTACCTTCCCATGGTTAGAATGTTCCTGGAAGGAACTTGGCCCTGGTACCAATTGCCGGAATAAGGAATTACTAGGGGGGGTGAATCAATAATAGTGAGTATGGTAGTGTATTCGGCGCATGGGCGGACAAAATACACTTTTCTTAATAGGGAGGCTACTTACCTACATGGAAGTTGTAGAAATTATATAACTAATGCGCTATATGTCCAAGATTCTCCTGATCACACACTATTTGACTTCATGCACAATACAGAATCTATTCCACCATTGATCATCACATGCGGAAATTAACACAATTGCAATGCACACATGAAACCATAAAAACTCACACACATTAACACAGTGATTTATTGGGAAAGCCTGAAGCTAAAAACCCCAACTATATGTATATAATATATTTCATAGAGATCATGTAAAAATCCTCATACAAAGCTTATCACAAGCTATCGGTACAATCCAATCACTACACACTAATCAGGTCCGATCTAGCAAATCCATGCACCGATCTCTGCCACCTGCTAGCCTGCCTCTAATGTGCAATCCTTGCTAAATAATGGCTCTGAATGAACTCGAATCCACCTAGCTTGCACTGTGGAATCCTCATTGGCATCTCCACTGAGTTTTGGATGCAATCAATGCATCACTATAGTAAAAACTGATAGTCATCTTGCCCTTTCACCTATCTCTCCACTGGTCTCCACTGAAACTGTCCATGCACTGTAGTTAACTGATGTATTCTTCAGTTGATTAATGAGTTAATATTTAGTGAATTAATTATTAATTAATTCACACCACTCTCACTAGTGTAACAATCAGTTATACTAGATACAACTAGCTCAACTGTGTCTAACTGCGTTAAACTAAACACAACTCTACCAACTACTTCTACAACTCCACCAAACTCTGTCACATGAGTTCTAACTGAAGTCATCAATGCAATAGCTCCAGTAAACCGTCAGGAATAGCGTAATTCCTTCTGTCAGCTCCTGTGCCACATCTGTGCACTTAAATGAAGTTCTCCAAGAGAATAATATAATGTTTAGAGTCCAAATATTATTAAGAGCTAATAATATTCGACATATATATTTTTAGACTAGCAATATAAAAATAGATTCCGCCCAATATGTCTAAAAATAGAAGTCCATCTATTTTTCCAACTTGACCAACCATCCACAAATAGCATCCTGCAACTCATAGAATATGATCGACATGTCTAAAAATAGACTTTGCGCCAAAATAGCCTGCGGGCCCACTTAGTGAAGGCGAATCTTTTCACTAAGCTCATCATCTTGTTTAATCTCAACAAGATAGGGATTATCTGCCACCTCGATCCTGTCTCTATGGTATTCGAATTTTCTCCTGGTGAGCGCTTTCGTCAGAATATCAGCATCCTGATTCTCCGTAGGAATGTAAGATAGTAACATGATCTTCCGCTGCACACAATCTCTGATATGATGGTACCAAATGTCAATATGTTTAGATCTATCATGAAATACTGGAATAACTGAGAGTTTAATGCAACTTTGATTATCAAAATATATCACAGTAGGATCTAAGTGTGAACTGAACAACCCGACCAGGATCTTCCTCATCCATATAGCCTCGCATGTAGCCAAAATTGTTGCCATGTACTCGGCCTTCGCTGAACTGAGTGCCACAGATCTCTGTTTTTTGCTGTACCAAGAAACTGCTATAGACCTAATGCTGAAAATCCCTCCAGATGTGCTCTTTCTGTCCATTGGGCTCCCTGCCAATCTGCATTCGTGAAGCCATGCAGCTTCACCTCATCCGACTGTCTATACCATAGTCCATATCCCAATGTGCCTCTGAGATATCTAAATACATGCTTTCCTGCCTTCCAAAAGAGCTTAGTAGGCTTAACCATAGCTTGTGAAAGCCGGTTAACAACATAGCATATGCTAGGTCATGTATTGACTAGATACATGAGCGAACCAACCAATTGTCGATAAACAGTGGCATCCACTACCTCTACCGATGTAGCATCCTCTTTCCTCCAACCACCAGGAAGAGGAGTGTCGATAGGCTTGCAGCCTTGCATGTTGAACTTCTCTAGTATCTCCCGGGAATACTTGCCTTGAGACACAAATAGTCCACCCTTCTGCTGCCAAATTTCCAATCCCAGGAAATAATGAAGGAGCCCTAAGTCCTTCATCTAAAACTCCTTTGCAAGATCAACCTTGCATGAGAGTATCAACTGTTCATCACCTGTCAGTATCAAATCATCTACATAAAGTACAATGATCAGAAACTTACCCTCCACCACAATCTAGTATAGGTTAGGATCTGCCTCACTCTTGGTGAATCCAAGTCTGGTGAAATAACTGTCTATCCATGTGTACCAAGCACGAGGTGCTTGTTTCAACCCATACAATGCTCTTTTGAGCCTGCACACATGCGACTCGCTGCTGAAGATTTCAAAACCTTCAGGATACTCTATGTACATCTCCTCCTTAATGAATCCGTTGAGGAATGCAGTCTTCACATCCATCTGATGAATGTGCCAACCCATCTGCGCTGAGAGAGCTAGGATGCTCTATATGGAAGAATACCTTGCGACAGGTGCAAAGGTTTCTTCATAGTCGATCCCCTCAATATGTGAGAAGTGTCGGGCAACAAATCTTGCCTTGTACTTCTCGACGCTCCCGTCAGTAGGTTGCTTCAATTTGTAGATCCATCTCAAACGTACCACTGATTTCCCTTTTGGCCTTGGGACAATCTCCCATGCAGTGTTTCTGACAATTGAATCATACTCTTCCACCATGGCATCTACCCATGCAGGGTCCTCCACAGCTTCCTCGAAAGAGGATGGCTCTGTCATGATACACTTGCTCATCAGAGCCATGTATCCAGTAAATTTGTCAAGTGACTGTCTCTGTCTGCACTGTGATGTAGGGGCTCCTACATTCTGTGTTGCATCAAGATTTAGTCGCTTAGCTTTTGTAGTGTGCTTCCGCCCTCTGATGTTTGGCGCTGCATGAGTGGTTTCTTCCACTCCATGAACCTCCTCTTGTGGATGATCCACATCCTGAGGCTCATCCTTAGGAACTAATAGCTCCTCATATGCATGCAGGTGTATCTCCCTCTCAAGCAACAACTTCATGGCTTTCTCCTCATGAAATTTGATATCCCGTCGCACAATAGTATTCCAACTGTCTGGAAAATACACACGATAGTTGTGGGGTGTTTCTGTGTACCCCACAAATATCCCAACCTCTGCGGTCAGCTCCAGCTTCTTCCTGGCATTCTTCTTCACATGAATGTAAACAGGTGAGCCAAAAATCTTCAAATGAGAAATATCA
Organism: Pinus albicaulis; assembly: GCA_034641835.2. Lineage (NCBI taxonomy): Eukaryota > Viridiplantae > Streptophyta > Pinopsida > Pinales > Pinaceae > Pinus > Pinus albicaulis. The sequence goes on along the minus strand of CM076579.1, from coordinate 1,538,671,833 downwards.
GGCTTCTTACCAGAAAACTCATCTTCGGGTGTACTCATGCCAAGTACTCTATGAGGACAACGGTTTTTCACATAAACCGCAGTGTTGCATGCTTCAGCCCACAAGTGTATGGGAAGGCCTTGATCATGCAACATCACCCGTGCAACACCCACAATCGTTCTGTTCTTTCTCTCCGTGACCCCATTCTGCTGTGGGTTATGAGGTGCTATGAGCTCTCTTCGAATTCCTTCTGCGCTGAAAAAGTCTTTGAATTCGCCAGAGATGAATTCACCACCATTATCGATCCTAAGAGCCTTCACCTGCTTCCCCAACTCTTTCTCAACCAGTGCCTTAAACTCACGGAACTTTGAGAATGTCTCTCTCTTCTTCTGCATGAAGAATATCCAGCACTTACGAGAAAATTCATCAACAAAGATCACATAATACTTATGATTTGCTGTCGAAGCTACTGAGAAAGGTCCACACACGTTTGTGTGAATTCTCTCAAGGATCATCGTGGCACGACTATCCTTCTCATGAAAGGTGGCTTTCACAAATTTTCCCAAAGTACATCCCTTGCACTGATCTGACTGCGCAAGTGTACCCTTGGGAAGTCCTGTAGAAATCTGCTGCAAAATTTTCAAAGCACCATGGTGAAGATGGCACAATCTCCTGTGCCACAATTCGCCCTCATCCTGGCTCACCACTCCTTTTGCTTTTCCTGCCATTGCTGCACAACCATCTACCTACAATTGATAAAGGTTCTTAACTCGAACCCCTATCCTCCGGGTTTCACCAGTTGCCTTACTTCGCAGGAAAGCCTTTCCCTCACTAAAGACAACACCATATCCCTTGTCTTCCAACATCGCCACAGAGATCAGATTCTTCTTCAATCCTAAAACATGCATGAAATCCTTTAATATGAAAGGTTTACCAGACTCCCTCTTAAAGGAAATGGTCCCGATACTAGTCGCACTATATCTACCATCATCACCCATCTCGATGTGCACTCCAAGATCCTTCTCATCCAGATCAGTAAACAAATATTTGTCTCCGGTCATATGGAAAGACACACCATTGTCAAGAAACCACACTGATCCCATCACACTTGAAACCAAGCATGCGATCAGTGAAAAATCCAGCTCAAACTGTGAGGCTAAGGCCTCTCCAGCTGCAGATCCAGCAGCCTGCTTATTTTTCTTCTTTTGTGGACAATTAGTGGCGTAATGTCCGTGTTGGTGACAGTGAAAGCACTTCACCTTGGACATGTCCTGGCTCTTTCCTTTTGCATCATATTGAGAAGGATTTTTCTTTCCCTTCCCTTTCCTTGCTTTGACAGCCAAAGCTCAATTTTATTCATCTTCATTCTTCAATGAAGATCCATCCCTGGTACCCCACCTTATCTCCTCCTGCACAAGATCCGACCAAAGTCGCTCCCATCTCGGCAGTTTCTCCCGACCATTGACAGAGTCCTCGTAGCTATGCCAAATATTTGGAAGCCCAAGGAGAGCCAAGCTCACCAAGTCCTCTTCATCTATAGTAACCCCCACACTTCCCAGCTCATCCTTGCAGTGGACGAACTTCGTGAGATATATTGGTATACTGTCACCTTTCTCCATTTTTATTTTTTGGAGCTTGTCTTTAAGCGCCAACTTCCTTTGGTCGCTTCTGCTTTGGAAATATTCTGTCAAATCTTTCCACATCAAGAATGGAGAAGCTTTGTCATGAAGGCTAGACACTATGTGATCCTTCACACCTTCCAATAGAATCCTTCGACATTTTTCTGTCTTCTTTTGCCATGCGTCAAGTGTGGCTGCATCGCTAGAAGTAGTTTTTGGAATTTCTGCATCTACGAACTCCTTCAACCCATTATCATCCAACACTGCCTCCATCTCGTCCTTCCATGCAATATAATTTGAGTTGCCATCAAGGGCATACTCCAATTGCAATCCGTTGGAATAGGTCTCAACTTCGACACAAGAAAACACTGATAAATTCGAATTCCGAAATAAAAGACAAACTCAACCGCTTCAATAATAGAAATCGCTTCCAATGATCAACCCGTTCGATACCATGTATAAATTGTATAAACAATGCGTTATATTTCCAATATTCTCCCCCCGACTACACACCTCCATGGACTTCATGCACAATACAGAATCTATTCCACCATTGATCATCACATGCGGAAATTAACACAATTGCAATGCACACATGAAACCATAAAAATTCACACACATTAACACAGTGATTTAACGGGAAAGCCTGAAGCTAAAAACCCCAACTATCTGTATATAATATATGTCATAGAGATCATGTAACAATCCTCATACAAAGCTGAACATGTCAAGCTCTCAGTACAATACAATTGCTACACACTAATCAGGTCCGATCTAGCAAATCCATGCACCGATCTCTACCACCTGCTAGCCTGCCTCTACTGCGCAATCCCTGCTGAAGAATGGCTCTGAATGAAATCGAATCCACCTGGCTTGCATTGAGAAATCCTCATTGGCATCTCTACTGAGTGTTGGATGCAATCAATGCATCACTATAGTCACAACTGATAGTCATCTTGCCCTTTCACCTATCTCTCCACTGGTCTTCACTGAAACTGTCCATGCACTGTAGTTAACTGATGTATTCTTCAGTTGATTAATGAGTTAATATTTAGAGAATTAATTAATAATTAATTCACACCACTCTCACTAGTGTATCAATCAGTTAGACTAGATACAACTAGCTCAACTGTGTCTAACTGAGTTAAACTGAACACAACTCCACCAACTACTTCTACAACTCCACCAAACTCTGTCACATGAGTTCTAACCGAAGTCCTCCATGCATTAGCTCTAGTAAACCCTCAGGAATAGCGTAATTCCTTCTGTCAGCTGCTGTGCCACATCTGTGCACTTAACTAAATTTCTCCAAGAGAATAAGATAATGTTTAGAGTCCAAATATTATTAAGAGCTAATAATATTCGACATATCTATTTTTAGACTAGCAATCTAAAAATAGATTCCGCCCAATATGTCTAAAAATAGAAGTCCATCTATTTTTCCAACTTGAACAACCATCCACAAATAGCATCCTGCAACTCATAGAATATGATCGACATGTCTAAAAATAGACTTTCTGCCAAAAATAGCCTGCGGGCCCACTTAGTGAAGGCGACTCTTTGCACTATGCTCATCATCTTGTTGAATCTCAACAGAAGTCACATGTCAAAGTGGTTTGCCAAACATTAGTGGAACAAGTTCAACATGTAATAAGCTAAGTTAGATGGAAACATACCATGCTACATAAACAATGAAACAAAAACAAAACAACATGCACAAGAAACACGCTCAATAGATCAAATACACTAATAACTCAACAATGGAGATCTTTCTCCCTTTATTAGGTGCTAATAGTAGTAGAAGATAGAATGCTAAATCTCTTGTAATAAATCCTTCGAGTTACGAAGCTCAAATATCCAAGACAAGGGGGTCTCTTCCCCCCAAGTTTTCAGCAAGCATCTCTTCCCTCTCAAAGGACGGTAGATCGATGGATACATGGTGAAAACTTCTCTCTTGGATTGAGGTGTTGGATGAAAAACAACTGAATCCTTCCAATCCTCTTGCTGTTGGACAACACAAGGTAGCTTGTTAATAAGCAATTTGGCCAACATAACAATGTGTCTCCCATTTCTGTTCCCATGGATGGATTTTATAGAAAATTTTTAAATTTTCCCTCCCTCTCTTGGTCCAAGAAGGATGGTGACACAAGAGTGAGGGTATGATTCCTTTGTGTGCTGCACTAAAGCCTCAAGGTGGCTCAAATGTGATTGTACTTGGTTAGGTTGAGTGAGAATTTTTTTCTCCAAGTGTGCCAAGTGGTCTTGGATGGTGACATTATGCATCCCCACGACCGCGCGACTATTGAAAGGATAGCCGCGCACTGCGTGGCGCGACTATCGAAGGAAAATACATAATGAATTCTCAGAGCCAATGCTTCCTGTGCGCGGTCCAAATTTTTTTCCTTTAGACCTTAGGAAAATTTAAATTTTTAGCACCTCTAATGTATTTCTTCCCTGTAAATCTTTATCTGTACCTTCTAATTGACATTTTATAATTTATTCTACCTATATGATTTTCTATTGTTAACAGTTTCCCCCAATGTATGAGGTCTAGGAAGAATTGTATAGCCGAAATACATTATATTTTCTTTTTATGTATAATCCTTTTGAGAGAGAGAGAGTAACTTGCTTGAGAACTAAGGTTGGAGACCTGTTCTTGTTGATGACGATGGTTGCTGACACCCTTAGGGGCATTTTTTCTTTGAAAGAAGGTTGAATGTGGTGCCCACATGCATAATATTGGTATGAAATGTTTTTTTCGAACAAGTGATCACTGCATGCATGGGTATTTAACTGTTAGGGAGCTACCCATGTAAGAATTGCTGAAAGAGATGCTTATCAAGTCACAGGTCTTCAATGAATTATGACAGAGTGCAACGGTTATGAAGTACGATACCATCTTGAAATGAAATCTTATCTTGAAGTCGAATGTCAAGAGGATCAATGAAATCAATGGGAAATGATGATTCCCATAGTGCCATCTGGGGATGCCCCTATTGAGGTAAGGATTCATTCAAGGTAATACCTCCTTCTTGGAAAATGTTTGCTATGGTCGACAAGAAGGAAGCATCAATTAACTGAGATGAGTACTGATGAAAGGGACCAAGGTTTTTGATGTAGCAAGGCGTGGTGTGATAGGTTAAATTAGGCATGATGATGAGAAATGGCTATAACTAATGATGGTAGTTAAGTGGCCCAAGGTCAGAGCTGTAAATGCGAGTGGTGGCAAGCATAACAATTTCTGGTGAGGAAATCACTAGAGTCAGTAGGAAATCTAGGGTGGGTGTATGGTTGTTATGAGTGTCATGGTGAGGTGTGGTAAAGAATGCATAGCTCCGATGAAGGGTGATTAGGGAATGCTGCCAGGTGAGAAATGTGAATGGATGGGTGGGATTTCTCTCCTAAAAAATGTTTGTAAACTTGCCAAAAGAATATAAAATGGGTTTGGATGTACAAGCATGGAGATGGGTGCCCTTTAAACATGAAAATAATTCGTCACTATGGTGTGAGGAATGTGTTTTGATAAGGGTGGGAGCCCCATTGGTTGGTCTCGGTGTGGGGGTGATGAAGCAGATGAACAAGTGTCGCAGATGGGTTATGTTAATGGGGGTGTGATAGGCCAAGTGTGAGACGCGGCGACACATATTTGATCTGCTTATGAGAATGGTAGCCTAGGAAAGGGGTTATAACATGATATAGGTAAAACTTGACTTGATGTATGACGGATGAATGAACATGAAGTAATTCTCAGACTTGGATTTTATGGCCATGGCTCCAGACCTTTGGTTATGGTCTACATGAGTGATGGATGCCATGGAGGGTAAGGCTCCACTGACCTGCGAGAATGTTTATCATGTGAAAGGTGGGGTGATGATAAACATGGTCAGTTGAATGAAACTTATGGTTAATTTTTGTGGAGAAATGATGTCAGGATATACAAATATTCTTTGGGGAGCCTATCATGCTAGGGATATAATGATACCTACTCTTGTACCTTTGTTGGCTAGGGCATATGGTGATTCGACATGTTTGTAATACCTTTAACCCATACCCCAAGTAAAATCATCTTCTTCATTGAAACATATTTTAAATGACTTTGAATGTAAAGCAATAAGAGAGGGCATACGCATTGTGACTGAAAAAATGAATTTTTTCGAGGCATGGATTTATGGGGCCTAGCTTGAACATGATGAAGCGATGATCACTGTGTTTCTTGCGGTTTTGAAATTGGGCTTTCTGAGCTCCAGTTATGGTGTATCAAATAATGAGAAAAGGGAAATATATGGGCCAATATGGCTCATCTCAACTCATTTGTGTCATTTGAGAGTCTGAGGTCAGAGTTGAGACCCTACTCTTGAGCCTTTCTTGCAGTTGTGGTCAGTCTGAGTACCCAGGATTCGCATCGTCAGTGTCAAGCAGGACCTTGAACGTCCAACTTTTCAATTTTGTCACTTTTTTTCCAGGGGGGTCCAAAAAAATGTGAATTTGTATGTACTTTATACCTCTTTTTTGCCTCGACTGCGCAGACGATCGAGGCTAACCTGCATGGTCCTTGTGCGAAAAGAAATATCTGCATTAGGCCTTCAGTGTGATGATTTGCGTGTCTATATATGATACACATATAGACACTCGAATCATCACGCTTGACCTCTACACAGGCGCGATGATGTTTAAAAAAAAATCATTTTTTTTTGTTTTAGTCACTGATTTTTGGTTTTTCTCTGGTGACAGGATGTTGTGGCGTGAGAGAGACTAACACGATCTTCGAGCACATGTGGCCCAAGAACTTGGTGCTCAAGGGGTTTTGGTACAGTATGGGTTTCTCAAATTTCTCAAGAAAAACCTGTTGAGGTCACAGGATGGTCTACTTTTATTCTTGGTACGTTTTTGGAACAAGAGACAATGTGTTATGGTGCCGCACCATAGAGATGTTGTCATCTAGTAGGAGACAGGAGTTTACTTTGTGATAGGTCTACTACCTCAAGGGGAGGCTATTCCACACCCACTCCCAGCTGGGAGAGTGAACATCCATTGCTAGGATCGAGATCACTGTGGTCCCGATGCGATTACACAGGGATGTGTTCGTATTAGCTCTGTGATAGATTTAGTTGAGAGGGTTTCCTTGGCGATGATATTTTCCTTGACATGGTTGTCATCGCCTAATAGGGCGTCGAGTCCACATATTGGAGTCTTGTGCTAGCTTCGGGTTGGTCGCTTCTATGACTAGGCTCACCATGTCTACCAAGGCATGGTGACACAGCTGGGAAAGGCCCAGAGGGGGACATCTAAGATATTTACCTATGAAAGCATCCTATGTAGTATCATGTATGAGAGGGTGGTGATGCTCAAAACTTTTGTGGCGGTGCCCATGGGTCGTCCTTGGGATCCTTAGGTGCGGCGATGGACACCCATGATGCCCCGAGGTGGAGGAGGGGAGGCTAGTCACTATTGTGATGTGACTGTTGAGGTGTGGTTCGAGTTGAACCCACAGATGTTTCTGGACTAACCATACTTAGGGATGGACTTCCGAGGGGATCTAGATATGGGGCTTCCTGTTGGTTACGCATGGGGTTTAGCAAGAATTACCTTTGACTTTTTTTTGCATTTTTGAGGATTTTACCATGTATATATTTATATGTATTTTATGGTTACACTGATATTATTTTTGTTTCTTTTGTAAATTTGGGTTTGGCGGGGCGTCCTACTGCCTACTTGGTGGGACATCAGCCTTTAAGGATGGTCCCAGGTGGGGCTGGTCAGGCCCATATTGGGGGGCAGGGAAGTGTTGGGGGTCCTTTAGGGGAAGACAACAATGCTGCAACTACCAGAGGGGATGTTTCCCTCATTGCTTGTGTTGAGGCGGTTAAGGCATGGGTGGTAAAAATCGAGGCTCGTGTTGATGTGGTTGAGGAGGAGTTGGCTGCTACTGACCTTAGGGTGCTGGTGGCAGAGGCTATTGGCGCTCACGTCGCTAGTCTAGCCAACTCATGGAGTTGGTTAGAGAGGTTGACCCGGGGTATGCTGACACATGGATTTTTTGACGATCTGGACAATGTATGGCTCGAGACAGTGATGGTTCAAGAGAGGGTGCATCGCTCGACTTTGCACCGTGTGGCACTTGCAGTTTTGGCTACTGCACCTTTAATGGCACCAGGTGCAGCCATGGGTCCAGAGGACCCACCAAGCGGAGCTCAACCCTAGTGATATTTGTATGTTTAGGGAAATCACCCATTATGACGATGCTTGCCTATTTTGATGACATGTAGATATATTTTTTGGCTAACATGATGGCCAGGGACATGATTTATATATTGGGACTCGTATATTTTTTGATGTATATGTTGGGAAAAAATACTGAGAGGGGGGGGGGGGGGTGAATCAGTATTTACAGCATATTCAAACTTTTTACTTTTTCATGCTCTAAAACCCATACGCTACTTTGCTGAAGCCAACTAGCGTATACACGCGGATATCCTTCATGAAACTCGCGTATACTCAGAGATCTAATTATGCCATTAGTTCTTCACTTACATAATTCCATCATTCATTTATTAGATGTTCTATAAACAGTAAAAATGTGCAGTAAGAACAGAGTAAACCATCACACAAAGCATCACACATGAACACCAGGATTTTTAGGTGGAAACCCAAGTCGGGAGAAAACCACCGCTGCAGTTGCTCAGCCTTCAATATTTTATTATAGAGAAAACATCTTACAACATATGTGCCGGTGCAGACTCCTACCAGCACGCAGGCACCCACCTGCGCTCGTTTACCAGCCTCTCCTGGAAGGGAGCTCCAACCCCCTGACTCGTTTACCAGCCTCTCCTGGAAGGGAGCTACGACCCCTCGATCTCGTTTACCAGCCTCACCTGGAAGGGAGCTACGACCCCCTGATCTCGTTTACCAGCCTCACCTGGAAGGGAGCTACAACCCCCTGACTGAAGGCTACAACCCTCAGCACCACCTTGGACCACGTTTCATCAATTTTCACACCGGATCCAACAACTTCAATAGAACACCACTTGCAGGCCACATTTCATCATATTTCCAGACTGGACCCTTTCCAAACTTTTAAGCACAACAACCATGAAACAGACATATATAACTCATCGACACATATCAAGAAACCGCTATAACATCGTACATTTTCATTTACGTACTTCAAAGAACCCTAGTTTCAGACACGCACTTTCACTATCGTATGTCGCGTATATACGTGCTTCCATTCACACGAACCAGCGTATACCGCACATACTATCACAAGATACGCGCGCGAAGACGCGTATATACGCGCTTCCTCTGTGGCGTGCTAGCGTATAAATATTCAATCATTACAGCGTATATTCTTCGCATCAAATATTCAGTTCAGATTTACCCTTTTACTTCAGACATATCTTCGCCTCATTTCAGATCTAAGCCTTTCATAAATAGATCTAGCAAATACAAGTACATTTCAGATCTAAAAATCTCGCTTCATCATTTCTTCATAAGTGCATCATAGATTTAGATCTATCATCAAACCTTTACCATTTCCATATAGATATACTTCACAGAGAAGTATTCATTCAAGCTCAGACATCTTGCTCCCACACTTATGATTTGCACAATGAATTTCTTCTCCTTATATAAAGCTTACCTTTTTCAATACCATGAGCACCTTTTTCAATACCATGAGCCAAAACAATACCATGAGCCCAAAACTACATTACTTCCGATGGTATTCCTGGATGGGGTCTTTTAGACGAATCATTACCCAATACAATGGGTCAATACCATGGTGGTTACCCCTGGTTTTGCACTTTTTGAGCGTTTTTTCCCATACGCGACTTGGAACATTCTTTTCCACGTGCATACGCGACTTATCCTAGAAATATCCGCGTATGCCTTGAGACATACTCTTTTCATCAAATATTTAGCACATGCTGAATTTCTTTCTTCATTGCCTTCTGTACTCACTGTAGATACATCAAAATTAGTTCATCAAACCATATTCTATCAAGCACAACTTCATCAAGTAAGTTGCCATCATCTTCATCAAGTGGGTTGCCTTTCAAGGACAACACTCAGCATCATATTGTCAACAGACATCATATCACATCAGATTTACATCATTTACCAAGTCCATCGTAAAGTACATTTCCATCAGTGGTTTGCCATCAAGGACAACACATGTCATCAGCCGCATGTCTTCATCCTTCATTCAAAGGGGTTGCCATCAAGGACAACACTCGCATCATATTTCCAACAATCTCCCCCTTTGGACTTGATGGCAACCACGATGGTGTTTGGTTACCATGCAGCATCAAGAATACAATGACACCACCATTCTTTCTCCTTCATTCAAACACCATGTCACTCTCCTTTGACATCAAGGGCAAAGGGTGGATCAAAACCAACATACTCTTCCCTTTTCTCCTCATGTAGTTAAAGGCTTCCGTATCTGATATATAATGAAGTGATCAAGCTCCCCCTGAGTTCATGCTGAATATTCAAACATATTTTTCAATGAAGTACATGACTCTATGAACTTCCTATCACCAAAGACTCATACTTACATCAAAGATCCATCCAAGTGGATTTATATATGAGACTCCACTACCCAACCAAGTGGGTTTACAAATTTGACTCAGCTACCCAACCAAGTGGGTTTACACAATTTGACTCAGCTACCCAACCAAGTGGGTTTACAAATTTGAAAAGTCCTCTCATGATTGAATATTACAATTTTACATCATGGGTCTTAACAAGACCTTTTTAGCAAATTACAAATATGACTTTAAGACCAACACCAGAAATACCTCAAGAGAGATCATATATCAGAACCATCATAATGCCAACAATGCATTATACTTAGCAAAGCTAATGCTCCCCCTGAATCTGTGCATCCAAGCATCCTTTCAATATGACTAAGGCTCCCCCTTAGTTTGTGCATCCTGAACACTTTCACCAAAAAATCCTCAAAACATCTTCATCAAATCACTAGAAATAGAATTATGAGAACTGGAACACCACCTGAGATACCAAGATAAAGATTTAGATACTAAAACAAAGACTGCAGAACACTGTGGTACGAGGAGAGTCGATCGAAACCGAAAAATGTCAGCAACCAGACATACGCGGTTTTATGTGCATGAACTTGCGTATATACGCGACCGTGTTTGAGGAAACCCGCGTATCCAATACCATCTTCTATATTTTAACCAGATCTGATCCTCTGTGAGAAAAAGACAGTGTTCAGCTTCTTTCTGAGATATTTGAATGCTTCCCTGGACTACAGATAGATAGAACAGTGTAGTTGAGTCTTCAAGCGTCATCCAATGGTTGTAGCATAAGCACATTAGTAACCAAGCCTTCAGATTCTTTGCAGCATCAATACAATCTTTCCAAGAGAGATTATCATACCAGCACAACATCTTCATATAAGTGTCAAGCAATCATCCATGTGGTCCAACATCACCATGATCTTCAAGTTTTAACATGAAGTAACATATGTAGGCAAAATATTTTCAACCATAGTAACAAACTCTGCATGATATATTCTTATTTCTGAATCAATAGACATCCAACTCATCCATGTGTGAGCACAAAAGATACTTATCAGCAACCAGGGCTCAAAATCTCATCATAATAAACCATGTACCAAGTCATCATCATTTGAGCATGAGTATCACCAAAACCAAATAATAAGCAGTCATATTGCCAACAATGCAATCATTAGTATTCAACCTGCTGCTCCCCCTGAACCAGTGTTCCTTCTTAACTTGTGCAACCTCAATATGTTCATCAGCAAGTCATCAGCAACAATCTCTACATGACCTGCCCTTATCTCCGAATTATAAGACTTTCATCTCAATAATGAATACTCTTCATAAAAAAGAAAACAGGACTCATCCATAATCTTCAACATAAGAAACCAAGTATCATATCATCATTATTTAGAACTGAGAAAGTAAGCTGATACAGAGTCAATAATACAGTTATAAACAGTCAGGCTGATGCTCCCCCTGAACCTCTGGTCTAGATCTTCATTTATCATATAAATTCTCTTATCATCAATGCATACGCGGCTGTGTGTGATGAAACTCGCGTGTATACGCGACTTTTGTTCATAGAACCCGCGTATGGAAAGTGAAGCATAGAAATTTTCATCTTCCTTCATTTCCTCCTGAGTTTGTACCTCCTGTACCTGTCCTTTCTACATCAGATGCACTGTCAGAAGTAAACATAACCAGAATAATCAAATCAACCATGAGAGTCATCATGCATTGCTCCCCCTGTGATGATACATTACTAAATCTCATAATGTATCCCACATCATTCCTGCAGCCAATAAGAAAAGTCAGCTTCAGAAGCGGATGACTGCAGTAGGGTCAGAATTCCCTACGTTTCTGATCGGTTCTCCATCTTTTTCCAAACTTGCTTGAACTTCCTAACTGTGTGCTGAAAGTTGTCCACTTTCTCAGATTTGTTCAACCTGCATTCCTTTTCTACATGTCCATACTTGTTACAGAAATAACATCTCATGTGTCCAGAGAAATAAGCATAAGAATCATAATGAGTATTTCTATTCTTCCTCCTTTTACAATCAGCTGCTTTATGTCCATACTTGTTACATGAAAAACAATATCCCTTGAAGAAACCAGAGTACCTTTCTATGTAGGAACTGTTTGTTTGAGTCTGAAATGATCTGCTCCTGCAATTTGCTGCAACATGCCCATGATTATGACATTTAAAGCATTCAACTTTATTCACTGATTTCCTTTGAGATTTCATCATTGTTGGTTGACCTTTTGTCTCTTTCAACACTTCAGGTTTTGCATTGTCATCCTCTGAAGTTTTAGCACTTCCTTGTGAGCTAGATTCTCCTTTAACAGTTTCTTGGAAACCAAGACCAAGTTTGATAGCAGGAGACCTTTGATTACTCAGAATGTTGTCCAAAATGTTAGTACTATCTTGAAACCTCAAAAGTTTAACCTTTTCTTCTAATTTACCTTTGAGAATGTTTACCTCAACCTCCAAGGCTTGGCAGTGCTTTGTCATGCTTTCTTCTTTCCTTCTTCCATCTTCTACTTGATCCTTCAGATTTAGAATCTCTTCTTTCAACCAATTTTCGTTTTCTTCACATGTTTGTTGCAGCTCTTCATTCTTCTTATTTGATTTTTCCGGATCTTCTTTGAGAGAGATGATTTCTGCTTCAAGGCCTTCCTTTTCAAATGTTTGTAGAGGTTCCTCATTCTTCTTACTTGATGCTTCAAGATCTGCTTGCAGAGAGATGATTGCAGCTTCAAGTCCTTCATTTTTCTTGCTTGATTTTTCGAGATCTGCATTTTGATCGTTTATTTCTGCTTCTAGTTCTTTAATTCGATTGGATGCATAAGTATGAAACCTTTGATACTTGTCCACCTGTCCATTCAGCATTTCTATTTGATATTTCATTTGAGAGATCATCTCATTGTAGATAGAATATTTTAAATTCCCCCTAGATTCCTCAAATATGCTGCTCCGTGGGCAGACTGGAAATCTGCAACTTAAAAGGAGAATCCGATCTCACTATTGCATTCCCTGCGAAAAACTGTGAAAAGTGACTATAAAATTGAATATATTCTGACATGGAGAAAAATTACCTTCCCGAGAAAATTCAAGAATCATGGTTCCGCTCCCTATTCCTAGGCCTGCGCATGGCTCCACCTGCATTAAAAAATGTTTGTCTTGAAAATCATGCGCACTCCTGCTCTGCCCTGGCCCTAGGCACACCGTGCAAATAAGGTTTAAGTATAAAAAAAAGGGCAGATAAACCAACAAAGGCTGTTGGCCGTTGGTTAAGAAAGGCGATTTGTTAAGGGAGGTTGGGTGGTCAAATCCCGCCTCCCCCATGGAATCTGCATATATGAATTTTTATTTGGCACATTGAGCTTTTTGGAGGAGGGTCGGGTCTGCATTGGGAGGCCTGCCCAACTGACTGACATATATGTTGAACGGTTATATGTTATATACATATAACATAATATGTTATGGTGGTGAACGGTTGGGGTGGTGGGGTTGACCGTCGACCACCCCACCATTTGTTGCAATGTTTCAATGGTGGTACCATGGGGATGGGTGAGGTTCATGGCACACCGACCCATAAATAATATTTATAATATTATGCTATGCAGTTGGGTCAGGTTGCGGGGGTGGTGGCCCGCCACACCCCTTTTTTTAATTATTTTTTGTTAAAAACACAATTTAGCCATTTTTAAAAAACTCAAATTTGACTGTCAGAGTCAAATTAGAGAGGCGAAAAATTTTCTCGGAATGTGGCCAGAATCCGGTGGCTGGAAAAGGTCAAAATTGCACCTTCCTTAATCCTACCAAGTCACCAAGTCAACCCAAAACTTTGACTACCTCTAACTTTCACATAAGAGTTCGGTTTGATGAATCGTTCACACTGTTGCGATCACGAAGATGAGATATATGCTCTGTTCATGGCTCAAAAGCAATCCAAACACTTTGGTTTTTGAGCTTCCATAAGCCTTCTTTGTCCTGTGTGTGTCTCTGAAGCCACCTGGATCACTGAGATTCCATCCATGAAGGACAAGGCCTCATGACCAGTGCAAGCATCAATGACTTGGTTGATAAATGGGGTAGTGTAGTTGTCCTTGGGACAAATTTATTCAAATCTCGGAAATCCATGCAAACTCAAATGGTGCCCTATTTTTTCATGACGGGAACAGGGTTGGAAAAGAAATATGTGTGCTTGCGATTGGGTAGATGAACCCAACTTTGTGAAGCTTGTAAATTTATTTCTTGATTTCTTCTGACTTAGACGGGTGTAATTGATGTTGTTTTTGGAGGCCTGGTGGTATGTCAAGCCAGGTGTCAATGTGGTGTTTCAACGATAGTGGGGCTAAGTCCTGGAATTTTTGAATAATCCCATGAGAATATTTCCCTGTACTCTTGTAACAAGTTTGTGTAAGCGACTACCTCGTCTGGGAAGCATGCTTCCCCTAGTGAGATTTCTTTGATTTTGCTTGGTTTTCTTGAGATATTCACCTTAATGGTGGGCGGAATATTCGACATATTCCCTTCTTCAAATGCATCAGGCGCTGGGATGGGATTTTTGAACCAATATACCTTCCCATCTAGTAGGAAGTATTTAGATTCAATTTTGTAAATATCTTGGGTTTCTATGTTGTTAGTTCCAAACAATTTTTTTTTTCTAAAAGAAAAAATGAGCAGTGATGCATTAATTCCCACAGATAAGCTAGTTCTGTCATGGCCTCTAGAATATCCTTGTTTGAATGAAACAAGACATCTAAGGGGGAATTGGTTTGTGTGAGGCCATGAGGAATTGTTTCGGGCCTAACAATGCTGGTCGACAGACATGCATATGATTTCGTTGTTGATGATGTGGAACCAAACGAGGTTGATAGGGTGCAGATGGGTTGATTTTGCACCGTCGATGGTACAAATACTGTTGTGGTAGTTGTAGCGGTCTTGAATCCAATGAAAGATGAGAAAACAACACAATTCATGGTTCCCATGCATGATGAGATGAATTGTATATGGTGTTGTGTGTCGTCAGCATTGAATGGTGGAAGAATTTCCCTTGTAGTGATTTTTTTTAGAGCAAACTCGCGCTCTTATCATGATGTAATAAGGGTACTCGCACTTTCCTGGATTTGGAAGTTGCGTTAAGTGTAGAGGTGCTGACATGTTTCCATTAAGGGCCACATCTCCATTTCAGGATTGCGACTTGTGCAAATGATGCATGGCGTCAAGGGTCCTATCAAGTAGATGATGTGAGAACCAAAGATACTCTTTGTGCCTGAAGTGGATGCTCGGATATGATTGGGCAGTGGGGCCTGTTTGTGCTTCTGCCATCTCCAAGCCTTTGGTTTTGGTCGGTATGGCTCTTTCAGGGAGTTAAAACTCAACGTTTTCCTTGCCACTCGTAGCCTTGGGAGGTATTCACAATTCATAGTATGGTGGAATTGCGAGCAAATCCTGCAATAGCAACGTGTGATATTCTCTTGATTAGAGAGATGGATCCGTGGTATGGTGGTGACCATGTGAAGTCTATCAGTGAGTTTCTTGAGTTCCTGACATTGATTGACCTCGTGTTTGTTTCTATCCCATAGAATACATACTGTTCTTGACTGGTTTTGGGCCCTGCTAGGACAATTGGTTGCCTTAGTCTTCCTAGGGTTTTGGTAATGATGGGGGGGGGTAGGTTGCGTTTGTTCTAGACCAATTACATCTGGGTATCTAGTAACCAATGAGTGTATGGTGTCTAACAAAGGTAAAAACTGGGGGATGTAAGCCCAATGTCGAGCGTGATGGTTGTCGCGAAGAACCAGACAAGACTATTGTTATTTTTTTCTCCACTCCCTTTTTAACTGCTAGATTAATTGGGTGCCATTTATAGAATGATCTTAAATATGGGCATTAGGTGACCAAATGGTTGTGGGCATTGCACAATGTGAAAGCTAGGTTTATTCATGGAGGGCGGTTGGGGGCGATGATATGCCCCCTCTTTGGCCGTTTTTCCTCTGATATGAAGAGAATGGACCTGGTTGTCTCATTTTCTTGAGTTGTTGAAATTTCCACTGATTTCGAATTTTATTTGTCTACTGCGGCAAGGCGTGTTATGGCTTGGAATGAATAATTTAATGTCAAAAAAAATTGAGGGATGTAGGGACAATGACAAACTAGGTGGTCACCTGAACACACTTGGCAGACATACTGGACTACTTGTAGGCCATCAGAGTATACTAGGTTGATAGGGTACCATCATTGGAATAAATCTAGAGCTGCGCAGTCAGCGATGAAGTGATCTTGTTCGTCACAGAGTACGCAAAGCTGGGTTGGAGCTTTAGGGAAATTACGGGGGGGAGGTGGTCGTTCAGGTGACTGTCTCTCCTCGGACACATACAATATGGTCCTTGTTGCTTTCGTCCCTTGAGTTGTAGTATTGTTTGTGGATTCTGTGCTGAGCTGACTAAGTTAGGGTTTTCAGTGATTAAGCATTGCATGAAATCCAACATAGTTTGAAATCAATGGATATGGGGACAATGACGCACATTGTGGTTGCTCCAAAAAATATAACACATATGTCGTCGATGCCAAACTAAGTTGCTTTTGGAAACATGTGGGAATCGATGCCAATAGTTAAATTCCCTTACCTCGGGACACCGTGTGACTAAGTGGTCATGCGCATCACACAGTTGCGCAAACTGGGGTCTGCTATGTGGCCTCTATTTTCCATCTCTGGTTTGTTGGGGTGACTATGTACGAGAAATATGTAGGCTCCTCTCGTATGTACACTATGGTTTTAGCTTCTTCCTTGTCCATTTGCATAGGTGGAGCTGAGGGGTCATGTTGGTAAGATTTCTCTAGGGCTTGCAGGGCATCTCTATTTCATGGCATCTCTGGGCAACAGTGGGTATAATTCCCATAATGGTCACATATGGCACACACATGGTTGGTGTACAATGATTTCCATTGGTTATTCATGGCTTGTTCCTTTTTATGGGAACTTGAGGTTGCTACATTTCTTTCAATGTGTAGAATAGGTTTTAATTCATCTAACTCCCAGCAAATATTAGTAGGATGGCCTACGATATCTCATAATGCGCAAAGTTTTAATTCCCTAGGAAACTTGGGGGTTTCAAATTTCTTCCATTTTTTGTTATTTTTATTGGTCGCATTAGCTGGCATTACTACTAGTGTTTCGTTAATCATTTTGGCCTCCTGAGGGGAGATAGGGGTTATTCCTGTAGAAGTGATGCCAAGATCTCCTAGCATGGCTGCTAGGACCAAATACCACACAGGTATTGTGAAAGCCATATTTGGCAATGTTATAGTTGCCAAGAATTTCTTTGATACAACACTAGGTGGGGGGATACAAAACTAGGTGGGGGGTATAAAAATGGGGTTTATGAAATGGCGTACGGTACGAATGTCGTGCCAGTGGCTTCGGTCTCCATACTACTGGTTTTTATGTCTGGGCTAGTTTCAGTGTTTGATGAGAGCGTCATGCACACCGGTGCCCCTGTGCTTTCTGGGACTCCCTCTAGTATCATAGGGGGATATCCTAGGAATGATCCTAGGATCGATGATGGTTTGTATTGGCTGCGACCAAATTATGTATACCGCGTAAGCGGTTACGTAGTTGTGTTTACATCTGGTAACATGACATTGAGAGACGTCATGGGTTTCTTATCCTAGTATGTGACATCGTCAATGGTGATGATTCGAGCATCGTTGTTATCAATTGAAAATCATACAAGAAAAAGACATTAGGAAATGTCAAGTAGAAGGTACAAAGAAGGATTTATAGGGAAGAAGACATTACAGGATCTGAAAAATTTAACTTTTCCTAAGGTCAAGTAGGAAAATTTATCAAATAGCGCACATAAAGCACTAACCCTAAGCAATCTGCATGGCCTTTTATTATATAACAGTGGAAAGTAACCATCTCGGACCACTTGGCACACTTGAAAAAGATGATTCCCACTCAAGCCAACCAAGTATAGTCGCCTTGGAGGCACCTTGAGGTATTAATGCAACACAAAAAATAATCATCTTCCCACTCTTGTGTCAACATCCATCTTGTACCAAGAAAGCTAGGGAAAATTTGAAAGTTTCCTATAAAAGACTGCCATGGAAAGAGGAACATGAGAACACATTGTTATGCTAGCCAAATTTCTTGAGAGAAAACCAGCATTGTGTTTTCTAAACAGAAAGAAGTGGAAGGATTCAACTATTGGCCACCCAACACCTCAATCAAAGAGAAGAAGTTCACCAAGTGTCTGTTATTCTACCATCCGTCGAGGAGAGAGAGAGGCTTGTAAGAATATTAAAGGGAAGAGATCCCCTTGTCTTGAATATTAGATCTTCATAGCTCTAAGGATTCATTGCAATTTATTTAGCATCCTATTCTCTTATACCATCAACAACTAATAAAAGGGAAAGAGTTCTCCATTTGAATTATTAGTGTGTTTGACTCAATTGAGCTTGTTATTGTACATGAGTATTTTGTTTCTTGTTTCTTATTTACTGTAGAATGATATGTTATTTACTTAGTTTACTACATGTTATTTTGTTCCACTAACAATCTAACAAAACAAATGACCTATTACTTGCTTGTAGGAAAGCAACCTTCCCTATAAAGCACAATGTATTTTGTCTTCCGATGCATCAAATGCACTACAACAGGAATGGCGACTTCACTTCTTTGTTTCTTTTAAGCTAGTGGTTGTTGATTGTAGGTCCTCTCTCATTCCCAGACTTGCTGAAAGATCACTCTTGCTTCCCCTCAACACTTTTCAGCTACCCTCAGTGAGAAATTCGTCTCAGAGAAGGTGAACTTTTTGGACACTTTAAATCTGTGCGCGTTTAGCCTAGACAGACGTGAGAACTGCACGGAAGATAATGAGCACATTTTTCACTGATTTTTCTCATTTTAGAAATTGTAAGGTGATATGAAACCCATAAGAAATTTTCCATCAATGTGTTCTAGTGTTCCATGACTATTTTTTTGCAGAAGTTTAGCTTAACAAATATTTTGTTTTAATTTTATTTTTTTATCATCGCAAGTCACACATAGTTTAAGTAGGGGTGAGTAAGTGACCTTCAATCCACCTATGCTATCTAAACAAAATATTTGCTGGTAAAAGACACCAAACACATAGGCTAATTAGTAGAAAGCAAGTGGCCCATACATCCACACATATTTAGCTAGTTTTTGTTTTTTCAAAATTTTCGCATCAGTTTAGTTCAATTTTTTTCATTAGGATTTGGGACCTGGACCAAAATATTGAAAAGAAGGAAAGTAATCTCTGCCACCCTTGCACCTCTCGGTGAGCCTGGGTAAGCATATGAAATATTTCTTAAGATAATTTTCCATCTCCCTATAGTGAAAAATTTAGTCTAACTAGGTGAAGTGTAAGCGGCCCATCATCCACACATTGTTTATTTTTTGCAAGGAAAAATCATGCATAGTGTAATTAGAGAAGGATTGAAAAGGATCACCGCATATCCATATCTTATAAAATTTTTGATTGTAGACTCCAAAGCACATATGAAACATCGGTAAGCACCAGACCAAAAGGCACCTAGTGCGTTGGAACCTTTTTCCTCTTCTTATGGTTTCTTCACCAAAGCACACCTTAAGAAAATTAAGACTCTCTAAAACTAATCACTAATTAAAATTACTAAATTCTCCCCACAAGGGAAACAAAAGAAATTATAGTTCAGGTTAGGACCATCATGGGTAGGCATCGAATAAGCCGCCATGGTCATTCTACATTTTGAAACATAGATGTTGAATTTTTAGGGAGCTTAAAATCCATCTATCCGCCCACGGAACAGAATTCTCGAGCGCTATAGAGACCCATTTCAGAGAGGGTTAAGCTTAGGCCCAGTGTGTGCGGTACTCTTTATGGCTATCTGAACCATCCAGTGCTTGGTACTGGTAGCTGAATACAAAGAAGCTAAAGACTCAAATGCTCACGTGGGATGACAATACTTTAGTGGCCAAATCTAGGGCATCCTTCCCTATAGGTGACGGTGCAGACAACACTAGATCCTCATACCAATACCTTGGTCGATTCTTCAGCTACTGGAAGGCATCACCAGTTCTTTCGGGATGTTAGCCCTAGTACCCATCAGAAGATATCTTCACAAGGCCTAGTTACATTTTAGAGTGTGAGGACGATTAGGTATTTTTAGGCTTTTTGAATATCATATGCAAAAGACCCAAAACCATATTTTTTCTTGCTTGATCACATAGAATTAATCTAAAGGAAAAAATTACCTTTTATTTTTTGCTTTGTTTTATGTATGTGATCATATTTTCTTTGGTAATAATCTCCCTCCTCTCAAAAAACTAAAAATTATTTCCAAATTTAATTGAGTCGACACTATAACGGACCCAGCGGGACCTTGTCGATCTAGACGTTTTTTTGAAACCCCCCCCATTAGAGGGAGGAGTGCTAGGTCTTTCTCCATTTAGGTGTCAAAGACGACACACTGCCACCATTATTGGATCATACTTTATCAGGGCATATTTAGTTGGAAACCCCCAAGGGTCACCCAACACCACACCCGTGGAAACTCCAACATGGTCACCACACACAACTCCTCCCATAACCCCCAGAGGGCGGAGGAGTGCTACCCCTCCGAGGAGTCAATAGAACACACATCAGGGTATGTCACATAGTAATATTCCCAAGACACCCCCCATACATCATCACACTCAGATTCCTGTTTTCCCACAGTACACAATGACAGTCAATACTCAATTACCTTTTTTAGCATCATCAAACCTCCCATATCTATCAAAGCTAACTAACGAACCCATTGTGCACAACAATAATTCCCCCCCATGCCCACGAAGCTCCCCTTGGAAATTCCAAAATTCAAAGGGAAGCAAGTGGAAGAAACTGGAAATAATATTATGCCTTTCCAACTATGGTGTTCATCCAATAGTATTATTGATGATACTATTCGACTAAGACTTTTTCAATGCACCCTAACTGGACCTGCCATGAAATGGTATGTGGAGCAGCCTTCTACTTCGCATGGAACTTTTAGCATCCTCACTACTGCGTTTCTTAATTATTTTTAGCTACCCATCCACCATGATTCGGATATGGAGTTTCTAATTCATTTTAGGCAAACACCAACTTTCCATATCTCAGACCATCTCCATGAATGGCTAAGACGTTGTAGTTTGTGCAAAGCCAAACTCGACGATAGAGTCTTACTGGACTTGTTTTTGAAAACTATGATAGTAGATATCTCAAAAGATGTGGTGACCCAAGGACCTACCTTCGAGGAGGATGCCATTTGCAAAGCCCAACAGCTCGAACTTATATACACCCAGTTAGGATACATTTACAGTTTTTTTCCTAACTCCCTGTGCCTGCAAAATTACAGAGAATTTCCAGAGACGTCGAATGCTGCAGACGACTTGATCCGGTCATTGACCCAAGGTCACATAGGCAGTAGTATCTAGTACCCAGGTTACTCATATGATTCTAACTAGAATATCACATAACCTAGCTAACACCAAAGTCACTCTGCACCTTTGAAAAATATGATAAATAGGGTGCCATCATACCACCATCAATAGGGAGGATCATACCCTGCCCCATAGGGGACCCAGTACTCAGCTAGGAATGATGATGGAAGAGATCCTCCCTAGCATCCATTCACCAAAAAGGGACATGGAAACCAATATTCCCTCCCCCCCACACAAAACCCACCACCGCAAAACAACGCGCCAGTGAACTTCATGCAACCTTCTCAGGCTCATCTGTGCTAGTATTACGACCATTAGAATCGTAGTAATCCTCATAACATGGAAAGAAAAAATCCTAAGAATAAACAAAAGAGAGACTCTAGAAAGGGGGCAGTAGCCAACAATGCTCCCTGCGATCTCAGGCTAGGGGCAACCCCAACCGAAATCAAAACCAGGAACCAAAGGAAAACCCCCAAGGGCAAAACAAGAGGGCCAATCACAAGGAAAAACCATTCTTTTGCTATATTTGGTGAGTACTAACATTACACTCATCACTGTTCCAAGCTCCTTGAATTGAAAAAACTTCACGGTAACCGTGGACAAGGGGGACCTACACAATAAACCGCTGTAATGCAGGAGCCCTTACCCCACCAAGGAGTGGTTAATACCCAACAACAAAAACCACCCCAAAATGATTCTGGGAATGAAAACCCAAAAATTTACATGAATGTTGAAGAAATTTTCTTCTAGACAAGGAATCGAAACTATGACGCCCCCCTAGACACTAACCCGTTAGGGGCAAGCACGAGTGCACCTACCACACCATTGGCCATATCTAAAATACCTACTGAACCCCTGCCAAATAAGGCTAAGGGTCCAACTAGGTGCGTAGGACACCACTCAAAAGAGGGCAATAACTACAACATCATGGATGATTTAGCACAATCTCCCTCTACCATGTCAACTTTAGAGGTCATACAATCTTGCCCAAAATAGTGGAAGGTCTTACTTTCCGCATTAGGTACAATAGACCCTTTTGATTCACGCCTAATGGATTTTGACTTAGACAAAGCCACCCCTAGGCTTCCTTCATTGGTCGCCTTTTTGATACTAAAGTCAGTCCAAAATATCACCATACATCGATGAATCATCGATGAAGGTGCATATATATGCATCATGTCCAAGCCTGTTTGGCAGAAGTTGGGATCGCATAAATTGAAGCCAACTGACATCATGCTCAGAGCATATGACAGTCACCCTTCTTCTCCCATTAGTCTACATCAGAATGTCCCTGTCAACTTGGAAGGAAAAACAATAGTCATAGACATTGAAGTCTTGGACGCTCAGGTTGACTACAGTATACTCCTTGGGTGGAGTTATATGTATTCCATGACTACCATAGCCTCCTCCGTTTTCTAGGTGATGATGTTCCCCCATGAGGATCAAATCATCACCGTTGACCAACTAACATACTATGATAAGAAACCCATGATGAATGTCGATGTATTCCCACCTTACGTAGACACAACTACATAGTCACTCATGCGGTTCCAAGAATATGGCCCTGGTCAATTCAAACCATCATAAATCCTAGGATCATGCCTAGGAGATCCCCTGCCATACCGGAAGCAAATTCAGATATCAGAGGGGCACCAGTGTGCATTATGTTATCATCAAACACCGAAACCAACACGGAGATGGAGATGAGTAGTACGAAAACTTAGGCCATTGGAATAGCTTTCCTATTGTTGGAGTTCCCATGTTTTGAGAGGTTTGGCAATACCAAAAGATGAGACAACATCAGAACCAATTTTAGACCTTATGATCTAGCCCTCCTAGGTCCAGAGAGGGATATCTCTATATAGGCAAAGGTATATGTCTTTGAAGCTTGTTTTAAAGGTATTAGGCTAGTTATAAAGTGCGAGGTTTGTTTTGTTTTGTTTGTTTGTTTGGTTGTTGGGAATCAGGAAGGAAGGGTTCAATATAAGAAAAGGATGCGCAAAGAGGATTTTAGGCAAAGGAGAGATAATTCAGAGAACACTCGAGACCATTGGGCAATGGATTCAGGAAAGGGTTTACTTGCTATTCAGTATTCAAGGCTTCCAATTGGGCTAGTCATCTAAAGCATAAGATCTTAAAGATGATAGTGTGGTATGAAATGATAGGGAAAGAAGGTGAATGACAAGGAAACCTCCAAGGTGACCACTTAGGAATCAGATCTAGGGATAGGACATGCCATTAGACATCTATGATCCAACTCCTAAAAGGTTAACTATTTAGAAAAAGGAAACATTAAAGATTTAAACAAAAAGGTGAAAACCTGAGATCAGAGAAAGGCTTTGAACTTTCAATGCTTCGGCATCCAACTTAAGGGAACTTAGAAAGGTTCAATTGATTGAAAAATACCCTAGTGAGATAGAATCAGCATTCTAAACTCCCAGTATCCCAATTCTTTCAATTAAAACCCAACAAGAACATCTAAGAACATATTCATTAATTCATACATCAACTAGCGGTAAAATTTAGCCACTACACTAGTTAAATTATCTTGAATCAGTGCTCAGATAACACATATAGCAGAAAACATCAAAGGTAGGGAGAGAAGAAACATAGGGTACCATGCAAGGGTATATCCTATGCCAGATTTCTGATGCGTACCAGAGAAGTGAAATGAAATGAATTACAGAAGGAAAACAGATACAAAGTAAGAAAACATCACCGCTGCTTTAAATCAGGATCCAAAGCAATGTGCCTATCATATTAAAGAGAAACACCAGTCATGTAAAACATTGTCCAACAACTTGATATTCAGTCCAAAAACATCTCCTCAGCCTATCTTACAACTTTACACAGAGAACTATATCTCAAGAGAAAAAGCTTACAATTCACAGATGTCCGATCAACAACACTTACAATGAGTTTCTTCATCAATTTTATAGCTGAAAGAGAGGCAAAGAGGATTGAGGCCCATTCTGTCTTAATATCTATGCATTGATTTTTGGTACTCTTTGAGGAAAGAGTGGTCTTCGACAGGCTGAAATTTACTCCACGTATGTTCTTTGATGTACTTTGGCTGTAGTACTCTGCAGTACACTGGTGAATAAACAAAAAGGCAGATAAATGCCTTTGAGGTCTACTGTACTGCATAAAAAATGCTCTGGTAGCATTAGGAATACTGCCAGGCTGGAAATATTCTCAGTGACACAATGTAGAATAAAAACAGTATGGGTATTGTATCCTTTCTCGAGAGGAAACTTTTGTTGATGTGAAACACTGTCAATATAGTTTTTTGTGCTATAGGCCTTATTAGGCCTTCTGTGCTAGTTGCAAGGTCTTCAATCTGGTACATTACCCTTTAAACAATGAATCAGAGCTTAAAATCTTCAATTACAGGCATTAAAATCTTTGATTGTCCACTGATACTCTTTGTCGCTTCATGACTATCTCTGTCTGTGAAATTTGAGCTTTAATGGCGCTGGAGAGGTTTTACAGAGTTAAAATCTGTACTTTGATGAAAAATTACATTCTAACACCTTCCCAGGCATTTATCTATAATCTCAGGCTCTGAAAATGGTCTCTTCTGCGCTCTGTGTCACTATAACAGTGACTGTGAACAATGGCGGTTTCCACCGCCTGTACCCTGCAAAAATACACAAATAAGTTAAGAAATCCATGCATGGGGGAGGAGGGCTGTAGTGGAATGCTGTGAAATTGGCAGTGAAACATGGTGGAAATGGTGGATGCAAGGGAAAACTGGTGAAAAATGCGGTGTAATGGTGAACAATGCAACTGATGGAGGTTTGGTGGAGGAATGATTATGGATCATTCGATCAGATCTGGAGAGAGAAACAGAAGCAGAGGATATGGCTAGTGGGAGGGAGTGGTACGAGCCATTAGATCAGACAAGCTGGATGGTCAGAATCTAATCGGAAGTGGAGGAGGCAGGGGCCGAATCTCCGATGGGATGAAGGAGCGATTGGCTCTGGACCGTTGGATCGGCTTCAGATCAGCGGCTGCGATTGGGTTGGAGGGTGACCAATCGGGGAAACGGGGTGGACTAAGAAGATATCTGGGCTATAGGATCAGAATGGGTGGATGGCTCAGAGTCAATCAGGGATCGGCCAACTGGGGCATCGGAAGGGTGGCATAACGAAAAGTTTCGATTGGCGATGAGGGTGGTGCTGCAAAGGCCGTCGGATTAAAAAGTGAATCGATGGTGGAGATGATGATCGAAGGTTTTACAAAGGAGTTTGATTGGGGCGCGATAAGACCTGTGTGGAATGTTAGATATTTTTATATTAACGGTGGATATTGCTTCAATGGACGACAGACCAAATATACCTCGCATCGGAAGAAATCAATTTGTAAAAGAAATGCGCGCTCCGTTCACCTTCCAATTCCGATAAGCGCCTTCTGACTTAGCGCTTGGTCTTAGCACTCGGGTGTATGGAGGGGAAGTGGTTAGGGGTTGGCCGAAAGGGGCTAAGCCTGTCATATGGTAAAATATGGGTTTTAGCCAAAAAACAGAGTTTTTAAGGCTGAACAGAGGTTTCAGTAGGGTAATAAAGGGTTTTAAAACCAGCTGAAGGGGTTTCACTTGTTTTAAAAGGATGAAATAGATGGTTTGGAAGACTTAGGAGGGATTTTTTGGGGTTAAAGGGAAACTTTGAAAAGGGGAAAAAAGGGTTAAAATGGGGAATTTTGCAGAGATACAAGGGGCAGATGAAGGCCTTTTTGAGCATAAATTTTTCACAAGCAGTGAGGCTTTCTTGATGGAAACAGTAGTGAAGATTTTTTCAAAGGCCAAGGATATACAAAGGCTTCAAGGATGAGATATTTTCATAGGAAATGTATCTCTTGAAGGCTCAAAAAAATTTAGCCACCTGTTTTCTTGACAAAAGATTCAAAGGTGGCTAATAGTGGCTCCACATGGGGATGGCATCTTCTTGAAGGTGTTAGGAATTCAGAAAATAATCTTTGGAGTAGGCCAGATGCTTGATCTTCGAACCATATTCTTCTTTGATTCAGCTGTTACAAACATGATGGATATTGATCAACAGAAAATATTCCCACACAATCTACCTACCCATCCTATAATCCTAACATTTTTTCTTCAAGGTGCATTTGAATTTGCAGGCCTTCTTCATCATTTTTTTTTTATTGAAAGCAGAAAAAAAAAGTAGTCTAATTCTACCCTTATTCCTCCATGAGACTAGATTAAAATTTTGGTCTCATAGTTTCTCTACCTAATCTAATATTTGCTAGGATTAAACTGTCTAGCAAATTTATTCTCTACATTCTACAACAGAAATTTAAAAAAATAGTCAAACTAGGATTAGACAGTCTGGTTTGTTGTGGATCCAAGGCATAAAGACAACTGCACATGGACTGAAATTGCAGAAATGCGAAAAAAAAATTTCAAAGGCTTGAAATCTTGAAACTTTTGAAGCATCCTTCTTTTCTTCGTGACTCAAGTTTTGAGCTTGTTAGAGTCACTTTCTTCTTTATTTCAGCTCTGGTTTTGGGCTTGTTAGAGCTAATTTATTTCTTCTTTGCTGGTTCAGATTTTGGGCATGTTAGAACCAGTTTGCTTTATTTCCTTTGGCTCAGGTTTTGATCATGTTAGAGCCAATATTTTTCACTTCAGAGGTTCATGTTTTGAGCATGTCTGAACCTCTCTTTCTCTATTTTTTGAAACATTTTCTCTTTTTCTTGAAAATAAAATACATCAATGGTATTTAAAATGGAAATGAAAACTGGAAATTGGAAATCAACAGTAGTAATGCTTGAGCATCCTGCCATTGAAAGGACCCTCAAACAGCTCTGTACCATCTCGCTCTTGCAGAAAAAAGGCATTTGGACCAACAGTGGCCTGGATGATGTAAGGATCCTGCCACAAACTATCAAATTTTCCATGCTTTCCTTTGTCCTCTTTCCTGGAGTCCCACTTTAAAACTTTATCTCCAATTTTGAAGTCACAAGATTTAGTTCTCTTATCAAATAACTTCTTTATATTTTCTTGAACTTTCAGAGCTCTGTTATAGACCTCTTCTCTTGTTTTTTGGAGATGAATGGTTTGATTTATCCTCCTTACCATGCTGTCTTCTTCTGCTTGAATCTCTTGGACTAGTTTAGTCACTGGTACCCAAAGGCTGGTAGGAAACACTGCCTCTATTCCATAGACAAGCTAGTATGGTGACATGCCAATGGAATTCTTTGTTGTTAGCCTGTCAACCCACAAAGCATGCACTAACTTGTTATGCCATGATTTTTTGTTCTCTTCAAGAAGATTTTTGATGATGGTCACCAAGATCTTGTTTGATTATTCAGATAACCCATTATGTTGTGGGTAATAAGCAGTTGAATGACCGAGTGCTATCTGATACCTGTGAAAAAAATCAACAATTTTATTGGATCCAAAAGAAGCAGCGTTATCAGTGATTATTTTTCTTGGGCAGCCAAATCTAGAGAGGATGTGGTCTTCTAGGAATTTAATGATAACAGAATCTATGGCATTCCTAGAAGGTATGGCCTCTATCCATTTTGTGAAGTAGTCTGTGGCTGTAAGGATCCACTTGTGTTGAGCAGAAGATGAAGGGTAGATTTCTCCTATGAAATCAAGGCCCCATTATTGGAAGGGAGCCTCAACGGTAATGGGTTGTAATGGTAAGGGGAGGAGCTTTCTTTTTCCCTCGAAAGTATGGCACTTATGGCAAGCAATTATCATTTTGTGTATGTCATTGAAAAGTGTAGGCCAGTAATAGCCAGCCCTGAGTATTTTGTTGGCAGTGAATTTCCAGTTTAAATGGCCTCCACATTCTCCTACATGGAACTCCTATTTAATCCTCTCTGCTTAAGTTTCAGGGAAACATTTAAGCAATAGATCATTTGCAATTTTCTAGTATAAACATTCATTCGGTATGCAGTAGTTTCTGGATTTTAGCTTTAGGAATCGGGCCTTAGTCTTTGATAGTTCAGGAGGGGCATTGAGGTTTGTGAGCACATACAGGATATCAGAATACCATGGAGAGTTTTGAAATTGTTCCTTAATAGTAGGATCAGGCAATCCCTCATGTTCATCCAAGGCATCTACCATATTTATGTCAAGGGCTTGAAAATTAGATTCATCCATTAGTTGAGCTAAGCCCTGACCTTTGATCAGTTTTGTGGGTTTTATTTCCGAGTCATACTCTAAAATCACAGAAATCCATTTGCCCCTCTTTCCATTCGGATCTTGGGACAAGATGTCTTTAACCACTATGTTTGGCACGTAGGCTATGATGTGAGAATGCAGTATAAACACTCTAAAGTCTTTCAAGGCCTTTACCAAGGCATAGGCCTATTTTTCCATTATGTTATATTTTAAGGGTGCATCCCTCAGAGCTTTGCTGAAGAAAGCAATAGGCTGTTCCATTCCCTCTGGATTTTTCTGCAGTAGAACTGCAGCCACTGTGTGCTTGGAGGCAAAGGAAAATATCAAGAAATATTTTGAGAAATCTGGGTTGATTAACATAGGAGCTCGGGTGAGTGCAAGCTTGATTGATTCAAAATATTTTTTTAGCCTCTACAGTCCATTTTACTGCTACACCTTTTTTCAACATGTTAGTCATATTTCTGAGGTGCTTCTCTAAGTTGGGAATAAACCTCCTTAGGAAGTTAATCTTCCCAATAAAGGATTGTAACTTTTTAATGTTTCTTGGGTGTGTAATCTGCAGTATTCCCTCAACTCTCTGCGGGTTTATTTTAATTCCCTTCTCTTATATAATATGGCCAAGAAGCTTACCTTCTTGAAGCCCGAAAACAGTTTTCTTGGGATTTAATGATAGACCGAACCTTCTACATTTTTCAAAAACTCTTCTAAGATGTTTTAGGTGCTCCTTGTCAGTCTTGGAATAGACTATTATGTCATCAAGATAAATGAAAATGAAGTGCCCTATTTCCTCTGAAAAGGCTATGTCCATTTCTCATTGGAAGGTCGCACCAGCATTCATTAGTCCAAAAGGAATTTTTACGTACATAAAAGTGCCCCATGGAGTGCTGAAAGCTGTCTTGAGTTGGTCTTCTGGGAGTACTAAAAAAAATTTATAGCCTGAAAAACCATCTAACAGGGAGATTCGTTTTGAGCCAAATACCCTCAATAGGATATGTTCCATATTCGGTAAGGGGTAATTGTCTTTAAGTGAGGCTCTATTAAGGTTCCTGAAATCTATGCACAGTCTGATCTCACCTGTTTTCTTTCTCACAGCTACAAGGCTGGAAACCCAGTCAGAAAACCTCACAGGTACTATAATTCCTACCTCATACATCTTTTTGATTTCCTTCTCGACTAGAGGCAATTATTTCGAGTTAATTCTGCGAAGTTTCTGTCCGAAGGGTTTTTGGTTCTCTTTCAAAGGTATTTTGTGTTGTATAATGTCTGTATTGTAGGCCTTTAAATCCTCTTAGCTCCAGGCAAACACATCGATGAATTCTTTGAATTAGTCAATGTATTTCTTTTTCATGTCTGCGGGCAAGGACTTGGCCAGTTTAATCATCTTAGGCTTATCTTCTGTGCCTATGTTGCATTCCTCGACATCTGAGTCTGAGTGTTGTATAGCGGGTTTTTTCGCTACATCGTCGAAATCAAAAGGGTCTTCTAAAGGTGCCAGTCCTCGGGGTATATTCTTATATTTTGACTGCAGCACCTCTATTTCCTCTTTTCCTGCATTCTTGTATTCTTCGGTTGGATTTCCAAGTTGTTCAATTAAAGTCTTTATTTCTACGCTACGTGGTGATTTTTCTTCGTCAGGGGGCTCCTCACTCAGGCAGCTATCATCGGATTTAGAGCCTGAATCAGAGAATTCAAACTCATTTCTGCCAAGTATAAAATCCTCTATCTAATTGTCGCCCTCAAAGACCTGCCAATATTTCTCATTATCAGGCACTGCAGGTCTGTATTTGGTCTGAATGATGATTTTTTTGTCACTAGGAGTTTTATGATATGAACTAGCTATGCAGGCTAATCCATTCGCAATTGTGTTCTGACTCTTAGGAACAAACACCAGTTCATACTCTACAAAGGTTTTCAGTAAATCCATATCATCATTCCTGTATGCTCTCAATCTAGGGTGTTTAGCTATATACTCACCGTTCACTTGTTTGATGATTAACTAAAAGTCTCCATGTACAGCTATCCTTCGGGCTCCTAGTTTTTTCAATAGGTTCAAACCTAGGATGAGAGCCTCATACTCCACGATATTGTTTGTAGATTTGAAGTTTAGATTGAAATCATGACTCTCAGCATAGTCACTCTCTGTGTTATGTAACCACACTCCCGCTCCTGCAGTCTTTCTCGTGTAAGACCCATCGAAATTCATTCTCCATAAGGGATCATTTTTCAGGTTTATTATCAGTTTCCTCCCTATCGTGGGTTTCACTGTTATGCTGTAATATGGGGTCTGCATCGTGGGGTGGAGTGTCTTATTCTTCATGATGTGTATGGAGTTTAGTGAGATGACTGGTTAGCTGTTTTTAGTCTTGGGTTTGTTCACTCTGAGTTTCTGTTTCAGTGCACTATTCAAAGGTTTCTTCTTCATTTTATTCTAAGTCTAGAGTGGCCATTATGTTAAAGTATAGGGGCTCTGCTCTATTGTCTGCATCTCTGTCTTCTGGCTCTGGCTCATCGATGGATTCATCGTTGCAGAGGATAAAGGGATCCAGATCTGTGTGTACATAGTACAAAGGTGAATTTTCAGGCTTTTTAGGGCTGCTAACCATGAACTTCATTTGTGCCTCTCTATACAGTCTCCTAAGCTAGCTAAAGACAGGGATTGTGTCATATGAGCCATCCATCTGCATTGTAACTTATAGCTTGGCACCCCATGACCTCGATAGTAACATGCCATACTTAGGTGGTACATCTGCCACTACAACATCCATAACCATACATTTTTCTGGAATCTGGGTAAGGTTCACAGAAAGGTCTTTGATTAGGCGAAGACACTTCACTCTGCTAGAGTCAAATGAATATAAATCTTTATAAGGACGGGTTATCTCTAGGCCTAACCTCTCCATAACTACCTTAGGCATTAGGTTGTGTGATGCCCCGGAGTCATGCATTTCGTTGTGAAGGATCTTGTCATGGATATTAAGGCTGATATAGAAAGGAGGTACTACCCCTTCCTGAAATTTCCCTTCTATCTTTGGACCGAATAGAAGGGCTGGTTGATCATCACTTAGATTGACAGTGTCACTATTTTAACATAGATTCAAAGCTTTCAAAATTTTTCCTTTATATACATCCTGAGTGGCCAGCTCAGATAGTGGGACAGAGATTTTAATTTTAGCAATCTCACTTTCCAAATTGAAGGGAGAATGATTCTTTGTAAGACTCAACTTTGTTTTGTTGGCCACTACTTTAGTGGCAGAATCAGTGGGCTGATTCTCACTATGTACAGTGCTTGCAACAGTTTTATCAGGAACATTAGCTGCAGTGCTAGTGCTACTAGTTGGTGACTCTGTTTATCAGTGATTTGGATGTCATTTTCTTTGTTTTTTCCAGAACTCTCAGCTGCTGATTTGCTACTTTCAGCAGTCACTTTAGAAGTTTTCTCAGGCCTTTCCTTAATGGTAATCTTAGAAGCTTTTTGTTTGGAATTAACTACGCTCTTTTTGCTTCTAAGTTCATACTGTTCTCTGACCTGCGTGATGGCATTTTCAAATCCTAGTTTGTAATCTCCAGATTCTAACCTTTCCTCATCCCAATATGAAGGTGAGGCCTGATCTTCTTCTGTGGAATAGTTGTGGATTGAGTTGTCTATTTCAAACATGTTTATTATGTTTCCTTCAGACTTTTCTATTATCCCCTCATCTTCATCAAGGAAATTCTCTTTAAATGGGGGTATGACTTGCTGATCAGAGTCTCGTTGTCTGTTTGGTGGGGTTTTTATCCTAAAGTTCTGGTTCTGGTTATGATTCTGGTTTCTATTCTGATTACTAACTGAGACAACCATTTTTTCCATCATTTGCTGTAGCCTTTCCATGTTTTTGGCTAGACTGTCATACTTGGGATCAGATGTGGAAGCTGATGTGTCATCCCTATATGTTACCCTTTTCTCAGCCCTCATTATGGGTTTCTTCTCAATCAAGTTAGCCTCTACACTCACTGCTCCTTTTTGCATATCTTCCAGTGTGTTGTAGTCTTTCTCCCTAAGCCAGTAGGCCATGTCAGCATCAAAGCCTTCAGGATATTTCACTAGAGCCATACCTTGGGGAGGTTTCATGTGTGGAGGAAGAGCATTATAAACACTATTAAACCTTGTAGAATAGTCATGGACACTCTCTGTTATATTTCTTTTAAGGTTCTTGTATTCTGCTAAGATTTGGAGAGGGTTGGTCTTGACTTCCCATTTTTTTATGAAGGTATGATATAAAGAGGGAAGATCCTTGATACTATTAGGCGGTAGGCCCTTAAACCATTTCTTCACATCACCTCCTAAACTCTGGGCGAAGATCCTCATCTTGACTATCTCATCATCTATCTCCATATAGTCAAAGTAATCTTCCATCCTATCTACATGGTGTTGAGCCGTGGTAGACTCTTTTGTAGTCAAATGTGGGATTTTTGATTGATAATCATTGGGTAAGGGCACTAGAGGCTGAGGTTACACTAGAGGTGCATACCAAGATACCATGATGGTGTTTTGAGGAGTTAAAGGATTAGTTTGAGCAACTGGTATGTGGATGACAGGGATAATAGGACCAGCAGAAGTTTGTTGAGCCGATTTAGGATGTCAAAGCCCCAAGTTTTGGATGAAATGAGCGTCCGAGGGTGTAGATGGAGGGGTCTCTCTATCCCTAAAATATTGACCACTGTGAGATGGTGAACCAGGAAGCTCGAGGTCTGACTGGTCTAGAGCACTGAATGACCTAGTTCTAGGTAAATTTCTTGGTGAGTCTAGGTAAAAAAGAGGGTCTAGTAGAGCTGTAAAGTCTTCTGGTGCAGAGTTAGCTCTATGTATGTGTTTGGAAATAGTTTCCCTTCTAGGTGTAGGAGATTTCCATAGAATTCTCTCAGGGTTTTCAACTATTTCATTTGGGTTTGGGTTAGGATAAGCTCTTTTATGAATGGTTCTTGAAGCCAGAATGTTGTCTTCCAACACAACAACTTAATCCTACTTATTACTTCTATTATGGCTGATGTTTTTATGAGGTTTGGTCTCCCAGTGGAGTCTTATGTGAAAACCAAGATAATCAGTAGCCCTACTGATCACCAGTGGAGTCCTTTAATTGTTAAGGCGCTATGGAGTCGCCAGGTGGAAGGTTTAGAATGTTTCAAGAAGGTATACTATCCACCACAGTGATTAACCACCAAACTAAGGCTACTATGGTCTTCTTTAAGTCTTGGAAGTGTTTAAAGGTATGTTTTACCCAAAGTCCCCAGTGGAGTTGCCATTATGTTGGAGTTCCCATGTTTTGGAAAGTTTGGCAATACCAAAATATGAGACAACATCAAAACTACTTTTAGACCTTAGGATCTAGCCCTCCTAGGTCCAGAGAGGGATCTCTCTATATAGGAAAAGGTATATGTCTTTGAAGCTTGTTTTAAAGGTATTAGGCTAGTTATAAAGTGCAAGGTTGTTTTGTTTTGTTTGTTTATTTGGTTGTTGGGAATCAGGAAGGAAGGGTTCAATATAAGACAAGGATGAGCAAAGAGGATTTTAGGAAAAGGAGAGATAATTTAGAGAACACTCGAGACCATTAGGCAATGGATTCAGGAAAGGGTTTACTTGCTATTCAGTACTCAAGGCTTTCAATTGGGCTAGTAATCTAAAGCATAGGATCTTAAAGATGATAGTGTGGTATGAAATGATAGGGAAAGAAGGTGAATGAAAAGGAAACATCCAAAGTGACCACTTAGGAATCAGATCTAGGGACAGGACATGCCATTAGACACCTATGATACAACTCCTAAAAGGTTAACTCTTCAGAAAAAGGAAACATTAAAGATTTAAACACAAAGGTGAAAACCTGAGATCAGAGAAATGCTTTGAACTTCAATTTTTCGGCATCCAACTTAAGGGAACTTAGAAAGGTTCAATTGATCGAAAAAGACCCTAGTGAGACAAAATCAACATTCTAAACTCCCAGTATCCCAATTCTTTCAATTAAAACCCAACAAGAACATCTAAGAACATATTAATTAATTCATACATCAGCTAGCGGTAAAATTTAGCCACTACACTGGTTAAATTATCTTGAATCAGTGCTCAGATAACACATATAGCAGAAAACATCAAAGGTAGGGAGAGCAGAAACATAGGGTACCATGCAAGGGTATATCATATGCCAGATTTCTGATGCATACCAGAGAAGTGAAATGAAATGAATTACAGAAGGAAAACAGATATAAAGTAAGAAAACGTCACCGCTGCTTTAAATCAGGATCCAAAGAAATGTGCCTGTCATATTAAAGAGCAACACCATTCATGTACAAAATTTTCCAACAGCTTGATATTCAGTCCGAAAACATCTCCTCAGCCTATCTTACAACTTTACACAGAGAACTATATCTCAAGAGAAACAACTTACAATTCACAAATATACGATTAACAACAATTACAATGAGTTTCTTCATCAATTTTATAGCTGAAAGAGAGGTAGAGGAGGTAGATGAAACACTAATTGAAACATTAAAACAGAGCAGAAGAAGAGGGTCGAGGCCCATTCTGTCTTAATATCTATGCATTGATTTTTGGTACTCTTTGAGGAAAGAGTGGTCTTTGACAGGTTGAAATTTACTCCAGGTATGTTCTTTGATGTGCTTTGGCTGTAGTACTCTGGTGAATAAAAAAAAAGGAAGATAAATTCCTTTGAGGTCTTCCATACTACATAAAAAATGCTATGGTAGCATTAGGACTGCTGTCAGGGTGGAAATCTTCTCAGGGACACAATGTAGAATAAAAACAGTATGGGTATTGTGTCCTTTCTCGGGAGGAAACTTATGCTGATGTGAAACACTGTCAATATATTTTTCTATGCTATAGGCCTTATTAGGCCTTCTGTGATAGTCGCAAGGTCTTAAATCTAGTACATTACCCTTTAAACAATGAATCATAGCTTAAAATCTTCAATTACAGGCATTAAACTCTCTGATTATCCACTGATACTCTTTGCCACTTCATGACTGTCCCTATCTGTGAAATTTAAGCTTTAATGGTGCTAGAGAGCTTTTTCAGAGTTAAACTCTACACTTTGATGAAAAATTACGTTCTAACACCTTCCCAGGCGTTTCTCTATAATCTCAGGCTCTGAAAATGGTCTCTTTTGTGCTCTGTGTCACTATAATAGTGACTGTGAATAATGGCAGTTTCCACCGTCTGTACCCTGAAAAAATACACAAATAAGTTAAGAAATCCATGCATGGGGGAGGAGGGCTATAGTGAAATGCTGTGGAATTGGTAGTGCAGCATGGTGGAAATGGTGGATGCAAGGGAAAATTGGTGAAAAATGTAGCTGATGGAGGTTTGGTGAAGGAATGATTATGGACCGTTCGATCGGATCTAAAGAGAGAGAAACATAGGCGGATGATATGGCTAGTGGGTAGGAGTGGTACAAGCCATTATATTAGACAGGCTAGACGGTCAGGATCTAATCGGAAGCAGAGGAGGCAAGGGCGAGATCTCCGATGGAATGAAGGAGCGATTGGCTCTGGATCGTTGGATCGGATTTAGATCAACGACTGCTGTTATCACTCAGATTTTCCTTGAAGTTGTTGGGAAGAGGAAAGGGGTCCGAGGTAACCACAAACCAACTTTTAGGTACAAAATCTAGCCAATCTGTACCCAGAGAGGGCTCTCTCTATAAAATTTAGATTTGTTTTGGGAGATATTAGGCTAGTTATAAAGTCCAGGGGTTTTGTTTGAATTTGGGTGATGGAATTCAATAGCTGAGGGTAAGATTGAGTAATTTTAGGCCATTGGGCTAATGGAGTCAAGGAAAATGGCTTAACCGGATTAAGTTTCTTAACAAAAGATGGTTTCATAGGGCAAGATAATCAAACAGGGAACAATTATAGATCTTAAAGTGAATGGGATGGAATGAAAACGGATGAAGGGAAATTAAGAATCCTTCGACACATTTATAAGAGAGAAATTGAGTGATTATTAATAAAGAGCAATTAAGTATTCTTTACTAAATAATCAAAATTCATCAACTAGTAAAACAGGAGCAATTAAGAATTCACTGTTAAAACCAGTTTAGAAGAAAACATTTAGAATAAAAATGATTGAAATCATATTACACTTAAGCACTTTCTAATTTATTCCTTTTCATTAATCATTCAGATATGAAAAATAGATGATATAATAAACAGGTATAAAGACTTCAAAACACAAGAGATATATGACTTATTGATCCTTTGTCTGACACATGAATCCTATAAAAAGTCTTTCGCATCAATTCATCATCCAGCTAGCCACGCAAAATTTCTCCAATAGCACTTTATTCAAAAATATTCAATGTTACAGAAAAGTCTAAGAATCCCCCTCAATACTCCGATTGAGGGAGTATTTATACAAAAAATTATACAAAATATCTCATAACAAATTGAGATAATCTAGGATGACTCATAAGTATTTTACAACAAACTAGAGACAGATGGTCTCGTAGATAAGAAAAAATGATAACTGATGTTGTGCTGTTTCCTTCTTTTGAGAATGTGCTGGAGGCAAGCCCTATGCTTTGGCTCATTGCTGTCCTCTTCAGTAACTCTGTGCTGGCTGCTCCGTTTCACTAATACTCTTTAACTGCTCTTATACACTTTGACCTCTATTCATCCTTTTATCCTTCTTATCATGAATTACTGTAGTACATAATCAAAAATTCATGTAAGGATAATTTTTACAAAAGTTTTAGCATGTCTTCCGACCATTTATCTTCCGGTATCTTGGTCCTTTGCACTTGTGATGAAAGTAAAAGATTTAACACATCTAAAGCCATTATTCATCACATGTAATTCTACAACATCATCTACCTACCCTACCTACTTTACTCTACTATTTTTTCTTCTTTATTAGGGTGCACTTAGACTGGAAAACCCTTATCACACTTTTTCTTTTACATCTGAAAATCTATCTAATTCTAACCTTATTACATCCAAGGGCTTAGATTAAATTGTTGAGCTCCTTTTATTGACTCTACCTAACTACTTATCTGCCAAGATTAAACAATTTGGTCTGACTTTATTCTCTAAAACATAAAATTGAAAGATGAACTAGCCAAGTTTAAATTGTTTGACTATTCATCAATTGTGGCATAAAATAAAAGTTGCACACAATTTTGTTTATTACATAAGAGAAAAAAGTAGTGGCATTTAGACTTGCACACTTTCCTTGGCCTTCCTTTTGGTGGGGTTCATTTTCTTTCACTTTTTTGGCCATTTTATTCTTTTCACCCTTTGATTTTTCTTTTAGGGTATACCCTCTTTACATTTTTTAAATTTTTTGATTTTTGAGAATATGGAAAAACTTTGCAACATGAAAATCTATGAACATGTTGCATAGTCCATCAAGTCAATCATGAAATATGACACCTATTGATATAGGAGTCTAACAGCTGCGATTGGGTCGGAGGGTGACCAATTGGGGAAGCAGGGCAGAGTAAGAAGACATCTGGGCCGTAGGATTAGAATGGGCAGATGGCTCAGATTGAATCGGGGATCAGCCAATTGGGGCATCGGAAGGGTGGCATAACGAAAAGTTACGATTGGCGATGAGGGTGGTGCTGCGAAGGCCGTCGGATTAAAAAGTGAATCGACTGTGAAGATGATCATTGGAGGTTTTACAAAGGAGTTTCATTGGGGCGTGATAAGACTTGCATGGACCGTTATATCTTTTTAGATCAATGGTGGAGATTGCTTCAATGGCCGACAGACCAAATATACCTCGCATCGGAAGAAATAAATTTGTAAAAGAAATGCGTGCTTTGTTCACCTTCCGATTTTGATAAGCATCTTCTGACTTAGCGCTTGGTCTTAGCGCTCGGGTGTATGGAGGGGAAGTGGTTAGGGGCTGGATGAAATGGGCTAAGCCTGTCATATGGTAAAATATGGGTTTTTAGCCAAAAAATAGAGTTTTTAAGGTTGAACAGAGGTTTCAGTAGGGAAATAAAGGGGTTTTAAAACCAGGTGAAGGGGTTTCACTTGGTTTAAAAGGATGAAATAGATGGTTTGGAAGACTTAGGAGGGATTTTTGGGGTTAAAGGGAAACTTTGAAAAGGGGAAAAAAGGGTTAAAATGGGGAATTTTGCAGAGATACAAGGGGCAGATGAAGGCCTTTCTGAGCATAGATTTTTCACAGGCAGTGACGCTTTTTTGATGGAAACAATAGTGAAGATTTTTTCAAAGGCAAAGGACACAAAGAGGCTTCAAGGATGAGATATTTTCATAGGAAATGTATCTCTTGAAGGCTCAAAAATAATTTAGCCACCTGTTTTCTTGACAAAAAATTCATAGGTGGCTAACACCTACCTTACACTATCTCGCAAATCCCATTCTTATACCCTCCACCTGGTTTTGTGTTACAATAAGTCTTGGAAGCTATAACATTTCCAAACATGTCTTTTTCCACACCTGTCTGGTATTTGGTTGCACCAACCATGCTAGGAATCATTGGCATCACTTATACAGGGATAACCCCCATCACTCCTCAGGAGGTGACATCGGTTAACGAAAATCTCGTAGTAGTGCCAGTTATAGCGAAGAAGAAAACCAACAACAAAGGGAAGAAAATAGAAAAACCTGACATGCTTAGGGAATTGAAACCTTGTGTATTATGTGATATCATATGCCATCATACAATTATTTTCCCAGAATTAGATGAATTGAAACATCTTCTAAGCACCGAAAGAAATTATGCGGCCCCAAGTTCCCATAAAAAGGAACACATCATGAAAAATCAAGGGAAATCATTACACACCAACCACGCGTGCGAAATCTACGACCATTATGGGAATTAAACTCATCACTGCCCACATATGCCATGATATAGGGATTCCTTGCATGCCCTAGAGAAATCATACCAAGAGGATCCCTTAAATCCCCCATGCAGATGAATGAGGGAGAGCCTAGAATCATACTATACCTACAAAAGGCGAGGCAGTCACCTGAATGACCACCTTCCCCTCGGTATTTCCCTCCGCCTCCTATCCAACTCTGTGCACTCTGTGATGATTCAATCACTTCATTACTGATTGCAACCCTAGAGATGGTATCTTGTTGATCTCGTATATTACGACGACCTATGAGCAGTCTAGTATTCGTGTTGGGTGTGTTTTGGCGACCACCTAGTTCGTCATTTCCATTATATCCCTCAATTCCGTTTGGCATTAAATAGTTTACACATGACCATAGTATGATTCACTGTAGCAGACATATTAAATAAAAAATCCATGGAAAGCTCGAAAGTGCAAGAAGATGTGACAAGCAGGTCCATTCTCTTCATGTCAATAGAAAAGAGGCTAGTAAAGGGGCACATCGTCACCCCCAACCACCCTCCATGGATAAGACCAACATGTGCATTATGAAACACATGTAACCATTTGGTATTCCAATGCCTGGACCTAGAATTTCTCTGCAAAATGTATCCAATCAC
This sequence comes from Pinus albicaulis, assembly GCA_034641835.2. Taxonomy (NCBI): domain Eukaryota; kingdom Viridiplantae; phylum Streptophyta; class Pinopsida; order Pinales; family Pinaceae; genus Pinus; species Pinus albicaulis. The sequence continues at coordinate 1,538,631,595 of CM076579.1, read as the reverse complement.
TTCAGCAACCCAGAGGGAAGCGAGTAGCGAAGAAAGACAATATTTTCTGGTCTGTCAAGGAAACCATCAAACTTGACACTGCACTTACATCTCCCAGGCACACCCTCTAATAGACATCATACACTCTTTGGAGGTTCAACACCTAGATACAGTTGGTATAGATCCAAGACAACCTAACACAAGGCAACCTACCCTGAGGCAACCTGTCCCTCATCAATATTGTTATCTCTAAATTGGTACTGATTGGCTGCTCCACTAGACAACTTAGAGTAACTATTTCAAACCAACTTTTGACTGAGGATTATCCTCTTCAACCTGAGAGGGATCTCTCAACTTATCAAAGGATTTACTCAATTAGGTCTTAAAATAGATGGCTAACTCAATGAGTGTCTTAGTGTATTTGATTGCAGGTGAAAAATGGGAAAGATTCAACTACCATTGGGCTCATGGAGTCAGTAAAAGGAATTCAATGACAAGCATTTCTACTTATGGAAACTGAGGTTTTTTCTATTTCATTGATGGAACAACACTAACACATGGGAATAATCAATAACTCAATGCTAAAAGGGAGTCAGAGCATGCATAACATGAATTCTGAGTAATTTAAAATCAAGACTACTGGAAGCAAGATATAAAAGAAACACATAAAATCATTGAAACATCTCAAGAATCTCAGGTGAATTAGGAAATAGTCATTGTCTCTCCATTACCGATATGAAAATTTACAATAGTAGCTATGTCAAAAGCATTCTCCAACCCTTTCTTATTCGATCTCCTGTTTATAAATAGACCCTTTTTTCTTACATAGGATCTCCAAGTAGTTTCTTCTATCATTCTGTGTGTCTATTTATTCTTAGAGAAAGTGATAGCAAAGTCTTTCATCTGTTGCTCTAAGTGCCTAGCAACACACTTAGCGAATTTGATTTATCTGTAGATCATAATTATGCATAACAAATTGGTGACTCCACTGGGGAGTTTCCTATCATTCCTGGTGTTTTTTTTCCTCTGCTTATCCACCCAGTAGCATATACTTTCAGTTATTATAATTTTGAATCAAAGAACTACATTAGAAGTGTGTTATGTATCTTGTATTTTCAATCTCTGCTGCGCTAAATGGACTGTGGTCAAGACACAGTGCACTGCAGTGCACTGTCTCCCACTCAGGGGTGCACTACAATACACTGTCTCCCCTTAGAGACTGAATTTCCCCCTTAGCCAACCAAATTCCATTTTAATTTTTCATTGCCATTATTCTCAGTCATTTGTTTGCTGTGTTTTAAATTGTCTGATACCTCCTAGAGACCAGTGAATTTTCCTGATTCTTCCTCTGAAAAGTAATTTTGTTCAATGTCTCTTTAAGTGTTTTTATTTATCATTGACAAAGAAAATTCAAAGTATTTTATTTCTGCATTAGATCCATCTGTTTTCATAAAGGAAATTGTCGTTAAATTTTTCTTTTCTTGAAGGAAAAATTGTAGTTACATTCTTCGTTTCTCCTAAAAGAAAAATTGTTGTTAAATTCATCATTTCTCAAAGAAGAAAACATTTGTTTTTTTTTTATTTGATGCATATAGTTTCATTTATTGCATTCAATAAATGAAACTCAATTCTTTCCATGATTTACAAGCCCGTTGCTATTTTATGTTTTAATGAGCCTAAGACAGTGACATCCCGGTCCTTTTTCATATTTAGAGAGTTTGAAAAAGAGGAGAAAAGAAAACTCCATAAGTACTTTTTCATAAAGTTGTCACTCAGATATGAAAAAGTGTAACATGATATATGAGAGAACCTTCTAGCCATGTTTGACTAAGGTTTTCCTTTTTCGTAAATAATCTATCTCAGTCCGGAAAAGGGTTAAACTTGTATTGAGTAGATGTTAATTCATTTACTTTTACGAGCTCGAAAAGACAAGTGTTCGGCAATATTTTCACATTATCAGAGTCTAAAAAGAGCTAAAAGAAGACTCCAGGGGTTCGTTTTTCGCAATTATCGAAGCTTGAAAAAGAGATAAAAGTGTGCTTGAAGTCCTTTTTTGTTTTGATCAAAGCTCGAAAAATAAGGATAAAAGTATGTTTTGTGGTCAAATAATTCTTGAAATAAATGTGCACGACTAATATGCTATATCAGTTGTAAACCTGTTTAGAACAACATCAAATGGAATAAAAATACTTTTTTCATGATAAAAAATGATTAAAACCATAGTCACAACAATAGATATGCACCTACTCTCGCTACCCTGTCAATGTTCACGACTTTACCAGAGTCACATTTATATGGTGGCCCTTCCATCCCACGTGGTTACCAATCTTTATCGGGAACCTTCTTTGGTGCATCCTCAAACCCATGGACTTCACCAATGTCATCGTCTGCTATTTTAACTAGTAAATCTATAGTGAGTACTGAATGATTCAATCCTTTATACACATCATTACGGAAATATCAAGCCGATCCATCTGGGTATATTCCATCAAGTACGATTTCAAGTGGACTCCCTGCATTTGGAGAGAAATATTTTCCATATTATTATACTCCTCATGCTTGGGGGAAACATATGGTCACCCATATTTATAGTACTCCATCGTTATTTGGTCATCCTAATTTCGGAATGAATTTTTTTCCATGGCAGCCCACTCTGCCCATCCAACCACAAACGATTGTACACTTGTATCAACCAGTTCAACCTGTTGCAACCACATCAATTCCACTTTTTAATAAATATTTACCCTTGTTACTGACTCAAACTATTGTACCTCAACCATCTCAGGCAGGTTCTTCAACCTAATACCTCGAAGTATTGGGCCCTTAGACTCCAAATCCTTTGGCTGGTTTACAAAAACCACCTGTATCTGAAATTATTTATTCACAAGCTGGATTACCATATTATGGGATGTCGCAGCCACAACCAGGTTATACCTATCCTCAATCGAATCCAATCTATCCTAGTTTGGGTTATAATATTGGTGGAAAGACCCCTTGGCAGCCATAAGCGCAAATGCCACAATCTTCATTTCAGCAAGTAACATACCCAGGTTTTGGTCAACATAATCCTCAAGCGTTTGCTTATCATAATGACCCCTGTCTGGGTTAACAGAAACATATTTATTATGATAGTGCTCAAAGGCTTGTTTCCCAAGTAATTCCATCATACCCTATCTATGCTCAACCCGACCTTAATCGATAGTTTCCCTTTGTTGAAACTTTAGAGTTACCGTATTTAAACCGTCTCATCAATGATCCAATCAACTATTCTCCTTGGTGGCCAGTAATACCTCATAAATTACCCTCGGATATTCCTAGGTTCAATGGAAACCGTGAGGAAGACCCGTCGACTCATGTAATGAATTATCATTTGTGGTGTTCATCTAACTCCCTAAATGATGACTCTGTTAGACTACGTCTTTTCCGGCGTACACTCACTAGTACGGCTGCAAATTGGTACATTGAGTTACCAAGAGCTTCTTTTGATAATTTTACTACCTTAGCTACTGTATTTTTGACCCACTTCTAGTTACCCATACAATATTAAACTGGAACGGAACTCTTGACTAACTTTAAACAAACTAATGATACTCACATTTCTTATCATATTCATGAGTGGCGTCGTCGTCGTAGAATGATTAAGACATTTGCTCCTGATCAAATCCTTGCTGAGTGGTTCATTAAGTCCCTGTTACCATCCATAACTAAGGATGTGCCTAAGGGTGGCGTCATCACTGAAGAGAAGGTCATTGATCATGTCTAACATATAGACTTGATTTACACTTAGTTTGACACGCTCTACGAGAAAATTCCCAACGCGTCGTGATCTAATTTCACTGTTCCTCCTCCATCTAACGACTCTCATGCCGACAACGGTATGATCGGTACTAAAAGAACACATCACTCTACTGCATCTTATTCTATGCCTTCTTCTGAAATCCATGACGTGTTATCTGAAAAGGGAAAAAGTGACAAGCAACCCGAAAGTAAGAAAAAGGGGAAATCAGAGAAAAAGAAAATTTCTACCTCGTAGGAAAGATCATCTGATCAATTTTTTGGAAATCAGAAACCTCGTTACCCTTGCATAATTTGTAATGAGGAACACTTTTCTCGATACTATCCTCACTGCGCTGAAGTCTAAAAAATGGTTAAGACCTCGAATGCGTCAGCTGTGTTGACAGATCCATTTTCGAATCCAGACACAAATTTGGTTGTTACAGATCCAGCTTCTAGTTCACAAGTGCTTACGTTGTCTGTCACGAAGCCATCGACTGAAGTTTGGTTTCAACGTGGAATACAGATTATGATAGTCAGGCTACTGATCAACCTACTACCTCGACCACGAATTCGTCTATGGAATCAATACTACCCACTTCTATTCCCGAATTGACAATAAAGCCATCGAAGGGAGTCGTTCATAAATTGAAATTTAATCCTTGAGCCATAGGTGCTCAAAATTATAATATAGTTGAAGATTTGGCTCAAACCCCTTCAGCTATGTCAATGCTTGAGGTGGTACAAAATTGTCCCTCCCAGAAGCAGGCTTTGTTGTCGGAAATTGGTGGAATTGATCCGACAGATTACAATCTCGTGGTATTTAATCATACAGGTTATGTCCCACAATTACCAACAGAATTGGCATTCTCCATCCAAGTAAATGTTCTCAATCACTTTGTTCATCGAACTGTTATTGATGAGGGAGAATATATGTGCATTATGTGTCTAAACTATTGGAAGTCACTTGGCTCGCTGCGCCTATCTCAATCGCCTACGACGTTGAAAGCTTTCGACGAACGTACATATAAGCCTTGCGGTATTATCAATAACCTGCATGTTGAACTAGGGGGAAAAACAGTGAATGTTGAAGTTGAGGTCGTTGACAGACCCCTTGAATACAATATTTTTCTCGGAATGCCATGGGCATATGCTATGACTACGATCATTTCAACATATTTTAGAATGATCACCTTTCCACATAAAGGTATCATCACAGTCATCAATAATCTATCCTTCTTTGCCTCCAGTTACCAAGTAACTAGAAGTGTTATGTTAGTTCATGCACCCCAACTCGCACTTCAGAACATTGGTGTAGGACTCTTAGAGGATTCCACTCTCATGGGAACCTTTGCATTACCACCACCTGCGACGTCAGAAAACATTTCAAGTATAGAGACCTGGTACATGATCTCTTCCACTCCATCTGGCTTAAGGAAGATTATGGGTGATTATGAAGTTGTTACATTGGATGAGTTTCTACTGCCCATCCCAATTGAGATGGCATAGCATTCAATATATATGGCTTGGGTGGTGAATCCGAAATCATTGTCGCCAGTCATTTGGGTTGATCATTCATTATATTTTGGTACTCCATCTGATCCATTTTCCTCAACTTTCTTGACATATGAGAATATTCTGGAAACCATGATGTCAGAAGGAGAACCATGGGAAGATCTTCATCATTGTTCCCATCTTCAATATTACGAAGAAGATAATCTTAGAGAACTATATCACCCATTTATGAAAACATTCTTTTCGAATTCTTTTCCTATTAATTTAATCGATTCCGAGCGAAATTTATCAAATATTGAAGAAACCATTTCTATCGATATTTTGACCAAACCTAGCGTTGTAGAAAACATTAATGTCAGCTTGTCTTTTTCTCCATCAAAACTCCAAACATATCTGATCTGAATGCATAATGTCAAGATCTTTCATAACACTTGACAAAATGTGAATGGAAAGAAACAATTATTGAAAAAGTTACTTTTAAGTGAATCTAACTGTTTAGCATAAAGTGTTTTTAAGTATAATCTTGTTAATGTTAAGGTTTAACAATTATGCATCATGCATAACAATAGAACCAAAAGACAACAAAGATTTGTGACAGAGTTCGTCCCTGCTGGACTACGTCTCCGGGTCCGCTTCAGTAGTGTGTGTCCGCTGTCTTGATAAAACAAAGGGAAATAGGACTACAATGATCTATTAGTTTACAAGTGCCAAGTAACACTACTGATGTTGTAAAATGGAATTCTTCTGATGAGGCTTTATAGATACAAACTTGTTTCTTTGATGGGTCTTCAATCGACTAAGAAAATCTGATGATGAAGTGCACACTCTATCTGAAGGACTGGAGCATATGGACCTTTAGCATAATGGTAACTGAACTGAGTTTTTGAATATGGAAGTAGATCTTGTTTTTCTACAACGAACTTCATTTCTAAAAATATGCAGGAAAATGAGCCCTCCTACTCCAAAATGTACCTGCAAAACCAAAAAACTCTCTACCAAGTGTTTTAGTGCTTCTTTAAAAAGCACTTCTTCTTCTTGTATTCAAGAACCTCTCTCTTTCTCCTCTCAGCTCCTCATGATCCCTACAAAACATTCCTTTCCTCTTTTTATAAGATTATAGCATATTAAAATGGTATTAAAACCTCCATCTCTATCTTCACATCTCGAAGATTTTATTGGATTTCCATTTTTAACATTAATTTAATGGGTCATTACCCTTTTCCAAGCCTTGATCCTTTCAAAATCATCCATATCAATAATCAGATATACTTGCTCTTGGGTTTTTTTTGCACCTACTCTCTTAGGCTAAGGTATTAATTTAATACAACGCCAATTTATATGAAATAAAACCAAAAATAGACTTTGGATTATTGAAATGCGTTGGCAGTCTGACAAGCGGTGCGGATAAATGGATTTCCAACATGTGATCAACGCCTTCCCTAGCAGTCATGGCTTACTCCGGCAGTTCTGGCTTAACCTCGATGGTTCTGGCTTAACTTGTTCACATAACGAGGCTTTAACAATTGTCAGCCTTTGACTCCTTCGGCTCCGGCTTACCCTTATCCGCCGTTGCATTCACATGGAGAAAAATCTTGACGCGGTTACACCTGTCGGCTTAGCAGCTACCAAAAAATTCTGCCGCGGTTAAACAAAATGAGTTCACATGTAGCTTTGACACAATTTTAGAGCTGTGGTTAGACTGCTGTATAAATTGCGGACTTCAAACTTGACATTTAACCTTGTCACATGACTTTAAATTCCCAACACAGTTTTATAACTACACAGTTAGACTAGCACTGTGGGTTTTGTTTTACATAGTTTGAAGTCCTAAGCTTGAAAGTGGGTCTTCAACCTAAGTCCAAAATATTTTATTTATAGCATAGTTTTTAACACCATGCACCTTCAGTTTTAACATACCCATTCATCACTTAGACACTTTAGGACTTAAGCATTAGGGCTTAGGGTTTTTTTTGGAACTAGAACTTTAGAACTAGGTTTAGATTTAGTCCACCTTAGGATTTTACCTTTAGGTTTACAATTAGGACTTAATCCCTTTACATCATCTTCTTGCCACGATATCATGTCACTTAGGCATTTTTTATGATTTTAGTCAAATGTTTTTAAGACTAACATTTTTCCTAACTTTAGCTGACTTAGACTTATAGTGCTAACGTTTTAGACTTAGGATTATGTTTCCTTAAGTATTTACATGAACTTAACACTTTAAAATCATGACTAATTCTCTTTATTTTTTAAATTTCACAGGTCGACATAATGACAAATTTTTCTTATGACGACAGTTTGACTTAGAAAACATTGATTATTGTTGTCGAAGTCACTCATGCTGATGTCAAAGTTGACGATGAACTTTTGAACTTGAATTTCCTACTCTTAGCAAGAATTCCAAATGTGACCATCTTGGTCGCTTTCCAATTTCGACAAGATTATGCTTGATGAATTGAGTAGATGAAACCCTGTTCATATGACCATCTTGGTCGAAACAATTTCAACTCAACCTGTTTATTACAAAATCGATAATTAATTACTTCAAAATGACCAGCTTGGACATTTTGTAATTTCGAGACAAACTTCAGATTCCAAATTGGATCACACCTTCCCACGAAAAGAAATTTTGGTTCAGCAACATTTTTATTATAATGCTCTGAAGAAAAATTAACACTAGAACCTAGTTACAAACTTATCTAGATCTAGAAATTTTTTACAGACTCAATTTAATCATATGGCATAAAGTCTGCCCAAATCCATTTGGCATTTGAAAGTTCTCCAGCAGGTGAATTGGATGTCTTCTGTGTTGTTGGTGTCAATGCTGTTTCTTGTGGTAGGATTGGACAATAGCCTTTAGTATGCCCTGGAAATTTGCAATGTCGACAAATTATCTCCTTAGAATTTGTACTTATTGAGTTTTCTGAATGCTGTTCCTCTTTAGCAGATTGAAGGGAGATTTTACCTGACTACTTCTTCACCTAAAGTGTCTCATCATATTCTGGCGTTTGGCTTTTAGTAGCTCTGACTTTCTTGCTGTAGGTTCCATGCTTCCAAAAATGTTCTACACAATGCCAAGAACTACCACAAAATGTACATGGATATATTCTTTTAACAGTTTATACCACCCAATTTTGATAAAAGAAATCACTTCCAAAATCATTACTACTAGAGGATTGTTTTTGCTTACCCTTTTTGTCCTGGAGCTTCTTTGGCATAAGCCCAAGATGCAAAGATCAACATTGACTCGAAAGTGGCCCATATTTTCACAATAGTCGCACTTCATTATACCATATCCTAGACCTTGATACTTAGGTCTTTCTTGTATAGATATTGGTAGAAGTCTCCCTTGAGCATTCTTTCTGAGGCCTTCTCCTTCCTGGTACCCCATGGCCTTCATCATTGACAAACCTTTTCTTTCAGAAACTCCACTTGGATTCTGGCTAGAAAATTCATCAGATTCTGAATCACTTTTTGGTGATATTAGTATGTTGCGGGTTTCCTCAGCAGGCAAGGAAAAACATCCAATGGCCTCTCTTGATGACTTTCGTGATGATGAAAGAGAAGTACTATCTTCATCCTCCTGACGAAGAGATAGTGTTGGTTCTTTCCATTAGAAGTTGTATCTTCTATTAGAGGGTTGTTTCCTCTTATATTCTTTCTCAGGACTTCAAGTTTAGACTGCAAGATTTTCTTGTCACTCTCCAGTGCTTTCAACATCCTTCATAATGCAATATTCTATTGCTAACATTGTTGATTGAATTCCTCAAGTTCTTTCAAACTTAGCTGCTATCTCAAGTTCTTGCCCATTTTGTACCTGAAAAGAGGTAGTATGCTCTGATACCAAAATATGATTTGAATGTGAAATTTCAAGATCTTTCATAACTCTTGACAAAATGTGAATGGCAAGAAACAATTACTGAAATAGTTACTTTTAAGTGAATCTAACTGTTTAGCATAAAGTGTTTTTAAGTATAATCTTTTTAATGTTAAGGTTTAACAATTTAAGCATCATGCATAACAATAGAACCAAAAGACAACAAAGATTTGTGACAGAGTTCATCCCTCCTGGACTATGTCTTTGGGTCCGCTTCAGAAGTGTGCATCCGTTGTATTGATAAAAACAAGAGAAATAGGACTACAATGAAATTCTCCAGATGTTGCAGAATTCTACACTACTGATGTTGCAGAATGGAATTCTCCTAATGAGGCTTTATATATACAGAATCTTTTCTTTGATGGGTCTTCAATCGACCAAGAAAATCTGATGATGAAGAAAATCTATCTAAAGGACTGAAGCATATGGAACTTTAGCATAATGGTAACTGAACTAATTTTTTGAATATGTAAGTGGATCTTGTTGTTCTACAATGAACTTAAATTCTGAAACTATACAGGAAAATGAGCTCTCCTACTCCACAATGTACCTACAAAACCAAAAAAATCTCTACCAAGTGTTTTAGTGCTTCTTGAAAAAGCACTTCTTCTTCTTGTATTCGAGAACCTCTCTCTTTCTCCTCACATGCTCCTCATGATCCCTACAAAATATTCATTTCCTCTTTTTATAATATGAAAGCATATTAAAATGGTATTAAAACCTCTATCTCTATCTTCACATCTCGAAGATTTTATTGGTTTTCCATTTTTATATTAATATAATGGGTCATCGCCCTTTTCCAAACCTTGATCCTTTCAAAATCATCCATATCAATAATCATATATACTTGATCTCGGGTTTGTTTGAAACCTAGTGTCTTAGGCTAAGGTATTAATTTAATACAACGCTAATTTATATGAAATAAAACCTAAAATAGACTTTGGATTATAGAAATCCACTGGTGGTCTGGCAAGCGGTGTAGATAAACGGATTTTCGGCATGTGATCAATGCCTTCCCTAGTAGTCACGACTTACTCAGGCAGTTCCGGCTTAAGCTCGCTGGTTCCGGCTTAACCTGTTCACATAACATGGATTTAAAAATTATCAACCTTTGACTCCTTCAGTTTCGGCTTACTCTTATTCTCCGTTGCGTTCACATGGAGAACAATCCCGACGTGGTTACAGCTGGTGGCTTAGCAGCTGTCAACAACTTTCGTCGCAGTTAAACAAAATGCGTTCACATGCAGCTTCGACATAGTTTTAGAGTTGCGGTTAGACTGTTGTATAAAATGCGAGCTTCAAAATTGACATTTAACCTTGTCACATGACTTTACATTCCCGACATAGTTTTATAACTACGTGGTTAGACTAGCGCTGTGGGTTTTTTTTTACATAGTTTGAAGTTCTAAGCCTGAAAGTGGGTTTTCAACCTAAGTCCAAAAGTGGGTTTTCAACCTATGTCCGAAAGATTTTATTTATAGCATAGTTTTTAACACCATGCACCTTGGGTTTTAACATACCTATTCATCACTTAGACACTTTAAGACTTAAGCATTAGGACTTAGGGTTTTTTTTAGAACTAGAACTTTAGAACGAGGTTCAGATTTAGGCCTTTTACCTTAGGATTTGAACCTTTTACATCATCTTCTTGCCACAGTATCATGTCACTTAGGCATTTCTTAGGATTTTAGTCAAATGTTTTTAAGACTAACATTTTTTCCTAACTTTAGCTGACTTAGACTTATAGTGCTAAATTTTTAGACTTAGGATTATGTTTCCTTAAGTCTTTACATGAACTTAACACTTTACAATCATGAATAATGCTCTTTACTATTTAAATGTCATAGGTTGACATAATGACGAATTTTTCTTATGACAAAATTTTGACTTAGAAAACATTGATGATTTTTTTTGAAGTCACTGATGTTGATGTCGAAGTTGACGAGGAACTTTTGAACTTGAATTTCATGCTCTTTGCAAGAATGTTGAATGTGACCATCTTGGTCTCTTTCAAATTTCGACAATATTTTGCTTGATGAATTGAGTCGGTGAAGCCTTGTTCATATGACCATCTTGGTTCAAACAATTTCAACTCAACTTGTTTATTACAAAATCGATAATTAATTACTTCAAAATGACCATCTTAGTCATTTTGTAATTTCGATACAAACTTTAGAATCCAAATTGGATCAATATCGCTCTGTCTTTCATGAATTTCGTGATATATTTGCTTGGTATTACGAGGAAATGTCAGGCATAGATACTAGTATCGTTGAACACACTCTTAATATGTACCCTGATGTCAAGCCGGTACGTCAACGCCTTCGTCCAGTTCATCTGAAAATGCCATGGCCATTTAAGTAGAAGTTGAAAAACTTTTGCGTGCTGGTTTCATTTACCCTATTCCACTTACTGAGTGGGTTTCCAACATCGTTCCTGTTATGAAAAAAAAGGGAACATCAGAGTGTGCATCGATTATTGGGATGTCAATCTTGCTTGTCCAAAAGATAACTATCTTACTCCCTTTATCGACCAAATTATTGACGATTGTGATGGATGCGAAATATTTTCATTCATGGATGGATTTTCTGGCTACAATCAAATCAATATCCACCCAAAGGACCAATATAAGAAAAATTTAATCTGTCTCTAGGGCGCATTCGCTTATAATAAACTCCATTTTGGTTTAAAAAATGTTGGGGCAAATTTTCAGAGAGAAATGGATTATGGATTCAATGACATAAAGCACATTGTTCAGCCCTATCTAGATGATTTACCCACACACTCATGAAACCATACTGATCACCTGATGCATTTGAGAGCTATATTTTTACACTGTTGACACTACAAATATGCCTCAATCCACATAAATGAGTGTTTTGTGTTGGTTCTGGTCGTTTTCTAGGATTCGTCGTCTCAAAAGAAGGAATTTGAATAGACCCACTGAAGGTCCAGACCATTCTTGATTTTCCTGCGCCATCAAATTTGCTCCAGTTACAGAAACTTCAAGGGAAGGTTAACTTCCTAAGGAGGTTCATACCCAACTATGCCGAAATGGCTAAAGGATTTACTCGTCTCTTGAAAAAGGGGATTCCCTTCCATTGGGACCAAGTTGCGCAAGCTTATTTTGATGTTGTTAAGGATACACTTGTCCGAGCGTCATTAATGTATCCCCCAAATTATTAGAGTGATTATTTCTTATATATCGCGCAGTTGATACGACCATGGCTATGGTATTGGTCCAAGTAGAAAATGGGATAGAAATTCTGATCTATTATTTGAGTCGTAATCTCAATGATACGAAAATTAATGATTCATATGTAGAAAAGATTACCTTGGCGGCTGTTCAAGCTGTCCAAATATTTCGCCACTATATCCTATTTCGGAAGACCATTGTCATTTTGAATTGCAACCCCATGAATTACATTTTATCATGTCAATTGCTGGGGGAAAAGTATTCAAAATGGATCGTCATTTTTCAGGAATTTGATTTGGAATTCATCAAATCCAAGTCAAAGAAGTCTTTAGTTTTGGCTGAGCTTCTTAGTGACCTTCCCTCTGAAAGTAATACTACTACATCGGAACCATATATTCCTAATGAGTCTCTGTTTCTAATCAGACCATCTGATGCTTGGTATGGGGATTTTATCATTTATCTCTAGACACAGACTTTTTGGCTTGATACCTCTCGCTCTGACCAACGACGTATTCGATAGAAAGCCAAAGATTACATGATATTCAATGATACACTTTGTCTCATGGTGTCGATACAATTTTAAGAACGTGACTCAGTCAGAAGGAGGCTGAAAAGGTTTTAAATGATTGTCATGCTGGGGCTTGTGGTGAACATTTGTATGGACACGCTACCACGCAGAAAATACTCCGCGCTGGTTACTTTTGGCCTACCATATTTTGCGACTACATCCTCGCAGTCAGGAGTTGTCATGCATGACAGATACTTGATTGTAAAATCCACAAACCGCCAACGCCAATGGATCCTGTTGTCTCTATGGGACCATTTTAAAAATGGGGTATTGACTTCATGACCTGTAACCCTTGTTCATCCGGGGGGCATGGTTATATTATTGTCGCAGTAGACTACTTTACCAAGTGGGCCAAAGCGATGCCTACATTCAACAACAAAGGACAAACAGCTGCATTGCTTTTCTTTAATCATGTCATTTCACGGTTTGGGGTCCCACAGGTTATAGTCACAGATCATGGTTTGCATTTTTGCAATCATATGATGAATGAGTTGACTGCCAAATTAGGACTGTCACATGATAGTTCTACTCCTTATTATTCACAATCAAATGGAAAAGTTGAGGCTATTAACAAGAGTCTTAAATGAATGCTTCAACGAATGATAGGAGTTCATAAACGAAATTGGAATTTAATCGTGTACTTTTCCTTGTGGGCATATCCAACCTCGGTGAGAAACATAACCGGATTTACCCCCTTACAATTGGTCTATGGTCTGGAAGCTATCTTGCCAATCCAATGTGAAATACCGTCATTAAAATTTGCAATCAACCCTTTACTTGACATCTCTGTTGAAGAAGTGCATCTTTTTAACCTCATCCATCTTGATGAAACACGTTTTGAAGCCCAATTGGACAAAGAAGCACATAAGAGACATATAAAGGTGCAATACGACAAGCATGTCCAACCTCACACTTTTTCAGAGGGTGACTTGGTCCTTCTTTATGATCAAGAAGTTGATGTAATAGGTATAGGAAAATTTGAGCCATTATGGCATGGCCCCTATATTTTCAAAAGAGTTCTTGCTAAGGGTGCCTACAAGTTGGTAGATTATGATGGAATTAAGTTTGCGCAACCCCAAAATGCGTTGTATCTGAAACGTTACTATGCTTAATCATGAGCATAGTAATTTTTTGTATTATATTGTATATATGTTGTTGATTTGCATTTACTGTCTTATTTTGCTTTTCTAGAGTTTTCTTGAAGTTAGTAATCCGCTTGACATTTCATCGTAGATGTATGAATCTTTGGAACCATTTGTTGGGTATGTTGATGGTGCTATTTGTAGTACTCATAATCTATCCTCTGTAGCATGGGCCATTTTCGCTCCAAACGATGAGTTAGTGAGTTTTCAAGGGATTTGTATCAGTCAATCTACAAACAATATCGTTGAGTATAGCGCATTGATCGAACTTCTCTTTGATGCCATTTCATTTGGTATTAACCACATCATCATAAGGTTAGACTCACAACTTTTGGTATTACAACTTACTAGTGTTTATACTGCTAGAAATCCAACACTGCATTGTATGTTCCTAAGATTTTGACTTTTGGAAAGACATTTTGATTTCATTCAATATCAACACATTTCCAGAAATTTGAACATAATAACTGATTATTTATTGAATTATGTTATAAACAGACATTTGCAACACACGTAAAGATACATTCACATAATTGAATAGGAATGTGCAATAAACATAGGAAAACACTGAAATCAAATAGATAGATAGTTATAGGTTTTTACAAAATATGTGCCCAAGACACATTGGTCATATGATCTCAAAATGTATGAAACATGTCAAAATTAAACTAGTGGTGCTCATGATAACATGCTACTGATCTAGCTATCCTACGCAGTAACCGCATCCAGCCGTTAGGAACTCCAATAGTATGGCGTTGCAGTCGCATGGGTAACTCTTTGATCGGGACATCCGGAATCCCGAAGGTTAACCCCTTTATGTGCTGCTGAAGCTTAGAAAGAGTCTCAGCCATATCTAAATCCTAAAGTACTGCTCTCCCGACAACCCTTTCTACTAGCTCATCCGCTCCATGCTCTGGCTCTCCCATTGGTCGAACTCAACCCACATATGCATTACATCAAAACTTTAGTTGAGTCTTGGGAAAAAATTAAAATACAAAAACATGTATAAACCTCAGAAAAATAAAAAAACATGGTCAAAACATTCTTAACAATTTCCCCCCACTGAGCACCTTCTGGTAAAGCTAAGTCTAGATCTCCTCAGAAATTGACGCCTGCATATGCATAGTCATCGATGGCGATAATATGTTGCTTGAACTAGGCGAAGAATGCAGTCGAGAACACGATGGATGATTGACCAACATGTCTAGCCATCATTTCTACCTATCTCTACATCCTTGGAATTCTAGGGTTAGATATACCCAATGTCACGTGCTGAGGCTGCATTAGTGGAATCCCTTCTAAGGAAAAATAAATGAGGATTGAACCATAGTTGAAATTTTTCTTCCTTCCTCCCTTTGCCCTGCTCAGTTTTTATTTCATTAAAGAGAGTATGACTTCAACCCAATTGAAAACTGTTGGTTCCATGTACTCTAGCGAACACTGCATGTAAGATATGTTTTCTACGTGTTGTGTAGTGGTACCAGCAAGCTTTGCAATCATGAATAAGATGGTTCTCAATGGAAAATCACGAACATCACGAATGTTTATTTTCCCATCCTTTCTAGGCTCCGCCCCTGGGTTTCAATATTGCAATATATAGTCTCTCACTATCTCTCCTCCGAGAGAAGACCCTGGGAGAGAAATGGGTAGGCCTCTCCTCGACAAGCCTGTCAGAAAATAGATATCCTCCACTAAAATTGGGACCACTCTTTTCCCAATATGAAATGCCTCAATTTCCAGATCCCATGCACGAACAAGGAACTCCAATAGTTCGATCTGTTGTCTCATAGCCGATAGATGGAAGTACTTCAACAACCCACAGTCTCCGAGCGCTCTTACATTACCCTGGTCATCTAGGGAAATCATGTTTTGTTCTTAATGCTTTCTGTCCCTCCAAGTAATTGTCATTTTGGTCCATTGAATCCCTGAAATACAACCATAAGACTCATTAGGACCCTTTTCATGCAAACAACTAGGAAAAATTTGGGCACAATACAAGAATAAAAAATGCGAATTGCGCCCAAAACGGCCTTGGACAAGATATAGTGCATTGAATATGCACCTAGCCTTCATTTCAGGTGCATTCCAATGCAGGTTTCGACATCCAAGGGTGCATTGCCCTCTTTTGAAAATAAATTTACCCTAAGGGGCCCAAATCCCTAAAAAATTGAAATGAAATGAAACAAAAAGGATATTGAAGGAAAGAGGAGGTTTATGGCACCAACATGGATCAAATGGTGAGGAAAACTGTCCACAGAATCAATCGCAATCAACATCCAAAGTTCAGGGGAAAAAACGGTCTCAGAGCTCCAAAACGCAAATAGTAAAAATGAATAGTAAAACTCTTTTAATTAGTCATTGGATTATTTGCAAATCATATTTATTGCTATGACTATGGTTTTATTCATTTTTATCATGAAACAAGTATTTTTAATCCATTTAATGTTGTTCTGAATAGGTTTACAACTGATATAGCAGATTATTTGTGCACATTTATTTCAAGAATGATTTGACCACAAAGCATACTTTTATCCTTATTTTTCGAGCTTTGATAAAAATGGAAAATGACTTGAAGCACACTTTTATCTCTTTTTCGAGCTTCGATAACAACGAAAAAGGAACCCCTAGAGTCTTATTTTACCTCTTTTCAGACTCCAATAATGTGAAAATATTTCCGAGCACTTGTCTTTTCGAGCTTGTAAAAGTAAATGAATTGACATCTACTCAGTATAAGTTTAACCCTTTTCCAGATTGAGATAGATTATTTAAAAAAAAGGAAAACCTTAGTCGAACATGGCTAGGAGATTCTCGTAGATATAATTTTACACTTTTTTGGATCTGAGCGAGTGACTTTACGAAAAGTACTTATGGAGTTTTCTTTTGTCCCCTTTTTCAAACTCTCTAAATATGAAAAAGGACCGAGTTGTCATTGTCGTTAGGCTCGTTAAAACATAAAATAGCAATGGGCTTGTCGATCATGGCAAGAATCGAGTTTAATTTATATATAGACTCGTTAAATTATTAAACAGTGATGCATATTCACTCGAAGGGTTGAATTATAGATCAAGCATATGTTATCCTCCTCAAGTTTGTTAAAAAATAAAGAGGTACTGGTCGACAAATGACCAGGGAAAATTTGGAAAAGTGAACACAACTTTTATAGTAGCAAGTCACTCTTGAACATGATACTTCACTCCATCATCGTGACTATTTGGGTTGGGTAATATTCTTGAAGGTTCATTCATACCTATGGTTCATCGTACCTTCACTTCGGTTTTGGGTCAATGCTGCCAAGTCATCTCCACATCGCCGATATGTTCAAGAGAAGTCATCTAGTGAATACTCATCCTTTTTCAATACTCATAAACCTTCATTCTCATGACAACCATCCTTGAACATTGCTATATCAAGTCCTATTTTGTCTCTGAAATCAATAACTCACATTTCACGATAAAGTGGCTTTCTGTTGACATCAAATTATTATCCAGGAAGTTTTCTTAGAAATATCATCTTCCAGTACCATGAGGCTTGTTACAGCATCGACAAGATCCTCGCTTCTAGAATTTTGACTGAAATATTTTGTTTGGAGTTTGACATCAAATCAACTATTCATGCCTTATGAAATTTACTGCAGTACCTTGAGAGCCATTAACATCAATGGTGGTTCTCTCGCATTTGTTAACAACTCACATCATTGGCTAATAATCAAACGATGTCTTACCATGTTCGACTACAAATCATATATTCGCATGGCTAGACTTGTACCCAAAATATCGAGCGAATGAGATAAGAAGATCTCAGATCTATTTTCAGCCATCTAGGTTGCGATTTTAGGATTGTTGTACACATGATCTGTACGGTGAATTTACATACAGATCATCATCCAAACAAGGGCCTATATCTGTAGGCATGCCTGTAATGGGAAATATTCCAATGTAGATGACTTTTTGAATTATCCACATGTTATTAGATAGTTTATGTGCTGAGCATGGGAATGCCTCCCTCAATAATTCGTGATCAATATGAAAATATCATGATGTAATGTATTGTAAGTTTGATGCAGGTCACCACTCCGCTTCAGTTCCATCCCATCACGTCATAAAGCATCTCATTCAAAATATATTATTATTTCAACTTCATGCTTTAGGGGGCAGCTGTTATAGGCCAATTTGGGCATCATCCCCCATGACCTGTTCAAACTAGACATCATCCCCAAGACCAATGAAATAGGGTCTATCATCCCCTTACATTTTAGTTTCTATATGCCCTAAGATAATAACAAATCATTCATGGCTTCTATTGTGAGATTTCCAAGGTTTGAAGTATATTTTATATCACTTACAAGATCACTAACACTGCCTCTCAAGCAACTAACTACGTTGCATAAGCAACTACCTCCATTCAAGGGTGCACTGCAATGTACTTCTCGACATTCAAGGGTGCGTTGGTCAATTTGGAGCGAAATTCTCATTGTTCCGGAATGTCCACATGGCCAGTTCCTTATAGAAGAGTCCATATGTGTCAAACTTCAAATACAAGTGTCCTTATAACACCTTTGATCTTGGGAACATGTCTTCCCTATTATTAGAAAGTCATTCATTGACCTATAAATTGAGCACAAATCCTAGTGCTAGGGAAGGAAGAATTTTGGTAAAGAAATGTTGTTGGATTCTCAATTGAGAGAGTGAAAGTACTGATATTATTTTGGTGTGATGTTTGATGTGACGAGGCTAGGATGAAGCTGGAGCTGGTGACATCAAATTGATCATTGGTTGTAACCTTCCCCTTCTACTCTTTAATAAATATTTCTATTCATTTTCCCACATATGTATCTGTTTATGTTTCTAATTATCATGCAAAGGACTCTTGAATGATATATATGTTTCATGTTGAATTTATTTAAGTGATTAAGATAAGTATACATCTGTATATCGCAATATGTTTGCTGTTCTCTTTTTATACTTGCAGGAATCAAGCTGGAAATTTGAGTTGGATTGAAGGCTACAACAAAAGCGATAGAAGGAGAAGAAGAAGCGCTTGGATCACAATTAGTTTCTTCTATCATTCCGTGTGTCTATTTATTCTTAGAGAAAGTGATAGCAAAGTATTTCATTTGTTGTTATAAGTGCCTAGCACCACACTTAGGGAATTTGATTTATCTGTAGATCATAATCCTGCATAACAACAATGGATTAATCCTTCTCAATTTATGTTTGAAAGGTTTCTCATTCTCTTTTATAGGAATAGTATGTTGTATAATACTAGGATCATACCTTTTCAGATCAGCATAGCTCCATGCAAAAACATCAATGTATTTCTTCATCATCTCAACATAATTTTGCCTCATCTCCATAGAAAGAAACTTGGAAAGTTTTACCATTTTAGGTGCTGCTGCTGTACCAATATTGCAAGTTTCTACCTCCTCATCATCAACCTACATTCTAAGAGAGTTAAAAACATCGTTTTGATAAAAAAAAATTCAAGTGGAATAAGGCCCTTTGGTATACAATTGTTTTTCAGCTGCAAGACTTCAGAATTGACCTTGGTTTCAACAAACACATTTTACTGATCCACTTGTATGTTTTCAATTCCTCCTTTAACTCTAGGAAATTTCAGACATGCTAGTCATCTTCAAACACTTTCCATTGAATGATATTATCAGGAATTTCTGGCATATGTTGGAATTTAACTTCATACTTCTCAGTAGAATGTGTAGGGATGAAAAATAAACTTGCAACGACAGCTAAAGAATCAGCCGCTGAATTTTGGTCTCTAGTTTTCACCATGAATGCATATCCTTGAAATTTTTTAAGAATTTCCATAATCAAATTTCTGTAAGCCCTCATCCTTACATCCTTATTTTGGTATGATCCCTCAAACTGTTTGATTACTAACTTTGAATCACCACACACAGATATCTTCTTGGCACCTAATTTCTTCAAAATTTCCAAACCCAAAAATAGAGATTCATATTCTTCCATATTGTTGGTGCAGTAAAAGTTAAGTTTAAAATGATAAAACTTACTTTCATCATCATGAGTAGTGATCCATATGCTTGCTCCAACCCCCTCTCTTCCAGCAAATCCATAAAATGTAGAGTCCACCAACCCTCTGCTTTTTCTTTAACACCTTCCTGATTTTCAGCTTGCTGAATTTCTGTTTTCCCCTCAATTTCTACTTCATCAATTAGCTCATTAAATAAAAATGATGATCCTAATTTTGTCTCAACAAGATAAATGGGAAAAATTTGGGGCTGATCATTGCTACTAACCATGTAGTCCATCCTAATTTCCCTATACAATCTTCTATGCTCACCAAAAACATGAATGGTCGCATATGTCTTATCCATCTGCATAGTACCTTTGATTTTCACTACCCAAGATATGGATAAGAGCATGCCAAACTTGGGAGGGATGTCAGTTACCACTATGTCCATCACCATTGTCTTAGCAGGCACTTGTGACAAGCCAACCACAACATCTTTAATCAGACCTATGCATTGAACTATCTTGGAGTCAAAAGAAAATAGATATTTATAAGCCCTAGTGATCTCCAAACCCATCATCTCCATAATCACCTTAGGAATAAGGTTATGGGAAGCACTTGAATCCAACATAGCGTTGTGCAAAGTCATATCATGAATATTAAGACTGACATAAAAGGGAGGGAATTCTTCATTCTACTCATCTTCCACCCTTGGTCCTAGGAAAACGGTAGGATGGTATTCTTGCAGATTAAGGATATCTGAAGGTCCAGGTTGAGAATTCAACATCTTGACAATTTTTCTTCTGTACTCATTAACCTTGATAATTTCTCCAAAGGGGACAAGAATCTTAATTTTAAATATTTCATTCTCTAGATTGAAAGTAGATGTGGCTTTTTCAACTTCTTTGGCAGGAGGTGGAGGTGGTGGGTCCTTCTTTAGCTCAGCTTCTATAGGAACATCCTTCTTGGGCTGAGTTTGTGGTGGTGGGAACATTTCTGTTTCTTAGATTGTATTTATTTTGAATTTCAAATACAGCATGTTGATAACCCTTTAGGTAATCATATTGTACCTCATATCTTTTCAAATCATGACCAGACTCATCATGGTCTTCCTTGGTTAGAAACATCCCAGACATATCTTCATCTAGACAGTGGATAATATCCTCTTGAAACTTAGGCTGAGCTTCTTCTTCATCAAGCAAATTTTGTTGAAAGGGAGGCCTCACTTGTGGGTCAGGTTGATTTCTGTTTTCTCTTTGTCTATGCTGATTTTGAGGCCTCCTAAATTGTGGATTTATAATTTGTGGATCATGTTGTGCAAGAGGTAAGGGAGTGGCTCCAAGAACAAGTCTATCCATGAGTTTCTCCATAGTCTTCAACATAGAATCAAATTTAGCATCTGAGGATGAAGGTTTTTCTTCTTCTTTCAATTTGGATTTTCCCATATTAGAACTCTTTGCTGCTATCATGTTTACTTCTACCTTTACTGCATCATTATGCATTTCTGCTAGAGAAGCAAACTCTCTTTCCCTAAGTAGGATGGAAAAATCATAATCAAATGCCTTTGCATAGTGTAATTGAGTATCTCCTGGAGGAGGTTTAATATGAGTAGGTATGGAGTTATAGAATTTGTTAAACCTCTTAGATAAGTCTTGGACATATTCATCTAAGGATATTTTCAATTTTTTGTATTCAGTCAGGGCTTGCACTGGATTTACCTTACTCCCCCACATGGTAAAAAAAATATCTTCTAACCAGTCACAATTTTGCAAACTTGCTGGAGCTAGGGCTTTAAACCACTTTCTTACTTCACCAGTGAAACTCTGGGAAAATAATCTCATTTTTACATCTTCATGGTCTACCTCCTCTCTATTAACGAAATCATTGAATTGATCCACATGTTCCTCAAATGATATATCCTCTTCACTCCTAAAGGTTTTAATTCTAGTTGAGTATCCATCTGGGAGGTCATGAAGAACAACAGGGAGGACAAGTGGAGCATATCTTGTAGGTCCAACAAGAGGAGGAGGTGGAACAATTCCAGCCATAATAACATGAACTATGGTATGGGGAGGGACAACAGATGATATTGATTTCTGATTCTTTGGAAAAGTAGTAGGAGAAGATGAGCTATTAGGAGGCAGTGTAGATGGTATATGTAGTCTAGATATAAATGAGATCCACTTACGTAAAGGTATAACAAATTTTATTTTCAACAGGAACTCAACTGGGTCCAATTCCTTTGAGTTTTCAAAAGATTCCCTCTCTAATAACAACTTTGATGTGACTTTTTTCCAGAATCCTTCTTTCTCTTCTTTGGATACTAGGGATGATGTGTTAATACCTAGTCTTTGTAGGTCTAGAATTATACTAGTCAATTCATTTTTAGTCTTAGACCTAAAAAAAATTATTCAATTTTATCATCAAATTTCCTATATTTAGTACTTCAAATAATTTCAGAGGACAAAGCTCTCGAATGTGATGAAATACTTTATTTTGAAGAGCTGCTTCCAATGCCTCTGAGAATCCTCTCTGGATTATCCATAATGGTAGGTGGGTTAGGATCTGGATTTCTCCTAGTGTATATTTTTCTCGAAGCCACCTTTGAGCATGAAAATTTCTAGTGGAGTCACCAAGGTAGTTTCTGCAACCTCGAAAAGTTCTGAGCTTCTGCTACCTCCAAGAGTTCAGCTTCACTATTTGAGCACAAACTTCGAGAAATATGTCTTTTGACTCCCTGCAGACGCACCAAAATGTTATCTCTAAATTGGTACTGATGGGCTGCTCCACTAGAAAACTTAGAGTAACTCTTTCAAACCAACTTTTGGTTGAGGATTAATCTCTTCAGCCTGAGAGGGCTCTCTCAAATTATCAAAGGATTTACTCGATTAGCTCTTAAAACAGATGGCTAACTTTGTGAGTGTCTTAGTGTATTTGATTGTAGGTGAAAACTGGGAAAGGTTCAACTACCATTGGGCTCATGGAGTCAGTAAAAGGAATTCAATGACATGAATTTATACTTATGGAAACTGAGGCTTTTTTTGTTTCAATGATAGAACAACACTAACACATGGGAATAATCAATAACTCAATGCTAAAAGAAAGTCAGAGCATGCATAACATAAATTCCGAGTACTCTTTTAGAGAGTCACGAAAAGACCAAAATGAATACTCCAGTAATCTAAGAAAAAGGGTGTACCAATTTTCTGTGAACTGCCATATACACCTTGGTGATCAAATGAAAGAGAAATGAACAAGGAATTGACGTACATGCAGGTAGTCTCCTCGAATGCTGTGTTCAGTGTATCACGGTTACAGGGCGGCAGACTCAACTTCCTATGGATAAAGGATTGCAAACTATGAGGGTATCCCTTTATATATACGATGGTACAAGGAGCACAAGTCTGTACTAGTGCTGTCTAATTCCAGATGGCGAATGACAACTACTAGGTTTAATGATTCTGGAACACGTCACTAGCCTATACCTCTAAGTGTAAGCGTTAAGTTTCAATGCTTCCTTAGATTGATTGAATAAATTTTATGGTTGATCTTGGATTATGTCTCAGTTTCAAGGCCCTACCATTGTCATCTAAATCTTCTATATGAAGCAATATGAGAAAATAAATCTTTAAATTCGATGAATGCTATCTAGTTAAGGGGAGAGTCTCAAACAATGATGCAACAAATAGTAATACTGCAAATAAAAATTTTTCCTAACTAGATGACTTTCACTATCCAAAAGAAATCTAAAACATTCAAAGATGTGAATTATGCAATGTAATCTATGCAGAATTCTCTTTTTGAAAACTATTCAATTGTAATCTATGCACAATTTCCTTTTTCTTTTGAATGAATAAGAATGCACTCAATGCATTTTTCGATGACATGAGAATCTACTTAATGCATGATTTTAATGAAAGAGAATGCACTCAATGCGACCTTTTAGTTTCCAATCATTAAACAATGTAATCTAAGTTCAATGATAAATTTCAAACATGACTTTTCAATGCAACTTGATCTAATGCATTTTAACGAAAAGAAAACTTTGAGATGAAAAATAAATGAATACAAATTTGCTTAATGCAAAAGGAATGCAACAAACATTAAGAGTAAAATTTTGTTTTGAACACTTTGTAACAAAATTCCTCAAAAGACTATGAGACATATGAGTTCAAGGTCAAAGAAGACTTCCAATGCATGGGATCAAAACAAGGCATTCATTCCCTTTTAGATCAAGAAATCAGAGAAAGAAGACTTTTAAGCTGAACAATGAGAAATGTAATCTACGCTCACAAGCGAACAAGCGGACCAAATGAAATCGAGAGACACTTGAGACTTGAACACTAAATCAACCAAAAATAAAAAGGCAATCAACTAGAGATGGCTCACCAAGCAAGGAAACTAGCTCAATCAAGAGGGTAATGTCCCGTGAAGCATGCAACCAGGAAATTGATGCACGATCCTAGAAAAACTAGGATGTGAGGATGCACGTCCCAAAAACTAACCAAAAACCAAGCCAATGAGTCAATAAAACCAACTTGAGTGAAGGGGAGAAAATTTAAATCATACAGAGAAAAATACCGGAAGGGAAAGACACACTGGTGAGGGACTTAGGGAAAAAACCTTAATTTTCCACACACCCTAGAATTGGCATGACTTTAGGGGCTGAAACTAGCGCCAACAACCCATTGGCACAACTTGCTAATTGAAAAATAGTGCCAATCGGTGCGACTGTTAGACAAACAAACGTGCCGATGCCTGAAAAAGAAAAAAACAAAGAATTTCTCCTAACCAAGACCAGACTCACCACTTCAAGCAAAAACTAAAATATTGTAATTGATGAAAAACATAGTAACAAACAAGGAAATGGTCGTTCGACTAAACTCATCGAATGACTAAGACCGCAAAGAGTGAAAAACTAAAATGAAACTCCCCTGTGGAGTCACCAACTTTTTTTCCAGGTAAATCCCCTCTGCGGACAGAGGTGATCCCTCTAGCCCTAGGGTGGGTCTAGCAACTACGGGAACATACTAACATCTACCTTCCTAGATTGTAAATGAAATTCAAAGAAATGAAGATGACCTACCTTGTTTTGATGCTATGTTGTCATCTTCTGTCGAAGCTTCTTGATGCGTTGCTCTCCTCAAGCTCGATACACACTGCTACCAACGTTCTATTATCTGTATAGAAAATCAAGACACCATGACAAGCGTAAAATCAAGACAAACATAAAACTATTACAACCTATCTAACTGATCAAGGAATGCTGGAAATATCATTATAAATGTAAACAAGAGTGGAAGATAAACTCAATTGCATTTTATTATGACAAAGACAAGGGGATTTTACAACTAAGCCTTGATGTTGAGGCTCTCCTTCGGCAGGTCCATATCCAAGCACGTCTGCAACACTCTCATATACAAAGTTCCAAGATCTCACTATGTTCATAACACACGAAACAATCACACTTTGCACTATTCTCCCGAAGCTATGATCTCTTCTCTTCTCTATGATTGCTAAGGCAACAGAGGTGAAAGAGGTCTCCATATATAACAATGGAGGAGGAGGTTATGGGCCCTCAAATAATGGGAAAAGATTTTATCCTTTGGAGTAGTTCCTATTTATTGGGAATAAGAAACCCAAAGGGGAATTCCTTAGCTATCCTCAAAAAAACTTCTAGCTTGCCGCGTTGCGAAGCTTCTAGTCACGGAAGCTTCATTTATATTTTTAAAACTTTCCAAAAGAGGATAGGCATGGGTCTCAGTGGAAATATCTATATTGGTGCGGGTCAGACACTGAGACAAAGCGTCGACCTTGAAAACTAGGTTTTTATAGGAATCTTCCAGAAAAGTTGTAAAGGGAGATGAATTGGAAGACAAAGTGTGGTTCAGGGGTATGTATTCCATGCTTGGAAAGTACACACGGGTCACTGTATGGGTCCTCCAGGATCAAGGAACGGGGAGTAAAAGAACAGTGACAAATTGTTGTGTAATAGGTAGGAGGAAATGAGAGGGAGGGCCACCACCAAATGATTGGGAATATATACACCCATCCTTTTCAGGAGGTTTATGCACAAAAGGAGGATGATTTGCACAGTGGGGGAAGGGAAAAATCAGTTCACTCTCATATACATCTTGCTCTAGGCCTTGATTTTTCATTACATGGAAGAATTCCACCAGGGAGACCCCCTGATTAGAAGAGGATCAAAGAGTTCTCTCAACATGCTGCACCACTCATAGATATAAGAGGAGTGGGAACAATGGGAGGTCATTGTACAACACTGGGAGTCTTGGGTAGACTCAAGGAGGAGGAAGACATTCTCCCAACGTCATCATTACCCACTCTCATCTCAGACATTGTGCTGAGAAAGAAGCATCAAGGGCAAGATTGTAGCATTTCGGTGTATGAATTTGGCATAGGAGATGTCAGAGAAGAGAGAAAAAACATGACAAATGACTCACATGATGGATCAACAACGTTTTCATTATTGAGTATTGACCCTTATTGGAGATCCCAGCTATTAGTGGAATACTCCAAGGATCTATTTTCATGTAGAGTGCATGAAGACCAGCTATCTGATGGGAGATATGCAGTGGCAGATGGGGTCATCTATTTTCAGAGTAGAGTATTCTTGACTAGAACCTCTAAGCTCAAGGAGAAGCTACTAGATGCAGCATATGAAGGGTTGCTCTCCAAACCCACGGTTTTGTAAGAGCATACTGTACTATCCTGGAGGGATTCATTTGGGAAGGCTTCAAAGAGGAGATGCACCATCATATGAGGAGATGCATGGATTATTTGGAGGATGAGGAGAGACATGACTCTTTGGTAGAGTTATCAAAGCCACTTCCTTCCTCATTGGGAATGAGAGGAGGCCCATCTATGAGCCACCTTACTAGCTTGAACCAGGTACATGGAGATCTTGGGGAGATGATGTCTTATGCAGGGTATGCTCAATTTGCACCATACACCATACACCTTCTCCAAGCTTGTGAGGAGATTGGGGCAGCAAACAAGTGGTTGGGAAACCAATCATCATGCCATATTCTGATGCAGTTAGGAGTAAAACTATGCTAGTTGCACTTGAGGGACAATTTTCCTTCTCCATTACTACATATGGTAGCTAGCATGACTTTGATTGTGATCCCATATGATGATGATGTTCTTATTATTGTTGGGGACATGATTGGAAGGATGACACAGTGGTTGCATGTGTCCATTGGGAATGAAACTTCCCATATTTATTCATGCTTCAAGGGGAGCATGGGACATTATATGGATGCTTCATTATATCACTTGTTTCCTTATGAAGGGAGCCATATGATTGACTTATGTCTTTGGGAGGAGCCTCTCACATGGGAGGGATTTTTATGTGAATTACCATTCTAAAGGGTGATTCATTCTATATGGATGATAGCTTGGAGGATGGATCTTCACATGGGGATGAAGGTTCCCTATATTTTGCAGATCTATCCTTGAATTTGCTTGAGGACAAGCAACATTTGGGAGGGGAGGATTGTAATATTCCTAAATTAGCATGCAGCTAATTGGAATACTAAAATCTAATTTTGTTTTCTTGTTTGATGAACAAGTGGGTAGGGAGACCCATAAATCTCTTTATTAGGAATAAAACCACTTCTCATGTGAAAGTGGATCATCTTTTAAGCTTAATAAAGTACTGTTAGGTGTGAAAAGGGGCTAAAGCATGTGGACTGGGTCAACCTTGACCAAATTAACAACGTTGTCTTGGAGGAGTGGCATTCAATGAGGGACAATGTAGTTTTAGATGGAGATACCTTGCATGGAAGTAGTGTCATTAATGGATGGGGCTTAGGATTTTGAATCTCATTTCTTATATAAGGAAAAGGATGGAAGCCATATTAGGGAGGTTATGATATGCTATGTTTTTATTATATGGTCTATTTAGACATATAAGCTTTCTTCAGCTGTTTAGCTAAGATTGCAGTGCTGTTTAGCTACGTGTGTTCCTGATTGGGAATCCCATCTCTATCCTTGAGAGGCCTCTTGGAGGAGCTTTCGAATACATTTCCACATTCAGGTTTCATACCAAGCTTTAGTCTTGTGGTACATCGCAGTTTTTGTTGAGAGATGCGCTGAGTTGCAGGGTGCAACAGTGGAAGATCTTATTGGGTGTTATCTAAGCTAGTCTTGCAGTGGATGTTACACCAATTTTTGGTCATCTAACCTGATACTATTAGATGGACTGAAGTACACCATGTAAGACCAATTTTACCCTAAGTAAAATTGCTTTCACTATGAAAAATAACTTAGTAATCCATAATTTATTAAGTTGTTTATGGTCTAAACAGGAAACCCCATGAGAAAATATTGAATAAATCCATATTTGTTTGATTTTCCTCAAGGAATAGTTAGTTAAACATCATTTTAATTAATATTCTTGGTCATATTGAACCCAAAATAGGAAAATTAATTAGATAAATAATTATTTATCTTATTATTTTCTAGGAATAATTATTTAAACCTTATTTAACTAATATTCCTTGTTAAATTTGACCAAATCATTTATAAATAATTGAATAAATCACTATTTATTTAATTATTACTCAACCACATCCTTAAAATAATAAATAAATAATTTATTTATTTATTATTTACAAATAAAGAGATTTGACCAAATTCAAATTCTTTTGCCCTCCAACAAATATAATAAAATATTCCATAAAAGTTGGATCTAGATTTGGTTAATAATATTTTAATTATGCACCAATATCTAGACTAACTCAATATTTTGTTATAAACAAAAGGGGTTTTCCATTCACTCATTACCTTTTGTTGCCTAAAGATCACTCTGGATCTATACTTTTGGTCTAACTTTGATCCTCCATCATTGTCATATTTTGCTACCATTTTTCTTGTGAGCTCCCTTTGAGTTCCATTTTTTGTCTGGGTTTTCTACACCATCAAGAGAGAGAGATCTTAGATCTGAAGTGCTGAGGACATAAAATAACCCATCCCATTGAGGGGTACTGGTAACATCTTTCTATGTTCCCTTCCTAGGTGTCAAAAATACAAAAAATTGTTTAAAAATATTCTTGTCTTGTCTATTGGATGCATGGAGAAACTCTTGCTTTTGTTTACTTCTTAATGTCTTTCACTGCATAGATATAGATTTTGTAGCATTTATCTTGGTAAATTAACTGTAGATCTAAAGAAATTGGCAGCCATATTTGATGTTAGGGATTTTTTTTATGCACAGCTAAAGTGAGCTTTTTTCGTATGCTTGTGATTAGAATTCATCCTAACAACTAGCAACTCCACAAGGGTTTACGATTATGACCTCTATCATTTTTCAGATCCCTGCATGACCAGCTGCTTCAAACCCTAATATTTTTCTTCAACTTCTTGTTTTTCTTTTCTTGATGTTGTTTTTAACCTATAAAACCCTAAAACAGTAAAAATTCTAACTTTCATGTGTTTCCGGACCTATTGCATAGGTGACAGGCATCAACTACAATTGAGACGACAATTTTTTCTGAAACTTGCTCCCGAGGGTGCTGGAAGTGCAGGTCACACTTTTTGGGCCAAAACCTATGACCTAGACCTTCAAGCGTAGAAAAGAACCCCAAATGATCCGGATTTTATGCAGGAATGCAACAGAATACATATATAACCATAGATACAGAGATGCAACAGAAATAATGCTTCAATTTATTAATAAACGAATGACTGAAATAAGCTTACAAACATAATGGAAACAAGCTAGGGCGCTGGTAGCGTATCTCTGAGAAGAGATGTAGCATACGCAGGCCTCTGAACTGTGTTACATTGAGGCTCGCAGGCCTATTACAGACATAATAGAAAAAGATGAGCTAGGTTACTGGCAGCGTATCCTTGAGAAGAGATGTGGCGGCTACCAGCCCCTGAACTGTGTTACAATGCAGATGTGATGGAGATGTGGTGAGCTAGGGAACTGGTAGCGCTTATCTCTGAGAAGAGATGTATCGGCTCCCAGCCCCCTGAACTGTCTTACAATGAGGATCGAAGGCCTATTTATTGTTGAGAAACAATGTAGAATCCAAAACGTCCAAAACCCTAACCGTAGGAGATGAAGCGCCAAAACTGTGGGTCCCGTTTGGGTAAATTGGTGGTTCAACTTCCCAGGGGCGTAACTTTGGCATCCGATCTCCGTTTGACACGTTCAATAGCTCGTTAGAAAGATCTATCCAAGGAATTCAATTTTTGAATGAGCAACATTAGTCTATAGACCCATGTTGCTCTCCGTTTTCCCAAAAAGTGTCGTTTAGGGCCTCAAAACGGCTCCGGAAGTTTAAGACCCGAAAAACTGCTAAAAATACTAAGTTGTGCCGAAACTTACAAACTGAAATAACTGATGGTGGGGGTTCAAATGGACTCGATGGGTGGCCACCAATATCCACCTGGATTATTAATGCCCCAAAACGGCTCCGGGTGTGCAGGACCCGAAAACCTGCTATAAATAGTAAGCTGTGCTAAAGCTGAAAAACTGAAAGAATTGATGCTGCGGGTCAAAATGGAATAGGTGGGAGGCCACCGATATCCACCTGGATCATTCCTCCCTCCTTAGGAAGCAATGGTCTCCATTGCGTTAAGTTCCTCCATGGGGGGGGGGAATTTTGCTGAACTTGGTGTTGGCAGCCGTGCTGGATGTAGATGTGCCAGCGCTGGGCAGCCATTGAAGGATCTAAAAAAAAATTTGTCCATCATCGCGTTCCTTTGTTTCTCGAGGGCATCCTCGAGCAAGATTTTGACAGGATCTCCTGCTCCCTCGTCTTTCTTTCCTTCCGCCATGGGGGGTCGTCGGGGTTGCGAGGTTGAACTCCTTATACCCTGGCCGCATTGGGGACATGAAGAGAAAAACAGAGAAAGAGCAGCCCCGCTTTGATACCACTGATCCGGATTTTATGCAGGAACGCAACAGAATACATATATAACCATAGATACAGAGATGCAGCGGAAATAATGCTTCATTTTATTAATAAAAGAATGACTGCAATAAGCTTACAAACATAATGGAAACAAGCTAGGGCGCTGGTAGCGTATCTCTGAGAAGAGATGTAGCATACACAGGCCTCTAAACTGTGTTACATTGAGGCTCGCAGGCCTATTACAGACATAATAGAAATAGATGAGCTAGGGTACTGGCAGCGTATCCCTGAGAAGAGATGTGGCGGCTACCAACCCCTGAACTGTGTTACAATGCAGACATGATAGAGATGTGGTGAGCTAGGGCACTGGTCGCGCTTATGTCTGAGAAGAGATGTGTTGGCTCCTAGCCCCCTGAACTATCTTACAATGAGGCTCGAAGGCCTATTTATTGTTGAGAAACAATGTAGAATCTGAAACTTCCAAAACCCTAACCGTAGGAGATGAAGCGCCAAAACTGTGGGCCTCGTTTGGGTAAATTGGTGGTTCAACTTCCCGAGGACGGAACTTTGGCATCCGATCTCCGTTTGATGCACTCAATAGCTTGTTAGAAAGATATGTCCGAGGAGTACAAATTTTGAACAAGAAAAATTAGTCCATGGACCCATGTTGCTCTCCGTTTTCCCAAAAGATGTCGTTTAGGGCCTCAAAACGGCTCCGAAGTTTAAGACCCGAAAAACTGCTAAAAATAATAAGTTGTGTTGAAACTTACAAACTGAAATAACTGATGGTGGGGGTTCAAATGGACTCGATGGGTGGCCACCAATATCCACCTAGATTATTAATGCCCCAAAACGGCTCCGGTTGTGCAGGACCCGAAAACTTGCTATAAATAGTAAGTTGTGCTGAAGCTGAAAAACTGAAAGAATTGATGCTGTGGGTCCAAATGAAATAGGTGGGAGGCCACCGATATCCACCTGGATCATTCCTCCCTCCTTAGGAAGCAATGGTCTCCATTGAGTTAAGTTCCTCCATGGGGGAGGGAATTTTGCTGAACTTGGTGTTGGATTTAGATGTGCCACCGGTGGGCCGCCATTCAAGGATCTGAAAAAAAAATTGTCCATCATCGCATTCCTCTGTTTCTCGAGGGCATCCTCGAGAAATATTTTGATAGGATCTCCTGCTCCATCCTCTTTCTTTTCTTCCTCCATGGGGGATCGTCGGGGTTGCAAGGTTGAACTCCTTAAACCCTGGCCACGTTGGGGATATGAAACGAAAAACAGAGAAAAAGTAGACCCGCTCTGATACCACTGATCCGGATTTTATGCAAGAACGCAACAGAATACAGATATAACCATAGATATAGAGATGCAGCGGAAATAATGCTTCATTTTATTAATAAAAGAATGACTGCAATAAGCTTACAAACATAATGGAACAAGTTAGGGCGCCGGGTAGCGTATCTCTCGAGAAGAGATGTGGCTTACGCAAAGCCCTCCTCGAATCACCTCTTTTTGAGGCTCGGCAGCTCATTACGTACATAGCCAGAAAAAGATGAGCTAGGGTACTGGCAGCGTATCCCTGAGAAGAGATGTGGCGGCTACCAGCCCCTGAACTGTGTTACAATGCAGACATGATGGAGATGTGGTGAGCTAGGGAACTGGTAGCGCTTATCTCTGAGAAGAGATGTATCGGCTCCCAGCCCCCTGAAATGTCTTACAATGAGGCTTGAAGGCCTATTTATTGTTGAGAAATAATGTAGAATCCGAAACATCCAAAACCCTAACCGTAGGAGATGAAGCGCCAAAACTGTGGGTCCCGTTTCGGTAAATTGGTGGTTCAACTTCCCAGGGGCGTAACTTTGGCATCCGATCTCCGTTTGACGCGTTCAATGGCTAGATTCCAGAAATATCTATCCGAGACTTCAATTTTTGAACTGTCCCATGTTTACTCTCCGTTTTCCGTGCCACCGGTATGGTTAGGGCCTCAAAACGGCTCCGGAAGGTTAAGACCCGAAAAACTGCTAAAAATAGTAAGTTGTGCCGAAACTTACAAACTGAAATAACTGATGGTGGGGGTTCAAATGGACTCGATGGGTGGCCACCAATATCCACCTGGATTATTAATGCCCCAAAACGACTCCGGGTGTGCAGGACCCGAAAACCTGCTATAAATAGTAAGCTGTGCTGAAGCTGGAAAAATGAAAGAATTGATGCTGCGGGTCCAAATGGAATAGGTGGGAGGCCACCGATATCCACCTGGATCACCAAAACCTGTGACCTCTACAGAAATTAGGTAAGAAACTGCAACCTGAACTTTTTGTGGGAATTTTTCTAAGATTTTTCTGGGTTTGTCAGGGCCTCTGTTCAGGGTTGTCTGACCTCCGTCTCTACCTGTTTTGGACTTGTACTTGCTCCATTTTACTCATCGAGTGGGAAACTAGCCCCTTGGGGCTTCAATACCCTTCCACCTTTTTAGGAGGAGTTTAGCTAAATCACGTCGTCTGAAATTTCAGTGTGTTCAGCCATTTTTCAGATCTGATCCCTTACCTTCAGATCGATTTTAGATTGGTTATTCATCCATCCAAAACACCTCTTTTTAGTTTTGTTTGGTCCTCCTCTAGGGTCCCCTCCGTTTCCCTTTAGGTTGTGGCCTTTCGTCACCTCATTTGCATCACTTTTCCCTCTGGTATTTTACTGTTTTCTGCACCTATTTCCAGTAGATCTGACCTTTAGATCATTGTCCCTCCCAACTTTAGATCCATTGGCTATGTTGGTGTGTTTTGACTAGATTTTTCCCACCCACAGACTAGCTGTTGAGAAGCCCTCCTCCTTGGGTTTAGATTAATGCATGTTTAGCTGTTTAATCTCTATTATATTTAGTTTACTTTACTATTATCTGCACATTTATTTGCAGTTATACAACACATTTTTTATTTTTTCTCTACAAACGTATGGGTTTAAAAATTAAAATTAACACACTTAACACACACACCCTAAGTGAAGAAGCGCCTAGTTAACACTGCTAGGAAAAGACTATAACATTGTAATCATTTGATCCTGCACCTCTCTGCCCTTTTTTTGACATTGTATTCATTTGATCCTGCACCTCCTTGCCCTTATTGGTCTCTCTTCCTTTTTTTATTCGTGTCTGTTATTTCATCATTGCACCCCCAAGGTGTTTGTCCTGGGGAATTCTTGGCCTTCATCCCCAGCTTCTGTTAGGAAGACTTACTACTCCGCGTAAGATTCGAGTCCTCATTCCATCTCCACTTCTGGTTCATTGGGTTCCCCTTCTAGTTCCATCCCTGGTTCTCCCCCTATCACCTTCACCATGTCTGGTTCAGGACCTAACGCTGGTGGTAGCCCCGTCCCTAATGCTAGGAATACTACTAGTGGGACCGCAACAAGAACTATCCTGGCTGCTCCCTTGCTCCCTTATATGGCAGGCCTCAGTATTCCTAATTTTAACCAATTGATCAATGACCCCATACGCCATGACGCTGGTTGGCCTACTATGCCAACTAAGCTCCCTTCCGACGTCCCCAAGTTTGAAGGTCATGCTGGAGAAGATCCTACAAACCATGTTCGATCTTTCCACATGTGGTGTTCGTCTAACTCCATCACCGATGACTCTGTCCGTCTTCGGTTGTTCCAACGTACACTTATTGGAGAAGCTTCTAAGTGGTATGTTGACCAGGCCTCCTCCACTCATACTACTTTTGTGACCCTTGCCCGAGTTTTTCTGTCTTACTTCTAGCTTCCCCTTCTTTATGACACTGGTACCGAAATTTTGACCTCTTTTCGTCAATCTTTTGTGACGCACCTATCCGATCATGCCTAGGAATGGAAGAAAAGAAAGAGCCTATGTTGAGTGCATACCTTCGAAGACTATGTCTACATGGACTGGTTACTTAGATCCATTTTTCCTTCTATAGGCAAAGATGTCACATCAGATTTCCCTCAAATCAAAGAAGCTGCTCTCCAGATTATGTTAAAATATGACCCGATCTATGCACAGTCTAGTTATGTTTATACTGTCTTACCTGATATCCCTAGACCCGGTGGTGCCAACACATCGGGGGCATCCCATGCCGCTGACAGTATCATTGGAGCCATTTCTCAACCATACACTCATCCTCCCATGAGTTATGGTTTCCCTCAAGGAGGGGCTAGCTCCTTGAGCACTTTTCCCCCTCCCGGTAGCATGTATCCAGGATACAGTATGCCTCATCCTTTTTTCAAACCTGTTTACCACAATATTACCCAACCTCCTTATTATCTATATCCGCAGCCTAGTGCTCCATCTCCTCTAGCATTAGCACCCCGCCTCCCTTGCCTTCCTAACCCCCACAACAATAGCCACTGCCCCCCCAGGGGCAGGTGTATGCATAGCAGGGAGTGAATAATCCTCCTACTTCCAAAAAGAAGAGGAAAGGCACCCAAAATCAATCTGCCCAGGTAATATAGGACCTAATCCCCAAGGGAATGCACCTAACACTACTAACTATCAACATGGCACTCAGCCCAAGCAGGACAGGCCTGTTCGCATGAACAAACCTTATTCTTTTTGCGGTGTCTATGGTCATTACACCCACTATTGTCCTCTTTTACCACATATACGTCAGATGTGGGAGACTCGAGCAACATCACAAAGACAACAGGCCTCCCCTTCGGTTCCTCGCAATGCTGCACCTATCAAGCTAGCTGTGTTTACCAATCCTTTCGCTCAGGAAGGATTCGTGGCTACCCAGCCACCTGAAGGTCAAGCGGCCACTCAAGCTTGTTCATCTGGTACCTTTGATTACCATATTCTCATGATGAACTATGACCAACCCATTAATGTTAACCTCAACCTTCAGAATTGGTCTCATCAGTACAACAAGCCTCCTGCTATGTCTGCCCCCGAGCCCCCTTCTTTAGGTTCCACATAGCCTCTTTCGACAACCAATGGTCCTTTACAGATCTCTCAGCTTAAGGCAGAGGTTCATACCAAGATCCCCAAGGGACCATTACGTTGAAAAGTTTCTTCTGGAAAAGCTGCCCATTCATATAGTATAGTAGATTATTTGGCACAATCTCCTACTGCTATCTCAATGCTGGAACTCCTCCAGTCGTGCCCTTCACAATGAAAAGCTTTACTAACTGCCATGAGCGCTGTGGATCCTTCATATGATTGTTTGATCATCTTCGATGTTGACCAGTCAGAACATCCCCCCTTACCTGCTTCTATTGCCTTCCAAATCCCCGTCAAGATCCGAAATGCCAACGTATCCCATTGTATCATTGATGAGGGGCATCCACCTGCGTGATGTCCACTTTGGTTTGGAAGCAACTCTGATCACCTAAGTTGGCCCCTTCTACTATTACCCTCCGAGCGTGGTATGGCCACTCTTCCTATCCCATTGGCCTGTTCCGCAATTTTCCTATTAATCTTGCGGGAAAGACTATTTGTGTTGACGTAGAAGTCATTAATGCCCCCTTATATTACAACATTCTATTTGGTCGTAGCTACACCTATGCGATGTCTATTGTATCATCTGCGGTTCACTGCAAGATGTCCTTTCCCCATAATGGAAAGATAGTCACGATTGACCAATTGACATATTATGAACCTAAATCTCAGACCTCCCCTGAGTCCATCATCTCTTCTATGGCCAATAAGCAAATCGTCGAACCTTTGACCAGCGTCTCACCCGGAGTCTACAAAGACTCCTCTCTTCTTGGTTCTTTCCCTAGTATTTCTCCTCCTGTCTCTGATCCTAGCTTGTCAAATGTTTGCATGATGTAATCGTCTCAGGCTTCCCTCAAGTGGCCTGCTTCAGCTAGTAAGAAGCCCTCCCCTCCGAAAATTGCTCCTAGCACTTCGACTCAACCTTCAGGACCCCATCCTCTTATCCCTTCATCTACAGATGGTATCCATGAGCCTCTCTACCCTCCTGGCATGGTTCCTCCTGGCCTTAACCATCTTGGAGCCGTCCCGCCTGGCCATTACCCCTCCGGTCAGATACCGTTCTTAACTCCCCCTCTTGGAGTGTTTTCGATACCTGTTATGGCTACCTTATCCCTTCTTAACTTGACCATAGGGATCCTAGTTTGATACATTGATCCCCTAGCTGCTATCCCACCTGGTCAGCCCAAACCTTATCTTGCTTTGACCTTGGTCTAATCGGTCCCCATGACCCCTCCCTCTGCTACCATGCCTCAGCCACCTCAACAAGAACCTCCTCATATTGTGGTAGCTTCAGGTAAAGGGGGGAAAACTCGCAAGAAGGCACCTAAAGACAAGACTGCCCCGACTGACCCTACTCGTTCTCAGCCTCCAAAGCGTACCCCCCCGTGTGCTTTGTGTGATGTTGTCGGTCATGCCACCCATCATTGTCCTAAATTACCTTGTATTAAGCCCATGGTTAATGTTGCGTTCCCTGAGTCTACTGTCCCTGAAGCCTCTATTTCTTCCTCAACTGAAGCCAAGAACCCTAAGACTATTCACACTAGCAAACCTTGTGCTTTGTGTGATCTCCATGGCCATTATACCCTGTAATATTCCCGAATTTTCACATGATATTTGGAATATTAAATTTCTTAATTTTCTTAATGAATTAAGTAAATAAATAGGTGGAGGAACCCATAATCCTCAAGATGAATAAATATCCACTTTTTATGTGTGAATGTGGATTAATTAAGCCTATATCTACATAAAGGAGGTAGTGGAGAAACTACTAATGTGAATGGATTGGAGATCATGTCTCATTAATGAGATAGATCATGGAGGTTGATACAGTCAACTAAGATATTGGAAGGAATCAAACAGAAGATCATGGAGCATTAATGATGAGATGATGGAGGAAGTTGTGAAATTAATGCACACATGATGGAGAGGGTGTACATTGCACCTAGACATGATGGATGACTTGGAGAGACAGCACAGTCAAACATGGAGGATTATGTCCACATGCACAACATAGTTTAGATGAGGGCCAAGGTAGGGGAAGGCTCATAAACTATATAAACGAGATGAAGGAAACAATGAAGGAGGCTATTGATTATTGATTTTGAGGTCTATTTAGATATCTTGGAACAGGGTTGTACTTCATTCTACATCAGGCATTGGTGCCACTTAGAATTTCCATCATCTGCAGAACATCCATATTCAGAAATTACACAATTTCTGAAGATCAGTTGGAAGGTGGAGGTTGTCTTCAGTACTTTAGCTGGAGAACCGATGTAGGATTATTCCTATCACCTTGGGCTTGAAGATCAACATTCCCAGGGCTTCATTTCAGATCCAACATCAGGCCAAGATTTATTGACCTCCTAGCAGTAGTAATTCCATCCAGAATTACACTTTCCATCATTGCAGATCCAAAGGAGGAAGGAAGTTGCTTGCATTTCAGCTAGTAATCTTGTGAGGGATCATCCCCTCACTTTTCCATCATTATTTCCATCAGCCTGGAGTTTATTGCAGCATATTTTAGCAGGCATAGAGCCTCTCTCTCTTATACACCACATTTTCTGTAGAAGCTGCATATTCAGTTACTGCAATCTGAAGGAGGAAGAAGAGAAGGCAAGATCTCAAGCTCCTAGCTTGTAGTTCTAAAGGAGGGATAAACCCTCAAGGAAACGATCTGTTTATAGAACATATTGCAGCCATATTTGGATAAGATCTAGCTTCAGATCTATAAACCCAGCAGACAGAGGATCAAACCCTAGGAGGGTGATTTTTCAAAGTTGTAGATCTGGAAAATCCTTTCTGGGTTATATTGGGTTCCCATCACATTGGCCAGATATTGAATCTAGGCATCATCAAAGCTCTTGAGCTCCCTAGATCTGCATTTACTTTTGCAGCAATTCATGTATATCTTCAGTAGAAGGGAGAGCAAAATATTTATTCCTGTAAGCTCACCAGTTACACAGTGCTAGTTGTAGCATCATTGCAGGGTGATTCTAGGCCATCTCTTGGGTTAGATCTACTCATTTTCTGTACATTGTGTAACTGATTCATCTCCATATAATAAAATGGTTCAACTTCTATGTATATTCTGATGTTTTCTTTAGATTTATTGTTTAATTAGTTTTAGTTCTTATATTGTGTTTAAGTATTACTTCATTCTCCCTTTTGGGATATTACAGTGGTATCAGAGCATGATCTTTGGCTCAACTTGTGGACATTTTGACAACATAAGAAAAGTAGATGGTAGAGATATACTATGGAGGGATTACGTTTTGCCTCATATTCCTTTAGATCTATGAAGGATATCTCTAAGGAGATCAATGAAATAAGAAGAGAAAGGCAAAGAGAAACCTCAAGAAGGTCCCAACACTTCTTTTTAGCAACAAAGAAGACCGAAGAAGCAAAGAGCTTCACATTATTCCACTAGATCAACTTTCTCTAAGAAAGAGGACTGGTCTGAATATGATGAAGGATTGGGGCATGAGACCCTAAGTGAATATCTGTCTGAATACAAATCACAGCCTAGAGCATTGAAGGAGAATCTCTCTCTCGAACAGTTTCTGCAACTCAAAGAAGAGAGGAGATCCAAAAGCAGCAATACAAGAAAGAGGCATAGAATCTTCTTGCCTACATTTGATGGATCATCCACAAGAACCTTGAGGGCTTGGAGGGAAGAATTATTTAAAATATTTCTCAAATATCTTATATCAGAAAGAGAGGCCGTGGATTTTGCAGCGCTGCACCTAGAGGGTGAAGAAAGAAAATGGTGGTTCAGTCACTTGTCACACATGAATGTGTCTGCTTATGCAGATTTTATTCAAAGATTGAAGGAAATATATGGTAGAAAGAAACCAGAGAAATCTTACATAATGACATCTCCCATCATCAAGGAGATAGTGCATGAAGATTCAAGAGCAGATGATCTCATTTTCATTCAAGAGGAGGAGCCTCTACCACCACTAGCTGCAGATGTGATTGCATCAAGAGGTGAATCACTTGCACCTTTGCAAGATGGTCTTGAGTTCTTGACATTTGGAGCCCCATGCATGATTGATGAGATGCATGAGGAGGAGGAGACAGATACCAACATTTGTACACTTGTAGAAGTGCAACCATCACTCTTACCAGCAGTTGGAGAGACCTTTGCACCGAAAGAGGAAACTCTTGTGTTCTTGCAAGATGTTTCTGAATCTCAGTTGATCCAAGGTATGCATACACTTTCATCACTTATTGTTTCAGTAGATATTATTGAAACTTATGGGGACATGCCAGCAGGGCCAATGAATAACCAAAGGTTAGAACAAAATGTTGATTTGAAGCAGCAACATGTCACAGCGTAGATGACCCTTGATCTAATCAAGGAGAAGATGAAAATTTATCCCAGTTTATCATGGATGGACTACATTCAACCTTTTGAGTTGAAGTGAAGAGTTTCAAAAGAAGGGATGAGCATGAACCTATGTACAATGACTGGTTATGAGATCAGTATTGTACCTTGCTTTGAGACAGTATATGCATTACCCTAGAGATCTACAGTGCTATCACTTAGTAGCAGTGATAATGAAGGAGCCCCATTATTCTTGGATCATTCTAAAGGTAGCTTCACTCATGAAGTAATGGAGGTTATGATGATAAATGGTAGACATCTTGATATGAGAAGTCTTTTCTCCTTTCTTGATGACACTTTCTCAATGAGCATCTCACAGTTCAAAGAGATACTTCTACCTACAACAGATCCAGAACCTCATTGGTTTTGGAGGGCCATTGATGAAAATAAGGTCTCATGGAGATATCTCATTAGAGGTGCACTTAAAAATTTCATGGAGTGCAAAGTTCTTCAACAGTTTGAGGAGGTTGGTGTCCTACAATGGGAGGATACCAAGTATTTGCAGAATGAGATCCATCATCCACATTGGGATGAATGGTTGATAGTATGGAGCAAGGGGTTACCAAACTACTTGAAGATCTATGACACAGGCCAACAAGAAACATGGTTGTGCTGGATGCTCTTGGGTGAGTGTGGCTACCACTCAAGAAGTCATATTTTTATGATTCATGCCTTATACATCACTGGAAGAATGCATAAGAAAAATTCATGGTTACTTTGGTTGTTGATGAGAGAGTTTGGACATCTCATGATATATCTTATGTCCATATATTTACTCTTTTTTGTGATATGTCTCATGTCTTTACATGTATTTTTGTTTGGGATGTATCTCATGTTCATGTATGTACTTGGGGTTGGGAGAAAGAATAACTCTCACATGATGTGGCATAAAGGAGCTTGTTTGTATTATGTTAATGAGACACCTCACATGTCCATTAATTTATTGTTTCTCCATGACTTACATCATGATAATGCAAGAAAGAAACAAGAATCCTTGTTTCTATGGTTACTATTGGGAGAGTATGGGCTGAATTCTTCCCATACATTGCATGAAATTGTTGGAGGATGGCAAAAGGAGGCCTTACAACATTGGATTATGTTGGGTGATTATGGTCATTGTACATGGTATGATAATGATGTGACAGGGCAACAAGATGCCTTTTTAAGGTGGCTTCTCTTGAGAGAATATGGCCACATTTGGTACAATGATGATGCGGTCTCGCAGCAAGAGGCATTGTTGTGTTGGATTATTTTGAGAGAGTATGGATCTCATATTTTCATTGATGAATTGACATGGAAACAAGAAGCATTGTTTCCATGGATTATTTTGCTAGAGTATGGCTCTCTTACTTGTTTTCATGATGATCTAGCATGGCAGCAGGAGGCTTTGCTGCGTTGGTTGTTATTAGGAGAATATGGTTTGAAATTGTTTATGTTTTCCCATATGTATCTGCTTCTTGTTTTCACTATGATGATGCGATGTTTGATTCCTACATGGCCAACATGGCTAATGATGAGGGCATTGATATATGTAATCTACTCTATGTATCATGGGTTGGAGAGATAGTTCATGAGTTGGAACTTTCCACTTTGGGAATGAACCACTTCATCTTATGTATCTCATGTGTAGAGGATAAATTTAAACATCATATGGTTGCCACTTGGAGATTTATTGATGAGGTAGGGTATTTAACTTCTCAGTTGGAGGCTATTCTAGACATTCTAGAGAGGCAACTTTAGAGCTGGACATGCATGAAACATTGTGACAGATGGGAAGGCCTTCCACATGAGGATGCCATTTGGAGGGAGGATGTTGCTGTAGCATTTACTTTTGTAGTTGCTTGAGGTCAAGAAACATTTTTCCAGGGAGGACTGTAATATTCCCAAATTTTCACATGATATTTGGAATATTAGAGTTCTTAATTTTATTAATGAATTAAGTAAATAAAAGGGTGGAGGGACCCATAATCCTCAAGATGAATAAATATCCACTTTTTATGTGTCAATGTGGATTAATTAAGCCTAGATCTACATAAAGGAGGTAGTGGAGAAACTACTAATCTGTATGGATTTGAGATCATGTCTCATTAATGAGATAGATCGTGGAGGTTGATACAGTCAACTAAGATCTTGGAAGGAATCAAACAGAAGATCATGGAGCATTCATAATGAGATGATGGCGGAATTTGTGCAATTAACACACACATGATGGAGAGGGTGTACATTACACCTAGACATTATGGATGACTTAGAGATACAACGCAGTCAAACATGGAGGATTATGTCCACATGCACAATGCAGTTTAGATGAGGGCCAAGGCATGGGAAGGCTCATAAACTATATAAACGAGATGAAGGCAACAATGAAGGAGGCTATTGATTTGATTTTGAGGTCTGTTTATATCTAGAATTGTCATGTGACATTCCATTTCTTTCTTGGGTTGTTTAGCAAAGATTGCAAGTGTCATTTAGCACAGGGTGTTCCTGGTCGGGAATCCCTCCTCTTTCATTGAGTGATCTCTTGTAAGAGGGTTTTACTTCATTCTACATCAGGCATTTGTGCTACTTATCATTTCCATCATCTGCAGAACATCCATATTAAAAAATTACGCAATTTCTGAAGATCAGTTGGAAGATGGAGGTTGTCTTCAGTACTTTAGCTGGAGAACCGGTGTAGGATTATTCCTATCACCTTGGGCTTGAATATCAACATTCCCAGGGCTTCATTTCAGATCTAGCATTAGGCCAAGATTTATTGAGGTCCTAGAAGTAGTAATTCCATCCAAAATTATGCTGTCCATCATTGCAGATTCAAAGGAGGAAGGAATTTGCTAGCATTTCAGCTAGTAATCCTGTGAGGGATCATACCCTCACTTTGCCATTATTATTTCCATTAGCCTGGAGTTTATTGTAGCATATTGCAGTAGGCATAGAGCCTCTCTCTCTTGTACAACACAATTTTTTTAGCAGTTGCATATTCAGTTGATGCAATCTGAAGGAGGAGGAAGAGAAGGCAAGATCTCAACCTCTTAGCTTGTAGATCTGAAGGAGGGATTAGCCCTCAAGGCATAGATCTATTTATAGAACATATTGCAACCATCTTTTGATCAGATCTAGCTTGAGATTTGTAAACCCAATAGATAGAGAATCAAACCCTAGGAGGCTGATTTTCCAAAGTTGTAGATCTGGAAAATCCTTTTCGGGTTATCTTGGATTCCCATCACATTGGCCAGATCTTGAATCTAGGCATCATTAGAGCTCTTGAGCTCCCTAGATTTTCATTTCCTTTTGTAGTAGTTCATGTATATCTTTAGTAAAAGGGACAATGCAGTATTGCTTCATGTAATCTAACCAGTTATGCAGTGCTAGTTGTAGCATCATTGCAGGGTGATTCTAGGCCATCTCTTGGGCCAGATCTACTCATTTTATATTCATTGTGTAATTGATTCATCTCCCTATAATAAAATGGCTCAACTTCTCTGTATATTTTGATGTTGTCTTTATATTTATTGTTTACTTAGTTGCAGTTCTTATATTGTGTTTAATTATTACTGCATTCTCCCTTTTGGGATATTACATACCCACCATTGTCCCCGCCTCACACATTACCGTGCTTCTTTGGAGGTAGTTCGGGAGTACGAGATTGAACAGAATCAATCCGCCTCTCCTATACTTGTGCAGTATGATTCAGGCCAGCTTGAGGATTT
Organism: Pinus albicaulis; assembly: GCA_034641835.2. Lineage (NCBI taxonomy): Eukaryota > Viridiplantae > Streptophyta > Pinopsida > Pinales > Pinaceae > Pinus > Pinus albicaulis. The sequence goes on along the minus strand of CM076579.1, from coordinate 1,538,587,625 downwards.
ACCCGTTCCCATTGACATTCCCCCTCCTGATGTCAAGATGACGGAGCTTGCGGCGACCATCCTCTACTTATCATCATTCATGAGATCCATGGTGGAAGATACCTCTGAGACTTCCCCTTATGTTTCTCTTGACCCCCCTTCAGTGATCACCCTGTTCTCAACATTAGTTGATCCCTTATCTACTTGTTTTTTTGTCACCCCCCGTGATGATGCGCATGTGAACCTTTCTTATCATAATGATGAGTCAGGTAGATTTGCCACGTCATGTGGTCTCTCTTTCTCCAGTCACCCCATATTTTACTGTGATGAAATCATGGAAGCCTTTTCCACCCTTGAATTCATCTTTCCCGCCCATAAGGGGAATGGCACCATCCGTGTCTATGGTGAATTTTGAAACCTGGGCACAAGCTGCCCCCAAGGAAACTCCTACACACCACCTACCCATCGGTGTCTGGGTGGTAGACATCCTACCTAGAGCACTCCCTGTAGTAGTGTTTTTTCGATTTCTACCTTGTGCTCAGGTTGCCAGCATTGTTCATCATCCTCTCATTTGTTGTCTTGTGGCACCTTTCAGATGGACCCCTCGTCCACACCTTATATCGGTTATGCCGATGGTGCAAGTCGCTACTCCCGGAATGTAGCCTCGGCAGGGTGGGCCATTTTTAACCCCTTACATTCGTTTGTTCTCTCAAACGGTGTATGCATTGGTACTGTCACCAATAACTAGGCCGAATATGATGCAGTCCGAGGTTTATTAACCGATTCCCTTTCCCATCGCATCCTCCACCTTCATGTTCATTTAGATTCCCTGCTTCTTGTCATGCAATTAAATGGTGTCTATCGTCTGCACAATCCTGTCCTTTTTAGAAGATATTTACGAGTGAAGCTTTTGATGCGTGAATTTGAAATCATTACATTAATTCATGTACCTAGAGCACAAAATCACTATGTAGATAGCATTGGAAACAATATTCTAGATTGGCACTTAGCACACAAATTTAACACAGGACAACAACACCAAACCATAAAAATGATGCATATCCATTATATGTGTCGTATAAAACGTTTTAGAGTCCATTAACTTTGATACATATGACATGCCCATAGCATGTTACAAAAAATCAAAACTAGGGGCACCACCTGCCCCTACACCTAATTACTATATGGAGGATCCCGAGCCAATGGCTCTTCTCCTGCAGCTCGTAGATTGCGCATCCCTTACCATCACCATGCGCCCCATGATCCCTCGCCACTGCGAGGGTAGACCAATACTTGGCTCTATGTACTGGTCATCAAAATATTTCCAGTCGTGCTATGAAACACCAGTCAGGAGTCTCTCACATCTACGAAGGATGTCCTTCAGTTGGGCCATTGCATCCTCATTTTGCGGCGCTCTCGATCCACTAGGCCTTGCAGCTCCTGATACTGCAGGACGTCCCATGTACCCGGCCGGTTTTACCGATGCTGTATCTGCATACCAAAAGTAAAAGAATTAGTACCATATACAATATTCTGAAAATTTAAAATGCACATAAAATATTAGCATCTTTTCACTTACCATCGGGCCCCCATACTCGACCAGGCAAAAGTGGCAAGTCCGGGTCCCCATGATAACTCATCCCACTATAGGGATAGTCATCTATGTAAAGTGGTATCTGATCCCAATGAGCAAAGAACTCGGGTTGGAACACCCGTCCAACTGCTCCACTTCCTCCTCGGCACAGCAGCCGCCCCCACCGGCACATCCTGGGCTCCCTTGGGCCCCCATCCTAGATCTGTAAGCGAGGTTGAAGTGTTGGGATCTTCTTAAAGAAGAGTGAGCACAACACTGTGACATATGCATAGTCATGGTTCACTTACTTCTTGCATAGCGACAACTATCGTTTCAATGACGACAACATCATTTGGGACCACCATAGTAGGTCCCACTCAACACACTCTCAATAAGCATAATATGACCCCTTGTGATGTGGTGGAGTGCCTGGTTTCCTAGGATCCATAGCATTTCTGCAGCCACATCATAGGTCTATAACCTCTCTAGATCCCTGATCGGTAGCAGTGTCCCCTTGACATGGAAACCTGGTTGGCAATGTCACTGTACAAACTCCATGATGTTCTGCCCTCGCGGTAACACTGGCTGTGTATTCCCCACCATCCCAAGTGGTGGGAGACCAGTCAGAAAATATATATCCTGGACTGTCAACTCGATCTGGTGCCCCTACACTATAAAGACCTATGGTACGAATCCCAATAACTAACAATCTGGGCCAATAAGGGCTCCACAACTCTCATCAAAGGGTTCTCCACAAACTTCAGAACCCCAAACCTAGCCAATGCACTGCGGACACCATGATCCTATTGGATCTCTGATTGTAATGTGTCTAGGTCTCTCTCTCTAGTTCATCCTCAATTCTACCATATCTTCACATAACCGTCATATTTGTCAGTGTATAGAAAGGAAAGACTGCATTCAAACATAAAAACCCAGTTCTTAGCAAAAAAATAACATAGAAAAACCCCTCTCTATTAGGTCGCACTTTTCAGGAAAAATCCTAGGACAGGTCACAGTTTTCTGCCAAAAACATGCTACCCAGGTCACAGATATTGGCCCAAAAAGTGTGACCTAGCCGTGAAGAGGAGTAGGGGTCTGTTTCTGAGCTCTGGGCATCTAAACTGAACTTTCAATCCACTGAAATGAAAGAGTAGGGTTAGGCCTCTTACCTGCAACTAATGGATCTCGATTCCAACAGTCGTTTGTCTGCTACTATAGTCGCAAGATTTAGGGCCTTCTCTCCTCTCTACATTCATCACAGCTACACTTGCAAATGAGTGAATTTGGAGGGAAAATGCCTTATTAAAAGAGAAACCCCAAATTTTTCTTTCGTCTGCTATGGCCAAACCGTAGCTCAGTTTGACAAATTTTCCATATCGTTGGAAAGCTCTCACCGAGCGCTAAAATGGGTATCTGTTATTTTTTTGTGATTTTATCCTGCACCAGTACACATTTTTCTAAGAAGGGTCACTTCGCCACTCTTAAAAATAATTTTTTTTCACTTGCAACACTTGTACTTGGGGCACCACTTTGCATTTATACTTGTCCATGCTCGTGTCTAATTTCGTCATGAATAACCATCTTGTACTCATGTTTTTATGGTCCCCACTGGACCTTTTCTGTGTGGCAGAATCATCAATTCACCCTTGTTTAGAGCATCTGATTTGAGTCATCATCACATCCATGGAGTCTATCCCAAGTCCCTTTGTATCCTGCTATAGTCCTCCATCCTTCATTGCTTGGTTCCTCTCTCGTGTCACACATTACGACTTTCACTCCTACTATCCCCTGTCCCCTTTGATATTGTGTCAGTTGCTGCTAGGTCATCCATGCCCTTTATGCTCTAGCAAGGGAAGTTGTCTGTCCACTACTCAGTAACCCCCATTTCATCATCATCCCTGGTGTCAGTCTATCAGTCACTCTACCATTATCTCTCATGCCTTAGTTGAGGATCCCTTATTGCCTCACCTATGGCAGACCTCCTTCTGTCGACATCATCTCATTCATTCCAAAAGACAGGTCTAGAGGACAATGTACCTTGGTTCCAACTTCCACTCTTGTTCGGTGCCTCAGATCAGGCGAAGGGACTCCTTATTTCCCTTTGACTTGATTTTTTCTCAGCTCCAACTCCTTACGACATGATCGAGATTCGTATACATGATGGTTCAATGATGCAACAAATTATACCAGTGATTCTCAGGTGTTTGTGAGATGTTTCAGACCTCATGAGTGGGTGGCCCTTCAGGTAGCCCCCCACATGCCCGGATGACCTCTTCATCACAATCTTCGATGAAGCTCCAGAGGTTTGATGGTTTCGGCCTCAGCCGCTTGCAACGCCTTTTAGTTTGCATGTATCATTTGGATTTTTACAGCTCTCTTGTGTTTACAGGGCCTCTCTGGTTATACTTATATCTCATGTACTCAAATATTATTGTATAAGTCCTGGCTGTTATCCCAGACACAGTATGTATGTGGGATCCATTATCATGTTTTTATTTGGCTCGTGTTCATGCCATCATGTACTATATATTTCAGTCCCTTTTTTACTGGATGCATTATTCTTTGTACTTTTTCTTGGCAAGCATAGGTATGCCTCCCCTGCCTCTTATAGCATAGGTACTCACTCATAATAGAGACTTGTCTCACCTATAAGTCTCACCTCATCAGGTTTTGTTAGGCGGATAAATCATTCTTGCGGATAAGAACGATCTCCCTAGTATCACAAGGATAGCTAGAAACAAACAGGACAAACGTAAACTACTTTCTCTAGATTATATATGATTTAGAATTTTCTATGATGAAGAAAGGACCTACTTGTGGTCCAATTCTAGTTGAATTCTTATTTCCTGTCGCTCCAAGAAGTCACCTCTTAAGACCTGCAAACAAAGACATGGAAGAGAATCAAAAGCACCTACAACATATACTAATTCAAAAATCACAAATCTTTCTTAATGATCAAGGAATTTAAGAAATAAGTCATTCAAGTGAACACATAAAAAACTTATTGAGAAAATAGGATCCAATTGTATTATCTTTAAATAAAATAAGGAGTCTTACAACTGCATTTTCCTTGATGTCATACAGGTCCTTCCGGGGTCCGGAACAAGTGTTTTCCTTTGGTCTGACAAGACCTTCCACTCTTTGAACCAGCTTAACTATGAGTGTGTAATCATTCTTGCATATAGAAAAAAGTGTATGTCTCTTCAGAAATTCCCTTCTCTATCGTAGCTACCAAGTACAAAGCAAGTACTAAGTGTATACAAAATATATAGAGAAGCTTTGCATATATGAGCATGTACCCTTGAGATTGAACCAAAGCTTCAATTTATAGGTGAAGGAAAGTGGTTAGAACTCAAAAATGGAAGGGATAGAGTCCCCTTATCAAGGGATTAAGTTCCAAAGACCAATGAATAGGCTCCTTTTATGAAGGAATGAATGTTCATGATAAATGGAAGGAGTAAGGCTTCGACTGGATAACGCCTTCTAGAAGCTTCGAGCTAGGAGAATATTTGACCAGCTGGGCTTCTAGAATTTACTTTCACCTTAAATTTATCTTTTACAGGGGTCCGCACTTTTAATGAAGAAAACCTGTGGTTGGCTCTGCAGTTTTTAGAGAAAAAGGGTGCGGTGCCGTAGGTAAGGCTAAGGAAAAGTGCGGTACAAGTGTTTTTATGATTTTTACAAGATTTTCTCCAAATTCAGGACTTGGTTTAGGAACTTTACTGTTGTTAGACTTCTAAGAGAGAATTATATAGGTATTGATGAACCCATATAGATAGTAAAATGTCATGGTGACAAAATAATGTATAACAGATTTCCCCCTAAAGTGCGAAGTCTGAGATAATTCGAAGAGTGAAGTGCTTTATCATTTCGACGATTGGCTTGTGGACGTCGGTTGGAACCTATAAAAAACATTCAATGCAAACATATATATATATATATATATATATATATATATATATATATATATATTATATATATATATATATATATATATATATATATATATATCATTGCTGAGGTAGGCATTCCCATACTCAGAGAAGGAACTAACTAAATCAAAACTTAACTAAAATGTTCTGATATAGAAATGATTCTAATATTACATCAATAGTAGACACAATATGGACGCAACCATCTGTCATGAATAGTCTACTGCATAATGAATAATAAAAGTCCTCGCAGCCTGGATGGTGGAAACTAGTTCCAGGGTCTTGATTTCTGCTTCCCGACCTAGTACGATTCTATCCATGCGATTAATTGTGTCGAAGTCGAACATGGTAGAAACCACTTGATTACCAGTCAATGATGTGAACTGTTAACAAGTGTGAGAGAAACCACCAATAATGAAAATGGCTCTCAAAGTACTCAGTACAATCCATGAATTGTGAATAAATGATTTGAAGTCAAACACTTCATAGAATCATCTAATCGGAGATCAATGAGGTAACCTGTCGTTGAAGGCGAGAAATATGCCATTAGGGCATGCAGATTCCAAGGTACTGAAGGATTCTAGATAAAATTCCTAGATGATATGTTGTCATCAATAGAAAGTGACCTGTCATAGGAAAGCCCACGACACGAAACCATTAGATCAAGTTTTGTAGAAATATTTTGCAAGGATTGACTCAGGGATGGTCAACACGAATGGAGACATATGTTTACACATGAATGGTTTGTTTGAACTGTCCTCTTCAACACATGACGACACTGCAGATGGTTTGGTAACAATTGACCTAAGATAATACCCAGAAACCAACTAAAGACTTTCAATTGGTTTGATTAAATGATAGGAAAAAGATTTTCCCAACCCAGGTAGAAGTGTGACAAAAGGATCGCGTTGAAGAGTGGCATACTGCTTTTAAACAAAGTTTAACAACTAGATCCATTTTCTCTCTTTTCCCCCCACCATTTCTGGCAAGTACCTCTTTATTTTTTGACAAGCTTGAGGAGGATAACATTTTCTTGTGATATAAGCTCATCCTTCAGATGAGCCCAACTTAGTATAAAATCGAACCCTAAGAAGGAGTGGCTTGTCCTTGTTTGTAATTGATAGGTCCTTTATTGTTAAATTTTAACGAGTCCAGTATAGGTGAAACTTGGTGTTTTTCAATTTTAGGGAGTTAGAAGAAAAACTTAAGGAAACTCCGTGGGTGTAATTTTTCGTAAAATTAGTCCCTCAAGCCCGAAAAGGGATAAAATAGTACAGGAGAGAACTCTATTGACCATGATTACTCAACATATACCTTTCTCATAAATAGTCCATTTCAGTCCGGAAAAGGGGTAAAATTATACTGAAGGGGAAACTGTTCATTTCCATTAACGAGTTCGAATAGTCAAGTACTCGGAAATATTTTCATGTTTAGAGAGTCTGAAAAGGGCTTAAAAGAGAACTCAAGATTTCACTTTTTCATAAGTTTTAACGAGTTTGAAAAAGGGATAAAAATGTACTCATGGTTTTCTCTTTTTCGTAAGTTTTAACGAGTTCAAAAAAGGGATAAAAATGTACTCATAGGTTTCTATTTTTCATAATTTTTCCCGAGTGCAAAAAAGTGATAAAAAGTAGACTCCTTTGTCAAAATGATCATTTTACCCAAAAAATCCTGTATTCTGCACTAAAAACTCAAAAATTAAACATACTTGTTTATGATTAATAAAAATAATTTCGAAGATAACTTTTCAAAGTGGAAAATAAACAAAATTATATTTCATTTATTCAAAAAATATTATAAAAAGGATTACCATTTGATTCCAGAGTGAAAGTTGAGAGCTTTTGGTGAAAAATGTTCCAGAGGAGATTACGAAAAATTCGACTGTCAGAATCGAAAATCGTCAGCTCCAGGTAATCCACATCATCCTCGCTTTCATTTTTGTCTGTTCACTTTATTGATTTAGGTTTTAAATTCATTTTTTAGGAGAAAAATATATTCTAAATTTTTCCCACGGGGGTCCGCAAGTATTACACATGACACCTGCAGACCCCGACAATTTTTCAAAGAGAAAATTGTCACGGTCTCGCACTTTTTGTACAGAATACATGTGAACCTACGCACTGACTCTGTGAAAAAGGTGCGGGGGTGCTGTGAAGAAAATAAAATGATAGATTCTCCCAAAATAAACCAAATTTTTTACTCAAATTGTTTCTAATCTTCCAATTTGCCCATTGTAGAATATCTACAATTCTTGAGTGGAGGGAACACAAACATGAAGAGGTTGATGAGGCCGCAATGGTACATGCGCCCACATTACATGTATTGAGGGAGTGTCGTTTGTATAAATTCTGTGCTATTCAGGGTATGAGGGCCCAAGTAGACTTACTCACATGGCTAGTAAACAAGTGGGACGTCCAGGAACAATGCTTCATAATTGGAGATCACCGTCTTGAAATTGAGTTGGAAGATTTATATTTTCTGTTGGAAATATTGTCATTGATGGCAATGGCCAAGAAGGAGCATCTGAACAACAACAAGGCAAAGAGAGAAGCATGGAGTGACATTAGACAAGAAGTAGAAATAGTAACAGGGAGATAGCAGAAGCAGCAAAGAGACCAGCAGAAAGAGAAAAGAAGCAGAGAGGACGCAAGACAGATAAGGAACTAAGGTAGCAGACAACGCAGAGACAATGAATAGAAGTAGAGTGCAGAATTGTCCAGAGACAGAAATCAAGAACTTGAATGTGCAGTTAGAAGCGGAACTGTGAGAGGATAGAACTCTGAACATGCAATGGAAGGTTGATATATTATATATATCATAACAGAATTGAAGACAGAGTGACATTGTGTTGTGTCGAGGTCGGAAGGTAGCAACCGATGTAAAGAATGTATGAACTTAGCAATGGAACTGTAATAAAAGGAAAAACATTAAAGCGCAACTCAATTATAATAATACATTGAAAAGGTGATGGAACTCTGTGTGGAAGAGCGGAAGCATGACCGAGTGAACAGTGAAGGCGGTTTATGGTTTTCATCGCACCACCTATGCGGAGTAAGTGGTATTTGAGGAGTTGGGAGTGATTCCATAAATAATTCAACACGTGGCAAAGAGACCCACGGAAAACCGCTTGTCACCGTGTGCCATCGTGCGTTATAGTTCGATCCAGGACGCCTAGCGATATTATTGCGCGCCGTTGATCTGGGAAGGGGTCATCGGACGGTCATCATTTGTTGAAGGTGCGCGAAGATTAACACAGGTACGGTGGGCCATCGCTCGTTAATGTTCGGCATCGGAGGTCATGCGATATGCATATACACCGTTGATCTGGAAGCTTGCTAATCTAATGGTGATCGGACGCTGGACTTGCGCGAAATTTACTTATGGTACCGTGCACATATTTGATTGGATATTGACTATATTTGTGGGCCTGGGGTCAAAGGTTTATCATATTTTTTGAAAGCGTTAAAATGTGAAAAATCCTAAATTTAAGTTCAAAAGTATTAAATCAATTATTTAATTACCAAGATCAATAGAACAGTGTGAGTTATGGAGACCCCGCTGGATTATCTATTTTGACCCCGTCCATGAATACCATTAGCAGCTGAATGGTTTTGACTCATGGTTTTACAAAAGGAAAAACTATATAAGGAAAAGAGAAATAGAGAACGAAGTGTGCATTGTAAGGGTTGTAAATGAATAAATTTCTCTGAGAAATATTTGTATGGGCGAACTCTGTTCTTAACTGATAAATATGAAACTAAGATGCACCCATGGATATAATGATCTGACGATGATGAATCTCTGTTTTTGAACGACGGACGAAATCATGAAGAACTGGTGTGAGTGTCTTGAATGAATAAATCTGGTGGCCAGCAAGGTATGTCGAGTGAAATCTGGTGGATCTAGTATGAAAATTGATGAAACGTGGTTCGCAGTGGTGCTGAGGGTCAAAGCCTTCAGTGAGGGGGTTGTAGCTCCCTTCCAAGAAAGGCTGGTAAACGAGAGAAGGTTGTAGCCTTCTGCAGGTGGGTGCCTGCGTGCTGGTATAAGTTTGCGCGAGCATAAAATTGTAAGAAGTTCTCTTTATAATAAAGATTGAAGTCTGAGATAATAGCAGTGGTGGTTTACTCCCGAATTGGGTTTCCACCTTAAATCCTGGTGTTCATATGTGTTGCTTATGTTTGATGGTTTGTTATGTTATTTCTGTTCATGCTTACTGCCTATCTGATGAATAAATGATGCAATGATCTAAGTAAAGACATAATAAGATCTCTGAACATACAAGTTGGATGCAGTAATGTAACATATGGTTTAAAGAGAAAGGAAAACTAAAAATTTGTCAGTCAACTCAAAATACTGATTCACCCCCCCTCTCAGTATTTTTCCAACAATTGGTATCAGAGGTGGTCCTTCTGAAAAAGCTTAGCCGCTAGAAGGAAGATCGAGCAAGATGAGAAATCAAGATGGAACAACATCTATCAGGCCTCCGCTCTTTAACAGAAACAATTTAATCTTCTGGAAAACAAGGATGAGATCCTATCTTTAGTCTCTGGGAGCAGATGTATGGGCAATTTTTGAACAAGGATATCAATATCCAGCTGCAGTACCAACAGATCCAACGGAAAGAAAGAATTATGAAACAAATGCAAAGGTGGTCAATGCTCTATTGGGAAGTCTAACTGAATCAGAATTTGTCAAAGTCATGCAGCTGAATACTACAAAGGCAATATGGGACAAAATCATTCTGAGTTATGAAGGTGATGCAAAGGTAAAAAGTGCTAAACTCCAAACTCTTAGAATTCAATATGATAATCTAAAAATGGATAATGAGGAGAGCATTGCCAATTTCTTTTTACGTCTTGATGATATTGTAAATCGTATGAGAAATCTGGGAGAAACAATAACCGAATCTACTTTGGTTGAGAAAGTCTTAAGATCACTAACGAAAAAATTTGAGTCAAAAGTTTCTACTCTTGAAGAAAAGCAGGATCTTCAAAATCTTACTGTGGTGCAACTTCATGGCATATTAACTGCATATGAAATGAGAAGAGGAGGACCATATGAAGTCAAGGAAGCGGTCTTTAGAACTTCTACAAAAGGGAAGGAAGTAAAAAAAACAGAAGGATCAGGATATATCTCAAAAGAAGATGAGATAAACTTTGTAAAGAAACTTCAACTTGGCATAGGACGGTTCAGAGGTAAGCTTCCTTTCAAATGTTTTGATTGTGGAAGAGTTGGTCATTATGCCGCTAAGTGTCCTTATAAAGAAACACATAAAAAGGGGAAGGAAGTAGTAAGAAGGAATAGGAATCGTTTTAGCACTAGAAAGAGTTACTATACTCATGAAGACAGTGATGGGTTATTTGATAGTGAGGAAGAATGTGAACAATATCTTAGACTTCTCATGGCATTTGAAAAGGAATCTAGAGAAGAAAAGGATACTTTTGTGGATGCTCTAGAATACGGTGATTTTCTTGATGAAAACAATAATCTCAAAATTTGCTTAGAAGAGAGTAAAATAATCATAGAAACTCTGAAAAATCAACTTGAAGAAAAGGAGAAACATAATGAGAAATTAGAGTGTGAAGTAGTAAGTCTAAGAAAAGAACTTGAGAAAGTAAAGACTCTGAATCTTAGATTTGCTAAAGGATCTGAAACCCTAGATGAGATTATCAAGGTACAACGTTCTCCCCTTATAAAGACAGGTCTTGGATATATCAGAGAATCTTCTCAGCTTTCAGCACCAAATTATCTAAAAGAAGCTACTGCTGGTTTACAACATGCTGCCACTCAGCAAGGGAATAAAGAATCTTTTCAGGTAAAGCATGATCATCTCAATTCAAAGAACACTAACTTTCAAAGAAACTCCAATCAACAGGTAAATTCAAGAAGGAGATTTTATGATCGTAGAAATTTCTTCTTCAATGGACAATGTTTCTCATGTCACAATTTTGGTCATAAAGTTGTTCAATGTGTAGCATATAAAACCATCATGACAAGAGAAGCAAGAAAGAAAATGATTGATATTGAAACAAAGAAGAATACCTATAACAATTTTTCTCCTCTTCAAAATGAAGTTGAATGTGCTTATTGCAATAACTTTGGCCATGAAGAATCTGAATGTAGGAGCAAAGTTCAGCCAAAAGAACATATTCCTTCAAGTTCCAAAGTATGGAAAAAGAAGGAATTACAGGTTGAAAATTGTGGCATAGCGTTATTTTCAGAAGATGAAGAAAACCAATGGTACATTGATAGTGGATGCTCAAGACACATGACAGGTGACAAAAACAAACTTCTTGCATATAGTGCTCTGGAAAAAGAAAAGAATGTTACATTTGGAAATGATACTCCTGCGGTCATTAAGGGAAAAGGGTCTGTTTTTCTAAAAAAAAAGGTGAAATCTAATGAATTCATGTATGTGGATGGATTAAAGCATAACCTGTTAAGTGTAAGTCAAATGTGTGATCAAGGAACTGAAGTTGTCTTTAGTTCAAAAGAATGTGTGGTACGTGATCTTGATACTGGTAAAGCAATTATAAAATGAAAAATAACTCCAAGCAACCTGTATATATTGAAGAACTGCAAAGAACAATGTTACTTGAGTAAATCTTCAGAAAATTGGCTATGGCATAGAAGGTTGGGACATCTGAGCTTCTCTCAAATCAACAAATCAAGCAGACTTAAAGCTGTTCGTGATATTCCCAATATTATTCTACCTGAAAATATCATATGCAAATCTTGCCAATTTGGTAAGCAAACCAAAGTAAAATTTAATGTCAAGGAAGGATCATCAAGTAAGCCTCTTGAACTCATTCATACTAACATATGTGGACCTATGAGGAAAAATTCACCACGTGGTGAAGAATACTATATCTTATTCATTGATGATTTCTCTAGAATGTGTTGGATTGGGCTGCTTAAACAAAAATATGAAGCATTTGAGAAATTTCGGATATTCAAAGCACTAGTTGAGAATGAATTAGATCTAAAAATCAAGTGTCTCAGATCTGATCGAGGAGGAGAATATACATGAGCTGAATTTCTTGAATTTTGTGAACAACATGGCATAAAAGGACAGTTTTCTATAGCTGCCACTCCACAACAAAATGGTGTTGCAGAAAGAATGAATAGAACAGTTCAACAAATGGCTAGAGCTATGCTTAATGATTCTGGAACACCTGACACATTTTGGGGAGAAGCAGCACATACAACAGTAAACATTCTCAACAAGGCACATGTTCATGTAAATAGTGATAAAACTCCATATGAACTCTGGTATGGTAATCCTCCCACTGTAAAGCATTTTAGAATTTTTGGAAGCAAATGCTTTATAAAAAATAATGATGAAAAACTTGGCAATTTTGAACCCAAAGCAGACGAAGGAATACTCCTTGGTTACTCCTCTAGGAGTAGAGCATATAAATGTTACAATAAAAGACTTTGGAAGATTGTTGAATGTATAGATGTTGTTATTGATGAGTCTCCAGCAGCTCCAAAAGAAGAAAAAAAAACAGCAAATGAAGACGATGATGATGACATATATCCCTCTACATCAAATAGTAATGATACAAACAATGAACCCAATGAAGAACCCGAAGATGATTTGTCTGAAAAGGCTCCATCTAGATATGTTCAAAATAATCATCCAGAATCTCAAATTTTGGGAGAAAATGGATCAGGTGTACAAACAAGAAGGACTCTTGTGGGATCTTCTAGCAATCTGGCATTTCTGTCCTCTATTGAACCTCACAATGTCAGTCAAGCTAGCAAAGATGAATGTTGGATTCAAGCCATGAATGAAGAACTTGATCAAATTGAAAAGAATCACACTTGGGAATTAGTACCAAGACCTCATGACAAAAATGTCATTGGAACTAAATGGATATTCAAAAATAAGTTAAATGAGAATGGGGATGTTATAAGAAATAAAGCTAGACTTGTTTGCAAGGGATATGCTCAACAAGAAGGTATAGACTTTGAAGAAAATTTTGCTCCTGTAGCTAGACTTGAAGCCATAAGAATGTTTCTTGCTTTTTCAAGCTTCCAACAAATCAAAGTTTATCAAATGGATGTTAAATCTGCTTTTCTCAATGGTGATCTAGAAGAAGAAGTCTATATAGAACAACCTGAAGGATTCATTTTGGGAAATGATGAAAATCTTGTTTGTAGACTTAAAAAGGCTCTATATGGTCTCAAACAAGCTCCAAGGGCATGGTATTATCATCTTGACAAATGTCTTCATCAACAAGGTTTTTCAAAGGGGTCTGCTGATAGCAACTTATACATAAAAGTTGAAAATGATAAACTATTGATTGTTGTTGTATATGTTGATGATATCATTTTTGGGAGTAACGAAGAATCTATGAGTCAAAATTTTGCTTCTGTCATGCAGCAAGAATTTGAAATGTCCTTACTTGGGGAACTAACATTCTTTCTTGGCTTGCAAGTACATCAAACTACAGATGGTATATTCCTATCACAAGAAAAATATCTTAAGCAAATTCTGAAGAAGTATGGCATGGAAGAATGCAAACTTGTAAGTACACCAATGATAACCGGATGCAATCTCAGTTCTCATGATGATTCTCCCACGGTGAATCAACCAGAATACAGATCAATGATAGGAAGCCTACTTTATCTCACAGGGACCAGACCAGATATTATGCATGTTGTTGGGATTGTTGGACGATTTCAAGCTAATCCAAAAGAGTCTCATCTTCAGGCTATCAAGAGAATATTCAAATATCTACAAGGAACTCAAGACTTTGGACTATGGTATCCAAAGAATGCTGATCTTACTCTACATGCTTACACTGATGCAGATTGGGCTAGAAATGTTGATGATCGGAAAAGCACAAGTGGTGGTGCATTCTATATGGGGCCCCGGTTGGTATCTTGGTTTAGCAAGAAGCAAAGCTCTATTGCCTTATCTACAGCAGAAGCAGAATATGTGGCTACCGCATCATGTTGCACTCAACTTCTCTGGATGATGCAAACCTTACAAGACTTTAAAATCAAATGTTCACCTCCTATCTCCATTATGTGTGACAATACAAGTGCCATCAGTATCTCAAAGAATCCTGTTATGCATTCCAAGACCAAGCACATTCCCGTCAAATATCACTTCTTACATGAACAAGTGCTTGAACAAAAGGTGAAATTGGAGTATGTTCCCTCCAAAGAACAAGTTGCTGATATATTTACCAAACCTCTACCCAGGGAAGCGTTCGAATATCTCAGACAGAAATTGGGAGTAGTCTCTACCATGCAGAGGATCAGATCTACTTAAATACAGAAGATTAAATTGGTTGTGAGGTGTTGTTAGGCATCTTTGATTGCACAGGCTAAGGGGGAGCATTGGTCATATGAAAAGGATGCATTGTTGGTCATATTATGTTTGAAGATGCAGCATGATCTCAGGGGGAGCATGATATTGTCGGTTCAAAAGATCTTGATCAACTCTTTGCCCTTGATGTCAAAGGGGGAGGAAAAGCAACAAAGGGCTTCTATAAGACAAACAGAGGAAGAGTATTGCCATCAATGCCAAAGGGGGAGATTGTTGGAAATATTGTCATTGATGGAAATGGCCAAGAAGGAGCATCTGAACAGCAACAAGGCAAAGAGAGAAACACGGAGCGACATTAGACAAGAAGCAGAAATAGTAACAGGGAGATAGCAAAAGAAGCAAAGAGACCAGCAGAAAGAGAAAAGAAGCAGAGAGGACACAAGACAGATAAGGAACTAAGGCAGCAGACAACGCAGAGATAGTGAATAGAAGTAGAGTGCAGAATTGTCCAGAGACAGAAATCAAGAACTTGAATGTGCAGTTAGAAGCGGAACTGTGATAGGATAGAACTACGAACATGCAATGGAAGGTTGATATATTATATATATCATAGCAGAATTGAAGACAAAGTGACATTGTGTTGTGTCGAGGTCGGAAGGCAGCAACCGGTGTAAAGAATGTATGAACTTAGCAATGGAACTGTAATAAAAGGCAAAACATTAAAGTGAGACTCAATTATAATAATACATTGAAAAGGCGACGGAACTCTGCGTGGAAGAGCAAAAGCATGACCGAGTGAACAGTGAAGGCGGTTTATGGTTTTCATCGCACCACCTATGTGGAGTAAGTGGTATTTGAGGAGTTGGGAGCAATTCCATAAATCATTCGACACGTGGAAAGGAGACCCACGGAAAACCACTTGTCACTGTGTGCCATCGCGCGTTATAGTTCGATCCAGGACGCCGAGCGATATTATTGTGCGCCGTTGATCTGGGAAGGGGTCATCGGATGGTCATCATTTGTTGAAGGTGCGCGAAGATTAACACAGGTACGGTGGGCCATCGCACATTAACGTTCGACATCGGAGGTCATGCGATATGCATATACGCCGTTGATCTGGAAGCTTGCTAATCTAATGGTGATCGAACACTGGACTTGCGCGAAATTTACTTATGGTACCGTGCGCATATTTGATTGGCTATTGACTATATTTGTGGGCCCGGGGTCAAAGGTTTATCATATTGTTTGAAAGCGTTAAAATGCGAAGGGTTAACCTTAATCCTAAAGTTAAGTTAAAAAGTATTAAATCAATTATTTAATTACCAAGATCAATAGAACAGTGTGAGTTATGGAGACCCCACTAGATTATCTATTTTGACCCCGTCCACGAATACAATTAGCAACTAAATGGTTTTGACTCATTGTTTTACAAAAGGCAAAACTATATAAGGAAAAGAGAAATAGAGAACAAAGTGTGCATTGTAAGGGTTGTAAATGAATAAATTTCTCTGAGAAATATTTGTATGGGCGAACTCTATTCTTAACTGATAAATCTGAAACTACGATGCACCCATGGATATATTGATCTGACGATGATGAATCTCTATTTTTGAATGACGGATGAAATCATGAAGAACTGGTGTGATTGTCCTGAATGAATAAATCTGGTGGCCAGCAAGGTATGTCGAGTGAAATCTAGTGGATCCAGTATGAAAATTGATAAAACATGGTACGCAGTGGTGCTGAGGGTCGAAGCCTTCAGTGAGGGGGTTGTAGCTCCCTTCCAAGAAAGGCTGGTAAACGAGAGAAGGTTGTAGCCTTCTGCAGGTGGGTGCCTGCGTGCTGGTATAAGGCTGCGCCAGCATAAAATTGTAAGAAGTTCTCTTTATAATAAAGATTGAATTATGAGATAATAACAGCGGTGGTTTTCTCCCGAATTGGGTTTCCACCTTAAAACCTGGTGTTCATATGTGTTGCTTATGTTTGATGGTTTGTTCTGTTATTTCTATTCATGCTTACTGCCTATCTGATGAGTAAATGATGCAATGATCTAAGTAAAGACATAATAAGATCTCTGAACATACAAGTTGGATGCAGTAATGTAACATATGGTTTTAAGAGAAAGGAAAACTAAAAATTTGTTAATCAGCTCAAAATATTGATTCACCCCCCCTCTCAGTATTTTTCCAACATTTTCTTACTGGTTTATAAAAGAGAGGTGAACCAATCTCTTTGTTTGGGGCTAGGGCAGGTGGCCAATCTGTCACTAGCCTTCAGCAAGAGTTCTGCAATGAGGAAGCAGATCCCAAAGACAAATTCATTGATATAAAAAAAATCATCCATCCTGAACTCGAAGTGGTTGCATTTACTGTAACTCGGTTGCGTGGGAACGTAACTCCACACGTTGCTACTAGATCCCAGATGCAGACTGCTGTTGATTGTTTTAGAGGCACCATTTTCAATTGGTGTGAGGCAGTATTGGCCAATGTAAAAGGCCAATTGACCAGGGCAAAGAACTAAAAGTTGAAAATTTTTGGGTATGGAGCTATTGTTGTCACACTTTCTCTGGAGATAATTCCTTCACTTTCCCCGCAGCTTATCTCAGTTGATCGTGGTACAGTCAGGGAGCCTCGGATGATCCGATGGGTTGCACTGATGGCCCGTCATAGTGAGGGAGGTGAGATTGTTCGTTTCACTCCAACTTATTTCCATTGGTTGGAGAACCAAATCTTCACCATAGAATATTTCCCATATTCCGGGATGGACTTCCTTGGTGATCGAGAGACGTCCCTTCCTTTGGGAACACAGTTGTAATGTCCCAAATTTTTCATGAATAAATTGGGACATTAACTTTTTCTCATATTGTATAGTAGGTGAATAAAAAGGAAGAGGAAGCCATTTTAATATGAATAAAACCCTTCCTAATGTAAAAGGGGCCTTTTTATCAGCTTAATTTACAACTCCTAGTGTGAAAAAGGCCAAGTGTATGAGGACAAGGTCAGGTTGACCAAGTCAACCAGCGCAGCCTAAGGAGGAGTAGCTTGCCTAAGACGACATCGCAGTTTTGGAGGGAAGATATTCAAATGAATATGGAAACCCTAAGAGGTGGGACCCAAGGTGAAGGAGCTCACAACTTCATAAGGAGGATAAGGGCAGCATTGTGAGTTTAGCTTGTGTATTTCGATTTCATGTCTGCTTATACATTTTCTGCAAACTCCTACTGCTTAGCAGAGTTTGGAGGAATTCCTGTTTGGGAATTCCTCTCCTTCATTGAGTGATATCTTGGATGGGTTGTGCTTCATTTCCCCCACATCTGGATTGTAGGCCAAGAATTTCCCACACCTACAGTGTTATTTCTATAGCAGAGGACGCAGTGTTACTGGCAGTGCAGTGGGAGGGTTGTTCCATCTTCTCTTGTGCATTTCTATTTAGTGGAGGGAGTCTCTCTTGCATTGAGGAGCTGCATAGGGGATTTTAGAGCTCATTTCAGATCTTGGCATGTGGAAAAATTATGTTCCATCCATGACAACGCAGTTCACTGGGTAAACTACGTTATTTTTGTGAGAGCAGCAGCTGTGGGGTTTGATCCCCTGCTTGAGGGCTTATTCTTTGGAGAAAGGGCCAACCCCTCTCTCAGAAAGCTCTATATTCCATTCCTCTTCTGTATTTTCATATTTCATACATATTAATGTTTAGCGTTGTAGTTACTGCATTTTCTAGCTACATATATTTGTAGATCTGCACTTGTACACTTTGTATTCCCATGAACCCCCTTGTGGGTGATCTTTATTGTGTATAATGAGGAAAGGAATCACATATTCTTAGCCATTGGATGCTTGTTCATTTAAGATATTATATTTCACTTATTTACTATAGAAACCCTACTAGGAATAACGTTGTTCTTGTTTCAGTCTTTTCTGCATGAGCTAGACTATGGGGTTTTGAGCTAGATTGAGGCATATTGTTTTGGGAGATCTGTTTATATGAGATAGATTCATTTGTTTTACCTTTGATTCTTTAAGTGATTCATATATTGAGTCATCTAAGGGACCTCAGTCCCATTTCTCACTTATACAACGTTATTTTCTGGAGACAGCTATTTTGTGCTTACATCTTGCTGCCATTTTCGGCTAGTTCACGGTGGGAGGTCTGAATAACCTGCTTAAGGTTATTTATTTGAGCTTAAATTCTACAAGGAGGTATAAATATATATTTTATAAGGCATTCTAGTAGTGGGAGGTCTTATATTCACATCTTCTTCCTTATACAGCGTCCCTAAGGAGCTTGCTGCAGCAATTCTTGAATAGGAATAATTACATATCTATAGACAGAGACTGCAAAGGGCCAGGTAGCCTCTGGTTCTCTTCCTTCTTTGGAAGGTGACATAAACAATAAATGCCTCAATAGTACATCTCTAGCACAGACTTGTGATTTTTCTGAAAACAGGACATTACAGTGGTATCAGAGCATGATCTTTGGCACTGCCTGTGAGATCAAGCTTTCAGAAAACTAAAGAGAAGAGCAAGGAGAAGCTATCTTGGCTCAGCTTGTGGATTTCAGATCCACCCAGAGAATACAAATAAGAGGAGAACAAATATGGAGAGGATGAGGTTACTCTCATCCATTTTCCAGATCAGAAAAGAGCCTCTCCAAAGGGGTTCAACCAATGGGAAAGAAAGGTGCAGTGAAACTCCAAGAGGGTTTCAAGATGAGAAAAGTTGTAGTGAAACCTTTATAGGGTTTCAAGAGGTAGGAGAAGATGAAAGCACTTCCTATGCTCATGAAGGAAGTGAAGAATATGGAGGGCCACAAGAGGAATTGGATAGATGGCCAGATGAGGAGGAGCATCTTTCTCCACTTGAGGAGGCTTCTACCAGTGCTGTCCAGTTCATAGCGGAGCAGCCCACCATATCAATAGTTGGATCAGCCAAAAAATAAGAGAGAGAGAGTCTTGAAGCCATACAAGATGTCTCAAAGATCCACAAAGGTATGCAAAAATTTCCATGCAGTGATATTTCATAAAAGGTCAGAGGAGGCTTGGGAATTTTGCATTCACATGGCCTTGGATCGAAACTTCATGCTGATAAAGAGTAGCAAGTTTATACAACGCTGTACAAGAGGGGTTTGATCCAAGAAGGGATCAACACTCATTCCTTTTCACCCTTATTGAGTTGCATGCAGCATGAGGAGTTATGGTGCAAGGATTTGGAGAGCATCATGCATGATGTGCCATATCCTAAGGATGTCTTGTCCTTAGCACTCTTGGATTCTTGTGGATTCAAGTTTTTGGTTGATGAGAGGCCTTTCCTGGAAATTCTTCAAGGGGTTACATCTCAACATCCCATGAGGTGTAAGGAGGGACACTTTCTTTGGGATAATGGCAGTCTTCATTGGGAAGATGCCAAAGGAGAGAAGGATTGGGGTCAACCATATCTTGATAGAGGAGAGTGGATGGAGAGAAAGAGGCTTGTGAGCTACTTGCATATCTATGACACAGGGTGGCAAGAGGCAAAGTTGCGCTAGCTCCTAAGGAGAGAGTTTGGCCATCATGAGACATGTCCTTTTCTCAAGGATATGTGGATGGAAGGAGCTTGGTAGGATACTTTCATCAGGGGATAGCAAGAAGTGTGGATGAATTATGGTGGTAGGGTCATTTTTTTTCCACCACATATGATGAGTGATGAAGGTGTGAAGAGGTAGCAAGGACATTTGTTGCTTCGGAGGATTGAGAGAGAGCAAGGGAAAAATTGCTCTCCCACTTGGCATAGTATTGCAAGGGTAA
Organism: Pinus albicaulis; assembly: GCA_034641835.2. Taxonomy (NCBI): domain Eukaryota; kingdom Viridiplantae; phylum Streptophyta; class Pinopsida; order Pinales; family Pinaceae; genus Pinus; species Pinus albicaulis. The sequence continues at coordinate 1,538,567,073 of CM076579.1, read as the reverse complement.
AGTATGGCACTATCTTGGTGCAAGAGGTGTTTTCATCATGGAGGAGACCCCTCATATATGGCAGCATTATGGAGAATATATTTGGCAAACTACATGTCAAAGAATGGAGCTTGATATGGATGAGATCCTATGTGTATAGGCCAACAATGTTATCTCTTGGGAGAAGTAACAAATGGATGAAGTGTGCCCAGCGGAAGTGTGGTGAATCCATAACCCACAGGTTCCAGAATCATTTCATATTGGTTGCACTTGATGAAAGGAGAGGAGGTGAGAAGGATGAGGTATAAGATGGAGTCATCTATTACTATGCTACATTCTTCTTGACTTGGATTCCCAAGTATGAGAAGAAGGATATTCTTGCAGCACCTAGCTCATTCCTCTTCATGGGAGCATGCCAAACAACTATGGAGGGTTCATTCATGGATCCATACATCATTTTCCTCCCGGAATATGGTAAAAATTCTGTTTTTACATTGGCTGATTTGTACACTCTTACCATTATCTTTCAGTGCATCGCTCTACAAGAGGGCAAACTGACTAGATTGCTCCTCGAGCAATGTTGGGCCAACTTATATGATGGAGGCAGCCATCTTTCACATGGCCTATGGTAGATGTTTTTCCATTGCATAAATTTTCAGCTAATTTAAATTATCATCCATGAGTCACAAATAATTTTTCCATGTAAATTTTTGAAGCATCAACTTGGAAAACTGCGTTGCCACTATTGGGGAAATTGTTGGTACTCCCTGGCATCACATGAAACCTACAGAATTTTCTTCATTTGTTTGCTGATCATGACTCCCCTTGCTGATGTGGATCTGATTTACATTGGGTGCATGATTGGAAGGATGATACATGAGTGGGGAGTGTCCTTGAAGGGGAAGGATTCCCACATTTTCTGCATTGCATGTTCTAAAGGGAACATGAGAAAAACTATGGCCTCTACATCTAAGTATTTGTTTTCTTTTGATGTAAGCCATGATTGTGATGATAATTCATTGTATAATCATGGGCAAGTGACCAGATATGACTTTTATGTTCAGCTTATCCATTCAGCCATTTACTTTCTACTAGTGGATGTGAGAATTCTCACCACTAGTCATTTAGCAACATACTACTTGCCATGCCACTTTTTGAAGGAGCAATGGATGAGATTACGCTGTGTCCTTTTGAGACTTTGTTTGTATCATACAACAGCATTCAAAGCCTACAGAAAGCATCTCATTTGGACATTCTATGATGATCATGTCCTCTTCATCATGGAAGAAATGTTTTGGGGCAGCTTGTTCTTCAATGTTGGAGGAGGAATCCTTGGTGGATTGCTCTACATTTTGCCACTTGAGGGCAATAAATTTGCAGCCCATGAACAAAAAATACTCTACACTATTCATAAGTGGAGAGGAGGAAAACGTGGGATAGGCATTCTTGCCTATCATGTTCAGTTATTCAGCCCACTAACACTTTTGGAGCCAAAGGTGGAGGAAAAAGTTTCATGAGTTACCATGCAGGAGGGTGGCTCATTACATATGGATGATAGCTTGGGGTGGAGGTTTCATATTGGGGAAGAGGAATTCCGATGAATTTTTCACTCCATGCATTGAGAAGACCTCTAGTTCACACATGGTTGTCTCTTTGAGCACTTTCCTTCTCATGATCTTAGTCATTTGGGGTGCTTCACCAAATGCTAGTCTATATGCTTGGGAGAGGCACTATGGAGTTTCATGGATGAGATGGCATCATAATATTTGGAATATCCCATCATATTTTGATGCTACAGGAGGAGGTGAAGAGATTCACTTAGTTCTATCCTTGCAGTTGCTTGAGGACAAGCAACATTTGGGAGGGGAGGACTGTAATGTCCCAATTTTTTCATGAATAAATTGGGACATTAAATTTTGCTTATATTGTATAGTAGGTGAATAAAAAGGAAGAGGAAGACTTTTTAATATGAATAAAACCCTTCATAATGTAAAAGGGGCCTATTTAGAAACTTAATTTACACCTCCTAGTGTGAAAAGGGCCAAGTGTATGAGGACAAGGCCAGGTTGACCAAGTCAACCAGCGCAGCCTAAGGAGGAGTAGCTTGCCTAAGAAGACATCGTAGTTTTGGAGGGAAGAGATTCAAATGAAGATGGAAACCATAAGAGGTGGGACTCAAGGTGAAGGAGCTCACAACTTCATAAGGAAGAGAAGGGCAACATTGTGATTTTAGCTTGTGTATTTCGATTTCATGTCTGCTTAGACATTTTCTGCAAACTCCTGCTGCTTAGCAAAGTTTGGAGGAATTCCTATTTAGGAATTCCTCTCCTTCATTGAGTGATCTCTTGGAGGGGTTGTGCTTCATTTCCCCCACATCTGGATTGTAGGCCAAGCATTTCCCACACCTACAGTGTTATTTCTGTAGCAGAGGACGTAGTGTTGCTGGGTAGTGCAGTGGGAGGGTTGTTCCATCTTCTCTTGTGCATTTCTATTCAGTGGAGGGAGTCTATCTTGCATTGAGGAGCTGCATAGGGGATTTCAGAGCTCATTTCATATCTTAGCATGTGGCCAACTTATGTGCCATCCATGACAGCACAGTTCACTGAGTAAACTACGTTATTTTTGTGAGAGCAGCAATTGCGAGGTTTGATCCCTTGCTTGAGGGATTATTCTTTGGAGAAAGGGCCAACCCTTCTCCCGGAAAGCTCTATATTCCATTCCTCTTCTGTATTTTCATATTTCAGACATATTAATGTTCAGTGTTGTAGTTACTACGTTTTCCAGCTACATATATTTGCATATCTGCACTTTTACACTTTGTATTCCCATGAACCCCCTTGTGGGTGATCTTTATTGTGTATAAAGAGGAAAGGAATCAAATATTCTTAGCCATTGGATACTTGTTCATTTTAGATCTGATATTTCACTTATTTACTGTAGAAACCCTAGTAGGAATAACACTGTTCTTGTTTCAGTCTTTTCTGCATGAGCTAGACTATGGGGTTTTGAGCTAGATTGAGGCATATTGTTTTGTTAGATCTGTTTATATGAGCTAGATTCATTTGTTTTACCTATGATTCTATAAGTGAGTCATATATTGAGTCATCTAAGGGACCTTAGTCCCATTTATCACTTATACAACGTTATTTTCTGGAGACAACTATTTTGTGCTTACATGTTGTTACCATTTTCAGCTAGTTCACTGTGGGAGGTCTAAATAACCTACTTAAGGTTATTTATTTGAGCTTAAATTCTACAAGGAGGTCGAAATATATATGCTCTAAGGCAGTCCAGTAGTGGGAGGCCTTAGCTTCACATATGCTTCCTTATAAAACATCCCTAAGGAGCTTGCTGCAGCAATTCCTGAATAGGAATAATTACATATCTGTAGACAGAGACTGCAAAGGGCCAGGAAGCCTCTGGTTCTCTTCCTTATTTGGAAGGAGACATAACCAGTAAATGCCTCAGCAGTCCATCTCTGGCACAGACTTGTGATTTTTCTGAAAACGAGACATTACAATAGTGGGATGACTCAGGTAAAAATAATTTTGACATGTTCTAAATTCTAATTTTGTTTTTGTTTAAATCATCTAATATTGATGATTTTTTTTTTTTTAATGCAGATGTTGGTCCATGGAGGCCAACCACGCTCTGTCACTTTTATAGGAAGCAAAGAGAGCCTGTTGCAGCACCACAGGATTAGGCAGCTGAGATTCTTACTGACAATGAACACAACCTAGAACAGTTGACCTTGGATATCCCGGAGACTTCGATAGATGACGTCCCTCTCCATATTCAAAGACATGTTATTGGAGTTCCTGGTCAGTTCAGAAGATTCCTTAATAGAGTAGTGCGAGTTGTCATGTACTATCATGATCACCACCATGGATAGTGGATGATTTGTGCAGACTATGACATTTTTTTTTTGTATCACTATTTTTGCCGATCATAGGGTGTTTTAAACCTATAATAGAGGATGATGTAATATTTTTTGAAAACATTACTCTACTCTATGATATTACTACTATTTTCGGCTATCTGTTCAACATGTTTATCTAATGTTTCTTTGATTTATTACTTTAATGTTGCAAATGTCTGTTTATAACACTAGTAGCTAATGCATGAACCAATGTGTTTAAATTTCTCGGAATGTGTTGATATTCAATGTAATCAAACTCTTGTTCCAAGAGACGTACCTTCAAAAATAATCTCAATAATACTGGATTTTTAATTGCGTATACTCGATTTAAATGTAATACAATGAGTTCAGAATCTAACCTAACGATCAAATGTCGAATTCCAAATGAAATGGATTCAGATAATAACTCAATCACTGCGCTATATTCTGCAATATTATTCGTTGTTTGACCGAGGCTTACCCCATGCATACATATTAACTCATAAATGGGTGAATAAATAATCCAGGCTGCGGAAGAAATGTTCCATGTACTATGACAACCACCATTAGCAAAACCAATATATGTTTGAAAGGATGTCGACATCTGCAATATCAAGAGTAATCCAGATAAGCAGGGATAGTAGTAAAAACAAACTTAAACTAGGAACACTCTTCTAATCTAAGGCACACTAACTACGAAAAGAACTAATATACAAATAAAATCTCCACACAAGATTTAAGAATAATATCTCTTAAGATAAAGCCCATTTCTGGGTTTATCTAAAGAGACCTCATCATAATCAGTCAATTCATAAGCCCCTTTTGTAAGCACTCGCTCGACAATATAAGGACCATGCCACATGGGTTCGAATTTCCCAGCTCCTAGTTTATCATTAGTTTGGTCGTATACCAATACTAGGTCACCTTCTGAAAAATCACGAGGTGTAACACTTTGATCGTACTGAGCTTTAACGCATTTTTTATGAGCCTCAGTAGCTAATGCAACGGTGCGTTGAGTCTCATCTAATTGAGCTAAGTATAAAAATCATTTTTCTTCTTTAGAGGTAGCTGGTAGTAACTATATGGCTAATTGGAGTGACGGTATCTCGCATTCAATTGGTAACACAGCTTCTAAACCGTAAACCAGCTAAAAAGGAGTGAAACCTGTTGCGGGTTTTGCTGAGGTTCGATATGCCCAAAGTGTTGAAATAAGAATGGTATGCCAATTCGATTTAGGAATTCCAATTATCCGTTTGATCATGGTGGTTAAAAATTTATTTACAGCTTCAACCTGACCATTAGCCTATGGGTAATATGGAGTAGAGCTATCGTGGCGTAGGCCAAGTTGATCAGTCAGTTTTCTTATCATTATGTTTCGAAAATGGCTCCCATGATCAGTAATGATAGCTTGGGGTACACCAAATCGAGCAATGACATGATTCAATACAAAAGTAGCTGTAGTTTTTCCATCTGCCGCAAATGTAGGCATCGCCTTGGCCCATTTGGTAAGATAATCTACTGTGAGAATAATATACCGATGCCCCCCGACCAAGTGAGGGTTACATGTAATGAAGTCAATGCCCCATTTTGCAAAAGGACCGATAACAATTATTGGGTGAAGAGGAGCTGGTGGTGCACTCATTTTACAATCAAAGATTTGACAATTGGGACATTTTCGGACCGCTAGAATGCAATCTTTAAATAACGAAGGCCAAAAATAATCGGCGCGCAATATATTTTGGGATATGGCATACCCAAACATATGACCGCCACATGATCCAGAGCAACAATCATTTAAAAAAATTTCAGCCTCTTCATGAGTAAGACATCGTCGAAAAACAGAGTCCGAACCTCGACGATAAAGAGTGTCGCCGAAAATATTATATTGCTGGGATTGGAAACAGATTTTTCGTCTATGTGAACATGAGAGTTCAGGCCGAAAATTTTGGGTTTGGAGATAAATAATGATATCTTCATACCATGGATCAATGGTACTGATAAGAAACAAAGATTCATCAGTGATTGGATGTTCTACCACAGTTTCTGTCTCAGTATTGGAGAAGTCACACATAAGTTTGGTGAACACTAGTGATTTATTTGACTTAGATTTTTCAAATTCTAAATCAAACTCTTGTAGGATGACAATCCATTTAGAGTATTTCCCCCCTAGTAATTTTTTGGTCAAAAAATACATCATAGAGTTACAATCAGAGATCACTATTGTTTTTCGTAACAGTATGTAATGACGAAGTCTTTGGATAGCTTGAACTACTTCCAATGAAAATTTATCCACATGTGAGTATTTGATTTCAGTAGGATTAAAATTTCAACTGAGATAGTAAATCACATGTTCATTGTGAAATTCATCTTCCTGAACTAAAACCATTTCGATCGTGGAATCAGAGGCTGCTAAGTATAAAAAGTAATCTTGGTTGTAATTGGGTGGATTCAATAATGGTGCATGGGTTAGTGCATGTTTTAGAGCATCAAAATATCTATCAGCGATCTTGTCCCAAATGAAAAGAATATTCTATTTCAACAACCTGGTAAAACCTTTGGTTAACTCAGCATATTTAGGAATGAATCTATGCAGAAAGTTTGCTTTCCCTTGCAAACTTTGGAGTTGGCAGAGTGTGGAAGGAGGAGGTAAACTGATGATGGCCTCAACCTTCGATGGGTTGACACGAATGCCTACCTTTGAAACAATAAATCCCAAAAATCGTCTAGATTGTACACAAAAAACACATTTGTGAGGATTCAGTCAAATCTCATAATGCCTACATCTCATAAAGATTGCTTGTAAATGAGTAGGATGATCTTTCCTGTGTAATGAGTGAGCAGGTAAATCATCGAGATAAGGTTGCACAATGTGTTTAATGTCATGAAATGCATAAGACATTGCCCTTTGAAAAGTTGCACCATCATTCTTAAGTCCAAATGGTAATTTATGGTAAGTGAAAGTTCCCCACGGACAAATGAATGTTGTCTTTGGTTGATCAACAAGGAGTATGTTTATTTGATTATAATAGGAAAATCCATCCATAAATGAAAACATTTCGCTTCTGACACAATTGTCAATGATTTGATCGATATAAGGGGTTGGATAATTATCTTTTGGGTAAGATTTGTTTATATCCCTATAATCGATACATACTCTGATTGTTCCTTGTTTTTTATTAACAGGAACAATATTAGATACCCAATCTGTGAGAGGGATTGGATAAATAAATCCTGCGCGAAGTAATTTTTCAACTTCAGCTTTGATTGCAGCAGCTTTTCGTGGATGTATCTGACGTAATCTTTGTCTGATAGGTTTAGCATCTGAGTACATTTTAATTTCATGAATGAAAATGGATGGATCAATTCCTAACATTTCTTCATAGGACCAAGAAAAAATGTCACAAAATTCTTGAAATAGGGCTTTGTATATGTCAATTTCATCTTTTGTACAAGAAGCACCTATTGACTGTTTTCAACGATTCCTGGTTTTACTGAGATGTCAATGGGAACCATTGTAGAAATATTTTCTAAATTCAATTTAGAATCCGAATTTGTGTTCGATAGAGGACTCTGAGGTTCTTTGACATATTCAATGGTGAAAATTGATGAAAAATCATTTTCAAATCGATCAAGATCAGGTAGAAATGAAGACCTATGATGTAGATATTCTAATGGTAATTCATCCATAGACAAAGATTCAAGAATATGTTCATCAATATTGAATACTTGTTGAAAAGGATCAGGAATTGATGTCAAGGTTGAGCTCGATGTTGAAAATAATTCTTCATTGATCATGTTCACTGGATCAGATACAGTTGAAGGGATATCAGAAAATGACTGTACCACTTGATATGCTATCTCAAAAGGACTCAAAGGCATATTGCCATCGAAAGAATCCAGCTCTGATTCTGAAGGCACTATCCAATGATCATCAAATGGAATAGTGCTTGATGTAATCATATTGATATTAGAAATTGTATGTGGTACGTTAGGTGCAGGCATAGAAAAAGTCCCTAATAAAGCAGAGTCTTTAATTAAACCTACCCCAACATCTTCGTAAGGGATAGTTGATTTTCCAACATGCTGGATACTATTTCTAGAAGCTGGGTTGGACGATAATATGAAAGCTGGTCAATTTTAACGATATTTCCATTATGAGGGAACATGATTAACCAAAAGACTGATGATACGATGACAGTCATAGCATAAGACTGTAATGTTCCAAAATTTTAGCTTCCAAGCTAAATGGAACATTAAAGTTAGCAGCAGCTGTAGCCGGTAAATAAATGGGTAGAAAAGACCATAAGTCTCCTAAGGAGGATGAGAATACTCCAAATGAGAAAGGAGACACTCTTTCTAGCCAAATAAAACACCTCCATGTGTGAACAAGGTTAAATTGAAGCTGCTTTGACTAAAGTCAACAGCGCAGTTTTAGTGGAGGAGAAATCCTAGGTTGGAAAACACAATTTTGGAGGGAAAGGTAGCTTGGGTTAGAAGCAACCTAAGTGAGTGGGGCCAAGGGAAAGCAAACTCACTTATGATTTAAGGAAGAGGATGGCAGCATTGTTCATTATGTTGTAGATTATTATTCTTGCTTGCCAAGAATTGTTGCTGCTTTGCTGCTTAGCAAAGTTGCAGTGTTGTTTAGCACTGGGTGTTCCCGGGTGGGAATCCCACCTCTTTCCTTTGAGGAGCTCATTGGGAGAGTTTGTATTCATCATTCCACATCAGGTTTTCAGGCCAAGCTTCACCCATCTTCATCAGCACAGCTTTGCCAAAGATTGTGTAGTGTTGCTGGGTGCAGCAGTGGAAGGGATTGGAATCCTGGTTTATGAGCTAGTTTCTCATTGGAGGAAGGTTTCCTTCACTTGAGAGATCTGTTTGGAGAGCTCCAGAGCTTATTTCAGATCTATGGTATCATACCACCCATTTCTCTCACCCTCCCAGCGCTATTTCTGCTAGGGAGTGCGTTTTTCAGGAGGCAGGATTTATTGCATGGTTTGGTGGCTCCATTGCTGAGTTTCCTTGTGATTGATAGGTTCATCCTTTCATGGGAGGAAGCCCTTGAGGGTTATACATCAGATCAGACATATTTCAGCCTATTTCACTCATGTACTTCAGTGTTGTAGTGATTATTTAGTCATTTTCTTTTGTATTTTGTAAAGGGAGCTTAGATCTCTGTTCTCCAACATTGTTTATCAATACATGAGTAGATATATTTTTCTCTGACCATTTTATATGTATACCCTCTCTTATACTGCGCAGTCCCTTGAGCAGCTGCTCCGGCATTTTGCAGTCTTGGGGTTTTTCACTAGTTTTAGCTAAACTAGTGTGGGAGGTCTGTTTAGCCCACCTAGTTTGATTTTTTTCAGCTCTATTCTTGGATTTAAAATTTATATAGACTAATCTATGGGATCCAAGAGTCCATTTTACTGTTTTATTGCATTTTTTGCTGGAAATGCGTTTTTGATACATGATTCATGATAAATCCTGAAAGAGGAACATTACAGTGGTATCAGAGCATGATCTTTGGCTTAGCTTGTGGCTTCAAGCCAAATTACCAAATACCTGAAGGGGAATGTTTCAAACTCTATAGACAAAGTCTGCAGATGGCTAGGTAGCCTCTGGATCTCATCCTTTTTTCAAAGGTGACATATCCAGTAAATGCCCTTGCAGTCAATCTCTGGAATAGAATTTAGATATTCCTAAGAAGGGAAAATTTCTAGTGCTATCAGAAGAAGGAGAGATGGACAGAAGCTAGAAAGCTTCAGTATGTGCAAAAACAAAGGAAGACAAGCTCACAAAGCTTCGTCCAAAATCTATGAAGAGCTTTCAAGGAGAGCTGGAAAAGATGAGATTGGAGATCGGATCTCCAAAAGAGATTGATTCTAGAGTTGAATATAGATTTTTACATGGTGAGTGTGAGCATGCAGCTACACTCCATGATGCACAGCACAGTCAAATTCCCAGATCTATCCTGAGATGGATGGGAGGAGGAAGAATGCCTAAGAGAATGAATCTTAGTGATTTGTTGCGGGAGTATGAATCTGAAACTGAGAAGTTTAGATATCATATTAATTTCCAAGAGTTTTGCAAGATCCAGATGGAGAAGAGCTAGCAACAGGATGCAGATAGATTTCTTCTATCTACTTTTTCCGGATCACCTATATGTTCAGTTGGAGCTTGGGTGAAGGAGCTAAAATCCTATTTACAGCTGCACCATATTGCCGAAGATGAAGCTATCAGAGTTGCGTCACTGCATTTCAGAGGTAAGGCTCATGCATGGTGGATTTTTGAATCTTATTCCTTAAAGAATTCCAATACTTTTTCTTATGCAAGATTCATAAAAACATTGATGGAGTGGTTTGGTGGAAAACTTCCTAAGACACATGAGCAAGGAAAACTAGAGAGAAAAAAACCCTTGCATGTGATGGATGAAACTCCATTTCAAAAAACCATGATAGGAGCTGATGTCTTGCATTACATATTTCCGGAAGAAAATCTTCCAGTTCATATTCTTGAACAAGAGGGCATGGGGATCAATTTTTCACAAATAGATCCAATTGTTGATATGTTGCCTACACACATTGATGAAGAAGAGGGCAACAACGCTGTCACATATAGAGCACATCCAGTGCCTCATGCAGAGGAGAGAAGAGAACTTTCTCCCACAAGAGGGATTCTTGTATCTATGCAAGAAGTTCCCCAGGATCTCATACATAGAGGTCCAAGCACAATCAGGGAGCAACATGATTGTGCAACATTGCAGCTGGAAGGAGAAGGAAGGGAGGAAGAGCAACATCAGTTGATGAGGAGCACACACCCTTCTCTATTTTAGAAGGCCAATGCAAGGAAGAGACAGAGTGAATTGCACAGTGTGGGCAAGAGCAAGGGCAAGGTTGCCCAATCATATATACAGTCTACTCTTGACATTGATGTCTCACTCCATGGAGGCATTCCACCTGGGAGGCCACCTAATCTTCAACTGATGAGAGATGTCTTGTCTTTGGGTTCACCACTCTTGGATTTTGGATAGGTGAAGAGTTTTGAGGGAGACTTTTGCATAATGGATGTCAAAGTAGCAGGCAGTAGCTTGAGGAGGGCTTCACATGCTAGATCACCAGTGCTGTCATTGAGGAGGATTGATCCTTATTGGAGATCTTAGCTTTTGGTAGAGTACTCCAAGGATCTTGGTGCGTGCATGATTCTTGATGACCCGGATGGAGATGATAGATACATGGTGGATGATGTGGTCATCTATTCCTATGGCAAGATCTTCTTGACTATATCTTCTAGTCTCAAGGAGAAGCTACTACATGTAGCACATGAGGACTTCTCTTCCATGCACTTTGATGCATATTTCCAGTTGATGGAGGAGTTCACTTGGGAGGGCATCTATCATGACATATATCAGCATATGGAGAGATGCATAGCCCGGATGGTGATCTTGAGGATGTCACAACCACCTTCCTACTCATTGAGAGTGAGGGAGAATTTCCAGTTGAGCCATTTCATCTCAAGACCTCAAGTACATGATGGAGGAGGTATCATTTCATGTTTTGTTTTGCACTTCTTTTCATTATTTGAGCAGCATGATGTGACAAGGAGGATTATCTCTTCTTTCATATTGTATGATAATGTACTTGCAGCTACTTGTAGCATTGATCTTGGCTATCCTTTTGATGAGCTATGGGGGAAGCCATATGTATCTTGGTGTGCACTAATGGCACCATATTGTAACTTCATGTTTCCACCCCATGAGATGACTATGGAAGCAAAAAAGTGGCTAGAAAAGCACTTGTTATTTCTTATTTTGATGCAGGCCAAGGATGCACTGCACTGGTTCCATGAGAGGGACCAAGATTCACTCTCCAGTTGTCATTTGGAAACTAGTTTTTATTGTATCATGCTTCCATGTATTACTGATGTGTTTTTGTTTAGAGGAAGCTTTTATGAGGGAGAGCTGAGGCAGCAAAAAAAGTTTTTGTTGCTATGGTTGCACTTGGGAGTGTATGGGAAAAAATCTTCCCATACTTTTCATGATATTTCTGAAGAGAAGGAAGGCACATTCATGGTGCAAAAAGGCCACCCTTCAGCATTGAAGGATCATGAGAGACTTCCATGTTGGAAGGAGATCTTCTCACATAGCAGCATCATGGTGGATGGCTTTGGCATGTGGAATGTCAAATGGAGAAGTCATGGAGCCTTATTACAAAGGCCTACAACACTGTCACATAGGAGCATGTTCTTATGGATGAGATATTCCAAAGGGAGGAGGTATCCCTTCTTCTTGCAGATTTTTAAGAGTATATTCTCATGGTAGGACTTATTGGAGGATCTCACTTTCAGCCCACTCACTATGTATGGTAGAGAATGCATTTCTGTACTTGTTGATTAATCTATTGAGTATTTTTACTTTCTCACCATGTTTGCACAGTGCATTTCTCCCCAAAAGAGCAAGAGTATTTTTGGGTTTCATGGTCACTTTAGGGCCAATGTTTATGATGATAGTAGCCCATCTATACATGAAATTGGGCAGGTGTATTGTTATTTTGTATATGTATAGCTGATATACATTTATCCTTACTTCCACATGTTGGGAGAACATACATATCCAGCTTGTAACTTGTTGCAAGAACACTTGCCATATGACATTCTCAAGTAGCAGTTGGGAGAATTGCGCTGTATCTACCAGAGAGACCATATGTATCATCAAAACTTGCACATAACCTTCAGCCATTTTCTGATTTGGATGCCATGTGGTGAAGATGTTCCATTCATCTTGAATGGAATGGTTTGCGTTGGCATGACTCATGATTTTGGAGGAAGGGTCTTTGGAGGCTCAATCTTCTTCTTGCCATTGGAGGGAAATCATGTCTCAGCCCAAGATAGGCATGCCCTCTACACTTATAATGAGAAGAGAGGAGGACCGTGTGGGATAGGCCCTCTTGCCTATCATGTTCACTTATTTAGCCCACCTACATTTCAAGAGCATAAGGTGGAAGAGGCTTTTCAGGAGTTACCATGTTGGAGGGTGAGTCACTTCATTTGGATGATTGTATGGACGAGGGAGGCAATCATTCACCATGTTGATCATCACTCATACTTTTTGGAGGCCATGACACATATAGCATGTTTCCATTCACACTTTCCGCCTTTTATTGATGCAGACACTTTGGTTATGCACATTTGGGAGGGAGCATTGGATGACAGTTTATTTGCAGATTCTCTTGATGCAGTGATGGAGGCCACATGAGGATGAGGGGAGATATTTTGCTCTCCTTATTCATTTTCTTGAGGAAAAGTAAATATTTTGGAGGGGAGGACTGTAATGTTCCAAAATTTTAGCTTCCAAGCTAAATGGAACATTAGAGTTAGCAGCAGCTGTAGCCGGTAAATAAATGGGTAGAAAAGCCCATAAGTCTTCTAAGGAGGATAAGAATACTCCAAATGATAAAGGAGACAATATTTCTAGCCAAATAAAACACCTCCATGTGTGAACAAGGTTAAATTGAAGCTGCTTTGACTAAGGTCAACAACGCAGTTTTAGTGGAGGAGGAATCCTAGGTTGGAAAACGCAATTTTGGAGGAAAAGGTAGCTTGGGTTAGAAGCAAAGTAAGTGAGTGGGGAAAAGGGAAAGAAAAATCACTTATGATATAAGGAAGAGGATGGTAGCATTGTTCATTATGTTGTAGATTATTATTCTTTCTTGCCAAGAATTGTTGTTGCTTTGCTGCTTAGAAAAGTTGCAGTGTTGTTTAGCACTGGGTGTTCCCGGGCGGGAATCCCACCTCCTTCCTTTAAGGAGATCATTGGGAGAATTTGTATTCATCATTCCACATCAGGTTTTCAGGCCAAGCTTCACCCATCTTCATTAGCACAGCTTTTCCGGAGATTGTGCAGTGTTGCTGGGTGCAGCAGTGGAAGGGATTGGAATCTCGGCTTCTGAGCTAGTTTCTCATTGGAGGAAGGTTTCCTTCACTTGAGATATTTGTTTGGAGAGATCCAGAGATTATTTAAGATCTGTGGTATCATACCACCCATTTCTCTCACCCTCCCAGCGTTTTTTCTTCTAGGGAGTGCGTTTTTCAGGAGGTAGGTTTTATTGCATGGTTTGGTGGCTCCATTGCTGAGTTTCCTTGTGATTGAGAGGTTCATCCTTTCATGGGAGGAAGCCCTTGAGGGTTCTACATCAGATCAGAAATATTTCAGCCTATTTCACTCATTTAATTCAGTGTTTTAGTGATTATTCATTCATTTTCTGAATACCACATTTTATATATGAGTGTTTGACAAGAAACCCTTGCCGGTTTCTTTTGTATTTTGTAAAGGGAGTTTAGATCTATTTTCTCCAGAATTTTTTATCAATACATGAGTAGATCTATTGTTATTTGACCATTTTATGTGTGTACCCTCTCTTAGACTGCGTATTCCCTTGAGCAGCTGCTTCGGAATTTTGCAGTCTTGGGGTTTTTCACTAGTTTTAGCTAAACTAGTGTGGGAGGTCTGTTTAGCCCACCTAGTTTGATTTGTTTCAGCTCTATTCTTGGATTTAGAATGTATATAGACTAATATATGGGAAAAAGATTTCATTTTACAGTTTTATTTCATTTTTTGCTGGAAATTCATTTTTGATACATGATTCATGAGCAATCTTGAAAAAGGAACATTACAAAGACCAACTTTGACCTAGAAGAAGGTTGTAATATAGAGGGGCATCAAATACCTCCACATCTAGATTAACAAATTTTCCTTTGACTTCTATAGGTATATCCTGTAAAATACCATACGGATGAAATCCTCTTCCATCAAAAGCTTTGAGGATGGTCAGAGATCGGTTAATCATCGGAGAACCAAGCGATTTCCAAAATTTCAATGACATGATACACGTAGATGCCCCTTCATCAATCACAGTACAAAAGCAACGTCTGTTTTTGACTAAAACTGGAATCTGGAAAGCCATTTGATGGGGTAGGCGAGGTGTAAATTTTTCTAAATCGAAGATCATAAGGTTCGAATCCTACAGATCTACGACTCCTAAAACTTACAATAGTAGTTTCCTTTGTGCTGGACATGATTGCAGAACTTCCAAGGCCAACATTGCTAAAGGAGAAATTTCCAAATCTTCAACAATGTTTTAGTTTTGAGCAGCCCTCGCATGTGGATTGAAAGCCCATTTACGATGTACATCTTTAGCAGGCGATTTGATTACTAAGTCAGGATTTGGTTTCTCGATATGAAGAGGATCAGAAACTGAGGGAGATGTAGCTGGTGCTGAATTAGAATTTTCTATTTCTTTACCAGTAATGATATTTTTACTACCATAGTCCTGCGATCGTGTTGCAACCATCAAAATTTCTGATGAATTAGAAGAAGATCCAATCATTTGGCTATCTTGAACAGGAAAAGGATCCTTCAAGACAATGGGAGTGGGTGAACCTTTGACGAACTTAGAAACTTCAGCCCTATTTGGACATTCCTTGGTGAAATGATCCTCGTCACAGATAAGACAAGGAAAACGAGGTTTCTGTTTGTCATTAGTTGATTCAATTTTATCAGTTTTTTCTTTAGGAGATGAGGTATGTTTATTCTTCTTCTTCCCATTTTTCTTGTTGCTAGATTTCAAATTAGTAGATGAATCTACAATGTGAATATCGGCATTAGTTTCCAAGGAAGATTCTCCTTTTGGTGAATCAGGTAAAGTTATTATAGGAGAAGTAACCTTTGAAGATTTCTTCTTATTCTTAGTTATAGTAACCGAACTAATTACACCATCAGTGGAATGAGACCCTAAAGGAGTTGTTGTTAACGGACCAGGACGTGGTAAATCAGGAATTTTCTCATACAAAGTTTCAGATGGGTATATACCAAGTCTAGATATTGAGATTGAGCAATAACTTGTTCTTCCGTGACAACTCCTGCTTTGGCTACATCTTCAGTGATTTTTGGTAGCAATGATTTAACAAACCATTCTACCAATATTTGATCCGGGATAAAAACTTTTACCAAACGTCTTCTACATCTCCATTCATGAATATGATCTGATATATATGTAGACGTAGATTGTTTTAGTGAATTTAATAATTATGTGCCATTGTCGTATCTGACTGGCAACTGAAAATGAGTTAAGAAGGCATTTTCTAGGGCGTTAAAATTGTTAAACGAGCCTCGTGGCAGTTCAATGTAACACTTAGCAGCTAATCCTATTAACATTCTCTGAAAAAGTCTAAGTCGAACAGAATCATCGATTAATGAGTTAGATGCGCACCAAAGGTGGTAAGTCATAACATGGTTGGAAGGATCCTCTCCTGTTTTTCCTTCAAATTTTGGGATGTCACTGGGAAAATTATGAGGCATTGGTGGCCAATATGGATGATAGTATATGGGATCATTCATAAGGTGAGTTAAATCTGGTAAATCAAAAGTTGCTATGAATGGAAATCGATGGGTAGGTTCTTGTGGATAATATTGTGAAACTAAACCAGTCCCAGGAGGAGGATATCCAGGATAACCTGGAATAGGTTGTGCATTTGGAATCATATTACCTCCTAGATAACTAGGAATAATTGGACCATACTGAGGTTGAACAGGTGTTTGATATGTATATCCAGGGTACAGTTGTTGCGGGTAGAATGGAGTTTGTGGAATAGGTCCATATTGGTACCGCCCCTGATATGGTTGATAAATAAATTGAGGCTGACTTGTTATAACTGTACTTGTACTAGTTTTTCCTATGGGTATCTGAACAGTAGTCTGAATTTTCGGTCTAGATTGCGGAATAGAAACCTGAGGAATTTGTATCGATGTTTGAGGGGCAGATGTAACAGGAACTGTAAACATTGCAGGGATAGGTGTGATAGGTTGAACAGAAGTCTGAACAACTATTTGTGGTGGAGTACTAGGTGAACTCGGACGAGGTTGCTGAACAAGACTAGATGCAGGTGTTGGAATTGAAGGTTGGACTGGTTGTTGGGGTTGATTATAACCAACAGGTTGTCCTACTTGATAATACAGTACTTGCATATTTGGTTGTAAATTCTATTGGAATTGGGATGGATCCCACTCCATTCTGGGATATGAGGGTCTCATTGAAGGTTGTACATAAGATGGCCCATAACTGGGTTGAACAGATGGATGATAATTAGCTAGATAATTTCCACCTCCTTGTAACATTTGTTGTTCTAGATAGAACTGCTGTGCTAAAGGAGGTTGAAATCCTTGAGCAGGATACTGCCCTTGAGGTTGATATTGACCTTGAGGCATGTACTTTCCCTGGGGTTGATATTGACCTTGAGGCATGTACTCTCCCTTGGGTTGATATTGACCTTGAGGTATGTACTGTCCTTGGGTTTGATATTGACCTTGAGGTATGTACTGTCCCTGAGGTCGATATTGACCTTGAGGTATGTACTGTCCTTGAGGTTGAGATTGACCTTGAGGTATGTACTGTCCTTGGGATTCCCCCCCAAGCTATATCTGAATATTTCGAGGTTGCCCCACAAGATGTATATTACTACCTTGAGATGTGGGGTTCGAAATATTTCCAGACATCATATAAAATTGTTCATTGTTCAAAGTTCCAGTATTTGATTCATTCAGACCAGATGATGACATTGGTTTTCTTGGAAAAGGAGATGCTCCTGAGAACGTACCAGAGAGCGACTGATAGCCTGTAGGAACAGATGGAACACCATAGAGAAATTTTTCTGGCGATTTAGAAAACATAGATGACTCACCTGACATGTTTATCTAAGGTTTATAACCTATTTGTGTAGAGTAAAAAGGTATTCAGGGTGGTGAATACTAAAGACCTACGTTTTGCAAAAAATCTGTCAATGAAGAATACCAAGCGTCTTGTCTAAAAGGACTATAAAAAATTGATTCACATTCTCTAAGTTCTAAATTTTCGTGAGTTGAAGTGAGAATTACTTCTTCTTCTATATCAGTGATTTCTTCAATACTAATGAGACTAGGAGGAAGATCTTCTGTGATCCGATTCTTCACTCTAGGTGAATCAGGATAATTAGGAGTTGGAATAGTGAATTCTAAATTAGGTTCTGATGTAGCAGGTTCAGTTTTCGGTTCAGAAATTTCAGGTTCTTCATGTTAGCCATCAATAAATTTTGTCACAGTAAATAATGGCTAAATATGTTCTTAAGCCTTCAAGACGAAATCTTCATGGAAAACTGCTAGTTCTTGAAGCCTTCTTGGTGTCTTTTATTTTACAAATCATCTTCATTGCTATTTCCACAAAGAATCCTTAAAAATCCTGTTGTTTCCAAAGAAAAAACTATTTTCTAAGGCCCCATTTCTATCATTTCATTCCACCAATCTCATCTTCACAACTGCCCCCATATCACTCATTTTTCCCCTTTACTTATCCTTCATTCCTTCTAAAAATCCCCCTTTTCTCCCTTATTTTCCCATAAAAACCCTTTAAACCTACAAAAACCCCTTTTTTTGGTTTAAAACCCTCTTTTTATCCTTATCGGAACCCTTTTTCAGGCCTTAAAAGCCTTTACTTTGGCCTAATTCTGACCCTTTTAACTTTAGGCTTTTAAGCGCTTTTCCATTCTAGCCCTTAGCCTTTTCTCCATATGACTTAGTCCCGCAACCGGGTGCTTAAACCCTTTGCCACCTTCCCTTATTTTCTTCTTGGTAGATCTGGACTGTCGATCTCACCAGATCAAACGGTAGCCGACACCCCTCCACTTCCCCAACTCCTCGTCCACCACCTCCCCCAGGAATCCATCTCCACCATCAATTGTATTTGATCTGACGGCCATCACACCATTCCTCCACTTCACCTGCAGGCACTTCTTAGTCCGCAAGTCAAACCTTTGGTGCCCCCATAGTTGACCAGCCTAACTATGGGAGATATCAGATGAATGGCTGAGATTCACTGCGGAAGCACAAGGCAGGAAAACCTTATGTACCCCCCAGTCACCCCACAATAGATCTCAACCATAGATCTTGTAGATCTAACGACTATCGTGCTCCCCGCTTCTCCTCTTTCTCCCGACGCACACTCCCGCTACCTGACAAAAGAAGCCACATCATCTCTGGGCCCACCGTCCACTAAAATTTCATCAGCCCACTCTCTGCCCGCCACCTGTCCTCCACCAATCCCTTCCCACTGATCAAATTCATTCCATCAGGCTCGCTTACCATTGTTGATCTGCATCCCCGCAGATCGGATGGCTGATGCATTCCAATCACCCAAACCCCTCCAACGTGCATCTTGCATTCAGAACAAGCGGTATTGGGGTGGACAGGTGTCATCACCTATATGGAATCGCATTCGAAACGCCCAAAACTGCTAACCGCCCAACTTCAACGTGAAAACCGCCTTTTCCCCAAAAAACCGCTTTCCCAATTTCTGTGCCAAATTCAATTTTCTCATGGATTTTCCTGGTTCCACCTGTGGGACCCTTCCTCTCATGCATTTCCCTTCCCTCTGCACTGCTCCTCTGCCTTCGCTGAACCTCTGAAATGCAGTAAATCCACAAAAGCATAGGTTTTATAATTTTTTTTTGTTTATTATTCAGGTTTAATGGTGGATCAGGGACAAAAACCCACCCACAATCAAATAAATGGAAATATACCTCTGGATGACGATTTGAGAGGAAAATTAGTTGAAGAAAGGGGAAAAAAGTCTATGTGTAAAGGATTAATCGATGACTCATGATCATTAATTAATCAGAGAACCCTTCGACACATAGAAAAAAGAAAGCCTACACACAGTAAAACAAAAAGATTAGTAAAAGAAGAAAGAAACAGAGGATAAAGATTAGCAGCTGTGATTAAAGATAAAAATAAAGGTTGAAGGTCAAAGGATAAATAAATAGAACAAATTTTTTAAACAGTGATAAAGCGAAAGTCAGCAAAGGATGATTATAAAGGTTTAAAGCCTTAAAGCAGAAGATTAAAGCCTAGTCAAGGTTTTAAAGTTAAAAGACAAATAGACAAAGGTTTAAAGAAGTGAATAAAGGGAAAGAAGCAACATGATGAATTATGAAGGCAAAAAGTGAGATCAGGCCTTAAAACACAGTTTATTGATGAAATTAAAGGAAAGATTAGGCTAAAGTAGCCTCGAAAGCATCAACAAAGAGAAGTTATTTCATCAAAAATATCAACTGACTCCTTTTGCCATTCTTTATATGAAAAGGCGAATCAGCAGTTATTACACAAAAGAATATAGTTTAAACTGTCAGGACAATTATTGTAAAAGATAATGATAAAGCCTTAAAGTCAATCTTTTCACCTGTTTTATCCTTAGAAAGTAAAGACAGAGTTATTAAAATAGAGAGGTATCTACAGATATTCCTACCTTATGCCTTGCTTGGTTTTTAAGGTCAGGAATGCATTTACTCTGTAATTAATAACACTTGAACCCTAGAAGAGTTCCACCTCCTCATTTGCAGCATAAATACTGCATTCAAACTCATTGTAAATGTTGGATTTTGACTGATGCTGGAATAATACATAGTCCTTTGAAGCTCTTGAAGAGAAATTGATGTCTTGGAACTCATGCATGATCTGATTTGCTTGTTTATGGAGAAGGATTGTTTGCAGGATCCATAGGCTTGGTTGATGGTGAAGTTTTCTTTTGTTTATGTTTTTCTAGTTTTCCATTTTGTATTCCATCTTGCTATATTGCAGTAGGACAAAGAATTTATATTAAGAAATGTTTCTAATGGCACCTTCAATCTGTTTGTCCTTCACTACCTTAATGTTTTCTTCTGCTAAGATACATTAGAGAAATCATTTATTGCTCTCTAATAAGTTCTTAGCTCATCCATTTCTTGGATAATATTAGATCAGTTAGCATCAATTATGATTTGTGGTTAGCCCTGCATATTGTTACCACTGAAATATTATGTTCTTGGAATCATCTCTTTAAAGAAGCTTTGTCTAGGTTTGTGAAAGGAGTTTGTGTAGAATCATGCTCTTTGCCTTTACTTAGCTAAAAAAATTTTAAGGAAACCTTATAGCTTTAATCTTGGATGCTAGATTTTTCTCTCCTTCTATGGTTATAGTTACTTGTATATCTTAAATGTTTATGCCCTAGATGATAAAATCTCTGGAAGTTGGATAAGTTTTTTTTTTCTGTGTTTTATCTGAATGTTTGTCTTAGGTTCTTCATATGCCTTTGATTCTCTTGCTGTTCTTATCAATGTTATAACTCCCTCAGTTTACAAATATATTAAGGATTCTGTTTCAGCCTTTTATTAGTTTGTTGTTCTCAATCTTTATGTCCATTTGATAAATCCATCATAACCTTAAAATATCCACCAACCAAGTAAACTTGCCCTGCAAATGTTCTTAAACCCCATTGATGAACTCATCTGGACCTTGTTAGACTCCATTGCCCAATGACTTAACAATCTTCCATGTTTCCTATCTAAAATCTATCAAAGTATCATGCCCAACCAAACCCAAACAAGCAAACTTGCACTTAATAACTAGCCTAAAATCAACCTCTTAAAAGAATCAAGCTATATCCTTACAAACATACTGAGAGATCCCTCTTTGAGACTAGGAGGGCTAGATCCTAGATCTCTAAAGCTTGGTTTGATGTTACCCTTGTCAATTTGTATCTCAATCAATCTTGAAAATTATGAGGAGCTAACATATTGGCGATCATGGTGGGACCTCTGAGTTTATAGTTGCCAAGCAAGCTATTATAGGCTCTTTAGTCCTTCAGTTACTACAAAAGATTAGCTGATAAGCCATAGAGTAGACTTTGTTTGTTTCATCACCTTAGCTAAGTGTTGAAACAGGTATAGGCCACTCTCACAACCATAGAACCACTTAAAAACTCAGGAAAACCCAAAAACATTTCAGATTGGTTTCATAATAAACGTTGGTGGTGGACCATAGAACATTTTACCTCCAAAAGAGCTAAATATTTCCACCTGGTGACTCCACAACCTCCAAAAGACCTAATGACTCCACTGGAATAAGACTATGAACTAGTTGAAAAGATACAGTGACCTATTTTTACAAACATGGATCCAAGTATAGGCAGAGAAGCTAAACTAGATACATTATTGGATATAATGGAAAAAATGATGTACATAATTGATAAAATATTAGATAGGCATGAGGCCGATACATATATTGATTATCCAGAACAACCCATGCTTTCTCCTAATCAAACAAAAAATTAACCACTACAAGACATATACAACAAGAAAAATATGTATGATGAGCAAGATTGCCAAGAAAACAATGAAGAAGGTTGTTAAGAAAGTCCTGACAGCTTACCTTTATCTTGTATTGTGCCTTTATGAGAAGAAGAGACATAACAACTATAGTCTCTTCCTTTATGTTATAACTCATTTTAGATTATTAAAGAAGAATGACATTCTAACTATCTATTAGAAATAACTCATGAATCCCATGTTCAAATTAACCATCACAAAGATCAAGAAGAGTTGTTTGAGAGCCAAAAAGATCAGGAAAAAGAAGAAAGTCCTCAAGGTATTCCTGCACGCACAAGTAAAGATTCACTAGGAAAGGCTCAAGAAGATATCCATCCTCAAAGACAGTCAACACAAGAGAAAGAGGATTGTTTTACTTCTGTCCAAAGAAAAATAAAAATTCCTCCTCTTTTGACAAAAGAAGAAATTGATCAAATATTAAATAAACAACCAGCCCTCAAAACTTCATTTGAACAAAAAACTTCTGCTCATCTACCTACTGAACCTTGTTGTCTTGAACCAGAAAATAAACTTGTAGAACAACTTAAAGAAAAACAAATTGATAACCCAATATGTTTGATTGGTGAGATTGTTTATACTAATGATTTTCCAATCTTCGATCAGTCTAATTATGATTATGAGATTAAAGAAGAAACTAATCATGCAGGGAAACCAACAGTTGATTGATGTCATGAATTTCATTATCATTAGCTTGAAAGTAGCAATCAACCAATCCAATCCATCAAAAATAGCTTTCACATAATTGGGAGTTAGCAATCTATCATTTGTGATGATGAGGTTGAGAAGAAAGAGAAATTTCTTGAGCAAGCTGAAGATAAGGAACCTCCCCTGAAAAGGTGGAGGTAATTAAAAATACTCTTGCTCAAGAACATGATGATCTCTTCACAGAGTATAGTTCACTGAATCAGAGCATACCAGGACTACAAGAGGACATCACTACAATATATGATGAGTCCTCTAGTTCAGATGCTATTGAAGATGAGGAAGAAGTTCTTTCTCAAAAGAATCTTAAGCTTGATCCAATGGAGGAAAAAGTAAGCTTGGTTGAAACCTATCTTCCAAATATTCATAACCAGGCATTGTTTCAAGATCCCTATGCTCATTTTTTAAAGACATTTGAGGAAGGTATAGAGATTGTTAGAAGCAGTGTATCACCGATTGAAAAAAAATAAATTGAGCATTGTTACTAATGAACAAGTGAGATGGGAGTGGAACTGTCTATTCAACATGCTCAAACAGATGAGCAAAGACTAGTCATGGAACCATCTGATTGATTGCATGTATTGGAAAAGAGAGTTTTTCAGATAAACATGTAAATATTTCAGAGTTAGATTAGGGTAGGTAGGAATGTCAATAAAGCTCAACCCTTTGAGCATTTAGTTGGTTTTTTGTTTTTTCTTTGAAAGAAAAATTGAAAAAATACAAAGACAATAGAAAAAAAGAAAAAGAGGGCGGATTAGAAAAATAAGAAAGGTACAGCCCCATACCCAAAAAAGAAAGAGAATCTGAAAGTGTGCAAGCTCAAATGCCACTACCAAAAGAAAACACTACTATTTTAGTCATACAGCCTAATCATGACTAGATAGATTTCAATTTGCTGCTGATAGGTTAGTGAAGAAGATTTTCCAAACTGTTTAATCTTGGCTTATCAGTAGAATAGATTAGGATAGAGAAAGAATGGTTCAAACATGCTCAAAATCTGAACCAAAGGAAAGAAAGAAAAGATGGCTCTAAGTAGATCAAAACTTGAGCCAAGAAGAAAGAAGGATGTCTTTAATTTTTAGATCTTAAGCCTTCACAATTTTGTTTTTATTTTCTGCAAATAAATTCTATGAGCAGCTTGTACATAAAACCATAGAAACTACAACAAATCAGAATGTTTAATCCTGGTTTGTCTGTGTTTAAATTTCTATTTTAGAATGTAGAGAATGCAGATCTGTCAAACAGCTTAATCTTGATAGATAGTAGATTAGGTAGAGAAGTTTATGAGTCCAACTGTTTAATCTGGACTCTTGGAAGAAATAAAGGTAGCCTTAGATAGTTTTGTATTTCTATTTTCAAAAAAATTGTAAAAGAGATGCCAGTCCAAGTGCACTCAAGAGAAGAAAAATTCTAGGACAAGTAGTTTTGGGTAGGTAGAGGTGTTGTCTTAAAGAGTTTTCATGCTGCAGGTCATTGAAGAATTTTCAAAATGCAAAGAAAATCAACAAGAAAACCAAGAAATTCTTCCCAATGGATGAGGCACTGGTCTACTAAAATCTAGAGATTGATAAACTAAGGTTCTGGACACCTAAATGGGCAAGCTGTCCTCCCCAAGTGGAGCCACTATTATCCATCAGTAAATTTTGTCACAACAAATGATGGTTAAATATGTTCTTAAGCCTTCAAGAAGAAATATTCATGGAAAACTGCTAGTTCTTGAAGCCTTCTTGGTGTCTTTTATTTTACAAATCATCTTCACTGCTGTTTCCACAAAGAATCCTTGAAAATCCTGTTGTTTCCAAAGAAAAAACTATTTTCTAAGGCCCCATTTCCATCATTTCATTCCCCCCATCTCATCTTCACAACTGCCCCCATATCACTCATTTTTCCCCTTTACTTATCCTTCATTCCTTCTAAAAATCCCCCTTTTCTCCCTCATGTACCCTCATTTTCCCATAAAAAATTGTTAAACCTATAAAAACCCCTTCTTTTGGTTTAAAACCCTCTTTTTATCCTTATCGGAACCCTTTTTTCAGGCCTTAAAATCCTTTACTTTTTCCTAACTCCAACCCTTTTAACTTTAAGCTTTTAAGCGCTTTTCCATTCTAGCCCTTATCGTTTTCTCCATATGACTTAGTCCCACAACCGGGCGCTTAAACCCTTTGCCACCTTCCCTTATTTTCTTCTCGACAGATCTGGACCGTCGATCTCACCAGATTGAACGGTAGCCAAAACCCCTCCACTTCCCCAACTCCTCATCCACCACCTCCCCCCATAATCCATCTCCACCGTCGATCATATTTGATCTAACGACCATCGCACCATTCCTCCACTTCAACCGCAGGCACTTCTCGGTCCACAAGTCAAACCTTTGGTGCCCCCGTAGTTAACCAGCCTAACTACGGGAGATCTCAGATGAACGGTTGAGATTCATTGCAGAAGCACAAGGTAGGAAAACCTTTCGTACCCCCCAGTCCCCCCGCAATAGATCTCAACCATAGATCTTGTAGATCTAACGGCTATCGCGCTCCCTGCTTCTCCTCTTTCTCCCAACGCGCACTCTTGCTACCCGACAAAAGAATCCACATCATCTCCGGGCCCACCATCCACTAATATTTCATCAGCCGACTCTTTGCCCGCCACTTGTCCTCCACCAATACCTTCCCATCGATCAACTTCATTCCATCGCGCTCGCTTACCACAGTTGATCTGCATCCCCGCAGATTGGACGACTGATGCATTCCAATCACCCAAACCCCTCCAACGTGCATCTTGCACGCGAAATAGGTGGTATTGGGGTGGATAGGTGTCATAAACTATATGGAATCGTGTTCAAAACACCCAAAACCGCTAACCACCCAAATTCAATGCGAAAACTGCCTTTTCCCCAGAAAACCGCTTTCCCAATTTCTGTGCCAAATTCAATTTTTTCGTGGATTTTCTTGGTTCTGCCTGTGGGACCCTTCCTCTCATGCATTTACCTTCCCTCTGCACTACTCCTTTGCCTTCGCCAAACCTCTGAAATGCAGTAAATCCACAAAAGCACAGGTTTTATTAAATTTTTTTGTTTATTATGCAGGTTTAATGGCAGATCAGGGACGAAAGCCCTCCCATAGTCAAATAAATGGCAATAGACCTCTGGATGACGATCCGAGAGGCAAAGTAGCTGAAGAAAGGGGACAAAAGTCTATGTGTAAAGGATTAATCGATGACTCATGATCATTAATTAATCAGAGAACCCTCTGATGAACATCCGGCTTCAAGGTGATCCTCATAACACCCATATCCCTGAAAATCCATTTTATCTTAGAGAACTTTGTAGGGAAAAGGTCCTAATACTTGGTCAAAAACTCCGCGATCTTTCCAACTGTATCGTCATCCTATTAATCCCCAATTTTGGCCATCTTGGGCTACTCTTCCATGCCAATGTTGACTTCCATCAGTGTTAATGGTTTGGTTACATACACTTCCTGCAATAGAGGTCCTGCAACTGCACACTCTACTTCCAACTTTGGGATAGTGATATTTCAAGGGTCCTCATCGCAGTCTTCTAATGAAAAATTTTACAGTTGACAATGTCCTGCATCTGCGCATCCTAAGTTGTCGCAACACATTCTCTCCTAGATAAGGCTCATCAAAGACCAGAGCATCTATATCTTGCAAGGCTTCATCTAGTTTCTCCATCCCTCCTACTAACCCAAACGTCACCATGAAATCCTTTGTCATTGTACCCTAGTGGAAATTGCACTGATGTAGCTCCACATCTACATACCAGGTAGTGGGGATTGGTCCCAAAAAATGAATAAACATATGGAACCATTAATTCCAAGTCTTTTCGTTCCAGATCTCCATCCACGTAGCCAGGTGCTTGCGTGGGTGCCCATGACCAAAGAAGAGTTCCATGGGTGGGTTATCTCGAGGTTCAAATTGTAGGATCATCATTTTTCAGCATTCCTTCCAGTCCTGGAAAGCCTCCTTATAAGTTTCCCACCACCGAGCAGGGGTTGCGTGCATAGCCAAGTCAAGTGCCCAAAACCTCCTTTCTTCAGGGACATGTGCTTCAAATTATTTAAGAAAGTCCTTAAAACTACCAGAACCAAAAAAGTAGGGTAGTTATCTTACCTCTGAGGAGATGCATCAGAAGCTTGTTGTGATCTTAAGGCACCGCAGTGCAGATACGTCATGCAACCAATTCTGCTAATTTTCTATCTCACCATTTGATTCTGAGAGGCATTCGTTGTATTTATCCTAACACAACATGCCATCATCCATGGGGTTGATCCAATCATCATCTCGGGCAGTCAGTTTTTAAATGTGATCAACATCCTCCTCCTCATGCACCGGCTCTGTATATCGTTCACCTTATGTTGGATCCAGGGGGACTATTACCCACGTACCCTCATTCTAAAATACCACACTTTTTCTTTTCAAATTGATGATACACCCCATGTCAATGGCCCAGTCAAGACCTAAGAGAGCAGGATAAGGGTTTGCATCATCCACAATCTAGATTACTTCAAAATCTACATAGACTTTAACTCTTGCAATGTCTACCACAACCTGCGGCAGCTTGCCTAGTGGAATGATCTTCTGTTGGGTAGGCATTCGTAACTGAATAGTGGACCACTTTTTCTTGGGTTCTCCCATCCTTTACTAGGTTTGCTTGGGTACGAAATTATCATCTGATCCTAAGTTGAGGATGACTTGATCCATTTCATAAAATTCAATTTGCGTAGTCATACACAACTCCTGACCAATCCTTATTTTGTTGTTATAAATATTGTTCACGATTTTAACCTCCATTTGTGGGGTAGCCTTTTCTGCGCAATTATCTATTAATTATTGGAGATTCTCCACTGCCTTCTAATCGTGCAACAATTTCATGCATTCCTAAAGGAATGACTTAGCCGCTTCATCTTCTTTTTTATCTACCAAAGTTCTTAAGGTGAAGGTTTCATTCTTAAAAAATTATTTCCTATCCTTGATGAAGGTCTCTTTCTCTTTTTGCAAGTCCATGCTATCCCTTTTGTCAAAATCCTTCCTGATCAATGGTTCAGGCACAAATTTTTCCTCACCTCCTCCAGTGGCAATGCCACTGTGTGTAATTACATTGATACTTGGCCCATCATCCCGTGGTTCCACCTTAACTCATTGTACATTTTGCGTGGTTGTCTGTTGTTTCTCCTACATCTTCGCTATCATCACCAGACAATCTTCAATTACATGGCTGAACTGTCTGCAATATTTGGAGGATTGGTGCGCAGGGTTTGGGTAGTCTTACATAATGTCCCACATCCCCACAATTGTAGCAAATTATTTGCCCTCATCCTCTACCTGTGCTTCAGCCTCTCCCTCCTCCTCATCCTCTTACAGGGGATCCTCCTCTCCCAGAGGGAGATAATGGCGATGAAGGGTCAGCCTGTACCCTGTATAGGTTTTTCCTATCTACCATTAGTTCGAATGTTCGACAGTTGTGTTCGTCATGACCTACTAATGAGAAAAATCTGCACCATTGTTGCTTTAGTTTTGGAACAAAGGCACTTAGTCATGGGAAATGATCTATATCATGTATTTCTACTACCCAACAGTTAGTGCACCACAGCGTGGGGGTACTTGGTCCAGCCATGTCTCTAGGTCATAGAGGACTCAGTCCCCCAGCCTACATATAATCTAACAATAGAGGGAATTGATCCTTAGTGTGGCCTGACACCCTGTAGAATATGCACCATACATTCATTCTAGATTATTTTCCTCGATCTCTTCGCAAATTCTAAATTTATAAGTGCATCGCCTCTAGCTGGTTCTGGATCTGCAGTGCTGTAAATTGAGTATTGTCCCTTGGCGCAGCTTCCAGCTTCATGGAAATCTCGAGGGCTTCTTTCTAGGACTCGATTATCTGCTATCACATAGGTCCACGTAGATGTGGTAACATCATGGTGATTAACCACTCCTTGTGTTGTTTGCCCTCATAGACAAATCCTCCATCACTAATGAACTTCTTCAACTGCTGGTCAGATTCCCAGACGGACTCTGTAGGTCCCTGCTTAAAATATTTCAATTAGACCACGCATTTGTTAGAAAATTATATATTACAGAGCAATGAAACACATAAAATATGCACAAAACACAAGCACACAAAACACATAAAACCAGAGAGACACAGATATACGTGGCTCACCCAGTTTGGGTTACGTCCACCTTGAACAGCTAGTCCTTCCCTTCTATTATCCAACAAAATGAAGAGACACAACCTACAACAGATCCTCTGTAATATCCTTTATTCTATCTCACAGTCACCCTATCTGTTTCTCACTCTGATAATACACATACAATACACAGTCACAATACAATACCCTCATAAAAGAGAGGGGTTGCCTTCTAAGGAAAAAAACCCTAAAGTAAGCATAACTTCTACCGTCAAATCATCTGCCTAATGAACGACCCAGATTGACTTGAAATTACTATACTTTTACAAGGACCCCCCTGGACCCCCCAGGCAGCGTTTATTTATGGGCAGCGCTGCCGCCCCATTAAGGTATAGGGGTCCAACACTGTGATACAAGATAAACAAGATAATCAGGCTCCACACCCAACAACATTGAGAATAGGACTTAGGCATCTATAAATATTGCTTTAGGGAATCCTTATTGTCTTGTATTGAAGGATTCACGTGTTGAACAATGTATCCAATGAACCAATCCAGTGGCCTTCCTTTAAAGGCTATGGATAGTTGTGCACTCTTGACAACATCATTATTAATATTACGCGTAGTCCATACCGATTTTTCTACAAGCCAAAATCGATCCATATCCTCATCCCCCACACCCTTAAAGGTGAGTGGCTTCATGTGCATACCCATATCGTTTGCAGGTGGTGGTGGAGGTGGGGTAGGAGAATTCTTACCCTTGCATGGGTTTTATGGTGGCGTATCTGGGGGACTGGTCTCTACGTGCGCAACCCCACCCTTGTTGAAGTCAGATGAATAACTTACAGGGTTGTATACCAATCTATCTCCTTCTTGATTAACCCGGTAGTATTTACCGCTTTGTGTAGTGCTTCCACTCGGGTCGGGGGTCATTCACTCGGTGTGGCTGCACATGACACTCTTTTCACAAAATAGCATCTTAATCAGTAGCAAAAATGTTTGTAAGGAATTTCCTCTAAACGCTTTGAAAAACCTTTGCTCAGCTTCAGAATAGGACACAAACTGATCGACTGCAAATTCTATTATAGATCCTCCCAAAACACTATCAACCCAGTGATCTATAGTCCGAGTGATCTTTTTATCAGCCTTTTCCAACTGTTGGATCAATTGAGGGGTCCATTGTTGTTACATAGCATTTTTTCACCATCCGTGCGATCCCCATCCCACACATTGGAGGACCATTTTTGTGACTAATAAGAAGTGTTATGCCTTGCAAAGACCATCATTGTATCCCTTGCCATGAGGAAAATATTCCTTCTGTTGACAATTCCTTGATCAAACCATCAGAAACACATGTTTTTGGGTTGGTGTTGGTAGACTGTTATGCCCTCACACCAATGAGGAAGATTAACACTGGGCCCTGCACCCATTGGCGCTCTATCCTAGTGAGCTACCCACGCCAATATATTTTTGGAATGTTTTTTAAAAATGGAGGTGGAGTTTCCATGATAACAACTTCGTGGGCGAGTCAGCCTAGGTGGTTCGACTGAATAACCACAACCACCCTCCTTTGAACTCTTATTTCCACCTTCTGGGGAAACCTCCCAAAGGATAAGGCCTCCCTTCCACCATTGTAGGGATCCCAACCTCATCCTCTCCCTCTATAAATAAAGCCATCTCCCATTTATACAATAGCTGACCAATTATAGCTGAAAGGCTGAAGAGAATTGCTGAACATTTTGCTAGGGAGATAGAATAGAGAAAGAGACCTTTGTCGAGAGAGAGCTTAGGCTTGTGTCCTCACCTCGTCTCAATTCCCCGACGATCCTTCAAGATGTGCTTTGACTGAACCCGCTGAAGGAGGCTGCGATGTCAAGGCTCCGGTTGTAATCTATTTCTTCTATTTATATATACATGACTATTGTCTAGTTCCCGTATTGTGTTAATATTGTATATTTTACACAATGTGTTTAGTCTTCCTTGACTGACTAGTTAGCTACGAATGTAATTATTTTCTTGTATGTTGCTCTTGTCTTTCATCCTTGTGCAGGAATACGAGTACCATTTTTGAAGGACCACGACCTGTCGGGACAGAGATCAAGAAGCCGCCACTACTATAACTGCAACAATCACATTGGACTGCAAGTAGGACAATCTATCCCAACCTATTTCATTCATTAGCTAGGAACCTACACATTAGCTTGTTCCCTTGTTGCTAGACCCACTCTAGGGCTAGAGGGATTATATCTATCTACAGAGAGGATTTACCTTTCCAACAAGTTGGTGACTCCACTGGGGAATCAGTGTGAGTTTGTAGTCTCGTTGCTCATTGGGAATTTTCCTTGTCGAGTCGACTTCGGTCGTTTTATTGCTTGTCTATCTTGTTTGGTTTGCTTGACTATTTGGAATCCTCCTGTTCAGCTCCAGAGTGTTAAGATTGACCTTTTCTCACTGGTTTTTCCCTTTTCCCATAGTTTTACATCTTGGCGCAGGTTTTCTTTGAACAGTCGTGCCAATTGGCGCTTGTTGCTTTTGTTGCAGTAGCACCAACCCATGTTTGGCACAAATTACTGCCTTACAAACGTGCTAAATCCTATAGGATTTGGTTTGACCTCCCTTCTGAGTTTTTGGTCAGTTGTGCTTGACTCTGGGTTGTTTCTTTGATTTGAAATTGGTCTTTTGGGCTTGTTTCGACTACTATACACTTGCTCTTCTCAGTTTTTTGTCTATTCTCTCATTGGTGTAGTTCATAGCCCTAGGGTTTCTAAGTTTCTTGTACTCACTGAGCCTTCTGATCGAAGTTCGAGTCTTTTGATTGTTGTCAGGTCGATTCCCTCATCAATTGTGTTAGCCTTTCTTGATCCTTTGTGTTTTGGTTTGTTGAATGATTACCTTTTTTTTTTTTTGACTCTCCATTTCTTCACTTCGAGCATAGATCAAGTTGCTCGTTTGGGTCATTTTGAAATCTTTTTGTTTGTTTGAAAGAGTGCATCATTGGTTTGAGTATGTTTTTATGTTTGTATTGCTTTTGAATGATTCATTTTAAGATCTCTACATTCGTAGTGCTCCAAACTAGTGTTCGCTTTGCTTTTTAATGTAATTAGTGCATTGTGTGCTTCATTCATTCAAAAAAAAAAAATATTCATTCTTTCGTTCGCATTGGAAATGAAAATTTCTTTTGTATAACTAGCTCTTAGTGAACTAGGAAAGAGTTTTTCGTTTCTCGTTTGGTTGTATTAGATGCATTGGTGGATTTCTTCTTATGATTTCACTATTTGCTACTTTATGAAAGATCTCTATCCTTCTCTTAATTAGCATTCATTGAATGGAAGATGGTGTTCTTTTGCATATATCATGCATTTAGGAAATTCGAGATCCAATTCAGTAGGGCCTTGAAACTAAAACATTAATTCAAGATAAACCTCAAAATTGAGTCAATCAATCTAAGGAAGCATTGTAACCTAACGCAAACATTTTTAGAGGTCTAGGCTAGTGACGTGTTTCGGCGTCGTTAAACCTAGTAGTTGTCGTTCACCACCTGACTTTCGACAGCACTAGTATGAACTTGTGCTCCCGGTACCATTGTGTATATCAAGGGACACCCTCATAGGTTCAAATCATTTATCCATAGGAAGCTGAGTCTTCCGCCCTTTAAACGTGATACACTGAACACAGCATTCAGGGAGACTACCTGCACATACATTAAGTTCTTGGTCATTTCTCTTTCATTTGATCACCAAGGTGTATATGGCAGTTCACAGAAACTTGGTACACCTTATTGCTTAGGTTACCTGAGTAGTCATTTAGATCTTTTCGTGACTCGTTAAAAAGGAAAAGATCATCGAGCACTTGTCCTTTCACACTCGTTTAAATCTAAAAGTGACTAGAGTCATCTTTTGTCTATTTCTTGACTCTTAAAACATGAAATAGCAAAGTTTTTTTTCTGGTGTCATAAAATTAATTGCCTACCATCACATACCTACTAAAATCTTTATGCTTGGCTTGTTTTTGCATTTCCTTAGAGGTTGATCTTAAAGCCTTGAATTGGCTATCTCTTTTTCCTTCCTGTATTGAATTATGTCATGGTGGAAGAACCACCAGTTTCTTCATCTTCTTCACTGCCTCCTAGTGGTAGTCCTTTTCCTGAAGTTTCTTTCGAAACCCCTCAATCCACTAGGCTTTCCAAGCTTGCATAGCCTATTCTCCAGAGTGTTCAACCTCTCGCTACCCGGTCTCCTCCTGAAGAGTCAGTTGAGTTCAATTAGCCACCTTAGGATGCTTGGTCTGGTTTTGGGAGTGAGGAATAATTCCCTCCTCTTATCTCGGGATCACCATTTTTAGCTATTGCTTTACCTCCTAGTCCTTGTCGTCTTTTCAATGATCTTACGACTTCGTCAGACATGGATTCTTCAAGTCTTGTCGGCAATGAAGAACTGCTTGTTCCTACAGGGGAATATAAGCTTTTACAAGAAGATCTCCCACATGTTTCTAGTCAACCTTCTCCTCAATCAGTGTCTCTTCCACTCGGTTATCGTACTTTTAGCAGATTATTTCTGATGTTGCGTCCATAGCACAGTCTAATACATCGAATCCTTGAAAGAGTTCGGTCCTTCCTTCATTAAGAATGTTGCCTTCGACACCTAGCTCGTCGGTCACTGTTACATCTATCCCGGTACAACCTACCGTTTGTGTGGCTTTGTCTGCACCGGTTGTGATGACTTAGTTGTCAGGATATTTTCACTCTCGCAGGTCTATTTTTCTTAATCCTACATGGCCTGTTAGACCCACCATGAGTAGATCACAAGCTCGCGTTGTGGAAACCACGCCTTCTTCTAGTATGGATACGGTTTCTATTTCTATCCCTGGCGGCCTTACTTTTGATGAGTATCTATTGGCTATTCAGCAGCAGAACTCTCAGAGTTCTCAGTAGCCCCAAGCTCCTGTCAATCCTCCGCATCACTATGATGTCTATGGTAACCCTGTTTATTTGCCTCCAATTGATCCTAATCAAGTTGTTTATCTACCTCCGGCTAATCCTTATCAGATCGTTCCTCATCAAGGGCCATTGATACAGGCACAACCCTCAGGCCTATAGGGACAACCCTTACAGGGACAACCTTTGGTCCAGCAGGGACAAACCTTTGGTCCTCAGGGACAACATTATGATCTGCAAGGACAACCCTTATAGGGTCAACCTTCGGTCCAACGAGGACAACCCTACAGTCCTTCCGATCAACCTCAGTTTCAACTAGGAGCGTCTTATGTTCCTAGGGGGAAAATGTATCCACCATAGGGACAACCTTTTGTGCAACAGCAGCAACCTTACGTTCCGCAAGGCAAAAATTTTGTGCAACAAGGACAACCCTATGGTCCTGCTCCGGGTCAACCTAGTTATCAGGGGAAACCTGGTCCATCGCAACCATTGGGACAACCTCTTCCACAAGGGAAACTTGGTGGCCCTCAGTATCCAGGCCAACCTACTCCGCAGGGACAGCCTGCCCAGCCTCAGCAGTCGATTCAAACTGCTCAACCCGCTTAGTAGCCAGTTCAACCTGTTCAACCAGCTCAACAGCCGATTTAACCTGTTCAACCAACTCAACAACCTGTTCAACCTGCTCAGCAGGTACCACCTGCTCAACCTCAAGGCGGTACTTACCCTCCTCAAGGTCAATATCAAGCTATATATAGTGCACCCCAAGGTTTCACTTATTACCCTCAAAATCAATCCCAGTTGGTGTATAATCCACCTCAAGTAAATGTTTACATTCCACAGTAGAATCCATATGTTGCTCAGCAAGGAACTTAATGGTATGCTTAGAATCAATATCCCAGTCCTCAACCCCAGTATGGGTAGAACTGTCTAGCTTATAAACCCTATGGATAGAATCCTCCGAGAAAAAACATATGGGGATAGAATTTCTCCCAGCCTGGGTGGAATGTTAACACTGGTCCTTATCAATGACCTCCCATGCCTTCAAATCCTCAATTTTCATTTCTCGCAATGTTGGAACTTCCTGATGTGTCAAAACTGGTCAACGATCCAATTCTTCATAATCTGTAATTGCCTCAAGTTCTAACCAAAATTCCTAGTGATTGTCCTAAGTTTGAGGGCAAGTCCAGAGAAGACCCCCAAGTGCACGTTATGACATACCATCTTTGGTGTTCCTCTAACTCGTGGGTTGAGGATTCTATCCGACTCCGTCTTTTCTAACAGACTCTTACTGGTGTCACTGCAAAGTGGTACAGTGAATTATCTCATGGCATATCTCAAGATTTCAACTCTTTATCAATGGCGTTTCTTACACATTTTTAGTTATCAGTTCGATATGAGACCAGGACACACCTCCTCACATCCTTGAAACAAGACCGAACTACTCATATCTCATATCATATTCATGAATGGAGACGCCAACATCGCTTGATCAAGTTTGAAATTCCTGATCAACTTCTAACAGATTGGTTCACCACCTCATTTTTCAATCAAATTTCTAAAGATATAGCTATGGGGGCATGTGTAACTGAAGAACAGACCATTTCTTGTGCCTAGTACCTTGATCTCGTGTACTCCCAGTCTAGCACATTATATGATATCTTGTCCGATTCTCCTTGACCTGGAACTTCCAAAGCACCAACGATGTCATCTTTTGACGATATCATCGGTTCCATGTCTTAGAATTCTCGAAAGTCTTCTCCTTCGAACCCTGGGAAGAAAAAATCTAATCCTTCCAATGATACTGCTTCTAAGTCTACCTCGAATTTTGGTAAAACCGTGGAAGTCAATGTTGTTCAAGCCAATCCAGCGGATAAAATTCCAAGGAGAAAAATAAGGGTAAAGGTAAGGCCAAATCCGATACCCCGAAACAAGATTCTAAGAAATCTCGTGTTGATGATGGTTTAAAACAAAAACTGAAGTACCCTTGTTTGATTTGTGACGAAGAGCACTACAAAAGGGACTGTCCTCGATGGGCCGAAGTGAGTAGATTGCTAAAAGGCACCCAAGGAACTTTGGCCATTCTCAAAGAAACTTTTCCATCACAGCAAACCCAGATGGTAGAGCAACCTCATTCCTCTGCCCCATTCGACTCTCAGGTTTTCATGATGAACCATTCTACATCCATTTCTATTGCTACCCGGTCGAAAGATTATATTGAACCACGTCAGGCAGCGGGGAAGGAGATCGTTGATGGTCCTCCTCCTCCGCCTGTTTCTGGCCCTCTTTAGATTGAAAGGCCCAGTACTGAGCCCGTTGTACGACCACCTTCCAAAGGTGTACCCTGTAAGTCTTCCTAGAATCCCAACGCCTGTGCTGCTCAAGATTACAATATTGTTGAGGATTCAGCTCAGGCGCCATATGAAATGTCCGCATTAGAAGTACTTTAGAGTTGTCCGTCTCAATGGAAGGCTTTGCTATCTACGATCGGCGGATTTGACCCGGCTGATTCGAGCCTTATCACTTTTGACTTGGAGAATTTCGTCCCACATCTCCCACACCAGCTTGCACTCATCATTCAAGTTGGAATTAATGGACTAAATATAAATCTTGCGGTTGTGGACGAGGGTGCATCTACGTGCATCATGTCATCTTCCTGCTGGAAAGCTATTGGATCTCCAGATTTTAATTCATCTCCAAATTATCTAGAAGCATTTGATGGAAGGGAATCTAAACCCATTGGTGTTCTCGCTAGTTTAACGATTACTTTAGAAGGGAAGACGATCAACGTTGAGGTTGAAGTATTTGATGCCAAGCTCAATTAAAATCTTCTCCTTGGTCACAGTTGGAATCATGCCATGCTATGCATCCCATCCACTATCTTTCGTGTTTTGAAATTTCTGCACGAAGGAAATATCGTTACTATTGATTAGTTATAATTCTTCACTTCTTCTGAGAACAACATTTCATATGTGGATAAAATTCCTATGCCTTACGAGAGCATAGGGTTGGGTCTCTTCAAATATCCTGCTCTCATGGGTATTTTTCCTCTTCCTCCACCCAACACTATTCATATTAATATTATCTCTCGGTTTGATGACCCGTGGATCATCCCTTTGCCTGAGCAGATCGATTATTTTGGAGATTCGATGTTGTTAAGTTTGATCAAGATTGACTACTGTGAACTTATTTCGGCTTCGGAGCCTCTGCCTCCTGATCATGCTCCTTTGAGCATGTCTCTTGAAACATATTCTCAATCCCCATGGCTTGGTGATTTGGATTTTCCTAATCCCTTGAAAGAGATATTTCCCTCTGATGAAGCCATCGTGGAAACTATGTCTCTCGAGGATCCTCTGTGGGACGATAGTCATCATTGTTCCTCGTTCATGCCTGGCCTCAGGGTCGTGTATATGTCTCTTGAGAGGTTTGCATCTCAGGTTCCTTCTCCTCCACTTCAAATTCCTATTTTTACACATGAAGTTTTTATGGAGGGTAACTTGAGTAATGTCACACAAACGATGCCTATTGACATTTCTGTGAAACCGAGATTGTTTAGAACATCCATATTGGGGTCACCTATTCTTCAGATGAAGTTCAAGTATATAATATCCTTTTCCGCGAGTTCCACGATGTCTTTGCATGGTATTATGAAGAGATTCCTAGCATCGATCCCATTATAGTGGTGCATGATATTCCTACATATCTTGGAGCAAGCCTATTCATCAACATCTTCGTCCTGTGCACCCTAGGAAGGTTGCTGCTATTAAGAGTGAAGTTGAAAAACTTCACAAAGCTAGTTTTATATATCCAATTCCCTTGACAGAATGGGTATCCAATATTGTCCATGTAAATAAAAAATAGGGCACCATTCGGGTCTGTGTTGATTATGGTGACATTAACCGGGCCTGCCCTAAGGATAATTATCCTACTCCCTGTATTGATAAAATTATTAATGACTGCATGGGGAGTGATATTGTTTCCCTTATGGATGCCTTTTCTGGCTACAACTAGATTAGCATTCTCTCGAGCGATCAACATAAGACTACCTTTATCTATCCCTGGGGTAATTTTGCGTACAAAAAGCTCCCTTTCGGTTTAAAAAATGTTGGGGTTACATTTCAGCGAGCGATGTCATACGCTTTCCATGATATTAAACACATCGTTCAGCCTTATATGGATGATCTTTCAGCTCATTCAGCTAAGCGTAAAGACCACCCTGACCATCTTCGTCATATTTTTCTTCGCTGTCAATGCTATAACATACGGCTGAATCCACATAAGTGCGTCTTCTACGTTGATTCTGGTAGACTCTTAGGGTTTATCGTTTCCAAATACGTAATTCGCCTTGATCCACTCAAAGTTGAGGCTATCATTAATCTCCCCTCTCCATCCTCATTACATCATCTACAGAGTCTGTAGGAGAAGGCTAACTTTTTACGTCGTTTTATACCTAACTATGCCGAAGTGGCTAAAGGATTCACACGATTACTAAAGCAGGGTGTTTTGTTCCTTTGGGATGAGATCGCTCAGAAGTCTTTCGATGCCTTAAAGACGTTGCTTGTCAACGCTCCTTTATTGCATCCTTCAAATTATCATTGCGATTATTCTCTCTATTTGGTCGCTGCTTTCAACACGATTTCCATGGTTTTGGTACAAGATAATGATTTCAGTGACAATAGTCGAAGATACACTCTACCGCATCGGAGTTGATTCCATTCTCCGCCAGTGTTTGACTCTCGAGGAGGCTAAGAAAGCCCTAAATGAATATCACAGTGGTGCCTGTGGTGGTCACATGTCTAGTTATGCTACTGCACAGAAAATTCTTCGTGCTGGGTATTTTTGGCCCACCATCTTCAAGGACTGCATTGTTGCTATTCATAAATTTCATGACTGCCAGATCTACTAGCGCAAGATGTGCGTGCCGCCTTCCCATTTCCACCCTGTCATTACCGTTGGTCCCTTTGCAAAGTGGGGCATCGATTTTATGACGTGTAACCCTTACTCAGCTGGGGGGCATGCTTATATCATCATATCCGTTGACTACTTCACCAAATGGGCTGAAGCAATTCCTACACTTATGCTTGACGGTAAGACAACTGCTAAGTTCATATTCAGTCACATCATTTCTAGGTTTGGTATCCCTCAAGCCATCGTTACGGATCATGGTTCCCATTTTCGGCATTATATGGTGGTAGAGTTGACTTCCATGTTGGGCCTATGTCACGACATCTCAACGTCGTACTATCCTCAGGAAAATGGCTAGGTTGAAGATGTGAATAAATTTCTTGTCACCATGATTCAACGTACGATTGGGATGAACAAATCAAACTGGAATCTCATGTTATTTTCGGCTCTTTTGGCATACTGAAACACAGTTAAGGATGCGACTAGATTCACTCCATTTCATCTTGTTTACGGTCTGGAAGCTACCCTTATGATTGAGCGTGAGATACCTTCGCTCAAGTTGGATGTTGAACTACTGCTGAACAGTTCACCAGAAGAAGAGTGTCTTCTCTACTTATAAAGGCTGGATGAAACTCACCGCTTTGCTGCTTTGGTCATTGAAGCACAGAAGAAGCGGGTCAAAGCTCATTTTGACTAGTCGGTTTCCCCTCGCTCCTTTGTAGAAGGAGACCTCATCCTCCTGTATGACCAAGCTCATGATAAGATGGGGGCAGGAAAATTTCAACCCATGTGGCATGGGCCCTACATTTTTAAACGTGTTTTGTAGAATGGGGCCTATGAGCTTATTGATTATGAAGGTCATCCTCTGAATCAGCCCAGAAATGGGTTGTATCTTAAAAAATATTATGCATGAGTCATTCGTGCATGTTTTGTGTACATAGGTGTTATTTTCATTTTTGTACATTTTTGGCTTGGTGTTCTTTGCAAGTGTTTACCTGCTTATTGGGTCGTTGCTTATTGTGTAGATGTCTATTACCCCTTACGTCGGTTTCGCGGATGGTGCTTCCCGCAATACCGGAACCTATCTTTAGTAACCTGGGTGATTTATGATCCTGCTGGCGAGTTGATAGATCTTCAAGGTATCTATCTAGGATGAACTACAAACAATTTTGTTGAGTATAGTGCTATCATTAAACTATTAACCGAAGTGATTACCCTTGGCATTCGTGCATTATTTGTAAATCTAGACTCGCAGCTTATCGTTCTTCAATTTAATGGACATTATTAAGTTAAAAAACCCTTCCATCTTAAGGTTGTATTTACGTGTTCATTTGCTGGAAAGACATTTTTATTAGATTACATATCAACATATTCCTAGGTGAATGAATGCATTAACTGATACAATGGCTAACATTGTATCAGATAGACATTTGCGTAATTTGCAAAAATCATCATCACATGACAGTATCCATAACAGGAAAATAGATGTATATATATATATATATATATATATATATATATATATATTGAATGTTTGCATTAGTGTGCATCATAAAGTTCAAAAATATGTGTTTCGCTTACATCCCGAGACATCATGTCTCTCAAAATATGCGTAAATAAAAAAAAAAATTAAACCTAGGTGTCTACTCGGCATGATGCTCATGATAGCATGTCACTGCCCATACAAGCCGCCTCAGCAAGCGGTGAACTCGATTTGACACCCCTGCAGTGTGTCTCTGGTATGCATGAGGAACATCATCGAATCGTGCATAATCCGGGATCCCACGGGAAATTCCCTCCAAATTGAGTATGATTTACTCCTCCTTTCCTCACTTTCCATGAGGGGCAACATCAAAGTCGTGAGGAACCCACCTCGCTATCGGGAACATACCTGCAAGTCTTTTTGGGCCAACATCTACATACATGGATTCAATGTCAGAACATACATAACAAAAAAAATCATAATACTCATGAACATAAAAAATGAGTCTCACCAAGTACTTCATCCCAATCCTCTCCTTCTGGGAGTGGGAGATCTACATCACCAGTGAAATATGTGCCAGAATAGGGCCAATCCTCCACGACGTTCAGCGGTCGGTGGAGCCACTCAAAGAACTCTGGTTTCTAGGACATCTGTTGACCGCCCCCTGACCTTGGCATCAGAG
Source organism: Pinus albicaulis (assembly GCA_034641835.2). Classification (NCBI taxonomy): domain Eukaryota; kingdom Viridiplantae; phylum Streptophyta; class Pinopsida; order Pinales; family Pinaceae; genus Pinus; species Pinus albicaulis. The sequence continues at coordinate 1,538,526,121 of CM076579.1, read as the reverse complement.
CTACCCATCGGGCCATCCGTGGCTCATGAGCTGGTGGTGTTGGGACTATAACCTCCTGACGCTGAAATATTGGTAGTCATTCCTAGATTAACGATACCAGAATAGACCAGTAACCAAACTATTTCAGTTTGGTTTTCTTGCACTTTGTCAGTTGACGTTTCATGTTGGTTGTCACTGTCTCTGCCCAGTTGTAGAGGGTCAGTGTCAGAAAATCTACAACAAGAAGTAGCTATGTCTTTGTTTCTTTGTGCGGTGCTTGCGATCCTGCAGCTCGCGTGATGGCGTGTAGCACTACCTTTAGTGCCAAGTCCAGAATAGTTTGAATATCAAATTTTCTGCTTCCTGATCCTTTCCTTGCCCCCGGACACACCCTGTCGATCACCATATTCATGTTCTCCATTGTGGGCTGGGTGCTGGTCAAGATTGGTACTGCCCCCCTTTGCGACAGCCTTGTTATGAAATAAACATCAGAAAATTCGATCTTGAGTTCCTAATCATGAATGATGAACTTTTCCTGGTCAACATCCCAGACACTAATCAAGTATTGCAGTATCTCTGGTTGAGCTCTAAGGCATTGTGTCATGAATAATTTCTTGAGCCCACAATTTCTAAGAGCTTCCATGCATCTTTTGTTTTCCATGGCATGTTCGTCTGCTTCACTATGTTCTCGTTCTTTCGATTCGATAACCATTTTTCCGCTTTATACCTACATAAAAATTCATATGATTGTTATTAGCTAAATTCAAAGCTTTTGTTTGGTTAAAATGGGCCCATTTTCTTGAATTTTTAAGTTAAAATTGTGCACTGCGATTGGCACGATTGTTTTATAAATAGTCGTGCCAATGGGCGCGCCCTAGTTCAGAAATTCGGTCGGCTGGCATGAGTCTGTGCCTCATACCTGTGCCAACCTCCACACCCTAAATTTTTCCAAATTCCCCCATAGACACATAAAATTGGGTTGCAGGTAATTTAAAAGGAATCAAAATTCAGGAAAGGATGATAGCTCTTACCTAGAACTGATGGATTCGAGATTGGTCTGTCGAATTGCCCGTTATCGCCGCTGTAAAATCACAGTCTAAAAAGGGTAACTATTTCTCCACAAGAGGTGAAATTGAAAAGTAATTATTTTTTACCACTTTTGGCATTTTATAACTTTTCAGAACCCTAATTAGGTTTTAAGACATATTTTTCGATTATTTGACTATGTTATTTCGAGAAATGGGTTTTACGTGCGTCTCTTGTGTACTGATAGGTTTTTAATGTGACGATGATGAAGTAACGAGTTGTATTTTATAATTTTTCGGACTCGGTAAAAACACGGAAAAGTCACTGTTGGAGTGATATTTCAGCTCTTTTCTGACTCTCTAAAACTGAAAATATTGTCGAGACTCTTGTCGTTTTTAACTTGTTAAATGGCTACGAAACGATATCTACCCAGTATACGTTTACCCCTTTTTCGGGTTGGGATAGATTATTTACGAAAAAGGAATACCTTAGCCTATCGTGACTAAGAGGTTCTCTCGAATATTGTTTTCTACCTTTTCGGATCTGAGGGACTATTTATGAAAAGGGACCTGCTGGAGTTTTATTTTCTACTTCTTTTCAAACTCTCTAAAAATGAAAATATGTCGAGTTCTTCCTTTGTCAGACTCGTTAAACTCTGATGACATCGGAAATTTGTCGTCATGACGTTAACCGAGTTCCTCCTTCCTAGGGCTCGTAGAATGTACTAGGATGGATTTGTTTGAAGGAAAAACTTACATCACAAGCATATGCTATCCCCTTCAAGCTTGTTTTTCAAAAATAATTGGGGTACTCACCAGAAATGGTGGGGGGAAATGGAACCATTTTTTAGTTGTGTCGGCAGTATGTCGCTCTTGAACATGACACTCATTTGCATTGATGTTGGGTTGGGGACATCTCATTACGTCATTTTTTCCTACATGGGTTAGGGTAATCTATTTTGGCCCCTAATCTGCTCTTTGCCAGGTCATCATGACCTCAAATCCCTTGATGTCAAATATTTCCAAATCTAGAGTCGTGTTGCTGATATGTTCAAGAGAAGTTTGCCTCTGCAGTTTTCAACCTTCCTTTGTTTGGTCTTGATTCACTATCATCATCTTCCTCTATCTTGTGTCGATGATGTGGGAAACATTATGGCCCTCCTTCGGCCGAGTCACTTCCTGTCAAATTCAGCTCATTATCCAGGAAGTTGACCTAGAGACTCCCTTCTGGTACCTCAGATCTTGCATACCTCAATGGAAAGTTCTTCGCATTCGACGACAGGTCCACATCATTGGCCTTCGATCGAGTGATTATGCGGGTGTTCGATGCCAGATCACAGTTAAAATTATATGGATTGTACCTGTTGTACCTTGAGAGCCATTGTCATTATTGGTGGTTTCTCTCATGCCTGTTAACAACTTTCATCATTGGCCGGTAATCAGGTGATTTTCTTGCATGTTCAACTTTAGCTCACATATTCGCATGCTTGAATTTGTACTTGTTCGAGTCGAGATAGAGTGCAAGACCCTCGTTTTTGTCTAATAAGATCTAGGCTATGGGATATTATGGTTTATCATGACTTATTGCATGATTCTTTTTTATTGGATGGCTGCGACCATACCTGAGTCGATTTGCTGATCCTTACTATTGGATGGCTACGTCCATACCTTGGATCTCAGTTTTTATGTACTCTGTTATGGATGGTTGCGCCCATGCCACATGTTCATGTATCAGAGATATCAATTGTATTTGTACTTGCAGGTATTCTGACAGTAGTGTTTTGTTCGAACACGTTCTCATAAAGAATTTAACCCCTCCCTTTCTCTCAGACCTCATGCTTTAGGGGGCATCTGTTACACAACATTTTGTCACCGTCCCTGCAATCCCCATCCCGCACATTGGAGGAAAATTTATATGACTAATAATAAGTTTCATGCCTTGAAAAGACCATCATTGTTTCCCTTTCCATGAGGACAAACTTCCTTCTGTTGACAATTCCTTGAGCAGACCATCAGAAACACATGTTTTTGGGTTGGCCTTGGTAGACCATGATGCCCTCGCGCCAATGAGGAAAATTAACGCTAGGCCCCATGCCCATTGGCACTTTGTCCTAGTGAGCTACCCACACCAAGTTGTTTTTGGAATGTTTTTTAAAAATAGAGGCGAAGTTTCCATGATAACAACTTTGTGGGCGAGTCAGCCTGGGTGGTTCGACTGAATAACCATGACCACCCTCCTTTGGCCTCTTGTTTCCATCTTATGGGGAAACCTCCCAAAGGATAAGGCCTCACTTCCACCATTGTAGGGATCCCAGCCTCCTCCTCTCCCTATAAATAAAGATATCTCCCATTGATACAGTATCTAAACAATTCTATATGAAAGGATGAAGAGAATTGCTGAACATATTGCTAGGGAGATAGAACAAAGAAAGAGACCTTTGTCAAGAGAGAGCTTAGGCTTTTGTCCTAACCTTGTCCCAATTACTCGACGATCCTTCGAGACGTGCTTCGATTGAACCCACTGAAGGAGGCTGTGATGTCAGGGCTTAGTTTTAATCTGTTTCTTCTATTTATATATACATGACTATTTTCTGGTTCCCATCTTGTGTTAATATGGTTTATTTTAATCAATGTGTTTAGTATTCCTTGAATGACTAGTTAGCTACGAATGCAATTATTTTCTTGTATGTTTCTCTTGTCTTTGATCTTTGTGCAGGAATACGAGTACCATTACTAAAGGACCACGACCTGTTGGGACAGAGATCAAGAGGCTGCCACTACTATAGCTGCGAAAATCATGTTGGACTCCAGGTAGGAAAATCTATCCCAACCTATTTCACTCATTAGCTAGGAACCTACACATTAGCTTGTTCCCTTGTTGCTAGACCCACTCTAGGGCTAGAGGGATCGTACCTGTCCGGAGAGAGGATTTACCTTTCCAACAACTGTGTGACCTAATCATCTTTCCAACAGGTCTGGAATTTGTCCAACCTTGCCAACCACTCCTGCAGTTCGTGTGCGAAGGTTACAAAGAATATTTCATGCACTTTTGTAAAAATGTACTTGTTCTTCAAATCTTTGGCAGTCAACTTCTTACTTCTATTCTCTTTTAGGGAAAACTTCTGAATCTGCTTTTCAAACCAGTCCTTGAGTTCAGGCTTCAATGGATACCAATGACCCCATGGCATTACCAGATCTCTTTATAAAAATGCTCTTGGTCCTAGCAATAGAACCATTTGTTGGTTTTAGCGGTCTTGACCCAGGTTCGGTTTTAAGGTTTACCAAAAAATCCCTATATTATTGGCCCTTTCAACAATGGCCTGCTTGCACAAGTTAAGGTCTCACCCGAAGTAGTATGGGAGGGTGTTGGAACCAGATTTCCGCACCTCAAGAGAGAGAAAGTTAATTAAGGTGGGTCCACTCAGATCTAACAGACCTGCGCTGGAGAAGCCCTAACACATAAACCTGTAACAATATATCAGCGGAGTAAATTAAGCGAAGCTCATAAATAATTAGATAGCATGTTAACAAAATCAAGGCGACTAATCCTATCCAGATCTATGCATTCATTCCCTTTTACAATATCACATCCACGTGTGCATCAATAAATCATTAGTATTAAACGAACATATATAACTCTAGAAATAACGCAGAGAGCAACCAATAACCATAACACATAAGTACTCAGCTATCACAAAACAATATTCTCATTAATTAATATCCAGATCCAACTTACAGACTCTATTTACCACCCCGCACACATAGCCAGTGGGTTCTGCACACAACAGGACTTAGGGTCTTCACGCACACATCCAGCAGGATCCCTACCCATACAATCCACACAACATATTTGCATATTTGTTTTCAAGCTTGATCAGTTGAAAGCTTACTTAGACTTATCTATCTATTTATATCATCTTAGCCTGCGCTACTATATGGTCCGAAAACTATGGTTTGCGGACTCTTGGTCTACCCTTTGACCCATTACAATTAATTTGGGGCTTTGACCCACCCCAAAGCCCCTGTGCTAGATTAAATATTACAAAACTGGACCAAAATTGTGGTTAGGGGGCCCCGCTCCAACACAAGTCTTCTACAATGTTGTAGTTCTCGGTAGCACGTGTAGAAGTATTATGATTCATGCGATGAAGGGTCCCTTTGGGGGGACGAATGACATGGTCAACAGGAGGCCTTTCGATATGAAGATCATTGGGAAATGGTGGATTTGAACTCGAGACAACGTCTTGAGCATTATTTATTGGAGTTCCATAGTTCTTAGCTTGAGTTTGGAGATAAATTGTCTCCATGCCATAAATGGTGGATGGTCCTTCGCCAGAAGGTTGAGAACCACCATTTCACCCTTGCGGGGATTGTGGTGGGTTTGCAACAAGATGTTGTTTCTGATTTTGATTAGGGAAAGGGTTTTGTAGGACAACAAGGTTCCTCCTAATATCCTTTTGTGTAATAAAGTATGTGCATTTCTAAAGGCAAGGAAATTTATATGTCAAGTGGTCCTTGACACATATTTTTCAAGGAAAACTTGTAGTCTTCCCTTTCCCTTTGTCAAAAACAGTTTTCTAATTTGGATTATTCTGGGTAACAGGATGCTCCTCAGAAGGAGAGGTATTTTTCTTGTTCTTCTTTTTTTACCACTGGGTTTTTGTGTAGACTGCACAGATTTTACCACAACAGTAAGAAGAGCAGGCAATTGGGTAGTGATAGTGGCAGCTGACGATAGCTGGGAAGCTTTCCCACTAAGTTGTTTTACAGAATTCCCAAAGGTTGCGCCAATGATATCCTAGGCATGTGCTCCAGGTTTCTAACTAGTGGGAGCATTGGAGTTTCTATGGGCATGGGGGAGTAATTCATACAACATGCCAGATTGTGAATAGATCAAGTATAGATGTTGGGAAAGACAAATGGATTGGTCTTCTGTGACCACACCAGGTCTTCCTTAGCAATGGTAGGAAGAAGCAACTTGCATAACCAATATGCTAATAGATAATTCAGAATTGGGGCCTTGACAAGCATCCCCCTACACTCCATTCATGGATCTGATCGAAGATATGGTTGGCAGTGCCTTGGCACAACATGGTGATAAGTTCCATTCCGGTTTCATAGTGGATAGGGAGCTGAAATGGTTTGAGAAATTACATTTGTAAGGCACCAAATGTGTTAACTCAGTCACATGGTAACTCAATGTACCACTTGGCAACGTTTCTTGTGAGGGTGTTGGGGAACTGTCAGAGCTAGATACTGTCATCCACCATGGAATTAGAAAAAGACCATAGATGATAGGTGGTGACATGTGTGGCTGGGTCATCCATTTGTTTCCCATAGAACTTAGGGATATATGTAGGAATCTTATGCGGTAGAAGAGGCCAAAGTGGGTTGTGGTTGATGGCATCTTATTCAATTTATATAGATCGGGGATGTCTAAAGTTTCCAAACATGGAAATTGTGTGATTAGCCCCGAATATGACCAAGGAGATGTTGGATGGCCAAAAGGACCATAGGGTCCTCCCATCAAATTTTTCCCAATGGGGTATGCAGGACTCGTCAGATAATAATTTCTTGGTAGAGGCAGTGTAGGGATGTAAGGTGGTTGTCAATAAGATTTGTTAAGTTGCGATACCAAAGGTTGTTTTCCCCCAGGATAATAGTTCCCCCCCTTGTCCCATTTGATTTTTTGGAAGCTTACCCAAAAAGACGTGACAATATTCTCTTATGGAATAATGTTGGCCGCAAAATTTACATTTGGTATAGAACCTACATTAAAGGGTTGAACAATAAGAGGAATTGAATTAACAATGGATTGACCTTCCTGTCCCATAGATTGGAGAGGTACCAAAGTGCCCCATGACATATATGTTTTGGTAACACTACTCCCTGGTATCGAGGCCAAGGGGTTTGAACTCAGCAAGGGATTTCAATTGAAAGGGTTATTGAAAGGAACCATGGTAGCCATGCTAGTAGAAGTGGTAACTAGAAGTCCGGGAGTAGACATGAAAGGAGTGGAGACTCCACTCCACTCACAAAAGGGTGTAACCAAGCTGTTGGGACTAGGAATATTCTGGCTAGTAGGGTTTCTTGATAGTTGTGAAGAACTGACAACAGGTGGGGGAGGTGGAGGTGGAACCGAGTTGGCCACTAAAGCCAACGACCCATTGGTTGCTAGTTGTACATTGGATGTGGGTGTAGCTAAAGACATCATAGGTATTGATGCTACCTAAAGAAACATAGGCCCAAGAGGTTCAGTGAGAGGAGGATGATAAGGAGTTGCTACTCCTTCAGTGAAAGGATCCTGAGGAAATATAGTATCCTGGGAAGCGACGTGTAAAACAGGGTTTGGCATTGGAGACTATTCTTCCGAAGAAGAATCTAGGTCACCGAGACTCGACAAATACTCCAGGTTCAATGGAGGAAGACATATTTTCCACCTAGACATATGAAAAGGGTCGAAGGATACCACGATGACCAATAAATTGCATCAAAATTTTAAAGTGATATATTTTTTAGTCACAATGATAATCAAACCAACACTTAAAATAAAAACTTTAAAGTCAATCAACAGGTCGCCAAAGGGGGATGACCTTGTCTAAGAATCACCATTCACTATAGATGAACCCAGTATCACAATGGAAAACAGATAAAGTTGGTCATTTTTACAATTACGGTTACTCTTGAGCTTCGCTTGAACCTCATATAATGGGGCCAAGTACTCTCGTGAAGATGAGCATCCTCCCAAAAACCAAATACATAATAGGTTTGTCTGTGTCAGGTACTAGGGAAGCCTGCCCAAGTCAACTTGTGTTTGTCCCTAAAGTATGACCACTATGGTCACCTCAAATCACAGACACCACTGGGGGGGTCACGCTCATGGACAACATGTTGTATGAGAAGAGCACCCTGATTCCCGATCCAATTTCGACATCCCCGAAGGGAACCCCAATTAATAAAATGCCCAAATGAAATGTGATCGAAGGCGAGCTACCTTCTCACACACTCCAATGTTGTCTCGTGTTTAAATCATTTGTGAGGGGAGAAATCCTGGATGATGTGAGTGCAGTAGGATTTTCACTCTTTAATGACACTAGTCACAAGTTTTGCGATCTTGGGAAGTTTTCTCACACTGCCTAATCCAAGATCCTAGCTGGAACTAATATTTTTTTAATCTCAGAAAAGTGTTATGGATTGATTTTTTTAAGTGATTTTTTTTAGCGTACTTGCATTTAAGTCTTTGGAGGGGGATTGGACGTATGTAATTTATGTGACTCTATCACAAACCACGCAGAAAATTATTTTCAATTTTGTTCAATGAAAAATTTATTCTACAAGGATAAATCAATTTATACATCCATGCAACAAGACACATCCAAAATGCAGTTCAAACTATAAAATACATAGATACCAATGCTCTCGAAAAACTAACTAACCCAATATATTTACATAATGAAATCAACTATATCAGAAAAACTAGAAATAAAAAAAAAGAAAAAAATTCTTTTCTCTTTCAGAAAGAAAATGAAGCTAGGATAAATTTCAAAAAGAAAAACTAGTATTCAAACAAGAAACCAAGCACAATTTTTCAGTTGCAGGAACTAATAAATTATAATCAACAACCTAACAGCTGAGGAAATCAAAGCAGGGGTGAAATATCAAAGTTTTGACTAGGTAACACTCTCCAACAGAGCTTACAATGCGTTGATATCTTGAATAATGCACTATTCACAAGTAGGAACAACATCATAATGATCTGGAGTACATAAGTAGGATGTGTTATAGAGGGTAGATTGCATAATAATTTCAACCAAGGTCTGATCTGAAAACTGTGACCATCTGAGATGGTTGTGGAGTAGACAGAGTGGTCAGAAAGGGATGTGAGAGGAACGAGAAATCGTAGAAGGAGAGAATCAAGAGTTTGAAATCAAAATCGGGAACTAAGGATTAGTCCCCAACGGAGTCTCCAATTCTACTTCAGGGTAAAATGCATGGATGGTAGCATATGTAAGTTCCCTCTCGGACCTTCCCAGTACCCAAGGTAGACAGTCATATTAGCTACAACATTCACAAAGACAACATATACATGTTCATATAAGTAATTGATTGAAAATATGAAGTAGAGAAGGATTACCTTAATGCGTAGTGCAAGTATACTGGAAAGATCAAGGTAGTGTGGTGGAATCCCGCCTCACTAGCTCCAAGAGTGGATCCTGCAAGAAAAAAAAAACTAGTAATATTCACAGTATTATCAATAGTAAAGCAATCAAAGACAAGCATATAACTAAACATGAAATAATATGAGTCTAAGCCACTTATAACATGTATCTTAAACAAATAATCAAATAGATGCATTTATAAGACACCAAGTGGACAAAACAAAGGCAGTTGTATATAGTAAATGAAGGAGGATTACAACCATTATCTTGATCAAGCCTCCCTCAGTCCTTCAACTCCAAACTCTCTCTCTTCAATCTCTCTAGTGTGAAAATTCTTGAGCAAATAGTTATCAATGAACTATGCAAAAAATAAGACCTCAAACTAGAAAAAGTTGTTTCCTCTCACCTTCAACCAATCGACCTTTGACAATGAGCCCTTGCCTCCAATTTATAGTAATTGGGAGGATAAACCTTGCCATTCTTCTCCATTAGTTTGAATAGGGAAAAATCAATGATGTTTCCATGCTTTATTTATTTTTCCTTCTTTGGTTGGGTTTAGAAATGTCCCTTCAATAGGGAAATTTTTGAGGTCTAAAATGGGCCTCCTAAGGAAATAATAAAATAATAGCTAAACCAATAAAATAATATTTATGAATTTGCATTTTACTTTTTGTACCACAATCCATGTAATCATGGTTAAATTCAACTAAAAAGGTGTACCAAAATAAAAATAATAAAAAATTGTATTGATGTGACTATAAATAAGAATGAACTTTTCAAAAAAAAATGTCAATATTATTGAACAACTAATGCATTTGTTCTTTGTAGTTAAATAACCTAGAATAAACTATAAACATAAATTCATAAATTATTAATTGTGTAATATACTATTAATTAAAATTTATATTATTTAAATTACATAATAACATGTAACTAATATACTATATAAAAATCAAATAATATAATATAATAAATGTAATATATTATTTTATGTATCTTTTATATTACAAAATGAATTGATTTGATTTATAACATAAGAAAAAATAATATATAATATAAAAAAAAATATAATATATATTTGATTATTTTTCATAATATTATGTATAATAATATATAATATTAATATAATCATAATGAAATTAATTGATTTGCATTTAAAATTAAAAAATAAAATAAAAATATTGAAATAGATTTAATTTATATTTATAAGTATAATATAAGATTTATATACATTGAAATTTTAGATTTTTTTTTGCCTCAAACTATGTTGAAACTAATATATTTTTTTAACATACAAAACTAATGTACATTTTTTCATCATACAAAACTTATATATATATAATTTTAATATGTTTTTATTGTTATTAATATTATAATAATATTATTCATAGATTTGATTTATCTTAAAATTGCAAGGTTACTTTTTTATTTATTTTGATTTCATATGTATAATATATATGTATAGATATTAACTTATAATTAATTTGAAATCGTAATATTAGATAAAATGAGGTGAGTATATAATTTAAAATAAATATATGAAAATATACAAATATAATATTTATTGAAAAATGTGTAAAGACATGAAGATTATGTAAGGATATGCATTGTTTCTTTCAAAAAATATGAAATGACAATAATAATATTTTATTCAAAAAGTGTGAAATGACATTTATTATTAGTACTTTACTTTATGAATTTAAAAGTACTTAGAGCAATACCATGGTTAACCATGAGTTTTTATCCACCATTGATAATGTGACAAATAAGTACCTTTAACTCAAACAATGCCACCTCAACCATTGGTGATGATGTTATCCCATAAAATGTGATTGTTTCTCATAAAGTGAATTTTGATTGTAAATTTTCCTTAGGAGGCCCATTTTATACCTCAAAATTTCCCTAATGTTGAGGACTGAACCGCATGGTGCTAGCTTTTTAGACCGACTCCTTGAGAAAAAACCAAAAATGTCAGTCAGTTAACTCAAAATATGCCCCTCAAACTTCGTGAAACAGGGGTAGCATTTCCCTGTAGGAAAAACAATGCGTTAACCTAGGCACTAAAGGTTCCTACAAGAGGCTAGGATGCGTTATAACTCAGCCTGGCAATTTATGGGGTGTGTTACCATGGAAAAATAGCTCTTTGTCTTAGATAATTTCTTCCATCAAAGTGTCCTTTTCCTCTGAGTTGATGAGGATGCCATTTTGCTGTATAAAACTGTTATCTTTCTCAACCATCCCTAGTCCCACTAGATACACAGTTGGAACTCCTTCCTAGTCCAACTGGTGAAAATGATATTTATACAATTAGTAACAGTAGTAATAATAGTGCTAGTGTAGTTTGTAGTACTTCTACATATGGTATGTGAACTTTTTATTTTGATGGTTGAAAATTGAAAAAAGGATTTGGAGCTGGTTGCATTTTAATAGACTCTCTATAGAGAAAACATTTGTTCTCTAACTGCTTGGAATTCGAGTGCATGAACAACACTACCAAATATGAGGCACTCATCTTGGGCTTGTAAAGAGCCATTAACCTCAATGTTGTGATCCTAAAATCAATAGGTGACTCATAATTGTTGTGTGATAGGTACGTAATAACATACACTATGTGTGACCTCATCTGAAGAGCTATCAATAAGAGTTATTGCATTTGATTTCACAAATCCAAGCTTTTAGCATTCTTTTTGTTCCTAGAATGCGTAATGTAATTGCAGATGCATTGGAAAATTTTGCTACTAGGTTATCACTGTTAAGGGACGTTTTTTTGTATAAATTCTTTATAAGCCATCCATCCCTAATAATATTACTAATTTACGTGTTCTTGATGGTGACCAGCAGATATTGTACTTCATGGGGAACAATGATGTTTTAAAAAATGCAGCAATTGATGAAGACGAGCATGAAAGTGCATTACAGGATGCAGCTAGCAGAAGAAAATGGAACCTCATGCCAAAAGGTGTGGTGTCATTAGAAAATTTGTATGACCTACAAAACTGCTTCAAGGGACCTATTAATGCTAAAACCCACAGTTCAACGTTGTCACACGAGCAGATCAATTTGGGAAAAAAAAGGATGCAAATTTTGTCAATCTTGGTACTTTTTGTACATCACAGGAGCAACAAGCCTTTATCCTCTTGTTCAATTAGTACTAAAATTTATTTGCGTGGACATATGAAGAATTTAATACTTATGACATGCGCATTATCTAGAATGTGATTCTGATAAAAGAATGGGCCAAGCCATTTCAACAAAAGCTGAGAAAAGTACATCCGACACTTGAGCCTCTCATTCATAAAGAGTTAAGAAAGTTGTTGGATGCTTGCATCATATACAAAGTGTGAAATTCTACCTAGGTGTCAAACTTAAATCCAGTAAGAAATAAGTCTGGGGAAATCCGCTTATGTGTTGATTTTTGAAATCTAAACCGTGCCTCATACAAAGATAACTACCTCGTGTCATCTATGGAACAGATACTGCAAATAGTATCAGGTTCAAAATGTTTTCTCTCTTGGATGAATATTCAGGATACAACCAGGTTCTAGTCTCAGATCTTGACAAACTTAAAATGATTTTCTACACAAAGTGGCGCACGTTCGCATCCAAAAGAATTCCATTTGGTTTGATTAATGTCGGTGCCACATTCCAAAGTGCTATGGAAATCTCATTCCATGGGTCGATTGGATAGAGTGTTGTGGTCTATCTTGATGATTTCATACTTTTCCCCAAACAGAGATCCGATCACATACACCATCTGAAGAAAATTATCGAGAAATGTCACAAATACGGGATATATCTCAATCCCAAGAATAATATTTTTGCAATTTCTGAGGGTAAAATCTTGGGCCACATAATTTCCAAAATTTTGATTAAAGTGGACCCTGATAGGGTCAAATAAATTACACAAATTCCCTTCATGGTAAATAAGAAAGATATGAAGTCCTTCAAGGGAAAAAAAATTTCCTCCATAAGTTCATCTCTAATTATTCTTACATTGTTAGGCCTGTTAGCCCTCCATAATTTGTAAGATTGGCAAGAACAAATGACAGAGGACAACATCAAACCACTTTGGAGTCCAAGACCTAGCCTTCCTAGACCCAAAGAGGGCTCTCTCTATCTCTGATTTGAATTTATCTTTAATTTCATGAATGTTGATGTTAGGCTAGTTATAGAAATTATGAGGGTTGTTTGTTTGATTGATTGTGTGGTTGGATAGATAAAGCTGCAGGGACTAATCCATTGGGCTATGGAGTCAAAAGGCTGGAATGGAACATCAACATCAGGAGCATCATAGGGCAAGCTAATTGTGCTAAATGGATCTCTAGAGTTGTATGAATTATGAGGTGAAAGAAGTAGTAAGCTTCAGTAGTGACTAAACAATAGTTAAGAATTATTTAATCAGACTTCAACAGAAAACATTAAGATTGTAAATGTAGACAAAATTAAGGTGCTCCAACAACAAATATTAATCTAAAATTTCTGATTTACAATTATATGAATAGATGCACAGCAGGGAAAACAACAGAAACATTTAAAACAAAGAAATAGTACATCACCATTTTAGCACAACTCAAGAATCCTGAAAATAGTCTTTGATTATTGATGTCCAACTCCAAGATTACAGTGCTCCAATACAATAGTTCTTACAATTCAGAAGCTAACAATATCCAACCTCCAACCCTTGATACTGCTAAGGCAGTCAATATTTAACTAAAGACTAAGTTGGTTGCCCTATCTTACTTGGAAATATTTCATTGATTAAAATTCAAGCAAAAAATGGACAAGTGTGGCCATGCAAGGCCTAATAAGACATCACTGACAACAACCGTCTCTGGAATTAATTCTGGGAAACTATTCGTAGATCCAAACATTTCTATGACTCTTGGTAAGATCAAACAGTAGACCTGAAGGTGGCTATGATGGTCATGAAGAGGCAACCCATGGTGGCTCTAACACCTGGCTCTGTTTCGCAGAAAAACTGACGTTGGGTAATCAAATCTGGTGCAGTGCTGGCCACTTTCATTGATTGGTGATGGTGCCGATGAGTATGTTGCCTTTTATAACATAACAATTATGCATGAATGCCCTTTGCTTCCCGACTCGACCTGTGGTTTTTATTTTCTATCCAAATCCTTCTTGTTGTGTTTCAACCCTTTTTCAAACAAAAAAACGTAAAAACTCATATACCCAGACCTGAAAATGTTTATATTTTAGTTTTGAAGTCACATCACATATGCACACTTTGAAATATTTACAGTTTAAGTTATGAAGAATGTAATTGGCGATGTGATGTGAAGTGGGAGGTGACGTGGAGGGAAGATGGGACAGGACCATAGCCCGCAGATTGCAACTCTTAAGGTTTAGTTATAAGCATAGACATAAACTCTAAAAGATGCGAAGTGCGAAGAGCGGGGAGGGCAGAGTGATGTGGCAGGTAAGGTGGGACCAGACTGTAGCCCACAGATCACAAATCTTAATTTTTGCTTATGAGTGCGGGGGTTAAATTATAAAACTTGCAAAGTGCAGGGAGAGGGACCCACCTACATCGCAATTGCAAGTAGGAAAGCTTCTGCGGTAAGGTAAGGTTTATGATTCAAATGGCCTGAAGTGGGGGGCAGAGCTACTGTGGTGGGGCCAACTACATCAAAAGTTAAACCAAATACATTTCGGGTGCTTCAAATGTAAGGTAGGAAATGTGTGATGCGATATATTTCAAATCGGTGATCGCAAGTGTTAAGGTTTTGTTGCGATGTGAAACATTATAATCTACGAAATGCGATGGATTTTGGGGGTAAGGGTTACATCTCAGGGAGGAATGGCCCACTTTAATTAAAATCGGGGAAATCAGAGGTGGAGGTAAAACAATGATATAGCGGTGAAAAAAGGTAAAGTAGCAATATAAAGTGGAAAATGCAGAAAAGGTAAAGTCTAATGTTTTTAAAGGAAAATGAAAAGAAAAGGGATTGTAATGCGGGTGAATGGGTCCCACTTCATCGCGTATCACCTTTGGATGTTTATATCATGAACTTAAAACCCAAGGTTGGTTTTCGGTGTGTTAGTCATCCATAATTTTTACTATCTGTAGATGACTATAGAATGGTTCTAGATTTCTAAAAACAAAATTCTTGAATATCGTGAGTTTTAGAAATCTCACTGCCTTCATTATCCTTAGAATTTTTTTTCACTATTCTACTATTTTTTCATTCCATGGTCAACCTACCACTTCTAAAATACCCCTCATGGTCTTATGCCACTAAATTACATCTTATTTTTCCCACCTATAACCTTATCACTCTGCTTTTTCCTTTCCCATAACTCCATTTTCCACCTAGGGTTTCCTACAAGCTTAACTCATGCCCATGATCCCCAAGTCCCTCAAGAATTGATGGTCCCTAAAATATCTTTGTAGACTCTTTAGATAAATCAAGTACATTGGATTTTGAATCTTCAATGCACCACTTTTTCAAATCCTCTGTTTTTACACTTGAAGATTCCAAACCAATTTTCAGTCAAAGAGAGGTCAAAGAATCTCCACTAGGTCAATTAGGGTTTCATGTATTTGAAGATCATCATCTCCAAAAAGACTACCATTCAGATTCGAAGTATGCACATAAGGTAATGGGATATCTTGACACTTTTGTAGAAGTAATGAGAGGCCAACCAACAGAATAAATTGGTAAGATAAGAGGCCTACTACTCAATAATGGTATCTTGCAGCAAGGGAGACAGGAAAACTAGGGTTTTTTAGGGAAATTTTCTTGGTTTCATGACCTCCATAGTTAAAACATCGACAAGGCTTGTATCATGATGCTCTTACACCTCCTCCTATCCTTAATATACCTTCATAAACACTTCCCATCACTCCTATCCCTGAAACTCATCATTTTTCTACAAAACCTAACCTATTTCTACAATTTGACACTTTTGGTGACTAGGCCTGTGTTTTTCCCTTTTGGACCCTTTCCCCTCACTCAATCCTTGAAATTCCACTTTCTCTTACTCCCTAACATCCATCCCTATTCCCAAAAATTTCCCCAAGAATTTAGACAACCCTTAACCCCTTCATTCCCCTCCCTCTACAAGGCAGTCCTAATTTCCCTACACCAAACCCTAATTTCCTCTTCAAATTAAGCTAGGGTTTGCTATGGAAAAGAGGCATCAGAGAAGAAGATCCATATGGTAGGTCATATCAGTAATCAGGAAGCCATAATAATGGATAAACATCATGCCTCCATCATTTTCCAAGGATTCATTGCAAGGGCCAAGTCATTTTCCACACCTAGGGCCAGTGTTGCTCAAAAATATGTTTCTGGCCAAATAGAGATGAATTTGAAAAACTTGAGAGAGGTTTTTGTCCATAATGG
The DNA here is from genome assembly GCA_034641835.2 of Pinus albicaulis. Lineage (NCBI taxonomy): Eukaryota > Viridiplantae > Streptophyta > Pinopsida > Pinales > Pinaceae > Pinus > Pinus albicaulis. Next base: position 1,538,509,594 of record CM076579.1, on the reverse strand, counting down.
GACCAAGAAGAAAAAATCCTTCATTTTATACACAGGTATCATGGTTTGGGATCAATGTCAAAAATACAAGTGTCACTGGAGAATTTCTGCATTGCTGGAGTGACCCTGGAAAAATCCGTTTTTCTCACAGCTGTAGTGTCCAAATAAATTTATTGATGAGTCAAATTACAACTAGACTTTAATGTATTTCCAACGAGCCATCACAAATCCAAATCCGACATGGAAGGAGGTAAAAACAACATTCTAAGTACACCTATTTTTCTGCTGAAGTGGCGCTATGAATAGAGAAATTTTGGAATTTTGGATTTTTGACTAGGATACAAGAGCTAGATCAATAAAAAAAATCATTTCTGGAAATTAGACTCATCAAGCTTTCCAACGAGCCATCACGGGCCCAATTCCGACACCGGGAAGGCCTCCAAATGCCCTCTACAAAATGGCGCTGCGCACAGGAGAAGTTTGGCCAGAATTGCCACATAGAGATCAAAGACCTAAAAGAGGCAAAAAAGCATGTCAGCCTTGTAATTTTGGATGAGTCTTCTCAACAGGTGTCCAATACCTCTTGAGGGACCTCTCCACAAATTTTGAGGCAAATTGGACAACTTTTTGTTTTTTCCAAATTTTAACCCCTATGTGCACAACACCCTAGGTGCTATGCACAAAATTTGTGAATCATCATCTCTTAAAGTTTACATTTTTGGATTTCTCACATCACTAGCAGTCTTCTCACCAATTTTCAGATCATTTGGAGCATTTTTACCCCCTTAAAAGGTCAAAAAATATAAAAGAATTGACCTTTCTGCCTCATTTTCAGACCAGGCGCTGCGCACAAAGAAGTTTTGGGAAATTTGATTTTTTGAAATGTAAATGACATCCACTCAGCACAAATCAAGAATTTATGGAAATTATATTCACCAGGATTTCCAATGGGCTATCACAGAGCCAAATCCGGTGTCGGGAAGGGGTCCAAAACTCACCTGCAAGAGACCCTATTTTCTGCTGAAGTTGCGCTACACACAGAGGCTGCCTAGTGTGTTTTGGACCAAAAGTCAACAAAACACACTCATTTATTGCAAGTATATATTTTTGAGTTTTTTGAGGAAAATTAAGCTAGAATTAGGTGCGAATAGTTATTTTAGCATTTATTTCTTGGGATATTATGTGCCTTGGGCCTTGCATGGTCTTTTGGCCATAAATGATATTTATGACTATATTTGACATTTTCCTACCACATTTAGGGTTTTATTCCTCATTTTCTCCATAAATGGAGTATGAGGCCCCTATGTATTTTGTTGGAATTTGATGAGCTTGAAGAGCAATATACATGGTTTCATGAGCTTAAAGAAGAAGTTGGTTTTGTGAAGTGGATGAATGTCTTGTTTGGCTTGATGATGGAGAAGCTTGTTTGCAATATTCCATAGGTTGGTGAATGGTGATGTTTTCCTAATTTGTCTATTGTTTCCTTTGTTATCATTATGTTTCATGTTTCTTGGCTACTATAAAATAGAAAAGTATAGGTTGAGACATGTTCTTTGAGGCACCTCAGTCCTCCTGCTTGTTATAGCTTTGATGTTTTCTTCTTTTGGCCATCTTAAGGAATTATTGATTGCTCCTTAGGTCCACAAAAAATTGTTCTTGTTTCATGTATGGTTAGTATGCTAGTTTACAAGTATGATTCATGGTATTGCCTGCTTATTTGAAGCTTTCAAACCCCTATCTTAAAGCCTTTTCTGTGGAATATTGATTGCTAGGTTAAGTCAAAGAGGTCTCATTTGATCTTGCCCTTTGTCCATGCTTACCAACTTGTTTCAGAGTTCCCAATAGCTTGATATATGCTATTTAGGAGTTCCATCTCCATAAATTGATTTATTTGTATTATCTTACATGTTTTCCCAAAATCTGAAGGTGAATTTCTAAAGTTAGAAGCTCTTATGATCTCTATGTTTCACTGGAATGTTTATTAGTTTGAGTATTGTTCATTGAGCTTAATGGTTTTCCTTACCTCATGAGTTGTAGCTTTAAACTATATATGTTTAAGGCCTCTTAGTTTTTTCCCAAACTTAATGTTCATTACACCTCATACATCACCTTAAGGATCCATTAACCTTGCTAAATTGGCCCTGAAACGCACTCTGTTTCATCATTTAGACACCCTTGACTTCATTTGACTCCATATCCCAATGGCTTTAAAAAACTCTCACTCCACCTATTCCACTTGACCATCTTTCCCAACCAAAACAATCAATAAACCCTACACTTAAAAACTAGCCTAAAATCAAAACCCTAGAGCAAAAAGAACACATCCTTTGCACCCGATAGAGAGATACCTCTCTAAGTCCAGGAAGGCTAGGTCTTAGGACTCCAAAGCTTGGTTCCATGTTACCCTGTCATTTGGTCTACCAATCTGCCAAAACATGGGACCCTAACACGATGGGTCCTTAAGGTGGTAGGTGGTATTGTGAAAGGGGGGGGGGGTGCAAAATAACTATGAATTGACGCGTGGGAGTAGGGATGGAATTGCAATTTCCCATTTCAGACCCCCTTTCATGGTTAAAGTTCAAAGGCTAAGGGGGGTGTGAAATGCATCTAAAACCGTCGAATGTGGAGGTGGGAGAATAGGGATGGTTAACGCAGATGGGTCGGGACATGAGAGTCGAGGGGGAAGAAATGAAACTTAGTATAATAAGAATAACAAAGGGGTGGGGTAAAAATATATGCAATATGGTCGGGGACTTAGGATAGAAACATACCGTAAGGTCCAAAACTTGACAAAAATCATCCCTTTTCAGATCTTCAGAGAAAAAATTGATCTTTTCAGTTTGATTGTAGGAAAACAATCAAGCAGTTTTTAGGCTATTTACTTATAGTATGAACTTTGCATATTTTCCTTTTTTAAATACCCTATTTTATTCTTCTTTTGTTTCTCTTCATCTTTCTTTGGAAAAGACTTTTGAAAATTGACATTTATGTAAAATATGAAAAATTTGCAAAGAGAAAGTACACAGTCACCTTGTGATACTGTAAATTATAGGGTTCTAACAAGGCCAATATAGGAGATGGTAAAGAAGGATACAATATACAAATGGGATATAAGGGAAAAGGATGTGTTTTCCTGTATCAAGCAAGCTATCTCATAAGCATCCACTCTTTACAACCTAAATTTCAGCAAGGATTTCCTACATCACATATTTTCTTCTAACACTTCTCTTGTCGTTGAGCTCACACAAAAGGATGATCAGAAAAATGAACCTATATATTTTATGAGTGCTAGCCTTCAAGGAAAATAACTCAATTATCCCACCATTGAAAAAAGGCTTATGCATTATACAAGACGTTGAAGCACTTTCGTCATTATCTCTTGAAAAATAATTGTATTATCTTTGTTCCCCAGCTAACAGTCAGATCAATGTTTGTTCAACGAGAGGTTCATGAGAAAAGAGTGATATGTATGAATGGTTTAAAGGAATATGATTTAGATTTTAAACCAGTTCAAAAAATCAAGGTACATGGTCTATGTCGACTAGCAGAAGAAGCAGTGGACGGAAAGAAAGAAGAGGTTCTCTCAATATGGGAGAAAGAAATTGAATTGTACAATGTTGAGTTAGCCTCCCCCACTAATATCATGAACTCTTGGTACGCAGATGTGTGCCAATACCTTGAGCACGATGCCATGACCTCCCATCTATATGCATGGCAAAAGAGGGAACTTAGACTCAAAGCATTATCTTACTAGTTGTTGCATGAGGTGATTTTTAGAAAGCACCATAATGGAGTACTTCTCAGATGTTTGGAAGCACATGATTCAGAGAAAGTATCGTGTGATCTCCATGACATACCAACCGGGGGATATTTCAAGGGTAACACAACTACGCATAAAGTCATGCGGGCTGGTTTTAATGGAAAACATTATTCAAACATGCTTACACTTATGCCCACAAGTGTCTAATTTGTCAGAAGTGTGTCGATAGAAGCAAGAATTCTGCCTCTCCATTGCAGCCTATCACAGTGGAAGAATGCTTCCAACAATGGGGCTTGGATGTTATTGGATAAATATTTCTACATTCATCGAAGCAACACTGCTAGATTCTCACTACCACAAATTATTATACGTAGTGGGTAGAAGTTCTGCTCAAACATGTGAATTATCAAGAAGTCATTAGTTTCCTTAAGTAGAACATCATTTCCAGGTTCGACATTCCTAGTTCAATTGTTTTCGATAATGCAACATACTTTTCATCGTTAAGAATTTACGATTTTGCATTGGAAAATGGGATTGTTTTGAAACATTCAACTAATTACTATCCCCAGGGGAATGGTCTTACTGAATCCATGAATAAAAACCTCATTTGTATCATAAAAAAGACCATATTATCTGTACAACGAAACTAACACTTCGCTTTGGTAAATGATTTATGGGATGATCGAGTCCCACCAAAAACCTCTCTAAACACATCCCCTTACTTCTTGGAATATGGAATATAAGTCGTCATCTCTCCCAACATCTACTTTCCTTCTCTCCAACTCTCACAATAATCCCAAGGCAAGCCATGTTTATTAGTGCAACATAGGATGGCTAATATTCATAAGTTATAGGAAGAAAGTTTGAAAGAAAAAGAAAGATTTTCACTTCATCAAAACCGTATCAAGAGGTGGGTTGAAAAGAAGGCTGCAGAGAAAAACAACTTTAGTGTGGGTGACTTATTCTTAAATTGGAATCAAGCCCATGAGGAAATGGGAAAAAAAACTAAGTTTCAATCCCTGTGGATTTGACCATTTATAGTGCATGAAAAGTTTATCCAACACACTTATCTTCTTCAATCACTTGACAGGAAGATTGAATCTCTCCCTGTAAATGGCCAAGACTTGAAACATTATTTTCAATGATAATCAGGGGTTTTCCCCTACACTATTTACACAGTCTTTCTTGGTGTTTATTTTCTTTTGTTTTGGTTATGTGGATAGGTGTAATTCTTGTATAGGTTTTGGCTTCTGAGTATGTGTGTGGCTGAAGTCTAAAAGAGTCTTGGGATATTTCAACATTTGGCTAAACCTTCAGTCCATATTCCTTGTGTTGGTTATGCCTTTTTTCTGATGAAGTTTTGACAGAAAATACGATCAATCCGTAAGGAAAGTTTTTGTCACACTATGAACTCATGTCTATTCGGGAAACCTTGTGCCTATATTGAGTTCTTTATGTTTTGGTGTTTACAAACTTATCCAATTAGTATAAAAGGAGAAGGGAAAAATATACACAATAAAAAATAAATCATAGGTCTTTACATGATTCAATGAAGGAACAACCTCTCCTGCTCTCAATAAGTCGAGATCCCTCTTCCTTCCAAAAATGAATAAGTGTCAATGCACAATCCTATAAAAAATAAATAATAAAGGTGAAATAAGAGAAATCATACGTGCACAAAGAGGTAAACCAAGCAACTTTGTTGGGCTACCATCAAGGATCACTGAAAGCGGAGAAATGTTTGTGTTCCTATAGTGACTCCACAGGGGTACTTTCCAGGCCTGCTGGCATGGGAGCAACACTAGAGATGAAAAATTATACTCTGAAAATCTTAAGCTCACAAAATTCACTACCCTTCCCAACTCGAAACATTGTGATAATGTTGAATTGTAGGTTTATTTTAATCGAGAAGGCATGCCGGGACTACGTCTACTCACGAGGTAAGTGGGGAGACCGAAGTAATATGCACGATGAGTCAATACTCCTTGAAGAAACAAGGCCCTGCACGAAAGAATTAACCGAGAAATAGAAGCTGAAATTCTACCAATGTGTCACCAAGTGTTGTAGCTACTACAACACCCTCCAAATTTTTTTCATACACCCAATTTCAGAGCCTTCCTTGGTATTGTTTATCATCATCGTAAATTTTGAAATCCATTTCATGTGTTTTCTTAAAGTATTTTGCGCCCTCTGCAAGTCAGGAAATTTTTTGTCTTTCTGCATGTTTGTTGTCGCACCATGTAGATAAGGTTGTTTTGGTGGTTTCAAGAGGTCATATTTGTGAAAATGAGTTTTTCTAACCATGTAAGCATCTGTCGCACTCATTTCCGAATTTTTGAGAACTATAGCACAAGTGTAGTCACATTTGTCGTAAAGTGTATCTTTAGTGTTTAACTTACCAAAACTTATCATAAAGATGTCACATGGTGGGAAAGCAATTGTTCATGTGTTATGAGTGATATATGTTGTTGAATCGTCAAATTATTCTAAGTGTGTGACTTTAGTAGAAGTAATATCATTGTTCGCATTAGTCTCATCGTCCCCACACTTAGCCATTTTCGGAAAAACTTACCAACCAAGCAACCTATATTCACATGACCTCATTGAGCTACACACTGCACAGTCTCAGTCTTCTATTTGTGACATTATTCCTTGGCACTGTGAAATACGAAGTTCCTGCCTCCCAGGACTGCTCCATTGCACAATTTTTGTGCTCAATCTCCGGCCTTGACCTCCAAGATTACACAATCTTTCCTCTCATCCTAGCCCTAATTGTGCACAACGCAATAACAAGCCTCAATATTATTCCCTCGAACTCTGAATTTCATAGTTGCAGAGAGTCCCATCCTCTCTTGTCTCCTAGAACTACAAATTATGATCACCAAGTGTTCATCCCCTCATCCTGTCGCATTGTCTCCTGAAACTGTGCAATTTTTTCCCTCAGCCCAACCTAAACTGTGCACTGTGTAGTATTAGAGCTCAAGCATCACCCATGAATGCTTGAAATCCGCAACTTTTCAGTCACTGAGCCTCTTCCCCAAGTCTCCATCCAGTCTTGACTTAGTTAAAGGATCAATATGCTCCATATTATACTAGGGGGTTTTCAGATTGATGTTGTCTCGTCATGAGTGAATTGTAGGAACATGTACTCGATCAGGCCATGGAAAGATGATGAATAAGGAGATGAAGTTGGGAAGAATTCTAAAATATATACTTGTATCTAAACACACAAGATGATCAATAAAGAAAAGGTGAAGGGACACTAGTTTGTGACCACTACTCAAGACTTGAGATAATTGAAGATCCCATATCACCAAGCCATGCGAAGGTGAAAAGAAAAGAATTCTCAAGAAGAAATTCAACACTCATCAGTTGTAGTGACTTTACATTTCCACATCATCAAGTAGTCCATGTCAGTAGTTTCATGTCATGTCATGTCATGAGTGGTCACATGCCAAACCTTGTGGCCAATGATGTAAGATATGTTTCAAAAATGTATTGAAAAGTGAGAGTCCAAAGGAGATGTGTCAAATATGAAGAGTCATGTAAATTTGAAAATTCATAGGAAGTCAAAAAATCATGAGAGTAGATAAAGAGTCATAAGGAAGGTGAAGCATCACCTCCTCATTGTTATATATACTCCCTCATTGTAAGAGAAAAAATACTTTTCACCTTGGATCCTCTCGCAAATCATTAAAGAGATAAGCTAGTTCTTTTGGGGGGCAAGGAGTGGCTCCAACACTCCACTACTAGAGCTAGTGATGTTTAGTTTATACACGTGTCTTGAGACTTTTAATTAATAATAGAAGCCTTCAATGCCAACATTTTATTCATGCATTGGCTATGAATGTTTGTAAGAATATTCTGTAGATGTTTGTAATTCATGTTTTCTTTCAAATGCGCTAAGATATTTGAACTATTTCGGTTATTTTAGTACTTATATTGTTGATAATGTGATGTAATGGTTGTTATTTTTACCCCATCCTTGTGGAATACTCTACAGGATATTAGACATAGCTTTCTTATTTGTTGGTTGTAATGACCCTCGCATCCCTTGTGGAGTATTCTGCTGGATGTTAGACATATCATTCTATTTCATGTGTGTCTCTTCTTGTTTGGTACTACTACTTCTCTCTTGGAGGCTCACTTTCCTCCCCTATCCATAGTAGAATAAATTTGACACACTTACAACCAAACACTCACCAGTCATACATTCTTTATTTTCGAAGGCACCATTGCATCCATCTCTCTTGCTGAAAGTTAGAGCCAAGGAAAATCTTTAAGAACTTGGAAACTGAGCCTTTATATCATATGGGACTCCTACACTAAACAATGTGAGGTCTAATTGGGACTTCATATCAAGGAGATCCCTTGAATGTTGGCTGGTCCAATACCATCAACATGACCCTCCCATAACGTCTCAAACTTTCCTAACCCTAAAGCTTCTTTGTAAACATCATAGAGGAGAAATAACTAGCCTTGGATGAATGTCCGAGGGGGGATGCTGCGATAAAATGAGAATTTGACCCTTTTTTTGTGCTTTTTTATGTTGGAGATACGTCGAATTTCATCGACCATCTCTAGCTGCACCAACATTTGATCTAAATATTTTGTGCTAGTGAGAAGTTTGATGGAAGATTGTAGGGTGGGGATCTCAAACTCAATGAGAATCACATCTTCCACTCCATAAACTAATTGGAAGGGTGTGAACCATTTTGATGCTTTTACCTCCATTCGGTACTCCCACAAGGCTAAAAACACCATGTGGTGCCAATTTTTTTTGTGATTTTTCACCATATGATGCAATATCTTCTTGAGAAATTTGTTGAGAGATTCTACCCAGTCGTTGGATTGAGGGCAGTATGGGGATCTGAATTCGTGAGAGAAAACAAGGTGTTGGGATAATTCCTAAAATATTTTGTTCTCCAAATGTTTCCCATGATATGATACCAATTCCTTAGGAACACTAAAATGTGTTATGATATGGTTGAAGAAAAACTGTGTGGCGATTTTTGCAGTGTTATTATACATGGGCATAGATTCTTCCCATTTGGTGAATTAATCGACGACAATCATGATGTAATTATGGTTAACGGATGATGGGGGGTTGAAGGTCATGAAGTCTATGCCCCATTTGAAAAAGAGGCCAGCAACGATGACTGGATGTATGGGCTCTAGCGTTATAAGCATATCATTGGCATTGCTCACATATTTTGGCTGCTTAGATGCAATATAGAAAAGGTGTGATCTAGAATTAACGACAAGAAGGAATTTTTGAGTGGCAGCCATTCCTGAGAGGTGACTACCACAAGCTCCACTGTGATAGTATGCCCCTATGATTGTCATGAGTAAGTTGAGGTTTGAAATTTTGAGTTCATAAAAATAGGAGAATATCACCGTACCATGGGTCATCCATTGATACTAAAAATAGATGACCATCGGGGAGAGAATCATTAATAAGAGATCATTGGGTATTTATTAGGAGATTGGTGATGAATTTAACGAGGATGAGTGTCTTTTTTGTTTTATGGAAATTAAATTGTAGATCAAATTCTTATAGTATAACTATCCATCAAACATATTTGTGGTTCATCAATGACGGGGGATAGTATATCACATGGGGTTGATAGCTGCTACGAAAGTAGTGGTCCAAAGGATGATATAATGTCGAAGGTTCTGTACTGAGTGTACTAGGGCTAATGCATTTTTTTTCTTTTGGCTCATACCTCAATGCATTCTTGGATAGTTTATTTCTCACATAATAAATTATATGCTCCTTGTTATCTGGTCCATTATGGACTAACACCCTAGAGATGGCTACATTTCATGATGATAGGTAGAGGGTATAATATTTATTGTGGTCAGGTGGGCTAAGAAAAGGAGCTTGAAATAATGTATATTTTAAAGCTTCAAATGATTTTTGGGTCTGTTCATACCATTGGAAAGGAATATCTTGATGAAGGAGGTGCAAGAAGCCTTGTGTGCAAGTAGCATAGTCGGGGACAAAGCGTCGTAAAAAAATGGCCTTACCCTGCAGGATTTGCAACTCCTTTAATGTTCTTGGAGGTGGTGCTTTCTTAATGGCCTATACTTTGAGAGGTTTGACTCTAATACCTTGATGGGAGACTATAAATCCTAGCAAACTTCTGTCGTTGACATAGAAAACACACTTGAGTGGGTTCAAGCGTACGTTATATTTTCGACATCTTAGAAAACAAGCAGAGATCCTGCAAATGGTTAACACACTTCTTGGATCATATTGTAATGTATTCTAAATAAGCAAGGATGAGATGAGCCAAGTCATGGAAGATGTAATTCATGGCCTGTTGGAAGCTGGCGCCAACATTTTTAATATTGAAAGGCATAACCTGGTTTGCAAATGTACCCCAAGGGGTGGTAAAAGCGGTTTTTCATTGATATGTATGGAGAATATGGATCTGGTTGTACCCAAAGAACCCATCCATGTTGGATAGGGCCTCAGGTCTGATGCAAGCATCAATGACTTGGTTGATGAAATGTGTAGGGTAATTGTCTTAGGACAAGCTTTTTTTAGATTTCATAAATCGGTAAAGATGTGAATGGTGCCATGTTTTTTCATGACAGGTACATGGTTAGAAACCTAAGATCTGTAAGCGATCAGCTAGATAAATATAACTTTGTGGAGCTTATATATTTCTTGTTTGATTTCTTCTACCTTAGAGGGGTGTAACTAACTCTCTTTTTTCCAAAAAAGATAGGCGTCAGGCCACTTTTCAATATGGTGCTCGACAATGGTGGGATTGATGCCTAGCATCTCCGAGTAATCCCATGTAAACATTTCCTTGTATTCTTGGAACAAGGTTGTGTATGAGGTTACGTATTTTTTGAGAGCATGCTTCCTCTAGGAAGATCTCTACAACCTTTCTAGGTTTGTTTGAAATATTTAACTTAATGGTAGGTGAAATATTTGACATGTTCCCTTCCTCAAACACATCATGTGTTGGGATGGTATTTTTGAACCAATCGACTCTCGTTGAGGGTAGGAAGTCTTTAGATTATATGGCACAAATATCGTGGGTTGGTGTGTCAGTAGGCACAAATGCTTTTTCAGGTAGAAAAAATGAATGATGGTGCATGGTGTCCCATGGAAATTTGGGTTCCATCACGACCTCTAGAATATCTTCATCTAAGTGAAAAATATCATCTAAAGTTGAATTGTATTGTGTGAGGCTGTGAGGAGGGGATTTAGGCCTAAAAGTGCTGGTTGAAAAGAAAGAATATGATTCAATGGTTGATTTCATGGAACCAAGAGAGGTTGAAAACGTGTAGATAGGATGGCTATACACTGTCGGTGGTGTTACTACTGGTTTGGTAGGTTTAGCGTTCTCGATACCAAAAACTGATGAGCAGAAAACAAGAATCATGGCTCCTACGGATGAGGAGATGAATCACATGTGATGTTGTGTGTCGTCAATATAGGGTGGTGGAAGAAGTTCCGTAATGGTTGGTTTATAGTGAGTGGGAGGGAGTTCTTGCGACATTTTTGGTGTACAAGGAGAAAATGTTTCTTCTCTAATAAGAGGTAGACATTGAATCCTAAGATGCTGAAATATTTGTAAAATATGGAATTCTTTTGTACTGTGAGAATTACTGGTGCAAATTTTGCACACAAGGTTGATACTAACCGAGTAGATAGTGTGTGAGTCAGTATTGCTCATGGCATAAGATGATGACTCATGGTTAGGGTCGTGAGATGGGGCATCTTCGAGTGATTTATACCTCTGGGTCTTAGTAATAGTGTAGTGTGGCTTCCTATGGAGGGTTGGGCTTAAAGCTATTCTAAAACATGTAAGGTATTGACAATTCCTCATGTGATGTGACTGAGAGGAGATGAAACAATAACAACGTGTGATTTTCTCTTGGTTAGAGAGATGAATTTGAGGACTTTGGGCCACTAAGAGAAAGATGTTATTAAAATTACCTAGTTCCTGACATTGATTCACCAAGTGGTTTGTTTTATCACATAGGGCACTTGCGATGGGTGGGTTCTACCAGGCAGCTTGAGGGCGTTTGGTATTTTTCCCTGATCTAGATCAGTGATGGTGAGAGGATACAGGTTGGAATAAAAACGATATTTTTTCCTTAAACACACATAATATGAACCTGGATACTTCATCCCTTTCTGGTGTGGTTTTTATCTGAAGATTCAGTGTCCGATATGACTAAGTCAGAGTTTTCAGTGATGAATCATCGCATGAAGTCTAACATAGAGCGGAATCAGGAAATATGAGGGTAGTGTCGCACATGATCGTTTCCTACACAAATATGGAAACTATGATGTCTGTGCCAAGACAAGTCACTTTGGGAAACTTTGTTGACTAGATACCATCGGTTTAATGCTCGTAATTTGGGGCACTGGATGATCAAATGGTTCGGTTCATCGCACAAGGTGCAACCTAGGGCAGGAGGTCTGGACTCCATTTGCCTTCTTGTATTCTGGGGGGTTGGAAGTGAGGGGTATGAGCATGAAGCTAGTTCTTCTCTTACTGTTACACTAAAAACTGTCATCCTGACATTTTACTATGAGTATGAGCTCATTATTACTCATACTTCCTCCTTTTGCAAGTCTAACATATCAGCTCCTCATGTCAAGCTTTCAAAATCAGAGAAAAGTTCCTAAAAATCCCCTAAACTTTGGTATCGCACTTTCTCTATTCATTTCCTGCGGTCCCACACCTAAAGTTTAGCCTTCAAGCGGAACCATACCGCACGTTCTTTGTGTTATAGGTGCGGACCTCTGTAAAACTCAAAAAGGCGAGAAAGTAAAGATAAAAAGTGAATTTCTGATGAATTCTAGAAGATTCTAGATGGGAATTTTCGGGAATGGATACGCTTTGAGAAGGTTCATGCATCCCTCACTTGATGGAGCTAACCCCTTGATGTAAGGAGCTAATCCCTTTGAAGGAGGATTCTATCCCTTCATATTTGGAATAGAAAACCTCCTCTTTTCCACTATAAAAAGAGGCCTTGGGTAGCCTCAAAGGGAGTTCAAGCTTTAAGATATTTGAGGTTAAATGTTGTTGAGATTCAGACTCAGTTAACTAAGACTTTCTGTGAGGTTAAATCACTCATCTCTATCTGTCTTAGTTCAAAGAGTGCAATGCTTGTCAAATTAGAAGAGATTCCTGCTTCGGACCCCGGGAGGACCTGCACGACATCAAGGCACAGGTTGTAAAGGTTTTATTTATTTGAAGTTAATACAAATATACTCATTTCTCTCATTAAACTGTCTATTTATGGTTTATTTCATAAATTCCTTGATCATTATGATGAGTATGGTTTATAATAATGTCTATACAGGTGCTGTGTAATCTTTTTGCTTGTTTGTGACTGCAGATTTACGAGGAACGTTCTTTCAAGTGCACGGGAAGAACTTCAACGAGATCAAGAAAGCGCTGGATATAAGGTAGGCCTTACACCTATATAGCATTTTTATGAACCTTGTATGCTTAGAGAGAGATTAGTATAATTGGCTGTTTGTTGCTAGTTACTTTTAGTACTAGAGAGATTGGTCTTGTCCGCAAGAAGGATTAATCTACACAACAAAATGGCGACTCCACTAGGGAAGAACTTGTTGTTTTTGGTTCTCTTTTATTTTTGATTTGAGGAAACATTTTTTCCTGGTTTTTGATTGATACATATCTGTCTGGGTAATTTAGATTTTCCCTGTTTTTGAAAATTTAGAAATATTTTAAGTTTTTCTATAATTTTTCCTAGGACCGCACTTTGGCTTACTTTGACAGTGCGGGCAGGTTCGCACTTTCTGTAAAGAATACAATGCGGAACCGCACCTGTAAATACTGGTTGCCTGCGGACCCTGTAAAAATTTTAGAAAATCTTTAGATTTCTTTCTCTAGTTTATTTTTATTTGGATTTAGCCTTTTTGTGTCTTCCCAGACTGATTATTGTTTCTGTCAAGAATTTTTTGTGAATGAAATCCAACAGTGTTGATGTTTCGATGATTTTCTAGAAGATTTTGTAGTTTGGATTGTTTTTCCGCTTGGTCTTTGTAGCGATTCGAACTTTTGACAATTTGTAGTATCTCATATTACATTGATCTCTTTTTGTCTTTTGAATCCGACCTGATTGTGAAAACATCCTATATTGAGAAATTGAGCCTTTTGTTTCTTTGTGAATCTTCGAAAAAACTTGGTTGAAAGTTTTGAATTTCATTTTTATAAAAAAAAACATATTTTGAGTGTTTTTGATCTGTTTGTTATTCTAAACAAATAGACTCTTAGTTTGCTGAACAACTAAGGAAAACATTCTTCAAAAAATCTTAAAGTTTTTACTCAATTTATATTTTAGATCTAAAGATTAGATTTTGTAGTTTTGAGTAGTTTAATTTTTGTAGCTTTCTTTCGAAGGAAAATTGTTTTGTAGCTTCTAGTTTGGAAAGGAAAAGGATTTTTCTTATGAGCTTTGATCATTTATCTCATTATTGAAAAGAAAGTACTTTCTTTCAATCATTTTTCATGTTTAAAGAAGGAATTAAAAGGATTGCATTCTCCAACTCTTTCTTTAGATAGCAAGTTCATTGAAAGAAAAAGAATTGAATATCATCGTAGGTGCATTTTAGTGTTTTTTGGAACTCTAGTCTTCACATCATCCAAAGTTTCATTTCCGCACCCATTGACTTAAGAAACAGCTCCTAAAAGTAATGCTTAATTAAAATTCATTTAGTAATCTTTTTATTTCTAGGGCTCTTATCACCAACATAGCTTAGGCTAGTATCTTGGAGTAGGGAGTAATTAACTCTCCAAGATAGCTAAAACAAACAAGTAGACAAATCTTGCGGTAGGAAGAATTCCAATTGTTTCATGTATGCTCTGGGAAGCTCCTCTTAAAGGAGTTAAGCACGAGATCATATCTGAACTAGTGGGGTAATCAATCCTTCCTCATTGGGAACGATAGAAGATATACACGTATTAAAAACGGTAAACCTAGGATAGACCATTGTCGAGGAGCCTGGGGTCACTTGTCGGTAAACCTTGGATTATTTCAAGGAGCCTTCAAGGGGATTGAGCTTTGTTACTCTGCCCTTGCGTGTGTGTCGGATCGTAGATTGTTCCCCCAGGTATATTTGTTTCAGTTGGTAACCTTAGTGGCCATAATCTTTAGGATTCTTTCCTAAGGTGACGGTGGAGGGAAGGTCCCACTGTACCTGGAACAGACGTCGGCTAGACTCACTTGGACTCTCTGGAGTGTTATCTTCACTCGAGATGGTATAGTGGAGAAACTTGCACCGGTCTGTTTCATTAAGAAGGTTGTCGGGGTAACTGTTCCAACCGCCCTTTTCGTGTTAAAATTCTACTAAGTTGGATTTCATCACCAACTAGTGTTTTTAGTACGGAAAGTTACCTGTTTTTGTGTGGTTTGAACTCTTAGATTTTTAGGCGAATGATTAAATTATTTGTTTCTTAGAGACTTTAGGTGTTTTCATTGAAAATTTTCTTTGTTTGCGTGTGATTAGATAATTTTTAATCGTGGCGGAATTGCTGAGACAATCCCGGAGAATACAAGGGAAACCCCCTGAATATTCACCAAGTCAACTTGAAGGGCTTCGTGCTCTGGTAGCATCCAGTAGTAGTAGAATTAGATCAACAGAAATTGGAAGTTCATCTATAGTTATACATCCTGATCATCAAATACCTACAACAGAATACATTCAAGAACCGATTTCAGTTTCTGAAGTTATTGAAAGTATTTCTCCTTCTAGTGAATTATCTGACGAACCTGAAATCTCTGAACCTGAAACTGAATCTTCTGTTTTGGAAACATCCTCAGGATTTATTACACCAAATTCTAGCGATCCAGGTTCACCTAGGGTAAGAAATATCATTACAGACAATCTTCCCTCTGGACTTATTTCTATTGAAGAACTTACTAATCCAGATGAAGATATATCTCTTCCCGACTCCCCTCAATCGTTAAATCTTAGGGAGCGTGAATCTATTTTCTACAGCCCCATTCGAACTAATCCTTGGTATCTCTCTTTAACGAACTTTTTAGAGAATCCGGGTCTTGCTTTTTATCCACCTCGAATTCCATTTCATCCTACACCCAGAGGTTATTATTCGTCATCTTTTATGGCCGGAGAGTCGTCCATGTTTTCTCAAACGCCGGAATCATTTTTACATGGTGGTCCTTCTGTTCCTTTGGGATATCAGTCTTTGTCTGGTACTTTCTCGGGAGCAACTCCTCAACCCATCGAAAATGTGTTATCATCTGGCCTTGATGGACTTAAAATTGAAACATCGAGCGCAGAGAATTTTTTTATGATGTATGGTAATATTCCAAATCCTCAAACTCAAGGTAGTCAGTTTCCTTCTGGAGGGCAACCTCAGGGAACTCAGTTACCGCCTGGGTGGAAACCTTAGGGTAGTCAGTTACCACCTGGGGGGCAACCTCAAGGTAGTCAGTTACCACCCGAGGCACAACCTCAAGGTAGCTTTTTCCCAGGACAAACTGTGGAATCATATTATTTTGGGGGGCAACCCCAAGGACAGTACATTCCTCAAGGTCAACCCCAAACTCAATATGCTCCTCAGGGTCCTTATCAACCCCAGCCTCAGTACGCGCCTCAAGGTTATCAACTTCAAGGGCAGTACCCAATTCAAGGTTACCAACACCCTTCTAGTCAACCATCTGTTCAAGAAGCCGGAAATTTACCTCTTAATTATCAACCCTACGTTCAACCAGGTTATGGTCCTTATGTTCAACCTTCTACGTGACAATACCCCGGAATGATGGTGTGGGATCCGTCCCAATATCAACAGCCTTTACAGCCTAATGTGCAGTTGCCTTATCAACCTGGCCAGCCATTGGTTTCTGGTTCAACCCAGCAACCTATTCAGCCAACTATTCAAACTCCTGCACCTAGTTCAGTTCAGCAGACTGGGCCTAGTACACCTCAGACTCCGCCTCAAACTGCTACAACTGCTGCAACGTATGTTCAACCTGTCACACCTGTTTCTGGAGTATCTGTAGCCCCGAGTTCGGCTACCCCTGTATCCGTGCAAATCCCTCAAGTCTCTGTACCTCAGTCAGGACCTTCAGTTCAGACTTCGGTTCAGATACCTATAGGACAAACCGGTACAAGTATAGTTGTTACAATTCAACCTCAATTTACGTATCAACCGTACCAGGGACAGCCGCAATTCGGTCCCTATGTACAGAATCCAAGCTATCAGTATCAACCGTACCCCGGTTATACTTATCAACAACCTTAGTATGGTCCGGTTCATCCTGGTTTTCCGGGAGGTTACACAATACCTAATGCAAATCCGATTCATAGTTATCCTGGGTATCCGCCTCCTGGATCTGCTTTGGCTTCTCAAGGTTTTCGCGACCCTAACCGTCAATTACCGTTTATCGCAACTTTGGACTTACCTAATTTCATGCGCCTTACAAATGATCCTATTTTTTATTATCAGAACTGGCTGCCAATGCCTCATAAGTTGCCCAGTGATATACCAAAATTCGAAGGTAAGTCAGGAGAGGATCCATCGAATCATGTTATGACTTATCACCTTTGGTGTGCATCTAATTCAATCATTGATGATTCGATTCGCTTACGTCTTTTCCAAAGAACCCTTATAGGTCTTGTTGCCAAATGGTACATTGAGTTACCACGCGGCTCGTTTCATAATTTCAGTCAGTTAGCAACAGCTTTCTTGACTCATTTTCAGTTGCCTGTCAGATATGACAACGACACAGAATTATTAACTTCGCTAAAACAATCTACGTCCATGTATATTTCTGATCATATTCATGAATGGCGACGTAGACGACGTTTGGTGAAAGTTTATATTCTGGATCAAATTTTGGCAGAATGGTTTGTTAAATCATTGTTACCCAAGATCACTGAAGATGTAGCTAAGGCTGGTGTTGTTACTGAAGAGCAGGTAATTTCTCAAGCTCAAGACTTAGCTAGCCCCCTATAAATTCTTTCGACAAGTCAAGCAAATAGGGGCTAATTGTTGTTGAGTCTTCAAGGAATGCATTTCTCCTCGAAACAATTCAAACTTGAAGCCTCCGTGTGTCTTTTTATCCTTTCGACAAGTCCCCTCTGCCGATTCCCCTTTAAAGCCTCTCTGTCATGTGAAGAAATTCCCAAAGGCCCCTTTTTCCCTCTCATTTCCCCCACTTAACCTCTATTTTATTCCTCCTTGTCTCCCATTCTATTTCCCCATTTACCTCCAAAATCCCCTTGAATCCTTCCCTTACTCTTTATTTCCCATTTTCCCCCTTATCGTTTCCCTTTAAACCCCTTAAAATCCATTTAAAAGGGCTAAAAACCCACTTCCGACCTTATTATAAGACCTAGCCCCTTTCTGCCAGCCCCTTAACCACTTCCCACATATGCCCGTCACCCATGACCAAGCGCTGAAGCCTTGGGGGCCAATCGCAATCGAAACAACCGGCGGGTGCATTTCCTTTGTAATACTCAAAAAACCCGATGCGACTGTTTTATTTCAAAAAGTCCCGCGGTGCGTTCCGCACCGTTGATCTACCTTGATGATCCAACGGCTATCGCTCTCCCCTGTCGATCGCAATCGGAAGTTTGTGAGTGTCTCATTTTTGTGCCCTTCCAATTGCATCTCTTCCGATTGTGTTCTCCACCGTTGATCTCCCCGCCAAATCGACGGCCAGCGCTCAATCGCTCTCCCCTGTCGATCGCAATCGGAAGTTTGTGAGTGTCTCATTTTTGTGCCCTTCCGATTGCATCTCTTCCGATTGCATCTCCTCCGATTGCATCTCCGCCGTCCGTCTCCTCCCGGATCCGACGACTCAGGTCTAATCGCCCTCCGCCGCCGCTAGGTCCCACTCTTGCATTTGTCTCCGTCATATTTCACGTGTTTTGTATGTTTCTCCCGTTGCAAATGTTATCCCGACGCCCAATCGCCACCGTTGATTTTTGTTCCCAGACCCTGATCTGACGGTCTGCGCTGCATTTCTCCACCACTGCCCGGGCTCCGTAATAAGTTTATTTCATTATGCAGAGGTCACAGAGAGGCCAATTCAGCGGCCAAACGAAACAGCAAAGCCGGATTAGAAGGGATTTGAGCCGGTAATAGCAGATTAATGGTTGTAATCCCGCATTCGAAGGCTTAAGGCACTGTTTGAAGACTAATGAGCGCACCAGGAAGCCATTACTGCGCCACCTAACAGCAGAGCGCGTTTACTCCTGAAGTATGACTTCCCACAGCGTTCTCCATGCCTCCTCGAGCCCTAAAAAGATTAATTTCCCTGTCTGAGCCGCAATAATGGAGGAATGGAGAGGTCATGCAGATCTTTTGCCCAGTTCATTTATTTCAGAGTGGCAGCACAGAGCTCCAAGCACCACAAGGACTCCAAAGAAATATCAGAGGTCGATTTCGACCTGACAGAGATCTCCGAGCCAGTCTCAGAGTACACACAGCGCTGCATTCAGCCATTAAGCAGCATGGGCGTGGACACTTCCGCCGATTCTGTCTTAATGTGATCAATTAATTGTCCATCTACTCCTGCCGTTCTCTCTCTCTCATTTTTTCCTATAAAAGATCCCCAAGAACGTATTGTAAAGGTTGTTGTTCAGTCGCTGGTCATCTGTTGTTAGTGGGATTCAGTTTGACTGTTAGAACAGTCTTGGGGGGAAGTTGCAGAGTAGTTTGTATGTAATAGGCTGGGAGGAGAAGTTGGGACTGTATTAGCCATTGAGCCATATTGTACATGACTAGTTTTGCATCAATTAATCAAAGCACATTTCACAGGATCCTGGTCTATTACTATTGGTGATGTTTTTCTTAACTCTGTTATTTACATTTTCATACTGTTTCATGTTCTGCTGGTAGGCATCAGAATAATGGTATAGGATTCACCCTTGTTAGGTGCCCTATGCTGTCTGCTCTCCCTACCTTTATGTTTTCTGCTCTATGTGCTATCTAAGAGTTGGTTTCAGTTGATTTAACCAGCGCAGTGGATGTTATTGCCTGCTGGCTGATGTATGAATTAGTTGAAGCTGTTCCTAGATGTTCTTGAGGGGTTTTAAGCTGGAAGGTTTGGGAACACTGGGGATGAGTGTTAGCCCTGTCCACTAGGATCCTTGCACGACCAGCTTACCTTTCTAAGATCCCTTTGTTTATCTTATCTTTGTTTTCCCTTGGAGTTGCTAAAGCAGACCTGGAGTTAAATGACCTCTGGTCCGATCTATAAGCAGCCCCATTGTCTCTCTGAGAGCTGCCTTTGAGTATGTCCAAGCAGGTCTGGAGTTAAATGACCTCTGACCTGATCTATAGACAGAAATCTGGTTGTTCTCCTTCTTTCACTTTCCTTCCTTAATGTTCCACCCCACTCTCTAATCTAAAGATCATTTAGTATTAGATGACATGCCCTTTGAAAGCCTTGGCTAGTGGATGCAAGTAATTCCCTCTCATGACTCCATAGCCCAATGGATGGCACGGTCTTGGCCCATCCTCTCTGCTGAGATATCCTGCTGTTTTGTTCCTTTCCTCCCACTGTTTTCTCAGTCCATGATCTCGTCACCAACCCAGCAACCCTTCAACCAAATTATTTAAAACCCCCCTCTGTGCTTCATAACTAGCCTAACATCTTATTTTTGAGCTTCAAAGAGACATCATTCTTTGATCTATTTGGAGAGATCCCTCTCCGGGTCCAGGAGGGCTAGATCCTAGGGCCCCAAAGTGGTTCTGACGTTGTCTCATCTTTTGGTCTTGCCAATCTGGCCAAAACATGGGAACCCCAACATAATGGCGACTCCGCTGGGGACGAATCTGAGAGTCAAGAACCGCTTTGCCTCGTATTGGCTTTTAATTGTCGATGGATAAGATCCTACTTCAAATTGTTAAATTCATCCACCTGGCGACTCCACACTCCATAATCCTAGAAGACTCCACTGGAGGAAGAACCTGAAAGATGGCCAGACCTCACAGAAGGGTAGAACATACAGGTTGGATTTGGTTTAAAGAATTCATTGTTTTTGTCTACCACTATGTTCTGTCCTACTTTAAGCCTAATCAAGTGTACAAAGATGAAACCCATGATGAGTATGGGAAAGATCTCAAGCCTCAGTCTTCAGACCATGAGCAGACCTATGCTCCTGTGAAAAACCTGATGGAACAAGAAGCTCATGTTGTATCTCCCACTCTTCAAGAAGCTTCAAGCAGCCATGAGCCTATTGTTACATCACCCACACCTACAAAGGTCATAGAAAGATATAAGCCTCTGGTTTTACCTCTCTTCTTCCAACCCCTGCCTACAGGATTAATAAACCAGCTGCCTCATTTTGATGGGGAAAATAAAGGGTCCTCTGCTGAAGAACATGTTCAAAATCTGGAGGATTTACTTGAGCTGTATGAAATAGAAGAAGATGATGTGTGCATTAGGATGTTTGCTTTTTCGTTACAAGGAAATGTTAAGAGTTGGCTCAAAGGCCTTCCAGAAGCAAGCATTTTCAACTTTCATAAGTTTTCTCAAGTTTTCCTAGATAGATGGGCGGCCCCAAAGAATGCTCTCCTCATCTTAAAAGAATATCAGAATTTGAGAAGGCAACCAGGGGAGACAGTGCAAGAGTTTTCAGCCAGGTTCAATAAGGTATATGATGCAATGCCTTCTGATATAAAACCACCTTTGGGATGGGCTTTACTGCATTATCCAAGTTCTTTCGACCCCGAGGTGGAATTCCATATAAGGCAAAAGGAGCCTTTGAGCCTGGAGGAAATGCAGGATATAGCAATCACTGTCGAATACAACATACAGTGCAGGGAGGAAATATTAAGAGCAGCAAGGAAGGACCGAACAGAGCGAGCAGCGCAGATCTCTTTAGAGGACAAGCTGGAAGGACTGATAGAGGCTGCCAGTTCCTTGCTGAAAGCAAAAGAGCAAGAAGATGAGGCTGAAACCAGAGAGGATGATTGGGAAAGACCTGCTCCTTGTCCCCAAGAAAGACAAATCATATCTCTGCAAGACAGAAGTCGCATGCCAAGCGTGTATGATGAACCAGGGCTTGAATCAGAAAATGAGCTTGCAGAATATTTTGAAGAAATAATTACTGAGAGTCCTGAAGATTTGATGGGTGACAATAATTACAATTATGATTTCTCTGATGTGGATATGTCTGACGATGAGTTTTTCCAAAGGGAAACCGAGCTTGCACGGTCATCATCAGAGGTCTCATGGGAGGAAGACTACGACCATCAACTTCAGGAAAATAATGAGCTAATGCCGGCCATCTATGATACTGATGGAGAAAGTGTTGAAAGCATGATAGCAGACGAAGATTCATTGAATCTTCTATCTTCTTTATATCCGAACATCAGTTATACTTGCCAAGCGGATAGAGGCCAGAAGCTCTTCAGTGCAGAGGACGAGGAGAAAAGAGATGAGGGAAGTCTTGAGCGGAACGAATATCCAGAGCCTTCTCCCGAAGGGATTAAGGTAATCAAAGAAGCCCCCGCTCAAGAATATGTTGATTTTTTCACAGAGTTTAGCCCGTTGCAGCAGAACCGACCTGTGGTACTAGAGGACAGCACTGTTGAATATAATGAGCCCTCTAGCTCAAGCTGCATTGAAGATGAGCGAGATCTCTTTCCCCGCAGGCGTCTTGGCCTTGATCCAGAGGAAGAGGAGGTATTCCTGGTCGATGCCCATATGCCAAATACTCCCAACCAGGAAGAGAAGGAGTGTGATTGCAAAGGCCTCACTATAGATGCAGTGATTGAAGCTGCCCAGGATGCAGACTGCCTATCAGTCATGGTAGGCTTTGAAGGAAAAAGTTTACATCATGAGTTTGTTGACCCTATGGCAGACTACATGGTGGCCCTGATTGGCTCAGCTCCACAAGCATCAATCTTTTGCAAGAGCCAAATACATCAGAATTGGTCACCACTGATGGTGACTTCAGTTTTGAAGGACCACATGCAGAGCACCCTGTGGTTATCTCTGACAGGCAGTCAGTGCTCATATCCTTTTTTGTTGTTATTAGACTGGATGCACTGCCATTATTGTATCACTTGAAGCATCAGAGATTTTCAGTTAGGGTAGGTAGGAAAGCTCAATAAAGCTCAGTCTATGAGCAAGTAGATTAGTTGTTTAAATTTCTGTTTTAGAATGTAGAAAAGAAACCTGCTAGACAGGCTAATCCTAGCAGGTAGTAGTGTAGGTAGAGAAACATGTGAGACCAACAGTCTAATCTAGTCTCATGGAGTAATAAGGGTAGAGGTAGAATAGGTTTATTTTTCCTGCTTGAAAATATTAATGATGTAAAGGGTCTGCAGGTCCAAATGCACCCAAGAAGAAAAATGATAGGACTATAGTGTGGGTAGGTAGTTGTTTGGAAGAATTTTACTGCTGATATGTTGTCTTCATGAGTTGTGGTAGCTAAAATCAGAGAAGAAAAGGATGGTTCAAGAAGCAGGCACCTGGCCTACACCAAGAGATCATCTTCTGGTTTCTTGGCTCCTTCAAGAAGAAGCCATCCCCATGTGGAGCCACTGTTAGCCCCCCTATAAATTTTTGACAAGAAAATAGGGGGCTAAATTGTTGTTGAGTCTTCAAGGAATGCATTTCCTCTGAAAAAAAAATCTCCTTGAAGCCTCCATGTGTCTTTTATCCTTTGACAAGTCCCCTCTGCTGATTCCCCTTTTAAAGCCTCTCTGTCATGTGAAGAAATGCCCAAAGGCCCCTTTTTCCCTCTCATTTCCCCCACTTAACCTCTATTTTATTCCTCCTTGTCTCCCATTCTATTTCCCCATTTACCTCCACAATCCCCTTGAATCCTTCCCTTACTCTTTATTTCCCATTTTCCCCCTTATTGTTTCCCTTTAAACCCCTTAAAATCCATTTAAAAGGGCTAAAAACCCACTTCCGACCTTATTATAAGGCCTAGCCCCTTTCTGCCAGCCCCTTAACCACTTCCCACATATGCCCGTCACCCATGACCAAGCGCTGAAGCCTTGGGGGCCAATCGCAATCGAAACAACCGGCGGGTGCATTTCCTTTGTAATACTCAAAAAACCCGATGCGATTGTTTTATTTCGATAAGTCCCGCGGTGCGTTCCGCACCGTTGATCTACCCTGATGATCCAACGGCTATCGCTCTCCCTTGTCGATCGCAATCGGAAGTTTGTGAGTGTCTCATTTTTGTGCCCTTCCGATTGCATCTCTTCCGATTGCATCCCCTCCGATTGTGTTCTCCACCGTTGATCTCCCCGCCAGATCGACGGCCTGCGCTCAATCGCTCTCCCCTGTCGATCGCAATCGGAAGTTTGTGAGTGTCTCATTTTTGTGCCCTTCCCATTGCATCTCTTCCGATTATACCGTCCGACGGGCCTCCCCCCGTCCACCCCTCCCATCCAACGTACTCAGTTCAATCGCCCTCCGCCGCCGCCGGGTCCCACTCTTGCATTTGGCCCCATATTTCAATACGTGTTTTGTTTGTTTCTCCGCGGGGGTCATATCCCGTCGCCCAACTTCCACCACCGTTGATTTTGCCTCCCGTGACCTCGTATCCGCTGGGCTCGCGCCCATTTTCCCACCAACGTTCGGCCCGTAACAAGTTTATTTCATTATGTAGAGGAGCGGAGGGAGAGGCTAATTCGAAGGAACCCACCAAACAAAGAAAGTCGATTAAAGGGAATTTGAGTCACAGCGCATTAATGGTTGTAATCCTGCATTCGAAGGCTTAAGGCATTGTTTGAAGACTAATGAGCGCACCAGGAAACCATTACTGCGCCACCTAACAGCAGAGCGCATTTACTCCTGAAGTACGACTTCCCACACCGTTCTCCATGCCTCCTCGAGCCCTGAAAAGATTAATTGCCCTATCTGAGCTCCAATAATGGAGGAATGGAGAGGCCATGCAGATCTTTTGCCCAGTTCATTTATTTTAGAGTGGCAGCATAGAGCTCCAAGCACCACAAGGACTCCAAAGAAATATCAGAGGTCGATTTCGACCTGACAGAGATCTCCGAGCCAGTCTCAGAGTAGACACAGCGCTGCATTCAGCCATTAAGCAGCATGGGCGTGGACACTTCCGCCGATTCTGTCTTAATGTGATCAATTAATTTTCCATCTACTCCTGCCGTTCTCTCTCTCTCATTTTTCCTATAAAAGATCCCCAAGAACGTATTGTAAAGGTTGTTGTTGCCTTGCTGGGAATCTATTGTTAGAGGGATTCAGTTTGACTGTAAGAACAGTCGTGGGAGGGAAGTTGCAGAGTAATTTGTATGTAATAGGCTGGGAGGAGAAGTTGGGACTGTATTAGCCATTGAGCCATATTGTACATGACTGGTGTTGCATTAATTAATCAAAGCATATTTCACAGGATCCTGGTCTATTACTATTGGTGATGTTTTTCCTAACTCTGTATATTACATTTTCATACTGTTTCATGTTCTTCTGGTAGGCAACAGAAGTATAGCATAGGATTCACCCTTGTTAGGTGCCCTATGTTTCCTGCTCTCCCTACCTTTAATGTTTTCTGCTTCATGTGCTATCTGAGAATTGATTTCAAAAAGAGGGTTTAACTAACAAGAAGATGTTATCACTGTCAAGGCGAATTAGTTGAAACTGTCTAGATGTTCTTAGGGTTTATGTTGGAAGGTTTGGGATAATCGGGGACAGCACAGGTTCTCTTCCACCAGAATCCTTTGTGATGACCAGTTTACCTTCTAAGATCTCTTCGTTTATCTTATCTTCTCGTTTTCCTCGGGTCAGGGTTGTGCATCTTGTTAAATGACCTTCAACCATCTATAAGCTGCCCCATTGTCTCTTTGAGGGCACCCTTTGAGTATGTCCAAGCAGGTCTGGAGTTAAATGACCTCTGACCTGATCTATAGATAGAAAATTGGTAGCTTTCCTTCTTTCACTTTCCTCCTTAATGTTCCATCCCATCATCTATCTAAAAGATCCTTTAGTGTAGATGACTTGCCCTTTGGAAGCCTTGGCTAGTGGATGCAAGTAATTTCCTTTTATGACTCCCTAGCCCAATGGATGGCACTGTCTCGGCCTATCCTCTTTGCTGAAACATCCTGCTTCTTTGTTCCTTTTCTCCCATTGCTTTTCCAGTCCATGATCTCCTAACCAACCCAGCAACCCTTCAACCAAATTATTTAAAACCTCCCTCTATACTTCATAACTAGCCTAACATCTTATTTTTGAGCTTCGAAGATACATCATTCTTTGCTCTATTTGGAGAGATCCCTCTCCGGGTCCAGGAGGGCTAGATCCTAGGACCCCAAAGTGGTTCTGATGTTGTCTCATCTTTTGGTCTTGCCAATCTGGCCAAAACATGGGAACCCCAACACCTTGACCTCGTTTATATGCAGTCAGGTACTCTACATGAAAAAATCCCAGACCTTCCAAAACAAGTTCAAATAGTTGCTGCTCCTTCAGGGTCTCATTCCGCTGACGGTATGATTGGTACGGTCAATTCTAAAAGTAAGAATAAATCCTCAAATAATTCTTCTCCAATTATAACTTTACCTGATTCCCTGAAAGGAGAATCTTCTCCCGAAGTTTCCGCCGACATTCATGTCGTTGAAACATCTACGAAAAAATCAAAATCTGGTGGTAAAAAGAAGGGGAGGAACAAAAACAAAAAGAATTCGAAAGAGAAAACTGATAAAGATGAATCCAATGACGAAAAACGTAAACCTCTCTATCCTTGTTTCATTTGTGAACAAGATCATTTCACGAAAGAATTTCCATATCAAGACGAAGTTACGAAATTCGTTAAAGGATCGCAACAACCTGCTGTCTTGAAGGATCCTTTTCCAATTCAAGATAGTAAGATGATTGGTTCTTCCTCGACTACTTTAGAAGAGCCTATTATGATGATGTCTCATGTAAGGGTTGCGACGCGATCGCAAGATTACGGTTCTAAGAATCCTATTGATGGTAAAGAAGCATAATCTTCTAATGCAAATACATCAACTACACCTCCTCCTGTTTCTGGTCCACTACAGATCGAGAAACAAAATCCAGAATTAATAATCAAACCGCCTGCTAAAGGTGTTCTTCGTAAATCAGCTTTCAATCCACATGCGAGAGCTACTCAGAATTACAACATTGTTGAAGACTTAGCCGTTTCTCCTTCAGCAATGTCGGCTTTGGAAGTGCTGCAATCGTGTCCAGCACAACGTAAATTATTATTGTCTGCCATAGGAGCTGTCGATGTTCAGGATTCTAACCTTATAATCTTCGATTTAGAAAATAGTACACCACGTCTTCCTCACCAAATGGCTTTCCAGATTCCAATGTTAGTAAAAAACAGACCAATCTTTCGGACTGTGATTGATGAGGGAGCTTCAACGTGTATTATGTCAATTCAGTGTTGGAAATCACTTGGATCTCCTACACTTAACCAATCCCTGACAATTCTAAAGGCTTTTGATGGTCGAGGTTTTCAACCTTTTGGTATTTTGCAGGATTTACCCATAGGGGTTGAAGGTAAAATCGTTAATCTAGATGTGGAAGTGGTTGACGCCCCTCTAGATTACAACCTTCTTCTGGGTTGTAGTTGGTCCTATGCTATGACTAATGTTGTCTCTTCGGTATTTCGACTTATAAAATTCTCATATCAAGGAAAGATCATGACAATAGATCAATTAACTTATTTCTCGTCCGACCCAGCCTCTACAGAAACAATCCAGCATGTTGGTAAAACGGCTATCCCTTATAAGGATGTTGGAGTAGGTTTGATTAAAGATTTCGGTTTACTAGGAACTTTTTCCTTTCCTCCTCCTAACGTATCGCCTTCTACTGCAAGTATTCACATGATTTCTTCAGACACTGTTATGTTTGATTATCCTTGGATTATACCTTCAGAATCCGAGATAGATTCATTTGATGGCGTGATGCGTTTGAGTCCATTTGAAATTGCGTACCAGGCTGTACAGTCTTTTTCCGTCCCTTTTTCAACCAAAGTTGATCCAATGAATGGGATCCAAGAGGAATCACTTTCTATATCTAGTTCAGTTACAACGACATTTCCTGAACTTGTTCATACAGATGAGCAAATTCGTGAGTTTTTGTCTGTTGATGATTTACCATGGGAAGATCTACATCACCGATCTTCATTTTTACCTAAATTAGATCATTTTGAAGATGATTTCGCTTCAATTTTTACTGCTGAATATGCCAAGGAACCTCAGAATCCATTACAAAATCCTGATTCTGAGTTAAATTTGGAAAATATATCTAGAATGGTTCCAATTGACATTTCAGTAAAACCAGGAATAATTGAAAACATCCATATAGGTGCTTGTTGTACAAATGAAGAAATTCAGACTTATAAAGCCCTATTTCAAGAATTCTATGACGTGTTTGCCTGGTCTTATGAAGAAATGCCAGGAATTGATCCATCGATCGTTGTTCATGAAATTAAGACTTACCCGGATGCTAAACCTGTTCGTCAACGATTACGTCAAATTCATCCTAGAAAAGCTGCTGCTATAAAAACTGAAGTTGAAAAATTACTTCGAGTAGGATTCATTTATCCAATTCCCTTAACGGATTGGGTATCGAATATTGTTCCTGTGACTAAAAAACAAGGAACGATAAGAGTATGTATCGATTATAGGGATATTAACCGAGCGTGTCCAAAAGATAATTATCCAACTCCCTATATCGATCAAATAATCGATGATTGTGCTGGCAGTGAATTGTTTTCCTTCATGGATGGCTTTTTCGGCTACAATCAAATAAACATACTCCCTGCAGATCAACCCAAAACAACTTTTATTTGTCCATGGGGAACGTTTGCCTATTGTAAACTACCTTTTGGACTAAAGAACGCTGGAGCAACTTTTCAACGGGCTATGTCTTATGCATTTCATGACATTAAGCACATTGTCCAGCCATATCTCGATGATTTACCTGCTCATTCATTACGTAGGGCCGATCATCCCACTCATTTATGAGCAATTTTTATGAGATGTAGGCATTATCGGATAAGGCTGAATCCGCATAAATGTGTTTTCTGCGTAGAATCGGGTCGATTACTGGGATTTGTTGTCTCGAAAGCAGGTATTCGCGTCGATCCATCGAAGGTCGAAGCCATTGTTAAATTGCCTCCTCCTTCGACTTTGCGCCAACTCCAAAGTTTGCAGGGGAAAGCAAACTTTTTACATAGGTTTATTCCTAACTATGCCGAGCTTACAAAGGGTTTTACCCGGTTGTTGAAAAAAAATATTCCATTCTTTTGGGATGAGATCGCTGATCGATCTTTTGATGCACTTAAACACGCGTTGACCCATGCACCATTATTGCATCCTCCCAACTACAACCAAGATTACATTTTGTACCTCGCTGCTTCTCATTCCACCATTGGGATGGTACTAGTTTAGGAAGATGAATCTCACAATGAACATGTGATTTATTATCTTAGTCAAAATCTGCATCCGACTGAAATCAAATACACACATGTGGAGAAATTGGCCTTGGCAGCTGTTCAAGTTGTCCAACGTTTTAGACATTACATCTTGTTACGTAAAACCACAGTAATTTCTAATTGCAACCCTATGATGTATATTTTGACCAAACAATTGCTAGGGGGCAAATATTCCAAATGGATAGTTATCCTGCAGGAATTTGACTTGGAATTTGAAAAATCCAAGGCAAAGAAATCTTTGGTATTTTCGGAACTGATGTGCGATTTCCCCTCTACTGATACTGAAACAGTGGCAGAAGAGTCCATTGCGGACGAATCTTTGTTTCTCATCAGTACACTTGATCCTTGGTATGGAGATATTATTGTTTATCTCCAAACCCAATCTTTTCGGCCTAACATTTCACGAACTCAGCGACGGAAAATATGTTTCCAATCCCAGCAGTATAATATCATTGGTGATACACTTTATCGTCGTGGGGCGGATTCTATTTTCCGACGTTGTCTAACTCATGAAGACGCTGAAAAGGTGTTAAATGACTGTCATTCTGGAGCATGTGGCGGTCATATGTCTGGGTATGCCACAGCCCAAAAGATATTGCGTGCAGGTTATTTCTGGCCAACGTTGTTCAAAGATTGCATTTATGCGGTTCGGAAATGCCACAACTGTCAAATTTTTGATCGGAAAATGCGTGCGCCACCCGCTCCTCTTCACCCTATAATTGCTGTTGGTCCTTTCGCAAAATGGGGTATCGATTTTATTACATGTAACCCTCACTCGGCCAGGGGGCATGCGTATATTATCTTAGCAGTAGATTATTTTACAAAATGGGCCGAGGCGATGCCTACATTTTCAGCTGACGGCAAGACTGCTGCAACATTCGTATTTAATCACATAATTGCTAGGTTCAGTGTTCCTCAAGCTATTATTACGGATCATGGAAGTCATTTTCGGAATGTCATGATGACTGAACTGACAGACCAGCTTGGCTTGCGCCACGATAGTTCCACTCCGTATTATCCGCAAGCCAATGGTCTGGTTGAAGCCATTAACAAAGTTTTAGTCACCATGATTAAATGAATCATTGGTATTCACAAGACGAATTGGCATTCCATGTTATTTTCAGCGCTTTGGGCATATCGAACCTCAGTCAAAACATCAACGGGTTTCACTCCTTTTCAACTGGTTTACGGTTTGGAAGCTGTGTTGCCAATTGAATGCGAAATACCGTCACTAAAATTAGCCGTAGAATTACTTCCAGCTACGTCTGAAGAGGAGAAACGTTTCTTGTACTTAGCTCAATTAGATGAGAATCGACGAAATGCTGCAATAGCAAACGAGGCTCATGTTAAAAGGATAAAAGCTCAATATGATAGAAGTGTGACCCCTCGAAATTTTTCAGAAGGAGACCTAGTTTTACTTTATGATCAAGCTAACGACAAGCTAGGAGCTGGAAAATTCGTGCCTATGTGGCATGGTCCTTACATTGTGAAACGAAAGTTAGCAAAAGGGGCTTATGAGTTAGTAGATTTTGACGGTGTCCCTTTGGATAAACCCAGAAATGGGCTTTATCTAAAGCGATATTATGCTTAAACAAGGTGTGGAGATTTTTGTTAGTTTAGATTTCTTTACTGCTGGTGTGTTTTAGATTAGAAAAGTGTGCCTAGTTTAGAAGTGTGTTTTTTGTCACTATTCCTGCTTATCTGAGTTTTACTCTTGATATTGCAGATGTCGACGTCTCTTCAAACCTACATTGGTTTTGCTGATGGTGCTTGTCGTAGTACATGAAACATTTCTTCCGCAGCTTGGGTTATCTATTCACCCTCTGACGAGTTAGTATCCATGCATGGGGTAAGCCTTGGTCAAACAACAAATAACATTGCCGAGTATAGTGCAGTGATTGAGTTATTATCTGAATCCATATCATTTGGAATTCGGAGTTTGATTGTAATGTTCGATTCTGAACTTGTTTTATTACAACTTAACAGGGTTTATACCATTAGAAATCCAATGTTATTATGGTTATTTTTAAGAGTTCGTCTCTTGGAACGTGAATTTGATTACATTGAATATCAGCATATTCAAATACATTTAAATACATTAGCAGATTCAATTGCTTCTAGTATGATAAATAGACATTTGCAATAATCAAAAGCAGTAAATCAAACAACATTCATATATGTACACAGATAGCCGGCAAATAGTGATATATCATAGTA
Source organism: Pinus albicaulis (assembly GCA_034641835.2). NCBI lineage: Eukaryota > Viridiplantae > Streptophyta > Pinopsida > Pinales > Pinaceae > Pinus > Pinus albicaulis. The sequence goes on along the minus strand of CM076579.1, from coordinate 1,538,478,206 downwards.
TAGGAGTGTTTTCAAAAAATATACATCGTCTTCGATCATAGGTTGGAAACACCTTATGATCGACAAAAATAATAATACAAAAGTCAAAAATATGAGACTACACGATCATCCCATCACTGATGGTGATCATGATAAGAAACCACTGCCCGGGCTACCCTGCATAGGAACCTCCTAAAAGGTCCTGGAACTCCAATCACATATCTCTGCAACCTGAGAGGAATGTCATCTATGCTCGTCTCTGGAATATCTAGAGTCAAATGCTCTAGATGATGCTCTAAATCAGTCAAAATCTCTGCTGATTGGCCTGCTGGGGCTGGTACGGCCGCAACTGGTTGTCTTCTCTCGTAAGGTTGGAGATGGGCTGGTCTTTGTGGACCCACATCTGTTTTCAAAAAAACTTTTGGTTATTAGTTTTCAAAGACGATAAAAAATTAAAAAAAAATTAGAATTTAGCAAACATTGAAAAATGATTTTACCTGAATCATCCCACTGTTCCCCTGCTAGGAGAACCATCTCTCGGTCGCCGCGGAAATCTATCCCGGCGTATGGAAAGTCCTCTATCACAAAAAGTTGGCGATCCAACCAACGAAAATATGAAGGAGAAAATCTCACAATCTCAGTACCCTCAATAGCATGACGAGCCATCAACGCGGACCAACGAACCATTCTTGGTTCTCGAGGTCGACTGGCATCAACAGCAATACTCTGTGGAGCTAACATGGGGATCCTCTCCAGAGCAAAAGAAACAACAATGGATCCGTATCCAAAGTTATTCAGTTTCCCATTTTTTGCTCTGGTTAGTTGGCCTTTTACATTAGCCAACACAGCTTCACACCAGTTAAAGATGGTGCCGCGAAAACAGTCCACGGCAATACGCATTTGGGAACCAGTAGCTATATGAAGCGCAGCACTCCCACACAGTTTGGTAACAGTAAAAGCAATAAATTTCAATTCAGGACGGATGATGTGTTTTATGTCAATCCGTTTGTCCCGAGGATTTGCCTGGTCATTGCTGAATTCTAGTTGGAGACTAGCAACAGACTGGCCACCTGGCCTAGTCCCAAACAAAGAAACTTGTTCGCCCCTCTTGGACAAACCAGTCAAGAAATATATATCCTCCAGCTCAATTTCGAGCCGGTGGCCACCAATGAAAAAGCACTGGTCCTGCACATTCCATCTGTTCACCAACCATGTAAAGAGTTCTACTTGTGCCCTCATGCCTGAGATGGCCCAAAATTTGTACAAGCCACATGCTTTTAATGCCTGTTGTGTGGGAAAATGAAGTATTACGGCTTCATCCACTTCCTCGTGCTCACGTTCTCGCCAGATCAGCATCTTGTCAATCCTACAATACATAAAAAGGCAAGTTAGAATAGTCTTATTTGAAAATTTTTGGCAAACAAATGAGAAATGAATGTTTCAAAATCAACCGCGCGGGTAACGCACCCACGCTTTATACACAGAGCGTAGATCCGCACGCGTAATGTGTGTCGGGTGCGGAACCCATGACTTTTTCCTTATAGGAAAAATTTGGGGTCCGCAGGTAACGTGTGTCCCACCTGCGGACCCCGCGGGCGAACTTTTAAACCATTTTTTGCCCCAAAAATGCAAACTAAAGCCTAAAAACAAATTTGAAACGGATGAAAAACAAGATTGAGAGGTTGTGGATTACCTGGGACTGACGGTTCTCGATTCCAACGGACAAATTTTCCAGAATCTTCACAGGAACTTTCTTACCCAAAAGCTTTTTACTTTTCACTCTGAAACTGAACGGTAAAAATGAAGTTGAAAAAGTCCTTTTTATAAGTTTTTTCGAATGGATGAATTTTTAATTTATTTATTTTTCACTTTAAAAAGGACATTTTTGAAAGCATTTTTACTTATCTTAAACAGGTATGTGTAATGTTTCAAGTTTTTGTGCAGAAACTGGATTTTTCAGGTGAACTGATCGTTTTTCAACAAAGAGCATACTTTATCACTTTTTCGGACTCTTTCAAAAAAATTTACGAAAAAGCGAAACCTTGGAGTCCTATTTTAAGCCCTTTTCAGACTCTATAAATATGAAAAGATTGCCGAGTACTTGATTATTCGAACTCGTTAAAGTAAATGAATGACCGTCCTTTCAGTATAAGTTTACCCCTTTTACGGACTGAAATGGACTATTTACGAAAAAGGTATATGTTGACTAATTACGGTCAATAGAGTTCTCTCCCGCATTATTTTATCCTTTTTTAGGCTCGAGAGACTAAATTTACGAAAAAGTACACCCATGGAGTTTTCTTAAGTTTTTCTTCTGACTCCCTAAAACTGAAAAACACCGAGTTTCTCCTATACTGGACTCGTTAAAACTTAACAGTAAAGGACCTGTTTAATTTTCAACAAGAACGAACCACTCCTTCTTAGGGTTCGAATTTTAAACTAAGTTGGACTCATCCGAAGGATGAGCTTATAATCAAGCAAATGTTATCCTCCTCAAGCTTGTCAAAAATAAAGAGGTACTTGCCAGAAATGGTGGGGGAAAAAGAGAGAAAAATGGGCGTGTTTGTTGTATTTTAAATTTTTTGAAAATTTAGTCAACCACTCTTGAACACGACACTTTCATTCACCTGGGTTGGGAAATCCTTTGCCTAACAGTTAATCAAACCACATTGAAAGTCTTCAGCCGGTTTCTGGGTATTAGCTTTGGGTCAATTGATACCAAGCCATCTGCAGTGTCGTTATGTGTTCAAGAAAACAGTTCAAATAAACCATTCATCTGCAAAATATCTGTCATCCATTTTTTACCATCCCTGAGTCAGTCCTTGCCAATATATTTTCAAAACTTGATCTATGATTTCGTGTTGTGGGCTTGCTTACGACAGATCACTTTCTATCGACATCAGCACATTATCTAGGAAGTTGATCCAGAAATCGTCAGTACCTTGAAATCTGCATGCCTCAATGGCAGGTTTCTCGCCTTCGACGACAGGTTGCATCATTGACCTTCGATCGAATGATTCCGTGACATGTTCGACTTCGGCTCATTCATTCACATTTCATGGATTGTACTGAGTACTTTGAGAGCCATTGACATTACTGGTGGTTTCTCTCACACTTGTTAACAGTTCACATCATTGACTGGTAATCAAGTGGTTTCAACCATGTTCGACTTCAACACATTTATTCCCATGGATAGAATCGTACCAGTTCGAGATGCGGAAATCAAGACCCTGGATCTAGTTTCCACCATCCAGGCTGCGAGGAATTTTGTTATCATCTATACGGTAGACTATTTATAAACAGATGGCTGCGTCCATACCGTGTCTACATATATCTGTACTATGATGTATTCAAAATCATTCCTGTATCAGAACGATTTGAGTTAGTTTCTAGTTAGTTTTAATCTGAGTATGGGAATGCCTACCTCAGTGATGACATATATATGTGTATATTTTGCATTGAATGTTTTTACAGGTTCCGACTGGGGTGTCCACAGGATGATCTTTGAAATGATAAAGTACTGCACTCTTCATATATGACAGACTACAGCTTCATCTATTCTAGACTTTGCACTTTAGGGGGCAATTTGTTACACTAAAAACTGTCATCCTGACATTTTACTATGAGTATGAGCTCATTATTACTCATAATTCCTCCTTTTGCAAGTCTAACATATCAGCTCCTCATGTCAAGCTTTCAAAATCAGAGAAAAGTTCCTAAAAATCCCCTAAACTTTGGTATCGCACTTTCTCTATTCATTTCCTGCGGTCCCACACCTAAAGTTCAGCCTTCATGTGGAACCATACCGCAGGTTCTTTGTGTTATAGGTGCGGACCTCTGTAAAACTCAAAAAGGCGAGAAAGTAAAGATAAAAAGTGAATTTCAGATGAATTCTAGAAGATTCTAGATGGGAATTTTCGGGAATGGATACGCTTTGAGAAGGTTCATGCATCCCTCACTTGATGGAGCTAACCCCTTGATGTAAGGAGCTAATCCCTTTGAAGGAGGATTCTATCCCTTCATTTTTGGAACAGAAAACCTCCTCTTTTCCACTATAAAAAGAGGCCTTGGGTAGCCTCAAAGGGAGTTCAAGCTTTAAGATATTTGAGGTTAAATGTTGTTGAGATTCAGACTCAGTTAACTAAGCCTTTCTGTGAGGTTAAATCACTCATCTCTATCTGTCTTGGTTCAAAGAGTGCAATGCTTGTCAAATTAGAAGAGATTCCTGCTTCGGACCCCGGAGGACCTGCACGACATCAAGGCACGGGTTGTAAAGGTTTTCTTTATTTGAAGTTAATACAAATATACTCATTTCTCTCATTAAACTGTCTATTTATGGTTTATTTCATAAATTCCTTGATCATTATGATGAGTATGATTTATAATAATGTCTATATAGGTGTTGTGTAATCTTTTTGCTTGTTTGTGACTGCAGATTTACGAGGAACGTTCTTTCAAGTGCACAGGAAGAACTTCAACGAGATCAAGCAAGCGCTGGATATAAGGTAGGCCTTACAACTATATAGCATTTTTATGAACCTTGTATGCTTAGAGAGAGATTAGTATAATTGGCTGTTTTTTGCTAGTTACTTTTAGTACTAGAGAGATCGGTCTTGTCCGCAAGATGGATTAATCTACACAACACTTACGTAAAGGATTGTTTTGGATCCATCATTAGTTGGTTGTGTGGCTAGTGCTGATGGAGCCTCATAATTAGCTTGCACTAGTGCATGTAATGTGTCTCGATATAAAGGGATTTTAGATCAATGATGAGTGTAATTACCACTGTGTATTGTGCAATGCATGGTTAGTGTGAAATGCCTTGTTGTGTATTGGTGCAGCCTTTTCTCTAATTGGTAAATATGGGGTCACGATCGCTTTTGGGGAATGCATAAGAGATGTCAAATATTATAACTCAGGGAAGATGTGGTAGGGTGGCCAAGTACTCCACACAAAGCACAAGGGGGAGTGCCTTGGAAGGATTTGGGGCATCCATTTTCTTCCCTTTCTTCTTGTCCTTCTTAGTGGTTTGATTGGTGTCCATACAGGCGATTCTTGATTTATGACGACCTCTTGAGGGGCTATAGGAATGATGGTTGTAGAGGTGATACTTGAGTTTGTTGATATGGGAGGAGTGTACAGATACCAGACCGATATTTCGAGAGCCATATTTGGAAATGTAAGTATTTCCATGACTTGGTGCGAGACAAAACCAGGTGGAGGGTATAAAAGGGGGGCTTGGATGATGGATTATGGGAGGAATGTTGAGTAAGAAGGGGTCTTAATCAGGGTGTCAGATACTGGTTCCTAAATTGGTTGGGTGTTCTATGAACTCATCATGCACATTGGAGCTCCTATGGTTGGAACATCTTCCAACAAAAGAGGGGGTTCTCTAGGGTATGTACCGAGAGTGGATGTTTTGAATTATCTGGGACTGAAATTAGTGTATGTAGTAATAAAATCCAGAGAAGATCCTATGTATGGTAGGATGCCATCAAGAGCAGTTATTGTCTTCTTCTTGTAATACATGACTTGGTCAATTGTAATGAATTTCCCTTCATTGGGAAACATCATTACCCTAAATACAAAGGATGAACTACATTCATTACATACATGTAACTCCGACCAAGAAGTATGTTGTAATCCAATTGAGCATCCAAGACTTCGATGTTAGTAAGCATTGTTTTGCTAGCGATATGTACTACTACATCTTGGTAGAGACCTATGGGGGCGGAAGGATGCCCATCATATGGTCTAAGCATAATGTCATATGGTTTTAGTTCTGGAGACCCTATTTTCTGCCAAATTATTTTAGACATGATAAATGTGGATGCTCCTTCATCAAAAACGCAATGATGAGTGGTGATGTTGCAGATTGAGACTAGGATTTTGAAGCGACTAAAGAGGGGAGTCGTGGGACAACCTTATCCAGATCAAAAACCATCAAGTGATAATCATAAGGGTCAATCACACCTAATGAAAAAAGTAGGTATGGGCATGATTATAAGACTTTTAATGCTGACATAGCTAAAGGATATTGAGCTAAGTCGTTAACTATGTTGTAGTTATGAGCAACCTTCGAGTTATGTCCTATTCATCGTAAAGGTCGTTTGACCATTTTTGGCATAGGTTTTATGGGAATCTAGGGAATTTTTAATGGTACTATTGGAGTTTTCATGGTTGAGGTGGATGGATTAGTTTATGTGGGAGCCTCAAAATTTCTATTTTGTGTATGTAGGATAATATCTTCCCCTTCCATGTAAATTTCATGATTAGAGTTATTATGGGGGTTCTCTCCAGGAGGATTTGGATGGGGCAGTTGTTTTTGTTGAGTATTAACACTCCCTAATGGGGGAAATGATCCTGCATTATTATAATTTGTTGGTTTTGTCCTCCTTTTGAGGCCTCTAAAATCGGTGCAACAACATCAGGGAAACCACCCAGTTAGGGACTTAAAAACCATCCCTTATCCATTTGGGATAGTGGCTCTGACTTGATTTATGGGTCCAGTTTCCCAGTGGAATATAATTGGGTGTATGGATGAATTTATAAGTATCTGTAACTTGGTAGATGGAAGTATAAGCAAGCTTGCAAAAGATAATATATCTATCTACTATGTATCCCGAGAGTAAATGTACTTTCTGTGTGACCTATAAAAGTGATATTTCAGTGGATGCAAATGAAGATCATACAAACACTTATAGATATGAAAATGATTTGAAGTAATTTATTTAATTAAATAATTAATTAAATCAATTGGATAAAGCTTAAATTCATGTGTTGAATATGTATCAATAGATAATGGTATAACATGTTCAAAAGTGATTTAATGCAAAACTTTATTCAAATAGATAAATGAAACAAAACATCATAAGATAAATAACCATTTCTCATTTTAAACAAAAATATAACACAAGATAAAAGTACCATGTATATGTTCACTCGGCTCATTTGAGAAAAGTACTTGGCCCATCCCTTTCTATTCAGAAAAATTCAAGAGTACAAAAGTGCAACATCCGTAAAGTCTTCCTTTCAAAATTTTAGGACTCCTTTCTCAAAGACATGAAGGGGTTTAAATATAAAAATAAAAGTCTTAAAATAGTTATTACAATAAAAAGATGAGGAGGTTTAAAAAAACCCTCCTTAAACTAAGTGGAAATTAAACAGAAACATAAATTAAAGGGGTGAATTGCTTGATGATTGCCCCGCTCTATCCTTATCAATTTGTTCCTTCAGCTAAAGGATGTTAAGCAGTCTTAAATTTGGAGTTTGTCTTGGCCTAATGTGCAGTTGTCCATTGAAAACAACATTAGAAAGTGGAGGAAGCATGTAGGAGGATACATCTGTAAGACAACGCAACATTAGCCACTGGCTATGAGGCTTTACTAGTATCTCCAATACTTATCCCAATCCAATTTTTCCAGCTTTCTGATGTGTTCTTATTTTACCTTTGAAAATTATTACCACTTTCTTATCAAGTCTTTAACGATAGGAAATGCACCAGGAGGACATATGTCGATAAGGTTTGTAGCGATGATATTTTGACTAACAGTTTCCACAATGTTAATATGCACATCCTTTTCTCTACAAATGGCTCTTTCTGCATGTTTCAACTACATTTCCCATTCCATAAATAATATTTCTTTCTTTGATTCTTCAATCCTGGGCAGGTTTTCCTTTCGGCCATTAGCAGAATCTTGCCATGTGACATATTGGGAAACCTTATCATCTATCTCATCAAAACTAATCCTCTAGTTTGAAATGTGATTCATCAATGAATCACTCTGTTCACACAATTCAAGAATATTTGATAATTTTTGACAAAAAATGACTTGTTTTTGTGCCAATAAAGTATTTATTTCTAAGGCTTATTTTCTGAATTCATCAATCTTAGGTTTATCCTTTAATTTCTCTGCAGAAAGCTGTAATTGATGGATTTGAATATCCTTTGAACTAATTTCATTCTGATGTTGAATATTCAATTGGTCCATACTCTCTTGGAGTTGTGTGACTTGTATCTGTAGTTGTTGATTAATATTTTGTTTCTCTACCTGTAGCTCAAGTTCTAGTTAGATGATTCTTTCATCCTTTTCTTTCATCAACTATTGAACTTCAGAGGCTTTGTCAATAGTTGCAGAGGCATAAGCTGCTGCGAACTGAGTTAGGCATGTAATATCCTGTGGAGGATCTATCTATGAGTCTTTCCAAACAACATCCATTGATATATCTCCTTGGACAAGGGGTTGATATTGCTCTGATCTCCTTCTTTTCTTCTGTCTACTTATAACTGCTTTGTGTTTAGGATTGTAGAAACCGTCCAAAGAAGGTATTTCCTTAATGTTAAGTACAATTTCAGTAGTGGGGAAGGTCGATATGAATTCCACTCTCTCTGTGCTTACTAATTTTTCAGAGGGCTTAGCAGTGAATGAGTCATTATTTTTCATTTGAGGCGTATGCGCAATCTATTGCTGATCAGTAACTATGGATCCTTGGTCTTGCTAGAGTTTTAGGTTAAAATCCTTCCAAAATTCACTCAGATTAATTGGAAAATATAAATCCATATTTTGAACCTTGGCTGATTTATCTTGGTCTGTTTTTCTAAGGACTTCAGTATCCTTAGTTGTCGGTTCATTCTCCTTTTCCTTTTAAGCTACGGGTTGGGATACTTTCAACATTTTTAATGGAATTGCTTCCAATCTCTTGTTCCTGTATTGTTTGAACTTTGGTAATTGATGTCAATGGAGGTGTAGGGATGCCAACTTCTAAATTGATGAATAATTATGAACTGATGAAAAATAAGTCTTCGAACTCATCATTATTCATGAACAAAAGGCCTAATTTTGACTTGGGTAGTAAAATTATTTCCAACTTTAATTGGGTCATATTGTCTGTTTGAAATTGTAAACATTTTCAAACATTCAATTTGAATGATCTCTAGAACTACATGCTTGTAATTGTCCATACCATAAACACCACAATTAATTGGAAAGGAAGGCCATGATGCTTTCTTAGCCTCCTTTAGAAACCTGGTTAGTTCGTTGCCAAAATTATGATAGGCTATTTCTCTCGCGAGAAGCTTATTAGGAACATACAAGGTAGAACATGTGGTTGAGCTAAGCTCCTAAATACTGTGACATAGATGAACAAATCTTCTCCATACCATTTTCCTACTAAGGAAAAATCAGCTTGGTCCTCTTTTGACAATGTGGGGGCTTTCTCATTAAAAACATCTTGAAACAGGGGGAGAATGACTCCATGACAAATTTTATAAAAATGATTCTCAAATTTCGATTCCCATAACATGCTATGAAATATATGAATGGGTACAGGGTCCTGGGTAGTCCATTTCTAGCCCATGGTTGGAAAATATGAAGTAAAACACACAACGTTCATGATATATGCACTCATATAAAACGAGGAGAAAATCTTGGAGGAAATAGAGCGATTTTTCCTATATTCCATAATTTGGGTAGCAATATTTTTAGACAAAATGTTTCCCTAATCCATAACATAAGATTCTGTAAGTGCTTCCATGAGATGAACTGATTCTACTGAAAATCTATTAGTGTCAGGCTGACCAAAAAGCCTATACATCATGGTAGCAACATAACAGTAGGGAATTGCAAGGGAGTCAGTAGAATACATACCCATGTCATTGTTCTTGTGCTTATTGGGGTTGCTTCGACATTGCTTGATTGGATTGGATTTGAGTTCATTCTCACTGGCTAAATGTGATAGGAATTCCTTGTCATAGACCTTTTCAGGGTCTAGGATGTGGTATATCAGCTTCAAGTCTTCAGCTTTGAAGGAACCAATCATCATTCCTATGCTAGTTAGAAAATTCGTGTCCCCAATGTTGAGGTTATCAATGATCCATATTACCATATTAGTGTAGGGTAAGACTTTAGGTCATGTAACAATTTGATGTAGGAAATAATTAGCCACTTCTTTAGTAGTAGCTTTTGAGGAATTAGAAGCATCAACCATAGCTTTTCTTTGAACTTTGTGAGGTTTCTCATCCTTGAACAGCTTGTACATGGATTCCCATGAGGAGGGTCTGCTTTCCGGTCCATATGTAGTGTCTATAAACAAAGGAATAATATATGTTCTCTCGGTTGTAGTGGGTGCAGGGTTTATAGGGGCCATTTGCTTCTTAGATTTATTAAGAGCTTTAGACATCTCCAAAGAATTCTGCTTATTTAGGCTCAGCTACGAAAAAATGTGAAATGAAAAATAGAAAGAGAGAAATTTGATTCTACAAATGCACAAGTACCATAGTAATAGAAAAGATTAAACGAATGAGACTTGGCACACTGATAAGATATGAATTCAATACTTCTTACAGTTAAATCATTATGGAGATATGGGAAACAAAACTATTAAGTTATGGAATTAATGGTTGATATGGTTTGATGTGTCGATATAATCATTTTAGCATTAAAAACCAGATCTTTTGCGTCTCAGTATTTCTCATGTAAATCTTCATTTAATACTGATCTACCTAGGTTTACCGATTGCGATATCGCAATCGAAATATCGGTGAAAATATATGGAGTGCAAAGTGTTACTGTTGCAAAAGTGTGATGTGTGATTTGTGATAGACTATATCACATCGGTGAATATGGGGGGGGGAATAATGATTCTGATTGTGGAGATGTGATGCGATGGAGTATATCGCATAGGGAAAACATGGAGGGTGATAATAAGGTCATCGAGGTAGAGTTGCAAAATGCAAAATGCGATTTGTGATGGCCTATGTGGCGGAAGTGTGTCCCGAAGGCTTTCCTTATAGAATTTTCTTGGGAAAATTCCTTTTCCCTTTATAAAATCTCTTTTGACTATACATATCGCATCGCAATATATTTGAAGTGACTTTTTAGGAGTCATGTGTGCTTGATTGCAGAACTGTGATTGCGATAATGCGATCTTTCTCCGCTTGAGTGATTTTAAAGCCAAAATTCAAGGTTTTATTCCCTTTTTATTCCTATTTCTATCTAATGAATCGCTCTAATGGTCTTATTTGTTTAACTTTACATTTTTTTAAAAATTTTCCCCATTACTTTCTAAGGTAACTAATGCTAAAATAATGGGGGTTGTTGAATAGCATGACAATTGGTGATTTACTGGAATAACCAGTTATCTCTGAAAAACAATTTATCAGTATCTTTAAATAAGAAGAAATAATTTAAGGAAACAAAAATTGTTTTCAAATTTTTTAAATGAATAAAATTACTCTGAATATAAAAAAACTCATATTTATTTATAATCCTTCAGAAACATTTCATAAATAAATATCTTCATTCATCTATATCGATCGTTTATATAGTTTAAAAGATAAAGTCAGTGTCTCTTTGTAACTAAGGCTTTTGATTTGATCCTTTTGTCATAGGTAGAGCCACTTCTACTAGTAGGAATTCATAGCCTCGGAAAGGTTACCTTTTAACCATTAATGATTCAGTATCCCATCCATTTATCATTACAATTATTCGACATAAATCATTAATCATATAACTTATTTTTTATTTTTCTTAAAAAGTCATTGTCCTGGCTTGATGACCAAAAAGTGATAATGCCAGTCACTGGATATAATTGAACTAAACAAGTTGGCTCGTGATGAGACCCCTTGTGTTATGATTTTAATAATCACAATTCATTACCATGGTTTGATATGAAGTGTCAATTTATTATTTACCTATGATCATGGTATGTAGGATCGTGATGAGACCTCTTATCCTTTTAAGTTTTTAAAATTTTTGAATTACACTCTAAAAAATTATTTTCAATGGATGTGGAGAATCATTGACTCCTTAAGGGTTTTGGATGACAATTTAGAGTTAAATATTCTTAGTGATAGCAAGTCTTTACTTTGTAAAGATGAACCTTTTTCTGATTGATGTTAAAATAAAAAGACTTTACAAACTTCAGGTTTATAAAATTTACAATTTGGATCGAAAAAGATTTCGTAGTTGTATAGTATTCATTCAATTTTCAAGTTTCATCGTTATTTCCTCTAAAAAAAATTATTCTTCAAAAATAAAAACATAAAATAATTCATAGGTGCTATGAAAAACCAAAAGTATGTAATCAAACATTAATTTCCTAGAAATGTAAAAGTGTAAGTATAGTACATCTAAAAGAAATTTTTCTTTTACGAAAATAGTTTTTTCAAAATCAGGCCATTGACAGGAAGGAACTATTTTCTCCTTTAAAGATCTTGTAACATGAAGGTTGATAGGCCAATTTTCTCTATGATTTGAAATGTTCCAAGCCACATTATTTGGAATTTGGTATGCTTACCTTTTTCCTCATGTGCCTTGTCCCACTTAAGTACAAGGTGTCCAACTTGGAATGTTTTTGGGGAAACAAAATTTGCATCAAAATATTTTTTCACTATCTGTTGGTGTCGAGGATGAGTTAATTTGGATTTTCCTCTTTCCTCTTCCATTTTAAGGATTTGGGACATTCTTAATTGTAAGGAATAAGAAGGTACTTTGTCAATAAATTGAACTAGGGTTAATGAAGGAAGAGCTCAATTTGATGGAATTACAACTTCTTTCCCATAAACTAGAATGAGTGGAGAAGTTCCTATAGAGGACTTCTCAGTAATCATATCTTCCCATAGTGAAAAAGTTAAAAACTTATGCCAATTTTTCTGGCTCTGATCAATAGTCCTATTTATGATTCTTATGAGATTTTTATTTGTTGATTCTGCCAAACCATTCCCTTGGGGATAGTAGTTAGCAGAGTATTTAAGCTTAAAATCTCTTTTGAGAGAAAAGTCAGTCATACTATTTCCTGAAAAATAAGATGCATTATCAAACATAAGTGCATTAGGTAAGCCAAACTTGGTAATAATGAATTGATAAATAAATTCCATAATGGCTTTAGAGTTAGTTACCTTTAGTGGAACAACTTCCACCCACTTAGTAAAATAATCTGTTGTAGTAAGAATATATTTATGTTGTTTGGATGAGTTAGGAACAATATCACCTATGATATCCAATACCCATTGCTCAAAAGGTTTCTCAATGTTGACTAGCTGCAAGGGTAAGGATGGTTTTCTTTTTCTTCCAGTAGTAGTTTGGCATGTTTCGAATTTTCTCACATATGCATGAGTATCTTTAAACAATGTGTATCAGTAATATCCTGCATGAAGGATCTTATGTGTAGTGGTATCTCCAATGAAATGTCCAGCTGCAGGTCCATCATGGAGTTCCTTCAAAACCCTTTGTGCTTCAGATTTCTCGAGGCACCTTAGTAGTACAGAATCATAGTTATTTTTAAATAAAACATTGTCTATGATCTGATATTGACTAGCCTTCAATCTTAAAGCTCTTTTTCTTTTGTAATTGAGTTATGTAGGAGCATATCCATTTTTCAAATAATAGATAAGATCATAATACTATGATTTAGAGTCATTCAGGCTTACCTCAACAATGTGTACAGTGTTAGTTGACTCTTCATCATATGATATGTTGGATTATCCAGATAGTAATCTGTAGAGACCTTGTCCTCTAATGATTTTGGCTGGTATTATTTCAATGTCATATTCCTACAGATTAGTCACCCAAATCACTCTCTTTTCTCCTAGTTCCTTTTGAATAAGTAGTTTCCTTATTGCCGAAAATGGAACTATTACCTTGGTGTGTGTTTTAGGAAGAAAAGGTATAAAGTGCTCTAAATATTTGTAAAAAAAAATGATTGTTTTTCCACTTTTGAATAATTTAGTTCAACACCTTGAAGATTTGAACTAAAGAAACAAATGGGTGCTTCAATATTTTGATCATTGATTTGTGTTAACACAACATCATAATATGTTTAAAATGCAAAAGTATATAAAATGAAATGATTAGAAAAATATGGGGTAGTCAAAGGAGCATTGATGATGGCTTGCTTGATTAGATCAAAAGATTCTCTTTCATTATGTCCCCATTTAAAGAGTTCATTTTTCTTAATCATTACTTTTAATGGTAAAAAAAATTGTGAAATTTTTTTACCTTCACTTAAAGCGAAATAAGACTTTTTGGGATTTAAATAAATTCCATATTTCAAACAACGTTCAAGGATTTGCTTAAGATCATTATGGTGGTTTCTTTTTTTCATGGATTAAATGGTTATATCATATAAATGTACAACCAGAATTTTATTTATCAATCCTCTAAAATCAATTTCCATTTCTCTTTGAAAAGTTTCTCCTTCATTGATTAAACCAAAGGGAATTTTCTGATAGGCATAAGTGCCTCATTTAGTTCTAAATGTAGTCTTTAATCTATATTTAGGATGAACCAATACTTTATTGTAGCCTGAAAATCCATCAAGGAAAGACATTATTCCATAATCAACAACTGATTGTAAAATTTGTTCCATTGGTGGTAATGGGAAATTGTCTTTTAAGCAATATTTGTTTAAGTTCCTAAAATGAATACAAATACGAATATCACCATTCTTATTCCTAATAGGTACTAGGTTTGAGACCTACTTTGAATGCCTAACAGGGAATATAATATTTGCCTTAAGGAGTTTGTGGAGTTCACTTTTGATTTGAATTTCAAGATCAGGGTGAATTTTCCTTATATTTTGTTGTATAGGCTTTTCAGTGGATATCATTGGGATAGTATGCTGGAGGTTGGAAGTTCATAAGTTTTCAGATCTTCATATTTTCATGCGAAGATATTCTTGTACTTCTTCAGTAAGTGAATGAAGGCTAATATTTCATCAAAGGAAAGGCCAAGTCCTAAGTTAATGTTCTAAGGATTAAGGTATGTGCCAAGATTTACTAGTTCAAACCTCAAAGTTGAAGTTTGTAGCTTTGAATTAGTAACCTTTTTTAATCTATCTTTGAGATCATAAAGATCTTCAAGTTTAACCACAGACTTAGGTATGGAATTTTCTTCATATTTATGTTTCAATTGCCTTTCATGTTCATCTTCATCAATTAATTGATCATCATATGATCCTTCTGATGTAAGAAAAGTTATAACATCATCATCATCATCGTTGAATACTCTCCAATTAATGATATTATCATGAATAGATGGGCGAAAAATCAACTCTATAGAAAATCTATCGGAACTGTAATCTTCTAAAGGAATAAGTCTGGATGCTATATTAGCTAGAAGGTCTACACTTGAATTCTGAATTCTTGGAACATACGAGATATTGAATGCTAAAAAATGAGAGGTAAGAGATTATACTAATGACTGTTAATGTTTCAATTAGGGGAATTTTGAGGTCTAAAATGGGCTTCCTAAGAAAAATGTACAACCAAAATAATCTTTTCAAGAACCAATAGGATTCAAGATGATGATTTCAACCATGGGGGATGATTCACCATTTTTTAAATAAAAGGGTACAGAGATTAAAAAATAATAAAATAATAAAACTACTTTTTCAACTCGTATTTTCAACTTATCTCCCAAATTTTTTACTCAAATTTCGAGCAGGAGTACTTTTTGGATGCAAAAATTAATTCCTCATCCAAGGAGTACCCATGTTGCATACTTTTGATAGACCCTGTTATGAGAAAAATGAGAAATACATGAAAAAACGTGATTGAAATCACGTTTTTCATGTATTTCTCATTTTTCATGTAGTAGGGTCCATTGAAAGTATGCAACATGGGTACTCATTGGATGAGGAATTAAGTTTTCCATCCAATGAGTACTCCTGCTTTAAATTTGAGTAAAAAAATTAGGAAATAAGTTGAAAATACAAGTTGAAAAAATAGTTTTTTTCTTTTTTCCCTCTAAAATTTGATGATGTCATCAAATATTATTTTATTATTTCCATTATTATTTTATAATTTCCTTAGGAGGCCTATTTTAGACCTCAAAATTCCCCTAATTTGAAGATGAACAAAAATATAGTGTATGGTATTTCTTACTTGTTTGACAATTATTTCAGAATCACCATATACCCGGAGATATTTGACACAAAGATCAATTTCTTTGTATAAGCCTTGGACCAGTGCCTCATATTATGTGGTGTTATTTGTGCATTCAAATTCAAGTCTGCATTCTAGCATTTCCTTTTCACCTTCTGGATTGATTAATATACAACCAACTCCTGCACCTTCACAACATTTTGATCCATCAAAGTATAATGTCCATAACAACGTATTAATACAAGGTTTATCTATGATATTTATACACTTGGAAGAATCTGACTGAGAAAAATATTCAATCTGAGAATTAATTGAGTTGTTGAGAAATGGATATTTCTGAGCATTAAAATTTCTCAAAAAAATGCAGCAGAGTAATTGCCAAGGATGTTATTAGTAAAAACCATGGGTTCATTCTCATCTTCGAATTCAGTTACTGAATACTTCATGTGTTTTTCACGGTCTACTCAGATTTGATTCGGCTTACCATTAAATGGAAGCCACATATGAGACCAATTAGTGGAAAAATAACCATGAATCTTTTATGACCAGTCTCTACTTAGGATTAAACCATAAAAGTCAAGGATATCAACAACTAAAATATCAATTACTTGATGAACTTTTGGATTGGATGCTAATATGATAAGGGCTGAATTCATTTCTCCTAATACTTTAACCTTTGTTCTGTCTAACTGCACAATATGTACTGCAGACTTTTGAGAAGAAATATTCAATTTCAGAGAGATAGAATATGGCATGATGTTTGAAGAGGTTCCAGAGTCGATTAGACAATTATCACATTTTTTTTGAATACTTCAAAAGTTAAAATGAAGGGAGGAGTATGCGAATTGGATCTGTCATCAATTGAAATAGCATCACGTGCATCAATTTTCTCAGGTGAATCACTAGGAGGCTTACCAATTCCTTTTGAAGCTTTAGAAGTAACATGGGTGGGTAAGGATGAAGCAGAGACTACATTAAGTTCTTTGAGTAAAATTTTCTGTTGTTGCTTCAATTTTCTCAACTCATGTATGGATACATTTTCCTTTATATTTTCATATCTTTGACTATATTATATTCAATAGTATCAAATACCACTAATGTCTTAGATGTAGATGGAAGATTAGAAGAAGTTGGACTTGATTGAGGAGAAATTTTTTTCTTGTTAATAACTTTGTCCATAGCAACAAAGGATGGAGATTTTTGTTTCTGAGGTGACCGAGGGAGGTCAGTAGAATTTTTACTTCTAGTGTTAATTGGAAGTGCCTCATGTTCATCTTTATTATTAGATGTTAGAAGGATAAAGTCCCATAGTCCATGAACTTAAACCAATTCTTCTTCTTGATATTCTTCTGTAGATTGTGTTGTTTCATCTTGATCTTTGTCTTGATCTAATTCAACATTCGAGATTACATTTGGAGGTTGGGAATCTTGATTTTTATTAAAAGATCTAAATTTTTTCTTTGAAGAAGACTCAGCTACTTGTTTCTTTATCTAAACCATATCATTTGACAGAGTTTTGAGGACCTTTTGTAATCCCTCAAGATCATAAGGATCTTTATATGTTTTCTTTTTTGGTTCATCCTTAAATGAAACCTTCTTAGTTTTTCGATCTTCTTGTGCATTTTTCTTCTCTAAAGCAAGGATTCCTTTTTCAATGGAAAGAGCTTCCTTCATGTTATCTACCAATGTAGCCTTATAAACTCTATCTACAAAAATTGCAATATTGGAAGGAAGAGAGGATATGTACTATTATATTTGTACATCTACTCTAAACTTAGATGTGGTTGGGATCTTATTGAGTAGCTTATTAAATCTGGAGTTGAAATATTCGATATTTTCTCCTATATTTTCTTTAATATTGGAAATATCATTGATAAGGGTAGAAATATTAAAATCATCACCAAATTTAGTACGGAAATTTTCTTCAAAAATATCCCAGCTAGTGATAGTGCTTGATGGTAGTGAGAAATACCATGATCTAACTGATCCTTGAAAAATATAAGGAAATAATCTAACTACACAATCTTATTTAGTGACATCATTAAGACTCATGGAAAGAATAAAATTATGAAGATGCTCTTCAACAAGTAGACCATCATCTGGATTATAGTTAGGCAACCATCTCTCAGGATGCTTAGGTAAAGGATGAAGAGTCCCTGGTAATTGGACAACTCCAAGATTTTGCCAAGGTCTGGCTGCCATTGTGTGAAGTGGAGGATTAGTTTTCCCTGAAGGATGATTTGGAGTGGAATAAGTAGTTCCAGTAGTGGTTGTTGGTGTAGAAGAAAAAATTATGGAACTAATACTACTTGAAGCAACAGTTGTAGACTGGTAAGAAGAAGGGATGCAAATTGATGAAGAAATTGTTTGAGAATATGTAAAAGGAGGAGGAATAAATGATGGTGTTTGAGGGGTAGAATAAGATTGAATATCACTAGTAAATGATTTAGTTTAAGATATAGGATATTTCCTATGATAAGAATGGAGAGGAAATTCAAAAGGGATTACTCCAAGCTTTTCACTCTTAGAACGGGTTAATACACAAGTGCCCTCAAATATTGAAGTAATAATACATTTTGAGGCTTCAGAAAGTATGGGTTTCTTCACCGAAATTGAAATTTCTTCCAATTTATTTATTAATGTATGTACTTCAAGTGATTTTGGTGTATAATCTAAATATATTTCTTTATGAACAGAACTAGGAGATTTGGGGGGAGATTGAACAACTTTTGATCTAAGAATAGGAGTTCTTGAACCAGGACTAGAAGTTGTAGACTTGGAGGGAGAATGAATCTTATGATGGTCTTTGATTTTTGGATTAATATTTGGTTCCATTCATAGTTAGATGTCCCTCATTCTAGTGCCAAAAATATTGAGGCCCCTAAAACCGATGCAACAACATCAGAGAAAACACTCGACTGTGGACTTAAAAATCGTCCCTTATCTGTTTGGAATGGTGGCTCCGACTGGATTTATGGGATCAGTTTCCCAGTGGAATATAATTGGGTGTATGGATGGATTTATAAATATTTGTAGCATGGTAGATGGAAGTATAAGCAAGCTCGCAACAAATAATGTTAGGTCCTTGTATTACTAGTATAGTCCCTTATTTTTGTTAGTGCAACCCCCTTATTGTTATTATTGTACCCTTGTAACCCCCATATTGTTATTATTGTGCCCTTAAATTATTATTGTTAGGTCGGCTAGGATTACATTGTGGCCCCACTAGAATTACATTATGGCCCCATGGACTCCTATATATAGAAAGGAGGTTTTGTAAATTGTATCATCCAAGAATTGTTCATTTATGTAATGTATTGGAGGTTTCCCCTCGAAGTGGCTCATTTCTAAGGCGTTGATATCTCTTTTCTTCTCTTTTTGGAGCTGGTTACACAACATTTGGTATCAGAGCTTTGGATTCTAGGGTTTCGCTGCTCCAAACAGGTCATCGTGGAATTTTCGCTATAACTTTTTTTCTACGAAGTTTCAGAAGCTGAAATTTTTAGGGTGCAAAGTTGAAATCGTGAGAAAATTCTTCAAAACTTATCAGAGCTTGGTTCACAATATTTTTGGAGATATGATCCGTGGAAGGTAGTGCTTTTTCAGGCTCCTGAATTGCATCTCAAAGAGATGATCGTGGGAAAAGTTCAATTTTACCACTTCTCTCTAAGAATTGGATTGAAGTGCCGTAAAGCGGTTGGTGCTACGACCGTAGTTTCTTGGCTATCAATTTCAAATCCGAAGGACGCAATGCTGACATGTGGCAAGTCGCATGCTTTCACTAAACCAGTCCATAATTAGGTCATTGTGGGAGATTGGACACAACTTTGTCTTGGAGAATCTAAATCAGGTCAGACCTATGGCATTCAAAAGAGAATTCAGAGGGCTACATCATTACCAAAATTCAAATATTTAGGTGCTGCAATCACAGAGATAATCCAATTTCAATATCGAGCTCCTCAAAAGCAAGAAAAAGGTGTGTATTTTTTTTTCCGAATTTCATAAGTCTTGTTTGAAGAATCATTTTGAATTGATTCCAAGGGCATATTGTAGAATAGATACCAGTATTGGGTTCTAAAAGATGCCCCGTAAAATAATTCAACACCCATTAAGCCTTCAGAAGGCTCTACTATGACTCATGAAGATGAAGAATTGCAACATGATCTATCAAAATTACAAGAGCAAGTGCACCAAATTTCGCTCTCGCAAAGAGCAAAAAAAAATGAAATGGAAGTTTTGAAGAAAGGCGTGGAAGCTAAGATGGATGGCATGGAAGCTGGCATGGAAGCTAAGATGGATGAAATGAAAGACAACATGGAAAACATGAAGAATGATCTCAAAGCAGACATCGAAGGTTTGAAAAAGTTGATACAAGAAATGTTTCCTAATGGTGAAAAGATAGTAGAAGAACCTCATGATGAGAACAAAATAAATGTTAATCGTGATTTAATAAACTCTAATGTTGGTGGGAAGAACCACCATATTCCAAAAATGGATATGAGGAAGTTTGATGGAAAGGATCCTGTAACATGGATACTACAGATGGAGCAATATTTCGATCTCCATAATGTGCAAAACACACAAAAGGTACGCATTGCAACTTTACATTTAGAACAAAATACATTTGTATGGTATCGATGGCTTTGCTCCCATAAAAAAATTGTCACTTGGTCAATTTTTACGGAGAAAATGATAGCACATTATGAGGATACAAAGAGCAACACCTTCTTTAGCCAATTGATAAATCTCAAACAAAAGGGTTTAGTGGGGCAGCACATTGAGGACTTCCAAAAATTGAATATAAGGGTAACTGATATTCCAGAGGAACACATGATTGATCTCTTCATAAGCACTTTAAAGGATAACATCCAACATGAAGTTCGCGTTTTGGAACCTGATTCATTGGAGAAGGCATTCAGGTTGGCAAGAAAAATTGAATGTAAAATTATGGCGACAAGGAAGCCTACCACTCACTTATATAAAGAAGGAAGTGTTGCTATGCCTAGATTTCCACAACCTACAAGGTTGACACCACAACAATTGGAAGAAAAAAGAGCAAAAGGGCTTTGCTACAGTTGTGATAGAAAATACACTAAAGCTCATAAGTGTGCTGAGAAGAAATTATTTTACATAGATTGTGAAGAGGAAGAAGAAAATGAACAAGAAGAGGATATACACCAGGAACCAGCCATAGAAGGGGAATAAATGAATCCAACCATATCGTGTAATGCACTGGTAGGAATTACCACTCCTCAAACTCTCAATATAGAAGGACATATCAAGAAGAAAAAGGTAATAGTGTTGATTAATTCAAGTAGCACCCATAATTTTATTCATTTTAAGGTAGCCAAGGAATTAAATTGTTTCCTATACCTAGCACCAGAATGTCAAGTGATGGTTGCAAATGGAGGAACTATAAATTTCTCTAGAAAATGCCATAATATAAAGCTAACCATGGGGGAATATGTATTGAGTAGTCCATTGCTTCCATTCCTATGGGAGGTGCTGATGTTGTACTAGGAGTACAATGGTTACAATCTTTGGGGATGGTAGCTTTTAATTTTCTTGAAATTTTTTTCAGAAGGAAAGGAAGTCGAATTACGGGGTATTGTGGGGAAGCTGAGAAAGATAATAAGCTCTAATTTCATGACAAAGCTTCTAAAGAAATAAAAACGAGGCGTAATTGCACAATTATGCTCACTAGAAGTTCCAAAATCAAAATCATCTATTTTTGCAAATCTCCAAAAAGTCTTGGACAATCATTCCAAGGTGTTTGAAACTCCCAAAGGACTCCCACCTATTCGTGATCATGATCATGCTATTCATTTGATTCCAGGAAGTGTTCCTCCAAAAATCAGGCCTTATAGATATCCTTATGTCCAAAAGAGTGAAATTGAACGTATGATTGCAGAAATGTTAGAGGCAGGTATAATTCAACCTAGTCAAAGTTCTTTCTCTGCTCTTGTATTTTTGGTACACAAGAAGGATGGATCATGGTGAATGTGTCTGGATTATAGGGAGCTCAATAAGCTCACCATTAAAGATAAATTTCCCATTCTTGTGATTTATGAATTATTGGATGAATTACATGGAGCAATTTATTTTACCAAGTTGGATCTTCGTTTAGGATATCATCAAATTAGAATGAAGACTGAAGATATTCCGAAAACAACATTTCAAACTCATGAGGGTCATTATGAATTTTTTGTCATGCCTTTTGGCCTTACGAATGCACCTTTTACATTTCAAGGGTTGATGAATTCCATTTTCAAACCCTTCCTTATAAAATTTGTGCTAGTATTTTTTGATGATATACTAATCTATAGTAGGTCTTGGAAGGATCATGTTGAACATGTTGACAGGGTGCTCAAACTATTGCAGGAGAAACAATTATATGCAAAAACATCCAAATGTTTCTTTGGAGTACAAGAGGCGGAATATCTGGGTCATGTTGTATCTCACGAGGGTGTTAAAGTAGACCCTAACAAAATTAAAGCCATTAAGAAATGGAAAGTCCCTACAACCATAAAGCAGTTGCGAGGATTTCTTAGGTTAACAGGGTATTATCGCAAGTTTGTTAAGAGTTATGGGAGAATAGCAGCACCTCTAACAACATTATTTAAGAAAGATGCATTTTCATGGACTCCTGAAGCAACTAAGGCCTTTGAACATCTTAAAGAGGCAATGTGCCTAGCACCGGTCTTAGCTATGCCAGAATTCACAAAAAACTTTATTGTGGAACATGATGCCTGAGGAAATGGAATTGGTGTTGTTTTAATGCAAGAAGGAAGACACATTGCTTTTTAAAGTTGTCTAATCAAAGGAAAGTATTTACAGAAACCTATTTATGAGAGGGAAATGTTAGCAATACTGCATACACTAAATAAATGGCGAACTTACCTAATGGGAAGACGCTTCAAGGTAAAAACTCATCATGATAGTCTTAAACACTTTTTGGAACAAAGAATATCTTTAGAAGAGAAGAAAAAATGGGTCACAAAGATGTTGGGTTATGACTTTGAAATAATCTACAAAAAAGGAAAGCTTAATGTTGTTGTAGATGCACTCTCAAGAAGGAATGAAGAGGTGGAAGCATTGCTTTGTGCCATTTCTATTATCCAGCCAGATTGGATAAACGAAGCAAGAGATGAATGGAAGAAGCACAAAGATGTATGGACACTCATTCAAAATTTGCAGCAAGATCCTAGTACATCTGATACATTTAGTTGGAAAAATGATTCCTTATGGTACAAAGATCGCTTATATCTTTGTAGGAATTCCCAAATAAAACAAATATTCTTTTGGAGGCGCACACTTCTCCTTTTAGGGACACTCGGGATTTTTAAAACTTACCCACCGAGTGAAGAAGATTTTTTGGGATGGCCTTAAATCGATATTCAAAAGTTTGTGGCGGAATATTTGGTTTCCGGCAAAATAAAGTTGAGACAATTAAGACCCGGGACTTCTACAACCTTTATCCATTCCAAGTCAACATTGGGAGGAGATTTAAATGGATTTTATCATAGGTTTACCTAAGTCCGAAGGAAGGAATGTCATCATGGTGGTAGTTGATAGAATTACCAAGTATGCACACTTTCGTGCAGTATCTCATCCATTTAAAGCAAGTACAGTTGCTACTACATTTATGGACACAATTCAAAAGCTACATGGGAACCCAGGGGTTATTGTGAGCGACATAGATCCCATTTTTATTGGAAATTTTTGGATGGAGTTATTTTCTTTTTTGTGTAGTCAATTAGCTCGTAGCTCATCTTATCATCCTAAATTTGATGGTCAAAATGAGATAGTAAATAAATGTTTGAAGGATATCTTCTTTTTTTTGTATTTGATAAACAAACACAATGGGTCAAGTGGTTACCTCTAGCTGAATGGTGGTATAACACTTCCTTCCATACTGTAGCAAAAATGACCCCATTTATGGCACTTTATGGATATCATCCACCATCCATCACATCATATTTAAGGGGGAAAATTCAAAGGTTCAAGCGGTGGAAGATCACATCGATCATCGACAAGAAGTTATCCAACTCTTAAAGGATAACTTTGAATTTGGCACAAAACCGAATGAAACAACAGGTAGATCAACATCGCAGCGAGAGAAGTTTTGATGTAGGAGATTGGGTATTTTTATGGCTACAACCATACAAACAAATCTCCCTAAAGCAAGCTAAGAAGGATAATAAATTATCTCCAAAGTACTATGGTCCTTACAAGGTGTTACGAAAATATTAGTACTATGGCATACAAATTGTAGCTTCACAGCTAGCCGCGAGTGCATCCAATTTTCCATGCTTCATGCTTAAAGAGGGTTATAGGTGAAAATCTTCCAGTTCAAACAATATTGCCAAAACTTGATGAGGAAGGAAAAATCATATTGGAAACTGAAGCGGTCACGGAAACAAGAACTTGACAGGTACAAAATCGATCAATTTCAGAGTATCTCATCAAGTGGAAGAACTTACCACTGAAGATTCTACATGGAAGGATGAGAATTTTATACAGAAGCACCTAGAGGTACTCAAGCGTTGAAGAAAACACTTTTTTGAAGGAGAGGGGCATGTTAGCTCCCTATATTACAAGTATAGTCCCTTATTTTTGTTAGTATAACCCCCTTATTGTTATTATTGTACCTCTGTAACCCCCATATTGTTATTATTGTGCCCTTAAATTATTATTGTTAGGTCGGCTAGGATTACATTGTGGCCCCACTAGGATTACATTGTGGCCCCATGGACTCCTATATATAGAAAGGAGGTTTTGTAATTTGTATCATCCAAGAATTGTTCATTCATGTAATGTATTAGAGGTTTCCCCCTCGAAATGGCTTATTTCTAAGGCGTTGATATCTCTTTTCTTCTATTTTGAACTAGTTTCCCACAACAAATAATATATCTATCTACTCAGTATCCCGGGAGTCAATGTATTTTCTGCGTGATCTATAAAAATGATCATTCAGTGGATGAAAATGAAGATCATACAAACAATTAGAGATATGAGTACGATTTGAGATAATTTATTTATTGAATTAGTTAATTAAATCAATTGGATAAAGCTTATATTGCAACTCTTAAATGCTTGTATTGCATATGTATCAAAAGATAACAATATAACATGTTCAAAAGTGAGTTAATGCCAGATTGTATTCAAATAGATACATGAAACAAAACATCATAAGATAAATAACCATTTCTCATTTGAAACAAAAATATAACACATAGGATAAAAGTACCATGTATATGTTCACTCTGCTCATGTGAGAAAAAGTACTTGGTCCACCCCTTTCTATTCAGAAAACATCAAGAGTACAAAAGTGCAACATCTGTAAAGTCTCCCTTTTTAAAATTTCAAGACCCCTTCTTCAAAGACATGAAGGGGTTTAAATATAAAAATAAATGTCTTAAAATAGTTTTTAAAATAAAAAGTTGAGGAGGTTTAAAACAACCCTCCTTAAACTAAGTGTAAATTAAACAGAAGCAGAAATTAAAGGGGTGACTTGATTGATGACTGTCCCACTGTATCCTTAGCCGTTTGTTCCTTCAACTGAAGGATGTTATGCATAGGCTTAACCTATGGATGTTTTCCTGGCCTAATTCACAGCTATCCAGTGAAAACTGCATCAGAAATTGGAGGAAGCATGTAGGAGGATGTATCTGTAAGACATCGCAGCATTAGCCACTGGCTGTGAGGCTTTACTAAGTATCTCCAGTACTTATCCCAATCCAATTTTTCCATCTTTCTGATGTGTTCTTCTTTTACCTTTGAAAATTCTTGCCACTGCCTTATCAAGTCTTTAACAATAGGCAATGCACTGGGAGGAAATCTATCGATAAGGTTTGCAGTGATGAGATTTTGACTAACAGTTTCCATAATGTTAGTAGCCACATCCTTTGCTCTGCAAATGGCTCTTTCTGCATGTTTCAACTGTATGTCTCTGTCTGCAAAAAATATTTCTTTCTTTTAGTCTGCAATCCTAGGCAGGTTGGCCTTTCGACCATTAGCATAATCCTTCCAAGTGACATACTGGGAAACCTTATCATCTATATAATCAAAACTAATCCTTTATTCTAAAATATGATTCATCAGTGAATCACTCAGTTCACACAATTCAAGGATATTTGATCATTTCTGTAAAAGAATGACTTGCTACTGTGCCAATAAAGTATTTAGTTCCAAGGCCTCTTTTCTGAATTCATCAATCTTAGGATTATCCTTCAATTTCTCTGCAGAAAGTCGCAATTGATGGATTTGAATATCCTTTGAACTAATTTCATTTTGGTGTTGAATATTCAATTGGTCCATTCTCTCTTGGAGATGCATGACCTATATCTGTAGCTTTTGATTATCATTTTTTTTCTATGCCTGTAGCTCAAGTTCTAGTTGGATGATTCTTTCATCCTTTTTTTTCATCAACTGTTGAACTTTAGAAGCTTTGTCAATAGTTTCAGAGGCATAAGCTCCTGTGAACTGAGTTAGGCATGTTAGATCCTATGAAGGATCTAGTTGTGAGTCTTTCCAAACAACATCCATTGAGACATCTCCTTGGATAATGGGTTGAGATTGCTCGAATCTCCTTCTTTTCTTCTATCTACTTATAACTAATTTGTGTTTAGGACTATTGAAAATGTCCAAAGGAGGTATTTCCTCAGTGTTAAGTACAATTTCAATAGTGGGGAAGGTCGAGATGAATTCCACTCTCTATGTGCTTACTAATTTACCAGAGGGCTCAGTAGTGAATGAGTCCTAAATTTTCACTTGAGGCATATGCACCATCTATTATTGATCAGTAAATATGGCTCCTTGGTCTTGTTGGAGTTTCAGGTTAAACTCCTTCCAAACTTTGGTCTTGTTGGAGTTTCAGGTTAAACTCCTTCCAAGATTCACTCATATTACTTGGAAAATCTAAATCCATATTTTGAACCTCGACTGATTTATCTTGGTCTATTTTGTTAAGGACTTCAGTATCATTAGTTTCCATATTATTCTCCTTTTCATTCTAAGCTAGGGGTTGGGATACTTCCAACATTTTTAATGGAATTGCTTCCAATATCTTGTTATTGTATTGTTTGAACTTTGGTAATTGTTGTGGAGGAGGTGTAGGTATGCCAACTTATGAACTTCTAAATAATTATCAACTGACTCAAATAAGTCATCGAACTCATATTATTCATGAATAAAAGGCCTAATTTTAACTTGGGTAGTAAGATTATTGGAAACTTTAATTGGGTCATATTGTCTATTTGAAATTGTAAACAATTTCAAACATTCAATTTGACCGATCTCTAGAACTCCATGCTTGTAATTGTCCAGACCATAAACACCACAATTAATTAGAAATGAAGGCCATGATGCTTTCTTAGCCTCCTTTAGAAATATGTTTAGTCTATTTCCAAGAGTGTGATATGATACTTCTCTTGCAAGAAGCTTATCGGGAACATATAAGGGTAGAACGTGCGACTGAGCTAAGCTTCCAAATACTCTGACATAGGTGAACAACTCTTCTCCAAGCCATTTTTGTAATATTCCAAATTTTCCATTAGCTAATTGGAATATTAGAGTTCTTACTTTTCTTATTTAGTTAAGTAAATAAAAGAGTGGAGGGACCCATAAACCCAGTAGTTGAATAAAATCCACTTCTATAGTGTGAATGTGGGTTAATTGAGTAGTCGAGTAACATTATGGAGTAGTGGACCAGCATAATAATGAAGAAAGAGTGGAGGTCATTGAGCATTGATGAGGAAGATGATGGAGATAGTGGAGAAGAAATTGCAGAGATGATGGAGGAAGTGGTGCATTAAATGCACACATGATGGAGGAAGTGGAGATTAATTGTAGCAGTGATGGAGATCATGGAGGTCAACACAGTCTTTATAGAGGCTAGTGGTCACATGTGAAGCGCAGATATGAGGTGGGCCAAGGCTAGGGAAGGTTCACAACCATAATAGGAAGATGAGGGAAACAAAGAAAGGGGAGTCTGGATTTTTATTGTTGAGTGTTGTAAGATATTTCTTTGCACGCTTCAACTATCTAGCTAAGTTTGTTTTGTTGTTTAGTAGTGGGTGTTCCCGAGTGGGAATCCCACCCTTACCTATGGGGGACTTTGAGTGCCTACTCTGGGAAGGTTTTAAAGGGCAACATTCATCATCTGGAAATCAGTTCCACTTTCATCCACTCTCATATGCACTTCTAGCTACAAGAATTACACATTCCTGAACTAGAGCTTGAGATTTGGAAGGTTGTTCTCATTACTTTAGCTGAGAAACCTGTAGAGGGATCAGCCCTTCACACTGTGGACCCATTGCAGTATTTCGAGAGTTTCATTGTCATATATTATATTAGGCCATCCATCTATTCTCTTATGAAGCAACATTTCCTGCAGGAATTGCGTAATTTTGTAGTGAGCGTTTGAGGAGAAGAGGAAGTTCCAAGAAACTCAGCTTGGAATCCTATGAGGGATTAATAATTCACTACGGGGATCACTTCAGTAGCCTAGGGTCAAAATTATATTATCTATCAGCAAACTACATCATCATCCCTCCTAGATAGTGCAATATTACCCAACAGTTGTGCATGCAACAACTGCATATTCAGTGTAGGAGCTAGATCTTAAGTTTCTCAGCTTGGGATCGGGAGAAGGTACCAACCCTTAAGTTATTGAGTTGATTTGGTGCTATTTCAGCATATAGATAATTCTTTCAGCCCCATATCAATAGTTTTCTCCAAGGAGTGCGTAACCCGGCCAGCAGGGGTGCAGTGTGTAACCCAAAAAGGGCCAAAATTCCAAACTTAAAATCTAGCCAAACCATTTGTGGGTTTTTCTAGGTGTTTTGAGTAGAGTCTGTGGTTAAAATATTGGATCTTTCTTATCACTCCAGAATCCTCTTGCACATAAATCGTATTCACAACAACAGTAGTTTCCAGCAACAACAATTTTTACTTTCTAGTGCTAGTTTTCAGTAGAGTTGTTTCAACCATCTTTGGATGGCTTAAGTGCATCCCTTTTTGGAGCATTGTGTATATTAATTTTTTGTTGATACATAATGATATGGATCAGATATTTCTACTAATGTTTTAGTGCCTTGATGTTATATTCCGACATTTCCAACATTTTACAGTTGTGTGCTTCCATTCTGGTTATTGCCTTGTTTGAAATGTTACAAATTTTCTATATTACCATTTCTCCCATTTTGGGATATTACAATGGTATTAGATCATGATCTTTGGCACTTCTTGTGGGTATTTCATGACATCAGAAGAATAAGAAGAAGAAGAAGAAAAAGAAGAAGTCTTCAATTGCAGAAGGGATTAGTTTTTCCAAAATATGCAGGATATCACCATGGAGATCAAAGAAATGAGAGTAGATGGGAAAAGAGAAATTTTAAGAAGGTTTCAGAATGGAGAGAGTCCCAGTACTTCATATTAGTGGTGTAAGCAACTGGTAGTGCAACTAGTTTCACAGTGCCCCACTATGCCCACTTTATTTGCATAAGGAAATGAAGGACATGGAGATGGAGGATATTTGGAGCATGAGGCTCTTAGTGATTATCTTGAAGAGTACCAATCTCAATCTAGAGGTTTCAAAGTTAATCTGAATTTCCAGCAGTTTTTCTAGATCAAAGAGAACTGGAGACCCCACAACAGCAATAGAAGAAAAGGGCACATGCAGAATAGATTCTTTTTTCCACATTCGATGGGTCATCCAAAAGCATGGAAAAAGCTTGGATGAAGAAGTTAGATGCATTATTCCAGCTACATCAAGTAGCGGAAGCAGAGGCTATTGAGATTTCAGTGCTACAACTTGAGGGTGAAGCAAATGACTAGTGGTTTGGTAGATTGGATCATGCAAGAGTGACTGCGTATGTAGAGTTCACACAAAGATTGGTAGAGAGGCTTGATAGAAGAAACCTGAATGCACATTCCATTGAGAAATTCTCCAACAATGAAGAGGAAGTGTATGAGGAAAAGAAGGGAGATGTCAGTGCTGATACACCGGGAGGAGATAAGCTACCACCAGCAGCAGCAACAGAAAGAGTAATTGCACAGATTGGAGGAGACCTTGCATTTTACCAAGATGTTCCCAAGACTTCGACATTGAGAGTCCAAGGCATGATTCAGGAGGTGCATGAGGAAGAGGAAGCATATACCACCGCTCGTGTATTAGGATCAGATCAACCATCACCACCACTAATAGTAGGAGAGGCCTTTGCCTCGGTTGAGGGAACTATTGTATCTCTGCAATATGTTTCCAAGTTTCATATGATCCAAGGTATGCATACATTTCAACCAAATATTATTTTAGCACATCATATTGATATTTGTGGGGACATGCCATCAGGGAAATTGCATGACCATGGGTTGGAGCACATTATTGATGTGGAGAAGAGGACTATCACTACGCAGAGGACCCTTGACTAGTTCAAGGAGAAGAGGTATAGCTATCCCTGGTTGACATTGTCGAGCTACACACAACCCTTTATGCTAGATTTTGGAGCTTCAGAGGAGGGGATAATGTTGATCAGCGGTTGTCATTGATGTCAACCCAAGCAACACTAGGGGCTAACCCAATATTGCATGGGAATTTTGACCTACCAAATTACTATATTCTTGTTCAAGAATGATTTTTATGGTTTCTACTTGTCGATATATTTCCGTTGATATATGGCACGCGACATAATTCTTCACGGTTTGAGAGATATTCATGTTTGAAGTTTATACCCCCGGTTAGTGGGCTAAAACCCCATAGGGTTGTGGCATGGGTCATTGAAAATTCATAATTAATATTTTTTAATGATCTAGATTCATGCGAGAATGCAACAGAATATAGAAATAACCATAAACATAGAAATACAATGGAAATAACGCTTCATTTCATTAATAACAAATCACAGAAATATGCTTATAAACATGATCGAAATAAAATAGCTAGGGTGCTAGTAGTGAATCTCTGAGAAGAGATGTGGAGACTACAGACCTCTGAACTGTATTACAATGAGGCTTGAGGGCCTATTTATTATGGATAAACAATGGAGAATTCTAAACGTCCAAAAACCTAACCCTAGGAGATGAAGCGCCAAAACTATGGGCCCCGTTTGGGTAAATTGGTGTTTCAACTTCCCAGGGACTTAATTTCGGCATACTATCTCTGTTTGGGGCTTCAAAATGGCTCTGAAAGTTTAGGACCTAAAAAACTGCTAAAAATAGTAAGTTGTGAAAAAAACTGAAAGAGACAATGGTGGGGCCCCAAGTGGAATAGGCGGGTGGCCACCAATATCCACCTGGATCATTCCTCCCCCCTTAGGAAGCAATGGTCCCCATTGCATTGAGTTCCTCCATGAGATGAGGAAAATTCTGTTGAACTTGGTCCCTGGTGAACCACTTGACTTGGTGCAGGAGTTGGCTAGCTTTGACAACCCGATACAGTTGGATCTTCTGTCGGTGAGTGCTCTCGATTTTCATGTCCATGATACAGTCTGTGGTGGCCTGTTCCATGTAGTCTGGGTTTAACTCTTTTGGTGTGAGCTCTTCAGCAATGTCAAAGGTGTCAAATAGAGGTGGGAAGTAGGGACGAAGGCAGTCTACATTGAATACTGGGTGCAGACCAAGGAATGGTGGAATACTGAGCTCGAAGGTATTGTTCCCTACAGCCTTGATGATGGTGTACGGCCCATATCGGAGTGGGCGAATCTTGTGGTGGGGTCCAATGAGGCGCTCCTTCTGCAAATGTAGCCACACTTTTTCGCCCACTTGGTAGTTGTGTGGCACCCGATGTTGATCATGTCGTTGCTTGTACTTAGCATTGGCTCTGTCCAATATGTCATGAACCTGTTGGCGGATGTGCTAAATGCACTCGATGAAGTTGTTTGCTTTGTCAGCTTCAGACTAGACATGAGCCGAATCGGCCTGAGTAGCTGCAGATGGCATGGCTACGTCAATGGGACATAGTGGCTGGAATTCCAAGCCCACTTGAAAGGGGCTGTGGCCGGTTGAGCTGTGGAGAGCCCGGTTATAACTGTGTTGTACATAGGGAAGGCTCTCATCCCATGTGCGTGGATGCTTTGAATTTTACATGCATAGAATGTGTATAATCATCCTGTTGACGACCTCTGTCTGGCCATCAGTTTGGGGATGGAAAGTTGTGGACTTGGTGAGCTTAGTGTCCAACATTGACCAATGGCTAGACCAAAATGTGCTAAGGAACCTGCTATCGCGATCTAATATGATAGACTGTGGGATCCCAAAGTGCACCCACACTCGTTCAAAGAAGAGTTTAGCAGTGGCTTCTGCTGTGATATTCTTCTTACAGGCCGCCATAATGGCCATCTTTGAGAATCTGTCGACGACCACGAAAACAGAGTCATTTCCATGCTTAGTAGAAGGAAGGCTTGACATGTAATCCATGGAGATGGATTCCCAAGGTCGAATAGGGGTAGGTAGCAGAGTATAGAGCCCTTGCTTCTTGATGGTTGGTTTGGCAATGGTGCAAGTAGTGCAAGATCTAATGTATTTCCTGACATCATGTTGAAGGTTCGGCCAATAGAAATACTTCTGTAATACTGCCACTGTTTTCTTGACCCCAAAATGCCTAGCGACTCGACTGTAGTGCGCTTCCCATATCATCTTGGCACGCTCGCTTGAAGGAACACAAAGGTGTCCCAAGTGACATAATAGTGCATCTTGGAGGTGAAAATTTGGAACTTGCATACCCCCGAAGAGTGCCTTGTATGTGTAGCTGAATTCTGGATTGCTCTTATAGAGAAGTAGCCACTCAGAAGTCTCATGCCCACAAGAGTTGAGAACGGTGGTTATGGCCACAATCGGTGGTCGGCTGAGGCAATCTGCAACATTATTGGTGCTACCCTTATTGTACTTGATGTTCAAATGAAATTGTTGCAGATATGTGGACCACTTCTGATGGCGATTGTTCTGCAACTTCCCTTGTGTTTGTATGAACTGCAAGGGTCGGTGGTCTATGTGGATGATTGTCTCCTTCCCCAAAATGTAATGCTTCCATTGTCGACAAGCCTGCAAAATGGAATACATTTCTTTGTCATAAGTGGGATACTTTCAAACTGTGTCAGACAATGTCTCAATGTGATATGCCACTGGATGCCCCTGTTGAGTAAGAAATGCCCCAATAGCATAGTCAGAGGCATCTGTCTCAATCTCAAATGGTTGTTGCAAGTCTGGTAATGTGAGGACTGGGGCAGAATAGAGGAGATGTTTCAATTCTACGAATCCTTTCTGTTGAGATTCCAACCAACAAAATTTTTCTTTCGCTCCTCCCTTGGTGACTTGACTCAAGGGCCAAGTGATATGAGAGAATCCCAACACAAACCTTCAGTAGAAATTAGCAAGACCCATAAAGCTACGAAGCTTTGTTAGGGTGGTTGGGGCTGGCCAATCCCAAATGACTTGGATCTTGGCTGGATCCACATGCACCCCCCTTTCATCAATAATGTATCCCAGATATTGAATCTGGGTCATGCCAAAAGTGCACTTCTCCAAATTTGCACACAATTTGTGTTGCTGCAGTATTTGGAGGAATTCTCGGATGTGGTGGAGGTGCTCTTCCCAAGTTTGGCTGAAGATAAGAATGTAATCCAAGTATACCACTACAAATGAGTTGGTGAATGGAAGAAATATGTCATCCATCAACCTCATGAAGGTTGCGGGAGAATTTTTCAATCCGAATGGCATGACGAGCCATTCAAAAAGGCCTTACGTGGCTTTGAAGGTAGTATTCCACACATCAGAGGGTTCAATTCGTATGTGGTGATACCTAGACTTCAATTCAATCTTGCTGAAATATTTTTCCCCTTTGAGTTGGTCCAGAAGGTCATCAATCCGTGGGATCAGGTACCTATTCCGGACAGTGATCTTGTTCAACGCCCAATAATCAATACAGAGTCTCCAAGTCCCATCCTTCTTCTGTACCAACATGATCGGGCTCCCACAGGGCGATGAACTTGGCCGGATGTGACCTTTCTGCAGTAGCTCCTGAATCTGCCTCTTGATTTCATCATTCTCTAGAACAGAGTGCCTATAGATTGGTCCATTGGGTAGCGGCGCACCTGGGGTCAGGTAAATGGGGTGCTTGACCTAACAGTGTAGAGGCACCCCTGTCGGTGAGGTGAAGATGTCCCCATACTCCTCCACAATATTGTCCATTTGTTGTTGTCGTGCAGAGGAGCCATTTCTGGAGGTCGTGGCCACAATCTTCTTCTTTCCCTGGGGGCGGATCATCAGGAAAACAAATTTCCTGGTTTGGGAAATGAGCTTATTGCATTTTTTTGCAGTAATCAAAGAGATAGTGGGAGACGGTGGTACCTCTGGTATCCTATACAATTTATTTCCCAAAGTAAAAATAACAGTGCGAGGCCGAGACTCATACACAACATGTCGCTTCCACAAGTATGGTTGGCCTAATAATACATCAGAAACATCAATAGGAGCAATGTCACACAATACCTCATCCATGAAGGGCTTGATGCTATAGGGAAGGCGGCACTGTTGGCTGACGTGGAGATCTCTTCCTTGGTGAAGCCACCCAATGGTGTATGGTTGTGGGTGCACTGTGGTTGGCAAGCCCAACCTCTTCACAACATCTGCTGAAATGAGGTTATTTTGGCTCCCATTGTCGACAATGAACTGTAGCGGGGAACCCTTTACCCACATCTGGGAGTGGAAGAGACACTCTGCCTCCTCTGGATCTTCGTAGTGGCAACAGTGGCGTTGGGCTATGCATCAATAATATTCTTCCCT
Organism: Pinus albicaulis; assembly: GCA_034641835.2. Taxonomy (NCBI): domain Eukaryota; kingdom Viridiplantae; phylum Streptophyta; class Pinopsida; order Pinales; family Pinaceae; genus Pinus; species Pinus albicaulis. The sequence continues at coordinate 1,538,443,564 of CM076579.1, read as the reverse complement.
TTGTCATTCACCTTGTCAGGTTCTGATTCAGAGTCGGAGCATGCATTTGATTCAGAAGCTCTCATCTCGGCCACCAGCGACTGCTTGGCCCGACACTCACTTGTGTTTTGAGTGAAGCTCTTATGGAACTCATGCCACTTTCCCATGTCCTTCTTTGGCTTTGCGGTGTTTTTCTTTGCTTGTGTCTTTGGAAAGTTGTCTTGGGTTGCCATGCCTTGGCTTTTTCCTTTGTTCTGCGGTTTGGGGGCACCTTTCCCTTGCTTTTGATTTGCAGATCCAAAGTCTCGCTTCTTCTGTTTGAATTTCTGCTCAATATTGGTAGCATACTGGTATGCCGTACTAAGCGAAGAGATGTCAAGGAACTCCATTTCCTCTTGAATGTATCTGTGCAGACAACTGTGATACTTTAGCACCAAATGTTTCTCTGAATCTTTGATACCCAACTTTGTGCGCAGGGTATGGAACAAATTCGTTGGCTTATGCACATCTTGATCCCTTTGTTGTCGCAGTGTGGTCCATTGTATGTACTTGTCCTCATAGCTCCCCACAGGATAGTATTATTCCTTGATGGCATCTCGGAAAGAATTCCAAGTGGGTACGGCTGAGAACAGAGAGGGTTTTGTCTCGTCATTTTTCTCACAGTAGGTTTCCCACTAGTACTTGACATGGGGGGTAGCTTTGAGGAGTGCAAAAATAATCTTCTCCCGGTCAGAAAATTCATGAACCAAGAAAGATCCTTCTAATATATTCAACCATCTATCTACGACATCTGCATCTATTTGAACCTCAAATATGGGAATGTCAAAGTTTACTTGTACCTTAAAGGGAATCGCACCTTCAGAGTGGTTGATGGATGCAGATGCGCTATCGGTGGGTATTCATTGAAGGATCTAGGCAAAGTTATCCATCATCACGTTCCTTTGTATTTCGAGGGCCTCCTCGAGCAATATTTTGATACGATCTCCTGCTCCCTCATCTTTCTTTTCGTCCCCCATGGGCGTCTGTCGAGGTTTACGAGGCTGATCTTGCAAAGGTTCCAGTAGATCGAGCCCTAACTCCTTATACCTTGACCTCATTGGGGACATGCAAAGAAGGATCGAGAAAAATTAGACCGCTCTGATACCACTGATTTGGATTTATGCAGGAACGCAACAGAATACATAAATAACAATAAACATAGAAATATAGTGGAAATAAGGCTTCATTTCATTAATATCAAATCACAGAAATATACTTAAAAACATGATCGAAATAAAATAGCTAGGGTGCTGGTAGCGAATCTCTCAGAAGAGATGTGGTGACTACAGACCTCTGAACTATATTAGAATGAGGCTCGAGGGCCTATTTATTATGGAGAAACAATGGAGAATTCTAAACATCCAAAAACCTAACCCTAGGAGATGAAGCGCCAAAACTATGGGCCCCGTTTGGGTAAGTTGGTGTTTCAATTCCCAGGGACGTAACTTTGGCATACTATCTCCATTTGGGGCTTCAAAACTGCTCCAGAAGTTCAGGACTCGAAAAACTGCTAAAAATAGTAAGTTGTGAAAAAAAAACTAAAAGAGACAATGGTGGGGCCCCAAGTGGAATAGGTGGGTGGCCACCAATATCTACTTGGATCATTCAAGTTCCCAAAATACCTCTCAATTTCACTTGTTGAAGCCCCTCTCAACCTAAGCATTTATATAAATTGTGATCCTCATTTCCTCCTTATGCAAGGGATTTTTCCATATGAAATAGGTCATTGTGGAATTTTTTCTCTAACGTGTTTTCTATGAAGGTTTAGAAGCTGAAATTTTTATGAGGCGAAGTTGAAATCCTGAGGAAGATGCTGTGAAAATTTCAGATCAAGGTGCGCAATATTTTCGGAAATATGATCTGTGGAAGTCAGTGTTTTTGCAGGCTCCTGAAATTCATCTCAAAGAAGTGACCTTGGTAAAATCTTCATAACTCTCTCTCTGAGTATCAGATTTGAATTCTGTAAGAAGTGGTAGATATTTCACAGACTGTAGTTTTTTCTCTATTAATTTCAGAGCCAAATAAAGAAGCAGTGACACGTGGCATGTCGTACAAGCTCACTCTGCTGAAATAGTCCATAATTAGGGCATTGTGAGATATTGGGTATAACTCTCTCTTGAAGAATCCAAATTGGGTCAGACCTGTGGCATTAGAAAGACAACTCAGAGGAATACTACAGTATTGAAAATTAGATATTGGGGATCTGAAATAGTAGAGATACACTAGATTCAATATCCAGCTCCTAGAAGGCAAAGAAAAAGCTAGATCATGTGTTGTGAAGGGCTACAAAGGACCAGAATTTCTAGGGAAGCAAAGCAAAGAAGGTGCAGAAAAGGGTAGCATGACAAGAGTAGCAACCAAGGTACATCACAACAGAAAGAATTTCATCACATGAAGTCTTCAAGTGGGCAGAACTGCATACAATCATTATAAAGGTATCATTGTACTAAGTCATTGTAAATACATTATTGTACAAATTGTACTAGTGTCTATCTGCCAAGAGTTGAAGAGGCAGTGTCGGGTGGTCTAGGATCATCATTAGGTGGTTGTGTCATAGTTTGGGTTATGTTCTAGTGTGTCTTATTCTTCTACATCATTCTATATCATTGTAAAGTGGACCATTTTCCCTGGTACAGGAGTCCATTCTTCTTTTATTCTTCTACAGGGTGGTAGGGTGGTGCTAGGTTGAGTTGTAGCTCATTGGGTGTTGGGGAATCCGTTCAGTTGACTACTGAAGGATCTCGGGCATTGGAGCATTCATCCAGTGGGAGCTAGAGAAGAATGCTTTTCTATATTCTATGAAGTTGGAGCTTTATTTTCAATTGGAGTTGAATATTAAAGAATTATTAGAAAAGCATTAGGTGGTTTTTGTCCCAAAGTGGATTTCCACCTTAAAAATTGTGTGCATTTGTGTTCCTCTTGTTTGCTGCTATCATTGTACAAACACTGATAATAATTAAAGATTAACTAATGCTCTAATTGAAAGGAATAATGATTCACCCCCCTTCTCAGTGTTTCCAACAGTTGGTATCGGAGCTTGGTTCCTTCAATAGCAGTTTAATAGCTGGAAGGAGGTCATGGAGCATACCAAGAATGGTGTACCTCTGTTCAATGAAAATAATTATGCACTCTAGAAAGGAAGAATGGAGGTCTATCTCTTGGCTCAAGGTTACGAAGTATGGGACACTGTTCAAAATGGATTTACATCAACCATGAATTAACAAGGTAAGAAGAATTTGGTAAATGATGCAAAAGCAAAGAATATTATTATCAGTGGAATTATTGAATCTTCTTATCATAAGGTGTTGGGTTGTAAAACTGCTAAAAATGTATGGGACAAGCTTGAGAATATATATGCAGGTGACTCAAATGTCAAAGAAGCAAAGCTTCAAATCTATAGAGCAAAATTTGAGCAACTTAGAATGAAATAAGATTGCAACATTGCTACATACTTCCAATACGTTGATGAAATAACCAATAATCTGGAAGGATTGGGAGAGCCAGTTGATGAGAAGACTATTATACAAAATATTCTTAGAACGTTTCCAGGAAGATTCAACCCAAAGGTATCGGTCTTAGAATATAGTGCAAATATGGACAAACTCAGCAAAGAGAAATTACATGGAGTTCTCATAGCATATGAAATGAGACTTGATGAAGAAGAGGGTACTTCGCATCTAGAAACTGCGTTTGTTGCATCTAAGAAAACTAATAAGGATAAACAACCTTCAATTGAAAAAACATGCGCCTGCAAGTGTGAAGAAAAGGGAGATGATGAAGAAGGTATTTCAGATGAAGAATATGCTTACTTCACGAGAAAACTAAAAATTGGTAAGGGAAAATTCAAAGGTAAACTTCCATTGATATGTTTCGGCTATGATGAGGCTGGGCATTTCACAACAAAATGTCCAAATAGAAGTGATGGAAACTCAAAAGGAAAGAAAGGCTTTAAGAAATTCAACAAGCAAGGATCCAAAAGGAACTTTCTCTCTAAAGAAGATAGCTCATCATCCGATGAAGACAATGACAGCAAAGAAGAAGCCAATGAGAGAGTATTTTTTATGGCCAAGCACAATAAACCCAAGCACAATAAACAAGAGGTATCAAACAACAAAGAAGAAGGATTGACCATAGAAGAATTTTATAAGGAAGCAATCAAGCTTATAAAAGATCTCAAGGCAGAGAAGGTCCGTTCCAATACTCTTGAAGAACAAGTTCAAGGTCTCAAAATTGAAGTTGAAGAATACAAATGCATTGAAGAGTCACTTCAAAAGAAGTTGGAAGAAAGTAACCAAGAAAGGGAAGAATTAGAAGCCAAAGTAGTCTTGCTGCGTGAGGAAGTGAAGAAAGGAAAAACTATCCAATACTATGCCAACAGCTCAAGGGCATTGGAAGAACTCATCAACAATCAACGATCTTACAACGACAGAACTGGAATCGGTTACAAAGAAGAAGAAGCAGGACCTTATACAACAAAATACAATGAACCTATGAGATCTGACATGCATGTAGACTTCATTGGACAAGATTCACAAGAACAACCTTGAAAGACAATTCCTCGACGAAAATTTCCATCCAGGTACCAACTTATTTTTTATGGCTACTGTTATTCATGTGGAAAATTTAGTCATAAAGCTATAGAATGTTGCACGTACCCTAGGAACTAATACAATTCTAGGAGATCTGTCAAATATGAATCTCCCAGGGCTCAGCAAAACATCAATATATTTGAACATTTAAGAAATAATATTGAATGTTACAAATGTCGAAACTTTGGACACATAGCCAAAGACTGCAGACTTGAAAATCCTCTAGAAGAATATTCAAAGCCACAGAACAAACGAACATGGAAGAAGAAGAAGATTGACAATTGTGCTCTCGCTTTCAAGGCTCAAAACAACAAATATGTGTGGTATGTTGATAGTGGTTTCTCAACGCATATGACTAGAGATAGAAATAAATTTGTATCTCTGAAAGAGAATAAGGATGGAACCGTGTCATTTGGAAATGTTGGATCTTCAAATGTTATAGGATCAGGTACTGTCACTCTCGGAAGAAAATATGCTCTAGCCAAGAATGTTCTATTGGTTGAAAACATGAATCACAATCTGCTCAGTGTTGGAAAAATGTGCGATCAAGGACACACAATACTATTCAACTCCACAAAGTGTGAAATCAGGAAAGACATGTATGGTGAAATTGTGGCTATAGCAAGTCGAGCTGCAAATGACATATATGTTCTGAATGAAGCAACTAAAGCATGTATAATAGCTAAAGAGGATGATATAATATTTGGTAGCAATGATGATCGACTAAGTAAGAATTTTGCTACAAAGGTGCAAAGTGATTTCGAGATGTCTTTACTTGGTGAGCTCACATACTTCTTAGGGCTTGAAATATCTCAGCAAGAGAAAGGAATATTTATATGTCAAGCCAAGTACATCAAGGAAATGCTCAAGAAATTTAAAATGGAATATTTCAAACCCATCCTTACTCCAATGGTAATAGGTTTTAAATTGAGCATAGATGACTCATCTAAGGATGTGGATCAAAGGTTGTATAGATATATGATTGGTAGTCTTCTATATGTAACAACCTCTCGGCCAGATGTTATGCAAGCAGTTGGACAAGTAGCAAGATTCCAAGTAGCACCAAAAGAATCACATATTATTGCCATCAAAAAAATTCTTCGATATCTAAAGGGAACAATAGAATATGGCTTGTGGTATCCCAAGGGTAACAATCTCATTATTCATTCCTTTACAGCTGCAGATTGGGAAGGAAGTGTTGATGATCATGAGAGTACTCGTGAAGCATAGGAATATCTTCGCCAGAAGCTTGGGATTCTCCCAAGTTCTCATTAGATTACAGGTCTGCAGGACGATTGAGTGTCAGGGGGAGTGGAAGTGTGTACAGGTCCGCAGGATGGTTGTGTTTTAGGGGGAGTTTCCCTTTTCCATTGATGTCAAAGGGGGAGATAATGTTGTAGGAAGAGGTTTCATGATCACAGGGGGAGTACTTGTATTGCCATCAATGCCAAAGGGGGATATTGTTGATTAGTGGTTGTCATTGATGTCAACCCAAGCAATACCATTGGCTAACCCAATATTGCATGGGAATTTTGACCTACAAAATTACTATATTCTGGTTCAAGAATACTTTTGATGGTTTCTACTTGTCAAGATGTTTCTGTTGATATATGGCACGCCACGTAATTCTTCAAGGTTTGAGAGATATTCATGTTTGAAGTTTATACCCCCAGTTAGTGGGCTAAAACCCCACGGGGTTGTGGCATGGGTCATTGAAAAGTCATAATTAATATTTTTTAAGCTCCTAAAATCCCTCCCATGTTCACTTTTTGAAGCCCCTCTCAACCTAAGCATTTATATAAATTGTGATCCTCATTTCCTCCTTATGCAAGGGATTTCGCCATCTGAAACAGGTCATCATGGAATTTTTTCTATAAATTGTTTTCTACAAAGTTTCAAAAGTTGAACCTTTTATGAGTCAAAGCCGAAATCTTGAGGAATTTTCTATGAAAATTTCAGATCAGTGTTTTTGCAGGCTCCTCAAATTCATCTCAAAGAAGTGACCATGGTACAATCGTCATAACTATCTCTCTGAGTATCAGATTGGAATTCTGTAAAATGTGGCAGATAGTGCACAAAATATAGTTTTTTCTCTATCAATTTTAGAGCCAAATGAAGAATAAATGACACGTGGCATGCAGTACAAGTTCGCTCTGCTAAAAAAGTCCATAATTAAGGCATTGTGAGATATTGGGTATAACTCTCACTTGAAGAATCCAAATTGGGTCAGACCTGTGGCATTGGAAAGATGACTTAGAGGAATAATACAGTACTAAAAATCAAATATTTGGGATCTCAAATAACAGAGATACACCAAATTCAATATCGAGCTCCTAGAAGGCAAAGAAAAAGCTAGATCATGTGTTGTCAAGGGCTGCAAAGGAACAGACTTTCTAGGGAAGCAAAGCAAAGCAAGGTGCAAAAGAGGGTAGCATGACAAGAGTAGCAACCAAGGTACATAACAACAGTAAGAAGTTCATCACATGAAGTCTTCAAGTGGGCAGAACTGCATACACTCATTGTGAAGGTATCATTGTACTAAGTCATTATAAATACATTATTGTACAAATTGTACTAGTGTCTATCTACCAAGAGTTGAAGAGGCAGTGTTGGGTGGTCTAGGATCATCATTAGGTGGTTGTGTCATAATTGGGGTTATGTTCTAGTGTGTATTCTTCTTCTACATCATTCTATATCATTGTAAAGTGAACCATTTTCCTTGGTACGGGAGTCCATTTTTCTTTTATTCTTCTACAGGGTGGTAGGGTGGTGTTAGGGTGAGTTGTAGCTCATTGGGTGTTGGGGCATCCGTTCAGTTGACTACTAAGTAATCTTGGGCATTGGAGCGTCCATCCGATGGGAGCTGGAGAAGAATTATTTTCTAGATTCTAGGAAGTTGGAGCTTTATTTTCAATTGGATTTGAATATTAAAGAATTATTAGAAAAGCATTAGGTGGTTTTTGTCCCGGAGTGGGTTTCCACCTTAAAAAATATGTGCATTTGTGTTCCTCTTGTTTGATGCTATCATTGTAAAAACACTGATAATAATTGAAGATTAACTAATGCTCTAATTCAAAGGAATACTGATTCACCCCCCCCCCCTCCCCCCCTCCCCCTCCTCAGTATTTCCAATATATACGCACAATCCTAATGTAGGGAAGCTATTCCATGGATTTCAAGAACCAAAGGCTACTGTCGCATGAGATGTTGTATTCTATTTATGACAAGGAGATGTTGGCCATTATGCATGCATTGGCCAAATTCCAACATTATTTGGTAGGCAACATATTTCGGGTGAAGACCAACCACCATAGTCTCCAACATCTTTTTTAGGAGGAGCAGCAGTTGTAGAAGAGGCAACAATAGTGGATCAGTACAATGTAGGACTATGATTTCTGCATTGTGTATGGAGAGGGCCATGTGACAACAATTGCATTATCATGGAGATCAACAGTGTTGTATTTGAGGGGCAGTGATGCATATTGGAGGGCCTAGTTTTTGGTTGAACATTCTGATGATTTCTTCACTTGTGAAGTGTTGGATGGGAAACTAGTAGATGGTGGACATCAGGTGATGGATAACATCTTATATTATTAGGGCATGTCTCTTTGATAGACACCTCACAACTCAAAGAGAATAATTTTCATGCATCACATCACTCACCATTGTCAGGGCCTCATAGGTCCAACCGAGCCATCAGAGAGAGGCTCTCATGGAGATACCTCAAAGAGGATGTACTCCAACTTATCATGGGGTAAAAATTTTTTCGGCAAAACATGGAGGAGTGTAATTTCAGCATTGATTAGCTGTCAAGGTATGCACATTGATTCGACATCTCTACACAATACACTTCTGGGTTATATTTATGGGATGTCTTCAGACTTCATGGTCTTCCCAAGGCCATAAACAGTGATAGGGACAGTTGTTTTATGAGAATATTTTGGCGGGAGCTTCTCCATTTCGTGGGTACCAAGTTGGTACATGGTATGAGTCATCATCCACAGGTGGATGGACAGAGGGAGATGATGAACAAGTGGCTGAAAGGTTACTTGCAGATCTATGACATGTGGCAGCAGGAAGCATGGCTGCACTAGCTACACTTGGGTGAGTATGGTTACCACCCGACACTTCATATTGGTTTGTTTCATACCTTGCACAATACTGAGGTGATGCAGCAGCAAATGGCATGGTTGCGCTGGCTACTCTTGGGAGAGTATGGCAAAGACATTACATTTTATATGTCCATTAGTATATCATTGTTTCCTACCTTGCACAATAGTGATGAGATACAACAGTTGGAGGCATGATCACATTGGTTACTCTTGGGAGAATCTGGCCACCATATGACATTCCACATGTCAATTGGGATGTCATTGTTTTCTACTTGGCATGATGATGTATTGTGGCAGCAGGAGGCCTTTCTGCGTTGGCTTCTCTTGAGGGAGTATGGCTACCATAATTGGTATGATGATGATGTGATGTGGCAACAAGAGGAAATGTTGCGATGGATTCTCTTGAGAGAGTGTGGTTACCATACTTCGTATGATGATGTGGTATGGAAGCAAGAGGAATTGTTGTGGTGGCTAATATTGGGAGAGTATGGTTAGATATTTCACTTTTCAATCCATATGTCTCTATTTCCTACTTTGCACAGTGTTGAGATGATGCTTAGAGCAAGCAAGGCCATCAGGCCCAAGGATTGGAGCATGGAGAGACACAACCTACTCCATGTAGCATGGATTGGAGAGATAGTTTATGAGTTGGGACTTTACACTTAGGGAAGGAACCACTACACTTCATATATCTCATGCAGATAAGAGGCTCTTGGACAACATATGGTTTCCATTTGGGGAATCATTGATGAGGAGAGGCATCTAGCTACACATATAGAGGCCATTCTAGACATTCTAGAGAGGAAGCTATGGAGTTGGGCATTCATAACACATTGGAGCAGATGGGGAAACCTTCCATATGAGGATGCCACTTGGGTGGGAGATGGCTTTCTGCAACATCCACTTTTGTAGTTTCTTGAGGACAAACAAAATTTTGGCAAGGAGGACTGTAATATTCCAACTTTTCCATTAACTAGTTGGAATATTAGAGTTCTTACTTTTCTTATTTAGTTAAGTAAATAAAAGGGTGGAGGGACCCATAAACCTAGTAGATGAATAAAATCCTCTTATATAGTGTGAATGTGGGTTAATTGAGTAGTGGAGTAGCGTTATGGAGTAGTGGAGTAGCATAATAATGAAGAAAGAGTGGAGGTCATAGAGCATTAATGAGGAAGATGATGGAGATAGTAGAGGAATAAATGCAAGATGATGGAGATAGTGGAGAAGCAATTACAGAGATAATGGAGGAAGTGGTGCATTAAATGCACACATGATGAAGTGGAGATTAATTGCAACAGTGATGGATATCATGGAGGACAACACAGTCTTTATGGAGGCTAGTGGAAACATGTGAAACACAGTTATGAGGTGCGCCAAGGCTAGGGAAGGCTCACAACCATAAAAGGAAGATGAGGGCAACAAAGGAAGGGGAGTCTGGATTTTTATTTTTGAGTGTCGTAAGACATTTCTTTGTACGCTTCAGTTGTTTAGCTAAGCCTGCTGTGTTGTTTAGCACCGGTGTTCCCAAGCAGGAATCCCACCCTTACCCATGGGGGAATTCGAGTGAATAATCTGGGAATTTTTTCTTGGGAAAAATTCATCATCCATAAATCAATACCACTTTCCACTTTCAGCCACTCTCATCTACACTTCCAGCTGCGGGAATTACACATTCCTGAACTAGAGCTTGAGAGTTGGAAGGTTGCTTTCAATACTTCAGCTGAGAAATCTATGGAGGGATAAACCTTCACACTATGGATCCATTTTAGTATTCTGGGAGTTTCATTTTTATATCTGTCATCAGGCCATCCATCTATTCTCCTATGTAGCAACATTTCCTCCAAGAATTGCGTAACTCTGCAGTGAGGGTTTGAGGAGAAGAGGAAGTTCCAAGCAACTCAGCTTGGAATCATGTGAGGGATTAATCATTCACTCCGGGGATCACTTTGGAAACCTAGGATCAGCATTGTATTATATATCATCAGTCTACATCATCAGCCCTCCTAGACAGCATAGTATTACCCAACAGTTGTGCATGCAACAACTGCATATTCAATGGAGGATTTAGATCTTAAGTTTCTTAGCTTGGGATCGCAAGAAGATACCATCCCTTCAGTTATTGAGCTGATTGGTTTTTATTGTAGAAAATTTATCATTATTTTAGCCCCAGATCAGCATTTTTCTCCAGGGAGTGCGTAACTCAGCCATCAGGGGTGCAATGTGCAACCTAAAAATGGCTGAAATTCCAAACTCAAAATCTGGCCAAACCATTTCTGGGTTTTTCTGGATTTTCTTAGTAGATTCCGTGGTTAAAATCCCAGATATTTTTTAGCACTCTAGCAACCTCTTACACACACACACACACACACACATATATATATATTCTTCCTAGCAACAATAGTTTCCAACAACAACAACAATTTTTACTTTCTATTGCTAGTTTCAGTAGAGTTGTTTCAACCATATTTGGATGAATTGAGTGCATAGATTTTTGGAGCACTATGTATATTCATTTTCTGTTGATACACAATGATATGGCTCAGTTATTTCTGCCAATGTTGTAGTGTCTTGATGTTAAATTCCAGCATTTTATAGTTTTGTGCTTACATTTTGGTTATTGCCTTGTTTGCAATGTTACAAATGTTTTATATTCTTGTTTCTCCCATTTTGGGATATTACAATTTCCTATGGAGGAAAAATTAGCATGGGCCTCTTTTGACAAATTGGGGGCTTTCTCATTAAAAACAACTTGAAACAGGGGGAGAATGACTCCATAGAAAATTTTATAAAAATGATTCTCAAATTTCGATTCCCATAACATGCTATGAAATATATGAATGGGTACAGGGTCCTGGGAAGTCCATTTTCAGCCCATGGTTGGAAAATCTGAAGCAAAAAACACAACGTCCATGATATATGCACTAATCTAAAATGGGGGGAGAAACTTGGAGGAAATAAAGCGATTTTTCCTATATTCCAAAATTTAGGTAGCAATATTATTAGATAGAATGTTTCCCCAATCCATAACATAAGAGTTTGCAACTGCTTCCATGAGAGGAACCCATTCTACTGAAAATATGGTAGTGTTAGGTTGAGCAAAAATCCTAAGCATTCATGGCAACAACATAACAGTAGGGACTTGCAAGGGAGTTAGTAGAATACATACCCTCGTCATCTTGCTTGTGCTTATTGGGGTTGCTTCACCATTGCTTGATTGGATTTTATTTGAGTTCGTTCTTGCTGGCGAACTATGCTAGAAATTTCTTGTCATAGACCTTTTCAGGGTCTGGGATGTGGTACATTAACATCAATCAATCATCATAGACCTTTTCAAGTCTTCAGCTTTTAAGGAATCAATCATCGTTACTCTGCTAGTTAGAAAATTCTTGTCCCCATAGTTGAGGTTATCAACGATCCATCTTACCATATCAGTGTATGGTAATATTTTAGGTCATGTAGCAATTCAATGCAGGAAATAATTAGCCACTTATACAGTAGTAGCTTCCGAGGAATCAGAAGCATCAGTAGTAGCTTTCCTTTAAACTTTGTGAGGTTTCTCATCCTCAAAGAGCTTGTACATGGATTCCCATTAGCAGGATCCACTTTCCGGTCCACATGTAGTTCAATTGTAAATAGAAGAAGCATCTATGTTCTCTCGGTTGCAGCGGGTTCAGGGTTTACACGGGCCATCTTATTCTTAGCTTTCTTAAGAGATTTAGACATCTCCAAATAATTCTGCTTATTTGGGCTCGCCTGCGAATAAATGAGAAATGATAAGCTAAAAGAGAGAACTTTTATTTTACAAATGGACAAGTACCATAGTAATAGAAATGATTAAACGAATGAGACTTGGCACACTGCTAAGTTATGAATTCAATGCTTCTTATAATTAAATCATTATGGAGGTATGGGAAACAAAATCGTTAATTTATGGCATTAATGGTTGATGTGCCCATATAATCATTTCAACATTAAAAAGAAATTTTTTCGCGTTGCATTATTTCTTGTTTGTAAATATTCATTTAATACTGACCGACTTGGTTTTACTGATTGCGATATCGCAATCGCAATATTGGAAAAAATAGATGGAGTGTGTTAGTGTCAGTCTTTGCATCCTGTCACCAGTGATCAAATGAAATATTATCATGTCTTGTTAGGGTCCCATAATCAAATTTTTGTCATTTCACCAAGTCTTCAAGCAAAAATTTGGTCACTGGTTATTAGGTTGAGGAATATTTTCCACTCCTTCCAAAATTTTTAAATTGTTGTTCTATGCCATCAAATAAGATAAATATATCATAATTCAGAGATTTTCATCATAATTTCAGTCATCACCACCATGATCTCATTCACTTCAGTGTCTCCATTATGTCAGTAGGGTTTCAAGATCACCAAATTGTCATTTCATGCATAAAATCCAGCAATTGGAGGAGTGGTAATAAAGCAAGCTTCTTCAATAATTTTGATTTCAAAAAATGTAATTTTATGTTTCTATATGTAATAAGCACTTCATGTTCCTAAAAATCTGCAGTTCAATTTTCCAAAGAAGATACAAAAATTTCAGGTTACAAATGTCCAATGTTACAAAGTTAAGAAAAAGAGAGAATGAAAGTCATGCTTGAAGAGACATGTACGGCCCATCATCACTTAAAGAGAATCATTCCATGTCTATAAAAGGTCCAAAAATTCACAAATACATTTCATTTGCACTCTCATTTCCTCTCATCATCGAGCTCATCCCTTGTTTGGTGAGAAAAATGTGTTTTTTTTTTCTCAACAGGAGAAAACTTGCAGGCGCTGTGCATAGAAGCACTACGCGGCGCATCTGGAGGAGGCGTTATGCATAGGAGAACTGCACTACTCACCAGTGGTTTGTGCCATGCATGGGGCAGAGTTGCCCAAAAATCACCCAAATCAATTTTTCAAACCTCCATTCCAGATTTTTTACTCTCCAAGCATCATAAAAAGTAAGTACATTCATTTTTATGCCTTATCTTCCTTTGCAAACCAAGAAATGATAACAAGTTTAATTCCCTAGGGTTTTATAGGAATTTCATGCTTTTGGTTTAAAAATGATAAATTGATGTTTTGAAACCCTAGTGCCACTGTCCCTCCACCTCTATTTTCTAGTTATACATCGTTCCCATACTTCACAAACCATTTCCCATCATTTTTTCATCATCTCCCTACAAACCCTAGCCCTATTCTACCAAATTGGGCCATTTTCCTAACTAGGATTGTGTTTTAATTTCCTAGCTCACTCCCCTCACTAATTTACCTTCATTTCACTCCCTAAATATTTCTAAGACCCATGCCCATCTCCCTAAATTTTTCTACCCCCATATTCCTTCCCTAACTCCCTAATTTTATCCCTTCACTCACTTTTCCCTGTTTTCCCCCTCCTATCATCTAGGGTTTTCAATCATGGAAGGTGATTCTTCACCATCAGAGAAGAGAAAATATCACAAAGGAGGGAAGATACTGAGGTATGAGCCCTCAAATTGCAATGAAATCATTTCCTCACCCTTCATCAAAAAATGATTTGAATATGTCAACTGCCTAGGGTTTTGTCAAAGAGTGGAGGAGGTAGGTTACCATGAGCAGCTTACAGATTTTTTTACCTCCAATCTGAAGGGAGAAAAGGCCACCATTGTAGAGATTGATTTCACATTTTCAGTTGATGTCATCTCTCTTGCTACAGGGATACCTAATCATGGAGAATATTGGTTCAAAGGCATGAACCTAGAACTTGAGCAGTACAAACCCTTCATAAAATTACAGTATAAAGAGACTCATTCTAATATTATTCCATTCAGATACTCGCTGGAGAGGTATGCACCATTGATGAAGGTTGTGATGAAATTATTCATATGTGAGGGCAGGTTTTCCAGATTGTCCCTTAATTTATGCAATTTTTTGTATAAGAGTGTGAGAAAGATGGCTAAAAAGGTGAAAATCATGAACACAAAACATTACCCTAGCCTATTTCACCATAGCTTGGTGAAGGTCATAGTTCTCTAGCAGTTGGAAGAGAGGAACATGATATGGGAAACCTTCATTGAGGCAACCTTGCAGATGCACACAACTACTACACCAACTTAGCAACAAAACATATCAGCTTCCATGTCAGCATAGCCTATGGAGGTGGAATCATCAAGAAAACTTACTGAAGTTTCAAAGAGGCCTAGACCAGAGGTTAATCTCACCTATCAAAGAGGCAGGAGGCTTGTGTGTGCTCCTATGAATGAGGAAGGGGCCAAGCCTACTTCACTACAGGGATCACCATTAGCATAGCATGAGACGTCCATGCATGACGAGGAGGATCATGACTTTGAATTAGTTGAATTTGAGGACCATGATGAGCAGGAAAAATTTGAGAGGGTAATCAAAGACAAGGATGCTCAGATCAAAGAGCTCCAAGACAATTTTGGCAAGGTCCCAATTCATCATTTCATTTCTTGAGAAAGATAACAGTCAACTGAAGACAAAAAAATTGATTTTGGAGAAAATGTTTTTTGAGGAAAACAAACATGACTATAAAAGCAAAGCAGTGATTGAGCATGATGAACATGAACCATAGGTGAAGAGGAAGAGGCCAAGAACCATGGTCTCAAGAAGGCACTGCAGAAAGAAAAAGAGCAAAACCCTATAGGTGAGGAGCTCACTTTTGAAGAGAGGATTGCAAATTAGATCAATTAGGACAAGGAGTTTTGGCTTGATAAGGTCAATACTCACTTGGAAAATCTCCTTGACAATGAAAATAGGGATAAAATGATTCATACATTCATGGTTGGCCTCTACCAAACAAGAAATCAGAATGGACACATCAAAATCAAGCAATTGCAAGACAAGCTTAAGCAAACCCTAATTAGCCAACAGGAGAAGGATAAATTCGATTTGCTTGATAATGATTCAATGGTTGCATAGTAAACCTCATTCAGCACTTCTGGACAAATTTTGGGGAGATTTGGATCAATTTTTTTTTTTTGGTGAAATTTGGTGAATATTTGCAGAATTCAGAAATTTTGCTAGGTTTAGAAGCACAGTGCCTTGGCACTGTGCTTTTTTCTCAAGGCTCCCAATTACAAGTGGCTTACATTTATAGAATTCTTATGCCATCCTCTCAAAACCTATTTTCTCAGATTTTCCAGAAAGAGCTCATATTTTGAGAAAAATGAAGAAAAGAGGTCAAAAATCAACACTCTGCCTCGGTTTTTGATAGGAGTTGCACACTTGGAGACACCTTGGGAGAATGAGTTTTTGAACGCCTTCCCATGGGTAATTTTCAAAAATTCAAGATGTTATGGAAACTAGTCAGACAGTGATAGTTTACTGTTCTCTCATATTTCAATTTTGACTTCAGGAAGGTGCCTAAAAATGGCTTCCAAGATGGCATTGTGCATCTGAAATTTTCTGATATTTTTTATAAAATTTTCACTGTGTAATTTTCTCCAATTTCCAGTTTGACTTTTGTGAAAGTGAAAGAGTCAAAATATATGAATGTAAAGGTAAAAATGTAAATTTAAATGGTTAAATGGAGTTCAATAGGTGTCTTATCCTCCATTTATTGCTTTGAGGATATGTCTCTTGATGGTTAGGAGGAATTTGTTGTGTAACCTCCCTAGTGAGTAGCAGATTTCAGATAGGCGCATGAATTTCACGTTCTTTCTAGAAAATTCGACCTCCAAGGGAGGATTTCGACCTCAGTAACTATATGAGGTCTTTTGTAATCATTTTCAAGGGTTGTAATATTGTACATTGAACTAGTGTATTTCAGTTTGACAAAGTAATACAGTGAATACAAAGAAAATTTGCAGCTTAAATTTAGGGATTCATGTGGTGAGATTGTATGCCTATGTTTCTCTTTTGTAAGTCACTCCATTGAATGTTTTCTCTTTCCATTACATATATACTGCTTTCACTCATTGTCTTTAAATTTTTTAAGCAAGATTCATGAGGAATACATGCCCTGTTTTAATAAGATGACTATGTTGTTTTTATTTTCTTCTTAAGGAATGAATTCATACTATATGCATGTTACTAATCTCTCTTTTCATCCTACACCATATCCATAAAGCCTAAAGGGTCATTCAAGCTTTCCTACTATTAGTCATCAGTATTTTTCACCTGTTGATGATGACTTGTTTTTAAAGCCAAGTTTTCTAGCAGCTGATCTCCAATTTGTCAAATTTTTCAGCTAGAAAACACCCCTAAACATTTTTCCCTCCTACCTTTCAATCAGTCTATGATGAGAAAAAACCTAATTATCAAGCCCTATCTAGTCTCAGTCATCCAAACTTGTCCATCAGCTTTCATAAGCTAAAGTCATATGTTGTCATTCACCCTCATCCCCAGCTCATTCATTAACCAACTGATTGATAAGAATGTCAGCTACCCTACCTTTGGTCATATCTCATCTTGAGATCTAATCATACCAAAGAGAATACTCCAAATCTGTCAAAAATCTCCCCTAAGTTAGGTAGTGGCGCTTTAGGAAATCCTCCCTTGACAAACTATCCTAAGCCAAAATAACCTTTGTCTAAAACCAACCAGTCATAGATGGCCCTCCTATTCTGCAAACAAAGATTGATACACCCTTAGGTCGTGCCACTAAAAAGCCTTGATGTCTCAGCAGTGCATATACCAAAATCCAAACTGATATTAGGTGGATTTACAGTGTTTCAATGTCTTTTTCAAAAGCAGAGATGTTCAGGTATTCCAGAAGACATTGTCAAGAAAAAGATGAGAAGACAACTGCTTCTCATGTTGTTTTGAGCCTGGGATGCAAGTACTAGTCAGAGAAGTAATTCAATAAACTTCTACAACCACAGTAAAAAATGGTTAGTAATAAAGAACAAGAAAGTAATACTCTACAGATACAAGTCAGGTTGCTCCTGGCGTCAAAGGATTTACAAGGGTATTCTATCCACATGATACATATCTCAGAGAATGCCTCTCATAGCATATTGCTAAATTTGCACCTTATTACTTACTGTGATATACCAAGCAAAGATATACATTACAAGGAAAGATGACACAGTTTGAGAAAGGGATGAAATGTCACTTGTTGTTAACCTCCTCCAAACATGAGCAGATGGTTGGGTGACTGTGTAAAACCTCCTCCATGCAAGAGAAAATGGTTTGGGAATATTATGTTAACCTCCTTCATAAAAAAGCAGATGTTAGGAACATAATAAAGACCTCCTTCATTTAACAAGCAGAGGGTCAGCAATAGAGGTATAATCTCATTCAAAGAGCACAAGGATGAAAATGCTTCAAATGGCTTGAAAAATTGTTACCCCATTTTCTCCAATGGATGAAACCACTGATACAACAGTGGTATTTCAAGAGGTGCTTACATGGTTTCACTGTTTGAAAGACAGAGTTGAAATCAGTAGAAAGAAATTGAAGGCTTATGAATAGAAAAATGGTGTTGAAAACAGAGGGAAATCAATGGTACTATGATGATTCAGGGAAGCTTTGCTTTTCCGGTCCATAAAGGTATTTTTCAAAACCTCATCAAATTGACAAGAAGATAGACTAGCCTTGCTTCTGAAGAAGACCTTTGCAAATAAACAACACAGAGACAATATGTGTGAAGAAAGGATATGAAAAAATGTCTCAAATTCAAAACAATATTCAAAGAATCAAGCCATATCACTATTACAGACAAAGACCTCTTTATGTACATATGAACAAACCCTGCTGTTGTATGTATTTGCATTAAGACTTTCCAAAGTTTTTTCTCTTGGATCAACAGATATGAATCAAGCCATGGGTGAATGCAAATAAGGTTCTTCATCCACAGTCAAAGGAAAATATCCAAGGGCACCTGACAGTTTTGATCAACTTCACAATGGGCATAATCATCATCAAACACCAATAGAGTTGAAATTTTCAAAGTAAGTTTTAGAATTGTGAAATATCTCCTTCCAAGATATGGCAAAGGATGCATCAAAAATCTTGGATATGACTCTTAAGCAATGCTCCTTTAAAGGTCAGAAATAGACAAACATTGACATAGTTTTGCCTTAATGAAGAAACAGTGAAAATATTTTCTTTTAAAGAAGTTTCTTCACTTCAAAAAAGGGGTCATGTCTTTGATGTCTTTAAAAAAGGTTGGCCACAGCATTTTGTTACAAATATTGATCGAATATGGGTCCCTATAATGTTTTGAAGGTGATTTGAGTTTTTATATGACAAAAGTGCCTTTTTCAAAATCCAAACCCTCACAAAAGCAACTACGAAGATGTTTTAGCTTGTTTGAATTTTAAAAAGAGGTGGGAAGACTGTTTAAAATCCCGTTATGCATTTTCAGAATCACGAAACAAGTGTCCATTAGCTGCTCGTAGGAGAAAACAAGTGATTTCAGCATTTTTTCAGAGTTTTCAGACCTCCAAGCCTGCGCGGCACACCTATAATTTTGCGCAGCACCTGTGAGCGCAAATACACAGGGTTCAAACTGTTGCACAGCGTGCCTATAGCGGCGCGTGGTGCGCCTATAGCGCCCGTTCACTCACCGCCCGAACA
Organism: Pinus albicaulis; assembly: GCA_034641835.2. NCBI lineage: Eukaryota > Viridiplantae > Streptophyta > Pinopsida > Pinales > Pinaceae > Pinus > Pinus albicaulis. The sequence continues at coordinate 1,538,424,315 of CM076579.1, read as the reverse complement.
TCGACCCAACACCCCGCACTGTGCGGCGCTCTTTTCTGTGAATGTGCCGCTTACCTAAAAGCCCTCAAAAAACGCCTTTGGAGCTGCTCAATCAATCAACCAAGGTCCATAAGCATTATTCAAGGTATTCTCTTTTGCTTCTTGGTGGTTTTTGAAATCTTAAGGGGGTATTGATGCCACTTTCTCCAAAGGAACAAATTTTGTTGCTGTGATTTCTAACGATTAGTACAGTGATAGGTGTTAGGGTCTCGTGATTTGGCTGATTGGAAAGCCAAATGACAGTGTAACATCAAACCACTCTTTGGAGCCCAAGGACCTAGCCTTCCTGGACTCAGAGAGGGCTCTCTCTATTTGTGTAAGGGATATCTATGTGTTTCCTTCTTGTGTTCTTGATTTTAGGCTAGTTATGAAGTAGGTTTTTGGTTTTTAGGTTGTGAGGGATGAACTGATCAAAGACTAAGATAGGTAAAAAATATGTAAGATCAACTGGGCTATGGGGTCGAAAAGGTCAAGAAAGCTTTTAGATGGTAATACAAGGTTGCTGAAGGGCCGATTTGATTTGAGGTAAAATGGAGTGATATAGACACTAAATTTGTGAATAAAAAAGGATTTCAAGCATAAATATTTTAATGGCTAACATAAACATGGTAGGTCTAACCATTAATCATGAGAAATGTAACTATAAACTGATCAATGCATAGAAATGAACATTCAAGCCATGCATAGAGATATATGACTCTCTAACTTTAGGAAATGGCTATCAGACTTTGGGGAAATACATTTAGGACAAACAAACAACCCAAATCACTATGAAGGAATGCCTAAACATAGTATTTCAAGCTATTGGGCACTTTGAAAACAATATTGCATAGTTTTAGGCAAAGGGCAAGATTAGTACAAGACCTCTTTGTTTCAACAAATGACAATTTAATCAATCAAAGAGAGGTTTCATAGATGGAGCTATGGCTAGCCATGAGTAAGTAGGGCATACCGTGAATCATACTTAGCATGCATAAAACCATAAATGAAACAAGCAAACAATATTCTTCAGTTATCAAAGAGCAATAAAGGATTCTTTAATATGACTAAGAATGAAGAAAACATAGAAGCTATAAAGAAACAGGAAATTTGAGGTGCCTCCAAGGGCATGTCTCAAATATATTCTCTAATGTCTTATAGAAAGAAAGAACATGGAATTATGAATGAAAACTAAGAAAAAAAACAGAGAGAGACACTATACCATTCTACCAAGTCATGGAATCCAACAACAGTCCTCTTTCATCATCCAACAGCATTCAAGAAACTTTCCAAATACATGAGACAAATGTTTCTTCCAAGCTTGTATAACCATATATTGCTTCTATTCATCAAGTTCAACCTTGTTTACAATGAAAGCCTTTGGAATATAAAGGCCAATATGAGGGAAAACCTCCTAGTTCAACTTGTAATCTCATTGGCCAATCCAAAATATATGATTTTGTCCTTGAGGCTTTGCAAAGCCCAAGGCACAAAATATCTAATAAAATATCTCAAAAATTATAAAAAAGGAAAATAAATTGACTTTTCCTAACTAACCATGCACAAAAATAGCTAAACGCACATGAGGAAAGTCACTTTTGAAAGGTACATTTTTCTCAAAAATACTTGAGAAATACATCAGCAGAAAGTCCTCTGACTTGTCGACAACTTTTGGAGGCCTTCCCGATGTCAAAACAAGGCCTATGATAGCTTGTTGGAAATCTCTAAACATCTATTTTCCGAAAATTCTTAGTTTTCTCTAAACTGGCCACTAGAAGTCCTCAAAAAACTGATTTGTGTGTAAAAACCCAAAAAATAGGTCGTGCTGATAAACGGGGCAGAGTGTAGAAAAAGCGAGTGTTTTTCACCATTTTGGGGGAGAAAATGATCTTCAATTGATCTGAAAATCACTGAGTATATGCCCCTGAAATTATGGCATCGAATGATACCATTTTCATCCTTTGAGGATGCCCCAAACTGAAATGGCGATGCCCATGAATTTTAGCCAAAAACCCAAAAAATGATAAAAAACCAAAATTTGTTGAATTTGCCCAATTTCGGCGAGCATGACCCTCAGGGGTTTTCAGAAACATGCTGTGAGGCTGAGGCAAAAATTTGGAGCTTTGAGGTGTCTTTCCTCAATTTTTGTGTCGGGCGCCTCTTTTGAGCCTCCTTGAGTTTTTCCTGTGCGGCCTCCAATTTCCATCGGGAAAACTGATTTAGCTTCTTATAATGCCCGGTCATCCTCCATTGAAGGTCCAAGTCTCTATTTTCCTTCTCCAACTTCTTTTCCAAGTGATCATTAACCCTCTCAAGCCATGCTTCTCGATTGTTCTTTGTCTCTTGTGTGAACAATGTAGTGAGAGGGGTAGATTGGAGAATGGCAACTTCTTCTTCCTTTTGTTTCCGAAGGGCTCTTTTGAGCCCCATGGTTATTGGCCTCTTTCTTCTGGGTTGATCTTCATCTTCGCTCTCGTCAAAATCACCCATGAGTTCTTCCAATCTCACTTGTGCTTTGGAAGCCTCTTTTTTGTATTTGATGGCCCGTGTCTCATATACCGCCATATGGACACTCATCTGTTTGTTTTGAATTTTAAAAAAGTGATTGACATTTCTAGCCCTCTCTAAATCAGTCCTCAAAGCATCAATTTGGTTTTCTCTATTGATCAAGAGATTTTCTAGGATCCGGGCTTCATTGTCACTATCATCACTTTGGATTTGAATGATGTCGAATTCCCTTTCCTTTTCATGGTTGCTTTCTTCTTTCTCCTTTCCCTTGCTTTGGGTGGCTCTTTTAGTCTTCCTCCTCTTGGGCAATTCGACAATGGGCTTCTTGGGAAATTTCCCCTTGCTTCGGAGGGCCCTAGTAACATTTTGAGTTACAGCTTTAGGCACCCTTTTCTTTGATGTCTGGGGCTTGGCCACTTTTGGAGAAGAGAGCATGGCCCCTTGCCTAGGAGAGGCAGCTAGCACATGTTCTATTGGGTGTTTTCCCTTGTTACTTCCCTCATCATTTTTGCCACTGTCTTGAGTTTCTTCATGGATGCCTTGACTATCCTCTTGCATTTCTTTTTGAGGGCTTCCCTCCTCACTGTGTTTCACCTCTTCATCATGTTGCTGTTCTTTTTCATGAGGTTGTTGTTCATCATCATGAGGCTACTCATCCTCATTGTGCTGCACATCTTTATCATGCTGCCCTTCCTTATCTTGATATTGTTCATCATCATGTGGCTCATCATCATCTTCATGCTCATCATCATCTTCCTCTTCATCGTGCCCTTCTTCATCATGCCTTTCTTCATCATGTTGCTCTGCCTCACTGTGCTCTTCTTCCCCTTGCTGCTCTGTTTCATCATGATGCTGCTCATCATCATCTACCTCCTCTTCCTCATGCTCTTCTTCCTGATCATGCTCTTTTTCTTGTTCAATGAGAAATTTGAGCTTCTTGGGAATGGGCTTGCTTGAAGAAGGTGAAGGATGGTGAGTGGAAGGTGAAGGAGATGTATGAAATGAAGGGACAGTGGCAAAATCCGGATGTGTAATGAAAGTATCCCAAGAGATTTATTTCTTCTCAAGCTAATGAAGAATGATAACCTTGATGAGGGAGTGATGGAAGAGGCAAGCTGTCTACTGAGAAGGAGGTTTTTTCTGAACAGTGGAGGCCATTTTCTCAATATTTCTATGTAAGAAGAAAGGGATATTTAACAATTTGGCTCTTGTGAAATGCATGAGCAATCGGACATGGTAAGCATAGACTTGGGAGAATATTCCCTTGCAAGTGAAGTATTTCATGATTATCTTCATGAGGGGGGCATAACTAGTCAATAGATATGAGAAGGGAAAAATGGATGGACATGAATCTCTATGCTCAGGCTTCAGAAAAGGCTTGTATTGTTCTGAGTCTAGGTGGCTTTGTTTAAACCACTTCTCTCCGACATAAGGGATTTTGGTGGCCTTGGAAATGAACCTAGGAGAGAACTTGAAATCCAAGCCTGCCAGCTGAAAGTGCTTCTCTTGAAATCTCAAAGCACAAATATGTGTCAAAGGGAAATAGCTTTTCACCTCCTGCACCCTTTGAAAAAACTCTAGACACCCAACCTCATGGAAGTTAAACAGGAGTGATGGATGAGAATTTACCTCTTCAGTGGAAACAAGCTCAAACCTCCTGTGAAGGCCACTCCTACTATCTTGCCTGGGAGGCATTTTGTTTTGAATGTTCTTTGCAAAACCAAGCTATCTCAAATGGCCCTTGAGATTTTTTTCTCAACCACACCTCTGTCCTCCTTGTTAGTCACTATTTTTCCTCTTTGATGCCAATCAACAAGTATTTGTCAAAATAAAAAGCACACAATCAACTTATTACTGTGTTTGGGAAAGGTATTGAAAAGAGGTATCTGTGTTTTCTTGTTAGAACAAGGATCTCCTTGTGTTTAGACAAAAACAAAATCACCCTTCCCCAAACAACACTCTTCTACTATTCACTATTTTTATAGAGGTAGACAAAAAACACCCTCAACTGACCTTGCAAAATCTCTCACCACTGTTGTGTAACCAGCTCTAAAGAGAGAAGAAAAGAGATATTCACGCCTTAGAAATGAGCCACTTCGAGGGGGCAACCTCCAATACATTACATGAATGAACAATTCTTGGATGATACAATTTACAAAACCTCCTTTCTATATATATGAGTCCATGGGGGCATAATGTAATCCTAGTGGGCCACAATGTAATCCTAGCCGACCTAACAATAATAATTTAAGGGCACAATAATAACAAAATGGGGGTTACAAGGGTACAATAATAACAATAAGGGGGTTACACTAACAACAATAAGGGACTATACTAGTAATATAGGGACCTAACATGCCCCTCTCCTTCAAAAAAGTGTTGTCCTGAATGCTTGAGTAGCTCTGGGTGCTTCTGTATAAAATTCTCATCCTCCCATGTAGAATCTTCAGTGGGTAAGTTCTTCCACTTGATGAGATACTCTGAAATTGATCGATTCAGTAGTTGTCGAGTTCTTTTTTCCATGACTGCTTCAGGTTCCAATATGATTTTCCCTTCCCCATCAAGTTCTGGCAATACTGTTTGAACTGGAAGATTTTCACCTATAACCTTCTTTAAGCATGAAACATGGAAAACTGGATGTACTCGCGAAGAAGCAGGAAGCTCAAATTTGTATGCCATAGTACCAATCTTTTGCAACACCTTGTAAGGACCATAGTACTTTGGCGATAATTTATTATCCTTCTTTGCTTGCTTGAGGGACATTTGTTTGTATGGTTGTAGCCGTAAAAATACCCAATCTCCTACATCAAAACTTCTCTCGCTACGATGTTGATCTGCCTGTTGTTTCATTCGATTTTGTGCCAAATTCGGGTTATCCTTTAAGAGTTGGAGAACTTCTTGCTGATGCTCGATGTGATCTTCCACTGCTTGAACCTTCGAATTTTCCCTTAAAGATGATGTGATGGATGGTGGATGATATCCATAAAGTGCCATAAATGGGGTCATTTTTGCTGCAGTATGGAAGGAAGTGTTATACCACCATTCGGCGAGAGGTAACCACTTGACCCATTGTGTTTGTTTATCAGATACAAAACAACGAAGATATCCTTCCAAACATTTATTTACTATCTCGGTTTGACCATCGGATTGAGGATGATAAGATGAGCTATGAGCTAATTGAGTACCCAAACAAGAAAATAACTCCGTCCAAAAATTTCCAGTAAAAATGGGATCTCTGTCGCTCACAATAACCCTTGGGTTTCCATGTAGCTTTTGAATTGTGTCCATAAATGTAGTAGCAACTGTACTTGCTTTAAATGAATGAGATAATGCACAAAAGTGTGCATACTTGGTAAGTCTATCAACTACCACCATGATGACATTCTTTCCTTCAGACTTAGGTAAACCTGTGATAAAATCCATTGAAATCTCCTCCCAACGCTGACTTGGAATGGATAAAGGTTGTAGAAGTCCGGGGTCTTAATTGTCTCCACTTTATTCTGCTGGCAAACCAAACATTCCGCCACAAACTTTTGAATATCAGATTTAAGGCCATCCCAAAAAAATTCTTTCTTCACCCTGTGGTAAGTTTTTAAAAATCCTGAGTGTCCTCCTAAAGGAGAAGTGTGCAATTCCGGAAGAATCTTTTGTTTTAGTTGGGAATTCTTACAAAGATATAAGCGATCTTTGTACCATAAGGAATCATTTTTCCAACTAAATGTATCGGATGTACTAGGATCTTGCTGCAACTTTTGAATGAGTGTCCATACATCTTTGTCCTTCTTCCATTCATCTCTTGCTTCGGTTATCCAATCTTGTTGGATAATAGAAATGGCACAAAGCAATGCTTCCACCTCTTCATTCTTTCTTGAGAGTGCATCTGCAACAACATTAAGCTTTCCTTTTTTGTAGATTATTTCAAAGTCACAACCCAACATCTTTGTGACCCATTTTTGCTGCTCTTCTGAAGATAGTCTTTGTTCCAAAAAGTGTTTAAGACTATCATGATCAGTTTTTACCTTGAAGTGTCTTCCCATTAGGTAAGTTCGCCATTTCTTTAGTGCATGCGGTATTGCTAACATTTCCTTCTGATAAATAGGTTTTTGTAAATACTTTCCTTTGATTGGACGACTTTCAAAAGAAATGGGTCTTCCTTCCTGCATTAAAACTGCACCAATTCCATTTCCTGAGGCATCACATTCCACAATAAAGGTTTTTGTGAAGTCTGGCATAGCTAAGACCGGTGCTGAGCACATTGCCTCTTTACGATGTTGGAGTATGGTTGTAGAATTAAAATGTATGCATATTTAATACTTTAATGTTTATTAGAGAATTAACACTGTTCTTCCCGCTCTAAGCTTCAAACTTGCGATGTGCTTTGTTAACAGAAATCCTGCATGGCTTCTTTATTTTCTTAGGGACTTTCCATTCCTTAATGGATTTAATTTTGTTAGGGTCTACCTTAACACCCTCGTGAGATACAATAATGACCCAGATATTCCACCTCTTGTACTCCAAAGAAACATTTGGATGTTTTTGCATATAATTGTTTCTCCTGCAATAGTTTGAGCACCCTGTCAACATGTTCAACATGATCCTTCCAAGACCTGCTGTAGGTTAGTATATCATCAAAAAATACTAGCACAAATTTTCTAAGAAGGGGTTTGAAAATAGAATTCATCAACCCTTGAAATGTAGAAGGTGCATTGGTAAGGCCAAAAGGCATGACCAAAAATTCATAATGACCTTCATGAGTTCGAAATGCTGTTTTTGGAATATCTTCGGTCTTCATTCTAATTTGATGATATCCTGAACAAAGATCCAACTTGGTAAAATAAATTCCTCCATGTAATTCATCCAATAATTTGTCAATCACAGGAATGGGAAATTTATCTTTAATGGTGAGCTTATTGAGCTCCCTATAATCTGGACATATTCGCCATGATCCATCCTTCTTGTGTACCAATACTACAGGAGCAGAGAAAGAACTTTGACTAGGTTGAATTATACCCGCCTCTAACATTTCTGCAATCATACGTTCAATTTCGCTCTTTTGGAAGTAAGGATATCTGTAAGGCCTGATGTTTGGAGGAACACTTCCTGGAATCAAATGAATAGCATGATCATGATCACGAATAGGTGGGAGTCCTTTGGGAGTTTCAAACACCTTGGAATGATTGTCCAAGACTTGTTGGAGATCTGCAGAAATAGATGATTTTGATGTCGGAACTTCTAGTCAGTATAATTGTGCAATTACGCCTCGTTGTTCTTTCTTTAGAAGTTTTGTCATGACATTAGAGCTTATTATCCTTCCCAGCTTCCCTTCAATACCCTGTAATTCGACTTCCTTTCCTTCTGAAAAAAATTTCAAGAAAAGTTCTTGAAAATTAAAAGCTACCGTCCCCAAAGATTGTAACCATTGTACTCCTAGTACAACATCAGCACCTTCCATAGGAATGGAAAGCATTGGACTAGTCAATACATATTCCCCCATGGTTAGCTTGATATTATGGCATTTTCCCGAGCAATTTATAGTTCCTCCATTTGCAACCATCACTTGACATTCTGGTGCTGGGTATAGGAAACAATTTAATTCCTTGGCTACCTTACAATGAATAAAATTATGGGTGCTACCTGAATCAATCAACAATATTACCTTTCTCTTCTTGATTTGTCCTTTTATCTTGAGAGTTTGAGGAGTGGTAATTCCTGCCAGTGCATTACACGATATGGTTGGATTCATTTCTTCCTCTTCTGGGGCTGGTTCCTGGTGTATATCCTCTTCTTGTTCATTTTCTTCTTCCTCTTCGCAATCTATGTAAAATAATTTCTTCTCAGCACACTTATGACCTTTAGTGTATTTTCTATCACAACTGTAGCAAAGCCCTTTTGCTCTTTTTTCTTCCAATTGTTGTGGTGTCAACCTTGTAGGTTGTGGAAATCTAGATGTAGCCACACTTCCTTCTTTATAGAATTCAGTAGTAGACTTCCTTGTTCCCATAATTTTACATTCAACTTTTCTTGCCAACTTGAATGCCTTCTCTAATGAATCAGGTTCCAGAACACGAACTTCATGTTGAATGTTATCCTTTAAACTGCCTAAGAAGAGATCAATCCTGTGGTCCTCTGAAATATCGGTTACCCTTATACTCAATTTTTGGAAGTCCTCAATGTGCTGCCCCACTAAACCCTTTTGTTTGAGATTTATCAATTGGGTAAAGAAGGTGTTGCTCTTTGTATCCTCATAATGTGCTATCATTTCTTCCGTAAAAATTGACCAAGTAACAATTTTTTTACGGGAGCAAAGCCATCGATACCATACAAATGTATTTTGTTCTAAATGTAAAGTTGCAATGCGTACCTTTTGTGTGTTTTGCACGTTATGGAGATCAAAATATTGCTCCATCTGTAGTATCCATGTTACAGGGTCCTTTCCATCAAACTTCCTCATATCCATCTTTGGAATATGGTGGTTCTTCCCGCCAACATTAGAGTTTATGAAATCACAATTAACATTTATTTTGTTCTCATCATGAGGTTCTTCTACTATCTTTTCGCCATTAGGAATCATTTCTAGTTTTAAACTTGTCATCAAGCCTTCCATGTATGCTTTTAGATCATTCTTCATGTTTTCCATGTTGTCTTTCATGTCATCCATCTTAGATTCCATGCCCACTTCCATGCCATCCATCTTAGCTTCCATCTTAGCTTGCACACCATCCATCTTAGCTTGCACACCATCCATCTTAGCTTCCACGCCTTTCTTCAAACCTTCCATCTTTACTTCCACGCCATCCATCTTAGCTTCCATGCCTTCCTTCAAACCATCCATCTTCACTTCCACACCTTTCTTCAAAACTTCCATTTCATTTTTTGCTGCTCTTTGCGAGAGTGAAATTTGTTGCACTTGTTCTTGTAATTTTGATAGATCATGTTGCAATTCTTCATCTTCATGAGTCATGGTAGAGCCTTCTGAAGGTTTGATGGGTGTTGAATTCTTTTTAGGGGACATTTTAGAATCCAATATTGACATCTATTCTACAAGATGCCCTTGGAATCAATTCAACTTGATTCTTCAAACAAGACTTATGCAATTCGGAAAAAATACACACCTTTTACTAGCTTTGAGGAGCTCGATATTGAAATTGTATTATCTCTGTTATTTCAGATTTTCAATATCTGAAATTCAGCACTGAATTATCCCTCTTAATTATCTTTTGAATGCCACAGGTCTGACCTGATTTGGATTCTCCAAGACAAATTTGTGTCCAATCTCCCACAATGACCTAATTCTGGACTGGTTCAGTAGAGCGAACTTGTACGACTTGCCACGTGTCACTGTTTTTTCCTTTGTCTCTGAAATTGATAGCGAAGAAACTACAGGCTGTGTACTTGTGACCAATTTTGACGGCACTCCAATCCAATCTTCAGAGAGAGAGTTATTGAACTTTTCCCACGATCACCTCTTTGAGATGAAATTCAGAGCTCAAAGCAATTACATCTTTCATGCTAGGATTTATATTCTTATAAACATTTCTGAACCAAGTTCTGCAATGATTTAATTTCTCAGGATTTGAAGCCTTCATGAATTAACAGAATTTCAGACTTTAAATTCCTAAAGCAACAAAATGTATAGCTAAAATGCTACTTACGACCTGTTTATGAGCTTCCTGGTAGTTAATATTTAATTTGCCAAGATGATATCTCCTCAAATATTGCGAACCAAGATCTGAAAGTTTTAGACAACCTTCCTCAAGATTTCAGCTTCGCACCCTAAAAATTTCAGCTTCTGAAGCTTCGTAGAAAAAAAGTTATAGCGAAAATGCCACGATGACCTGTTTGGAGCAGCGAAACCCTAGAATCCAAAGCTCTGATACCAAATGTTGTGTAAACAGCTCCAAAAATAGAAGAAAAGAGATATCAACGCCTTAGAAATAAGCCACTTCAAGGGGGCAACCTCCAATACATTACATAAATGAACAATTCTTGGATGATACAATTTACAAAACCTCCTTTCTATATATAGGAGTCTATGTAGCCATAATGTAATCCTAGTGGGCCACAATGTAATCCTAGCCGACCTAACAATAATAATTTAAGGGCACAATAATAACAAAATGGGGGTTACAAGGGTACAATAATAACAATAAGGGGGTTACACTAACAAAAATAAGGGACTATACTAGTAATATAGACTCTGTTTTATGGAACAATGGAGGCTACACAGATTTGGCTGTTTCATCACACAGAGAGGACTTTTTGAAAATGACAAGGCTTTACCTTATAAACACTGTTTTACCTTAGATTTTGCAGACAGGGGTTAATTTTGTTTTTACCACTGCTAGGACGCCTTTAGCAATTATAGGCTCTCTACTCAACATAGGAAGAAGAAAATCTTCCTAGACTGACTTTGGGACCTTAAAACACAGATTTTTCTTTTTTGAACTATGGCAGATGCACACAGTTGCTATCTCATATCATAAAAAAGGAAGTTTTATTCATATACCCATATTTCATCTTTTAGAACCATACTCCTTCACTATCATTGTTTTCAAAAAATAATTGGGGCATCTTAAAACTATTTCAACACTCCCCTCTATCACTTGAAATGGTCTGTGTCATTAGTACAAGGTTTATCACTTTGTTTGAAGGTAATTTCAGCTTTTTGAAACTGATACAAACACACCACCTTTCACTATACTAATCTTGGGCAATCATAGCAACAAAACCTTGGATTTTTCTCAAACACCTTACTATTCAATCACTGTTTTAGTCTTGAAAAACATGGCATCAATCACCCCTTTAGAATTTTGAATGCACCAAGGGGCAATAAAAAATACCTTGAGGATGGCTTGTGGCCCTTGCTTGATGAGTTGAGTAGGTCTCAAGACCCTTTGAAGGTGTTTTGGTCGTTCAAACAGGCGTGACACACTCAAATGGAAGAGCGTCACGCAGTAAAAAAGGTGTCGGGTCAGCCTTCGGGCAATGGTGACCGCGCACACAAGCGCGTCGCACGCCACTACAGGCGCGTCGCACCACCATTATAAGCCTTTGTAATTTCTTCTCTAAACGCACTGCGCGCTTTTCTAGGCGCACCGCACAGGATTTAAGCCTCAAAAACCTCTGAAATTTGCTTGAAATCCCTCGTTTCTACAATGGGTCACTTGAGATTGTTGTTTGGTTGCTTTGAAATTCGTAAGTGAGGCTTTGCAACGGTCAATTACTCTCTTTATAGTCGAAAAAGCCAACACCCTTTGAAATTTTATTTGTGAGGGTTTTGGAGGCCTTTTGAAAAGGCTTTTGGTTTTAAACAAAAAATGAAGCACGGTTTTATACTTTTGAAGACCTCCTTGCTCCTTTAAAACAGGAATTTCCTTTGGAACCTCATACAAAAACCTTTCACCTGAGAATACTCATTAACATGAGGCTGTTGCTTAACCTTTGAAACTTTTTGTAAAAACTCTTCTGCCTTTTGTGAGGGAGGCCATTTTCAAGTTGACAAACCAACTGTTATGGTGTTTGATGGTTTATCATGCCCATTGTATAGGCTCAAAAATAAGGGTTTATAAAATTTCTCCTCAGGAATCAAAGACAAAAATATCCACAGAGGCTTATGTGTGCCAATCACAGCAATCAACAACTATAAGAACCTGCCCATCCTAAACTTCACAAGTGCAGTAATAAAACTACTCTTAGTCTATATCAATAACTTGCAAGGCTGGTATTTTAGGATGGGTAATTTATCTCTTTTATTTGAAACCTCATTTGAAATTGTAAGTGAAAATCTCTACTACAAATAGTCTCCACCATCAAGGCAAATGACTAACCTTAGATTGCTAAAGTAATCTAGTCTTCAACTTTTACGAAGATATAGCAGGGGATGATGAGCTAAAGTTGAAATGTAAACATGGGAATGCTGTCCCTTTGTTCCTCTGTGAAGGAGGTCTGTAAGAATAGTGAATTTTCATTCCTTTCACCATTTTTGAGAGCAGTCCCTTTTGAAATCTTTGCCATACTGAAATAAATGTTTTTTATCCTCAAACAATGGTGAGTCTTCTACTTGTTTATGAAGGAGGCCTATGTTTGACAAATACTTGGGCTCTTTTCAACCCCTGTTTTAACCAAATGAAGAATATCCATGAACAACTGTTAGTGGTTTTCTTTGTATTTATTAGCAGAAGTCTGTTTAAAACCAAGATTGTTTTACTTGGCCATTTTCTTGACAACATTTCTTCATTCATAATCATCCAATTAGCTTCACACTGTATTTCAATTCTGTGTTTTAACAGTGAAACTCATGTAAACACCTTTTAAAAAACCACTGCTTTCCCTCTGCTTTTAACACCTTTTTCTATTCATAAGCCTTCAATTGTCTCCCACTGCCCTTAAAATATGTCTTTCAGTCAGTGAAAACCCTATAATCAATCTCTGTTCCTGGCCCTCTACTTATTAGATGAAGGAGGCCTTTATCACATTGCCAAACCCTCTGCTTGTAAAATGAAGGAGGTTTTCAACCAATGACCTGACCATCTGCTCATGTATGGAGGAGGTTTTCTCAGTCTTTCAACCCTTTGCTCATGTATGGAGGAGGTTTTCTAAGTGAGGCCATCTCATCTGCTTTCAAGCAGTGTCATCTTTCCTTTTGTTGCCTATTCATAGTTAAGCAAATAAAAGTGACAAATTGACAATATGCCATGAGGGGCATTTGTCTGAGATATGTAATCCTTTGACTGTGTTTACAGGATATTATTGAAATAACTCTTTGTCCTGTAGCTGCATCTCAGGCTCAAAACCACATGAGAAGCAGTTGTCTTATCATGTTAAGTTTAATATTGTATTCTGGAACACTAGTACACTTTTGCTCTTTGAAAAAGACATTGAAACACTGTACATCTACCTAATATCAGCTTGACCTGTGGCATATGTATTGCTGAGACCTCAAGGCTTGTTAGTGGCACGACCTAAGGGTGTAATCAATATTTATTTGCAGGATAGGAAGGTCCTCTAGGACTGGTTGATATTAGATAGAGGTTCTTTTGGCTTTAGGATAGTTTGCCAAGGGAAAATCACCTAAAGCGCCACTACCTAACTTAGGGGAGACTTTTTGGACAGATTTGGAGTATTTTCTTTGGAGCTGATGGACAAGTTTGTATGACTGAAGCTGGATAGGGCTTGACAACTAGATTTTATCTCATCATGGGCTGATTTAAAAAGGTAGGAGGGCAAAAAATTTTATGGGTGTTTTCTAGCTAGCAAATTTGACAAATTGGAGATCAACTGCTAGAAAACTTGGCTTTAAAAACTAATCATCATCAACAGGTGAAAAATACTAATGACTAACAATAGGTGGGGTGTTTTTATCAGTCTTAAAGGGCCTTAACTGCCTTTAAGAATAGTGAAAACCATACACAAATTACAAGACAAAAATATAGAGTTGTAGAGGTCTCAAGTTGGCTAGAAGGTGTTCTAACAGTGTTAAGCAGAGAGAAAACCTTGTCTACTAAAACTCAAAAGGAAATAGGGTTAGAAGGTGAAGGCTTGGTCATGTAAAGTGTCCTCTTTATGTTATGAAATAGTGAACTTTGTGCAGCCACCAGAGTTCCAAAAACAGAGTGTGTTGAAAGGCTTTTCAAATCAACTGAGGGTGTCTTGTTTACTTTGTAAAAGAACAGTGAATAGAAAAAGAACATTTTTTGGGGGAAAGGTGTTTTTTTTTTTGTCAAAACACAAGAGTTCTTTCTTCACCAAGAAACAACAAACACATCTTTTCAAGACCTTTGCCCAAGCACAGCGATAAATTGACTTTTTGTTTTTCATTTGACAAGAACTTGTTGATTGGCATCAAAGAGGATAAAACAATGACTTATAAGGAGAACAAAGGGTGGTGTTGGGAAACCATTTCAAGAAACCATTTGAGACATCTTGTTTTTGTCAGTTAGCAAAGAGTATCCAAAACAAAAATTCCTCCCAGGCAAGACAGCAGAAGTGGCCTTCACAGGAGGTTTGAACATGTTTCAACTGAAGAGATAAATGCTCATCCATCAGTCCTGTTTAACTTTCATGAAGTTGGATGTCTAGAGTTTTGTCAAAGGGTTCAGAAGGTGAAAAGCTATTTCCCCTTGACACATATTTGTGCTTTGAGATTTCAAGGGAAACACTTTCAGCTGGCAGGCTTGGATTTCAAGTTTTCTCCTAGATCCATTTCCAAAGCCACCAAAATCCCTTATGTCGGAGAGAAATGGTTTAAACAGAGCCACCTAGACTCAAAACAATACAAACCCTTTTTGAAACTAGAGCATAGAGATACATGCCCATCCATATTTCCTTTCTCATAATTGTTGACTAGATATTCTCCCCTCATGAAGATAATCATGAAATATTTCACATGCGAGGGAAGGTTCTCCCGGGTCTATGCTTACCATGTCTGGTTGCTCATGCATTTCATAAGAGCCAAATTGTTAAATCTCCCCTTCTTCCTCCATAGAAGTATTGAAAAGATGGCCTCCACTGTTCAGAAAATACCTCCTTCTTAGCAGTCAGCTTGCTTTTTCCATCATTCCCTCATCAAGATTGTCATTATTCATCAGCTTGAGAAGAAGGGAATCTCTTGGTACACTTTCATTACACATCCAGATTTCGCCATTGTACCTTCATCCCATGCACCTCCTTCACCTTCCACTCAGCATATTTCGCCTTCTTCAAGTAAGCCCATTCCCAAGAAGCTAAAATTTCCTATGATTAGTGAAGAGGGGCAGCAAGATGAGGAAGAGGGGTAGCAAGATGAGGAAGAGCAGCATGATGAAGAGGAAGGGCAGCAAGATGAGGAAGAGCAGCATGATGAATAAGAAGAGTAGAAAGATGAGGAAGAGCATCATGATGAGGAGGAGTAGCATGATGAAGAAGAAGATCAACATGATGAAGAGCGGCAGCATGATGAAGAAGAGCAGCAACAAAGTGAAGAGCATCACAGTGATGATATGCAGCACAGTGATGAAGAAAAGCGCCATGAAAAGGAGAAAAATAGTGAGGAGGGAAATAATGAGGAAATTGAAAAGTTTGATGAGGATATTGGTAGCCCTTAGAGCAACAAAAAATATGAAGATGAAGCCCAAAACATTTAAGAGACAGAGCCTCAAAGTCCTAAAGAAAGTAAGGACAAGAGTAAAGAGGGCAGCGCTCAAAAAGACATGCAAGAGGACAGTCAAAGCATTCATGAAGAAACTCAAAACAGTGGCAAGGATGATGAGGGAAGTAACAAGGGAAAAAAGCCAATAGAGCATGTGCTAGCTGCCTCTCCTAGGCAAGGGGCCATGATTTCTTCTCCAAAAGTGGCCAAGCCCCAGACATCAAGGAAAAGGGTGCCTCAAACTATAACTTCAAATGTTACTAGGGCCCTCCGAAGCAAGGGGAAATTGCCCAAGCAACCCATTTTCGAATTACCCAGGAGGAGGAAGACCAAGAAGGCCACCCAAAGCAAGGGAAAGGAGAAAGAAGAAAGCAGCCATGAGAAAGAGAGAGACTTTGACATAATTCAGATCCAAAGTGATGATAGCGACAATGAGGCCTAAATCCTAGAGTCTCTCTTGATCAATAAAGAAGAAAAAATTGATGCTTTGAGGGTAGATCTAGAGAGGTCTAGAAACTTCATTCACTTTTTGCAAACACAAAATAAACAGATGAGTGTCCACATGGCGATATATGAGACACGGGCCATGAAATATAAAAAGGAGGCCTCCAAGGCACAAGTTAAATTGGAAGAACTCATGGGTGAGTTCAATGATAGCGAAGATGAAGATTAGCCAAGGAGAAAGAGGCCAAGGACCATGGGACTCATAAGAGCCCTTGAGAAACAAAAGGAGGAAGAAGCTGCCCTTCTCCAATCTTTTCCTCTCACCACTTTGTTCACCCAAGAGATAGAGAACAATCGAGAAGCATGGCTTGAGAGGGTAAATGATCACTTAGAAAAGAAGTTGGAAAAGGCCAATAGAGATTTGGACCTTCAAAGGAGGATGACCGGGCACTATAAGAAGCTCAATCAGTTCGCCTAACGAAATTTGAAAGCCACACAGGAAAAACTCAAGGAAGCTCAAAAGAGGCGCCCGACACCAAAAATGAAGAAAGACACCTCAAAGATCCAAACTTTGGCCTCAGCTTCTCAGCATGTTTCTGAAAACCATTGAGGGTCATGCTCGCCAAAATTGGGCGAAATTCAACAAGTTTTGGTTTTTTGTCATTTTTGGGCTTTTGGCTAAAAATCATGGGCATTGCCATTTCTGTTTGGGACATCCTCAAAGGATGAAAATGGCATCATTGGATGCCATACTTTCAGGGGCATCTACTCAGCAATTTTAAGTTCAATTGCAGATGATTTGGTCCCCCAAAATGGCGACAAACACTCACTTTTTCCACACTCTGCCCCGTTTATCAGCAAAGTCTATTTTTTTGGTTTTTACACACAGGTCAGTTTTTGATAGAATTTTAGTGACCAGTTTGGAGAAAACTAAGCATTTTCAGAAAATGGACATTCATATATTTCCAACGAGCCATCATAGGCCTCATCTCGACATCGGGAAGGCATCCAAAGGCTGCCCGCAAGACAAAGGACTTTTTGCTGATATATTTCTTAAGTATTTTTGTGAAAAATACACTTTTCTGAAGTGGCTTTTCCTAATGTGCGTTTAGCTATTTTTGGGCATAGTTAGTTATGAAAAGTCAATATATTTTCTTTTTTTAGCATTTTTGAGATATTTTATTAGATGTTTTGCGCCCTGGGCTTTGCAAAGCCTCAAGGACAAAATCAGATATTTTTGATGGGCCAATGAGATTGCAAGTTGCACTAGGAGGTTTTCCCTCATCTTGGCCTATATATTCCAAGAGATTTCATTGTAAATAAGACGGAACTTGATGATATAGAGCAATATATGGTTATAAAATCTTGAAAGAAATACTTGTCTCATACATTGGATAGTTTCTTGAATGCTTTTGGATGATGAAAGAGGGCTGTTGTTGGATTCCTCGACTTGGTAGAATGGTACAGTGTCCCTCTCTGTTATGCTTCTTATTTTTCATTCATATTTCATGCTATTGCTTGCTATAAGACAGTAGAGAATATATTTGAGACATGCCCTTGGAGGCACTTCAAATTTCCTATTTCTTTATAGCTTCTATGTTTTCTTCCTGCTTAGTCACAATCCTTGATTTCTCTTTGATAATTGAAGAAATTGTTTGCTTGTTTCATTCATGGTTTTATGCATGCTAAGTATGATTCATGGTATGCCCTGCTTACTCATGGCTAGTCATAGCTCCACCTCTGAAACCTTTCTTTGATTGTTTGATTGTCTTAGTTGAACGAAGGAGGTCTTGTACTAATCTTTTCCTTTGCCTAAAACTCTGCAATCTTACTTCAAAGTGCCCGATAGCTTGAAAGACTATGCTTAGGCGTTTCCTCATAGTGCTTTGAGTTGTTTGTTTGTCTTAATTGTCTTTCCCCAAAGTCTGATAGCAATTTCCTAAAGTTAGAGAGTCATATATCTCTATGTATTGCTTGAATGTTTATTTCTAAGCATTTATCAGTTTATAGTTACATTTCTCATGATTAATGGTTAGCCCTACCATGTTTATGTCAGCTATTGAACTATTTATGTTTGAAAGCCTTTGTTCTTCACAAACTTAGTGTCCATCCCACTACATTTTACCCAAAGATCCATTTTACCTTGATCAAATTAGCCCTTCAGCATACCTTGTATCACCATCTGAAGCTTTCTTGACCTTTTTGACCCCATAGCCCAGTTAATCTAACAATCTTCTTATCTATCTTAGTCTTTGATCAGTTCCTCCCTCACAAACCTAAAAGCAAAACCAAAAAACCTACTTCATAACTAGCCTAAAATCAGAAACACAAGAAGCAAAACACATAGACATCCCTTACACAAATAGAGAGAGCCCTCTCTGATTCCAGGAAGGCTAGGTCCTCGGGCTCCAAAGATTGGTTTGATGTTACCCTGTCACTTGGATTGCCAATCAGCCAAATGAAAGGACCCTAACACCTTCCTTGCCCCTTTATTCCCTTGCAAATTTTTCTCTTGTAATCCTACCATAGTTTTCAAGCCTAACTCTAAAGGTCCATTTTCATCTAGCAAAAAAATCCAAATCAACCAAACCCTCAATATTTTACACCATTGAGCTAGATACCTAGCCTAATATATTTCATGATCCAGTCAAATTGGTTGTAGATCTCATTGAGAGAGCCCTCTCGGCCTAGTAGGGATAGCTACTAGGTCAAAGTGGTCTGTGGTTACCTTTTCTAGTCTCCTTCTTAGTCTTTGGAGATCCGGTGGAGTGCTAACAGAGTGAAAAGTGTTTGTGTTGCAAAGTGCGATGTGCAATTTTGCGATAGACTATATCGCATCAGTGAATATGTGGGGGGGGGGATTATTATGCTTGTGGAGATGTCATGCGATGGAGTATATCACATCAAGAAAACATGGAGGGTGATAATAAGGCTATCGGGGTAGAGTTTCGAAATGCGAAATGCGATGTTCTACGTGGTGGAAGTGGGTCTCACAGGCTTTCCTTGTATAATTTGCTTGGAAAAATGCCTTTTCCCTTGATAAAATAGGTTTTGATTACACATATCACATCACAATATATTTTAAGTGATGTTTTAGGAGTCATGTGTGCTTCATTGCGATTTCGATAGTGCAATATTTCTTTGCTTGAGTGCTTTTAAGGAAAAATTTCAAGGTTTTATCCCCTTTCGATTCCTATTTCTATCTAATGAATCACTCTAATGTTCTTTTTTTTAACTCTAATTTTTTGTAAAAATGGTCCCCATTATTTTCTAAGGTAACTAATGTTAAAATAATGGGGTCTGTTGAATAGCACAACACCTCCTTGTCCCCTATTATCCTGATTCCTTTTCAACCCAGGGATTTGAGGACAATGGTGGGTGTAATTACCATATTCCCCATAGATGGCACATGAATTATTTTTCTATATACTTGTGTTATTATTTTTCCTTTGTGATTTATAGTTTTCTATTCTTGGTCTTTATTCTAGTTGGGCTTTCGCCCAACTAGTTTTCGTGGGGGACATTGTTGATTGTTTCCCCTTGGCCAAGTTCTCCCTTTGATTTGATATTTGGTTTTTTCTTATCAACAATATTAGGTGGATTTTTTGTATTCAATTGGTCAAATGATGACTATTTTTGAGCATGGGATGGTTGCATTACATTAACCCCTGCATTATTTTGTGCGAGTGGGTTATTTCGTTGTTGTGCGGGGAAGGAGAATATTGATTTCCTTGCACATAAATTGTATATGGATTCTAGGAAGAGGACATTGCGTCTATATTCCTAGAGGATTATTGGTTTCCCCATGGGGGAATATGAGGTCCTCCCTTAAAGGGCTAATATATGTTAACCCTATTAATCGTATTCAACATCTGTATGGGTGGACCAAAATAATATCTTGGTGGTGCATTTTGCATAGCGTCAAATGCTGGGTTACTAAATGAGTATCCAGGATACTGGTATGTGTTGCTAGGTTGGTTGTGGGTTACGTAACCTATAAATCTATCAACAAAATTGGATGTGCCTTGTCTCTCCCATTGAAAGGTTTGCAGGCAGGGGGGTGTCTAGAAGAATTTGATAGGGGTATCTAGACTGAGTGTAGATGAACTCTAATTGTTGAGCTTTACTACTGGATTCTTCCTCATTTTTGGGTTTGAATTAGCCACATATTTAGATATTTATGAATTAATAGAACTCAGAAAGATATCTAGGAGGATTTTTTCCTTAATATTGGCTTTACACAACCTTCGACATTTTCGCCATTCCTGGATATGGTCTGATATCTATATAGCAGGTGTTTGGTTGTAGTGAGTAAGGAATTCCAGGCCCGATTCCTGTCGAAATGGGAGTCGGAAGAATGTGAGGATATTTTTGGTTATGGAGCCAAAGTCTCCATGTGTCTTAGATGGTTGACCTATGTACCATTTCGCCATGATCCCTGTAAGGGTGCGTTGAAACAAACGTACACGAATAGTATCTTTTGTGATGCTATTAAAGGAACACCACAAGTGAAAGGTCATGACATGATTTCCAATATATTCTCCTTGTTTTCGTTCAAATTTAGGAATATCAGAAGGTAATTTGGTAGGTATGGGTGGCCAATTAGGGCCATGTGCTATAGGATAATTAGTTAACTGGATTAAATCGGGTAGATTTAAGGAAGCTATAAATGGGAGGTGAAAGTTTTTTTTCATTGCAAAATGATTTTGAATATCTATATGTAAATGGGTCCTCTCTGGAGAAGTGTGAGGAGAACCACCTTGATGGGTTTCTCGTGGAATTTCCAGAGGAGAAGTATGTGGGCTCCCAAAAGGGATAGTGCGTGGGGACCCTATCAGGGCCGTGAAAGGTGTGATTTGATGAGGAGGGGTCCCTAGTAAAGTTGCACCAATAAAGTAAGATCATATGACGTTGGCTATGTGATATCCTCTACGCCTAAATGGCAAGAGGCCTGGCACACCTCCTGGTAATGGGGGGAGGTTTAAAAAATGTCTAGATCGATGAGGAGCCATGGGGTCCCCTATGGTGTTGAGTAGCATGTGAGTTACTTTTTGTCAGAGGGGAGGGGATAAATATCAATGCAATAAAGTCACATACATAAAACAAAGCAAAAATAGAATGGTTACTTTCCTTTAACAATTAAGCTATGTGATAAATGAAGCAAAGAATGGTTTTTCATTTTTTGTGTATGATAAAAAGTCCAATGTAGACCTAATCATCCTTGCCACTCTCAAATTAACTGGGCCTTGCGAAGATATATTTTGATGGTTACTATGGAAACGTCTTGAAAGAACTGGCATCGCTTTCTAGCAGCTGAAGAATCGACCAAGGTAATGGTTGAGACTTTAGTGTTTCCCGCACCTCCACCTATAGGGAAAGGATGCCCTAGATGTTTTCCACTAAATTTCCTTCATCCCATGTGAGCATTTTATTCTTTAGCTTCTTGGTACTCAATTACCAGTACCGAGCACTAGATGGGTTGGGTAGCCCAAAAAGTACCACATGTTGAGTCTCAAATCTGCATCTTTCCTATACACCTTTCTAGACCTTTTTCATTCACCTGAACCTTCTAAGTTGTCAATATCATTGCATATCAATTGTAAAAGAGCATCTAAAATGGTTTTTAACTATGTTTTGTGTCTGCTGTTTGATTTAGATTTTTGCTCATTTAGCTGCGGAATCTTGCCACTTTCCGCAGCTGCTGCAACTTTCCGCAGCCATTTTGTGAAATTCTATGCTACAGGTGTCTTCAGGCAATTCGAGCCACATGGGCAAGTCAGAAATGATGTGGACATGGATCGTGTCCTATTGGCTCGGGAAAATTCACCTAAGGAGGCTGTGGTCAAAGGTGGCCAAGTGGAAGTCAACCGTAGAGTCCCACGGTGACAGGACTCTGTGTCTCATCACGTGAAGATTTGTATGACCGTTTCTAATTTACGGGAGACACATCAACACCTGTACACGGCTCCATAAGCCGAATCCAACATCCACTCTTCAGAGATTTACTCCTCACCGCGGCCATGATGCTGGATCTCTGGACGTGATGGTTCACGTGTCTCTATCAGCACAAACTTTAGGGAATTAGTTATATCACCTTTGTTATAAATAACGTGTTTTCATACGCATAATAGCTAGCCTCCATATAGCTCTGTAATGTAATTGCGTTGCCACTGTGTTGTAATATCATTTCTATGTTATGACTGCATTTTAATATATAAGAAGACTCTGTTTCCAAGCGTAATTCGTATTTGAAGGCTATTGCCCGAGGCTGGTGCAGAGGGCCCCTGCACACGCTGAGGTTTTGTGCATTACTGTATAGTTTCTTGTTTTATTCCTTTAAGTTCATTGTGCCATAAGTCATTCACGTGTTTATACATTGCATCTTTCATGGTATTTATGCTTCATCTCTGTTCATAATATTTCATGCTTTACATTTTACTTCTGTCCATAATCTTTCATGTTTTATGTTGTGGTTAACTGATCAGTGTTCTTGTTTCAGATTACAATAGGCAGCCCAGGCACTTGCACATCTTTTTATAATGACTAATGACATGGAATCAATATTTTCCTTCTGCTAATTTACTTTTCTTAGTTTTTTTTTAATTCCAACATTGTTTGTTTATTTCAGTCTTGCACATTTGCTTCAGTAGTTAGATTTAGATATATTAAATTGCTCATGTCATTTTCAGTTACCTCCGAAAACCATAGCTGGACTAATGGTGAGGGATTGAAGTATGAGTGTGTATTTTGATATTAGTTTACTTTCTGCAAGTTAGATATATTAAATTGCTCATGTCATTTTTAGTTACCTCCGAAAACCATAGCTGGACTAATGGTGAGGGATTGAAGTATGAGTGTGTAGTTTGATATTAGTTTACTTTCTGCAAGTTAGATATATTAAATTTCTCATGTCATTTTCAGTTACCTCCGAAAGCCACAGCTGGACTGATGGTGAAGGATTGAAGTATGAGTGTGTAGTTTGATATTAGTTTCTTTTTCTGCAAATTAGATATCAGATTGCTCAAGTTGTTTATGGTTACCTCTGAAAGCCATAGCTGGACTAATGGCGAGGGATCAGAATATAAGTTGATGTAATTTGATTTAGATTTACTTTGTTTCAATTCTTGGATTTCTTTAAGCATAGTTTCTTTTGTGTTTAGACAGCAGCAAGGATAGTTTGGTTTTCATGCTCAATAGTTCACTGTTTGATTTACTAGGCTAGCAGCACATTTTCATTTCCTTTCAGTTTTGTCATTGTATGTTTCAAATTCCTTTTGAAGTTTGAAGTTGGTAAATCATTATAAAGGATATCATTTCCTTGAACAATCATAACCATACTTGTTTTTATTTTAGAATTTCCATCTCACATTAGAAAACCAAAAACGACAAAAAGGTAAGAAATAGGTTATCTTGCACATATAGTGCGCCACACTTCATCAGCTTACGAATTCCGGATTGATAAATTAATGTAGCAATTTAGGACACACTAAATTGACCAAACACCACACATACTAGACCTAAGCCGAACCCCCTCTAAATTGGGTCTCTGTTATTCTCTTGTACTATTTTATGTGGGATGATTGAAGGATTTTAAGCACTCTAAAAGTCAACTTCTATGTTTCATAGATGTAGCATGACCATGGCGACTTATGGGATGCTTACCCCAAATGTTCATAACCTAAACTATAAATTATTGTGTGGCCCTTGTAGGGATATTTAATTGGTTCAAGTTATGGTTTCTTTTAGGAGTCTTAATTTTCTTAGGGTGTGAAATGGTAAGAAAACCTAGGCTAAGCATAAAAATCTCTTTAAACTGGATTCCCTCTTATATGAGGCCTAAAAACACTTAGTGTATGTCAAAGTGAACATAAAAAGTGTGATAAGATGTGGATATACGATGATCCTTTATATATCCCCCTAATTTTTTTCCTTTCAAAAATAAATGATGTGTGGATAATGGGTCACTCACTACTTTTTCCTATTACGCTATGTCGGTCTAAAGGGAGATGGGAAACTAAAGTGACTTAAGAAAGTGTTCGTATGCAAGCCCAGGTCTGCCTAAAAGACACAAGGGAAGAAAATATTAATTACTTTCTGTAATGACACTTGGACCTAGTCCCAAAAACTAGTGAAATGGAAAAAATGTTGTTTGGTAACAAGATTTGTAGATGATGGGCCACTTAATCCTTGATTAATTAAGCTAAGTAATTTTCAGAAAGTTTAGAAAAACTATTTGACAGAAATATGTGGAATTTGGCCACGTACTTTTCTCCCTAATTAAGTTATGTGTGCATTGCAAATACAAATGAAAAATAATTAAATTCCTTCACTAATAGTGGTTAGTAAAGCAACTAGGAAAACTAAAAATACTTTAAAAAAAAACAGAGCTAAATGAAATTCACTAAAGGCTACCAATCACCCAAGAAAAGAGAAAATATAAGGTACCTTTAGATTTTGGAAACCATGTGGGTTTAGCTATGCATAGACGTGCCTGCACATCTTGCTAAGAAAAAGCCACGCGATCGAGCATAAATAGTGAATTGGCAAGCTTCTAGGCTCATAATAGGTCCAAGAGGTTCTACAAAAATTCCAGAGAGGTGTCTTGTGATTTGTAAGGTGGTTATACAGAGAGGAGGTCCTGTAAATGCAACCATTAGAACAAAGAAAAGAAACTAGTGGAGTCGCCAATTTTGTGTTAGTGTTTTTGTGGGAATGGAGTACCAAATAACACCTCCTTAGCAATTGGTTGTTCCCTGAAAAATATCATATATAGATCTGGTGCTATTAGTGCAAAGACTTAGACAAACAAAGCATTGCAAATGGTGAAAATACTACATCTATAAACAGAAACTAAAAATATATATAAAAAAATAAACTAATGCTTAATGAAGAAAACAAGTAAACAAAATAATGGAAAAAAGCTCCCTTCATTTATTGTTGGTGGTAGAAGATGAATACAATAGATGAATATTAAACACTTGAAGAGAATTATTTGAGCTATGGTGCTCACAAATCCTCAACAAAGAGGTCCCTTTCCTCAATCTCTTTGCAAGCTTTTCCTCTCTCTCAAAATAAGTATTAAGAATCTCCAAATGGTGGAATATTCTTCTCTCACTAAGATGATGGATTTCTTGGAATCAATATGGCCAATATGCTAGTGCTCTTACTTCTTCTCCTTCAAAAATGAAATTTGGTGTTTCTCTGATAGCAATTTGGCTAGCATAGTATTGTCTCATGTTTTGGTTCTCCCATGGCTTGTTTATATAGAATTTTTTTGAATCCATATTCCCTTTCTTAGTTCATGAATTATGAAGACTCAAGAGCAGGAGAAGATGATTCCATTAAGGGCTACATATCTTTAGGAAAAATAAAATTCTACTTTCCTTGATTTCCACATGTTAGGCAATCATCCTCCAAGTGTGGGAAGTGGTCGCAAATTTGCTTTCTCATACTTTTCCTTGACTCCGTAGCTTTCAAAGGAAAATTTGCATGGTCATGATTTTTGCCTTCCCATATGGTGCATGATCCGAAATTTTCATAGGCAGCCTTAGGAGAAATTAAATATTTAGAACTTCCATAATGTGAACCCTAGGTGTCTGTTAGAGTGTATGATTTTCTATGTTAACAATTGATATCATGAAATAATAATGTTCAGATAAGGTACCCACAAACATGGTTGATTAAAATTCTACACAAGGAAACTTATTTTACAATTAACCTCATTTTTAAGACCAGGTGGTCAAATGCTAATGGACAGAACAATTAAATAAAACAAGTCTCACTGCAACAAGTTCAACGGGAGATGTTCAAAGATTGGTATACCAATGCACAAACTGTTAACATTATAATTGAAAAAAGCAACAATATTTAATATTTAGTAACTGAAATTAGTTATACCTCTGACAATAAGAAGTATTATGAACCTTCGTCGATGCTGCTACTTAAAAGAAGCCCTGTAAAACAATGCATGTGAATTCCAATTATCTAAACACAAAGAAATTGAGACCCAAATGAAGAATAATCCTTAAATCATACAAAATTGTCAAGTATCCAAGACATCTCATCTTCCTTCAAAATCCCAAGTTTATACTCGTGATTTGAAAACAATTACATAATTATTGCTTAACTAAACTAATTAGGCTTAATTAATTAAAGGTAAGACAAAAGGGTGGGCTCCTTAAAAGTAGGAAATGAATCAAAAGGGGAGGAACCCCATCCATAATACATTGACCTCAACATCCAAATATACCAAATGCATGATAAAATAACACACGAAATGTGTGTATGCATCAAATAATATTTAACCATAATATCGATATACCATAAATATAATGAGGTCATAATCATAATAATTAATTTTGAAATATCAATTTCCCTTTCAAGTGAAAATTGTGCATGAAATATAATCAAATAAATAGTCCAAAATATTATGACTGTACTTGCCACTCAAAATTCTTGTCAAAGTAATGTCAAATAAAACCTATAAATAATCCATATCACAACTCCATCACAAATATCTAAACTTATATGCAAAGGGACTGAAGTGTTCTTTGAATCCTTTAGAAAAACTTTCATAGAGAAATAAAGTTTTTTTTCTTTTCCTTGTTGTCAGTATGCAAAATATTTTGAAGTAGAAACTACAAGATCTGGTGTTGGTTCTGGATTGATGTTGTGACTAGAAACTCTCTCAGGTGAAGTTAGGGTGGAAAAAATAGACACATTATGAAATTCAACTGACATAGAGGTTGGGAAAAACCATAATCTTATGAGCATGATGTGTTTTAATAGCAACAATAGGGGATGCGAAATTTTCTATATGTGGATTGGAACCAAGTCTTCTAGAGGATGATGAAGAAGCATGTGTATCTGTCTGAGGACTAGAAACAGGAAAAAAAACCTCCGACGGAGCTCCCCAAGCATCTTTTACTTGTCCATACAAGTTTTGACTGGGGTTCCATCCATCATCATTATTTATTGGTGCATGATCATGATGAATCTTGAGTATCTCTTGAATTTTTGGATTTGATATTAGAGATGGAGGTGAGTTATTTTGATAAAAAAGAGGAATGCAAGAAAATTAAGGGGACCACAAATTCAAATGTATGTTGGTATCCAATTGGAAGAATCCATCAGAATATGCATTGAAGTGAAAAAATAATCAAATATTTTCAATTTTACCTAAGTCCCACCATCCTGGAGGCTTGTTTCTTCTACCTATTCCTCTACCCTATCCTTTATAATTTGAACTCATCTATGAAAACCACTGAGTTAATACACAAAAAACATAGAAAAAGAAAAAATCAACAACACATTTCACTTTAAAACTACTACAATTCAATTATGTCAGCCAAAGACATGTTACTTCTCATCTGCTTAAGGGGACGAATGGAAAAAACATAATTTGGAGGAAAATAAGAGTGAAGGAGGAAAGGTGTTCAAATCCTAACAAGATGATGATACATAAAATTTATTTACAGAGGGTTGCATTCACATTCCACCAAAATCTCTCTAAGTTTCTTCTTTTGTTCTCTCTTGTTTCAAAATTCTTTTGATCAAATTTGTAGCAGTCGATTCTTTTAAAATTTTATGTTGTCTTCCTTTCCAAACAAACGTATTAGTATATGAGATATTTGAAAGTGGTTTCCATTTTTATTTACTTTCCAAACTAAGTTATGATTTAGCAAGGTTGAAGGATAGGTTAGATGAGAAATATTTTCATGAATCGAAACTGAAATGATGGCAAAGAGAAAAAATTCTTGTAGGGTTTATATATACAACCACAATGCTATGAGATGGCTTTTGTATACTAGCATATGATAAGGAAGTTATTTGCTTGAATAGGTCAAGATATAAAGCCATCATAAAAACCATTGAAATTGTTTGTGCTCAACCTAGTGTTCCTAAATTGAGTTCATTAATTGTCAACCAGGGTTGGTAAACTGCTGAAGTGTGGTGCACTATATGTTCCTAGGTATTTGTTTCTCACTACGTTGTGTTTAGTGTTTTATGATGTTTTTGGTTTTATGGTTTTATGTTTGAAAAGGGAAAGAACTAAATGCTGGTGAAAAGAAGATATTGGCCTAAACTATGGATGGAAAATAACAAATGAAAATACTAAAACAGAACAAAGCCTAAACTATGGATGGCAAACAACAAATGCAAAGCTTGATAATGACTTCAGTGCAAGAAAATAAATCACAACATGAACTTAAACTTATCCAATTCATTCATTGAAGATGTGTTGGAAGAGCTTGAGAAATGGACAAGTTAAGTATAAATGAAGTTCTCCTATTTAAACAATCAAACAATCAACTTACAATGTTACAAAATCTCATTCATGATTAAAGGTTTATTGGAATATATTTGGAAAAGAACATTTGTAGCATAATAAGATTTCTACTCTAAACTAGCTTCTAATTATGTTCTGCAACTCAATTTAATACCACTAGGCCTCTCTCACAAGTTGTAGATTTCCTTTTTAGAATAGTCTTTGAGAAAAGGCTTGTTTGTGAAATGGTAAAAAGGTTGCAAAATACTCCAGGTCTTAGACTGATACTAGCTTCTATCCAAATGATTATGTATTAATATGAGGTTGGAACAAAAGAAGTTTTGTAAATAATGAAGACCGTGGTATTTAAATTTAACAACTAATACAATTTAAAATGCAATGGATAGCAACTAAACTGGAATGTTAATACAGTGAGCTAAGACTAAACTAGAGTGCTACTAATCTACTTGGAATGCAGTGAACAATGTTAAACTAAATATGCCATTATCAAATTGAAATGTAGTGACAGAGCTGAACTAAATGCATTCTACCTCCGGAGTGTTGTAACTAAATTAACATGCAACTAACCTAAGGAATTATACAGCCCATCTCGTTCAATATGAATGATATTTTGGAAGAGTTTGTGAAAACAAGTATGGCTGTATTATTCAATGCAATTGAACATAAACATAAAACTGAAATCAATTACAACTAGAATCTAAGACACCACAGCTGTTTCTTATTCGTTGTAATGATGTTTTGGAAGAGTTTGTAAGAGTAAGACCGGCTGTGACACTTAGTGTAAACAAGCATAAATCATAAAACCTACAATACCACAGCTATGCCTTATTCATCATGATGGTATTTTGGAAGAGTTTATTAGAGTAAGTCTAACTGTGATAATTAACGAAAGGAAATGCAGCTAAAACCTACAATACCACAGCTATGCCTTATTCATCATAATGATATTTTGGAAGAGTTTATGAGAGTAAGTTTAGCTATGATAATTAATGTAAACAACTATGAACAGAAACTTCAGAAATATACTTAAGCTAGAAATGAAAACGAGACTAAAATACTTATCTAAACCGTATAAACAAGGCTGCTCAGGAGGCAGGGGCCCTCTACCACCGGAGTAGCACGAAATCTACTTCAAGATTGACTCAACGCTTTCAAGGAAATGATACTTCTTGCATTAGAGAGAAATTACTTCAAAACAGAGTGTTTCGGACTTCTGAAATCTAGCAATCAACCATAAAATCTAACCTTGTCCCTCGGTTTCCCGAGCATATTTATAACAAAATTACATAACCGTATCTGAGATAACATAGGAATAATTGTCTTTCCTAATTAGAATCGAACTAGAACTCTAAAGGTGGTCTCGTAATATGATTAAGGACATCTGGACTGTCCTTATCCTGTTAGGAGTCTACCTCCTAATTTGAGTTCCCATGTACATAACCACCTACAGGATTCCGTTCAAACTTCGTGGAGAGCAACAAATGATAAAGAGATGATGTGGAATATGGTCATATGTGCTTTTCTCTGAGATGACACCTGGAACCTGTGTAGACATGAAGACGGCTGCAGAATTGGCAACTAGCTACAGAATGTCTACATTCTGTAGCTAGATTTAGTTCAAAAAGTACTACAATGACAAAATCATAAAAACATAGAAAGTTAGTCATGATATTCATTCTCAAAGAAATTTTAACTAATTCTATTGATAATTTGAGCCTCAGATTAACAATGGACAAAAGAAATGGAGTGGCATGTGGTGGAAGAAAGAACATTCTTGGAGCTCAACAAAATTTTTATAGGAAATAAAACTTGCAATATGTAAGAAACAACATGCAATGCCTTTTATTTAAATGTAACTGTTCATAGTTTGTGTGTAAGGGAGGATGACAAAATGAGGCAAGGAAAACATAATATTATATATATATATATATAAGGCTAATGACAAGTTACATGAAATACCATACACCATTTCTTTGTTTGAATGTCTTTAAAACGAACTCAAAACTGTGGATGGAATAAAACCTTTTGTAATACTAGTTTTGCAAATTCCTTCCTTTAAAAAAAATCTAAAATTAGTTGAAGGGATTTAATCCTCTTCATCATTTTGACCAAATGTGAGAGAAATTTCGAAATAAATAAGGGTTTTTAATGCAAAATTGAAGAGCAGGGAAAGAAGGAACCCTATCTTGGGTCTTCGAAAAAAAATTAATCTAACCAAGGAAACTTGAAATGGAAATTAGTAGGGTTACAAGTGTACCAGAGTAGATAAATCACAGCGAAGAAAAATAGATAATAACTAAACCCATAGAAAAGCGTATTAACCATAGGCTTACCTGGATAGTGGCAAATCAATAGTGCTTTAGTATTCCCAATTTCCAGTTGAAAGTTCACCCTTACATCTAAAAATTCCCAAATGAAAATGAATTTGAGAGGTCACAAAGTAAAACAAAAAACCCAAGTCCATTTTATCCGTAGATCAAATTCACACTATACAATTAGTGTTGATGAAATGAGTAACAAGCATTAATATCAATAAATGGTCAAGAATGTAGGCCTATTCTAAATATCAAGTCACAGTCACAATGTTAACAAATAGATAGTTGAACCTTTGCAAACCAACAATATGCCAATATCAAATATAAAATGGAGCGTGGAAAGGTCCCAAATTTATATGTAAATATTCACCAAAACATTATAACATGACTTCCATTCAAACCATATGACATTTGCATGGGTCATTGATATAACAATGATATATGTATATAACAATGTGCAATGGAGTCCGCAAGGCATGTAGTATGTACACAATGTATCATTGTTGAAGCGCATATGATTATAATGTTGCAACCATATATCGACCCAATTTATGTTATAACAATTGGGAAATAAAAATGACCCATTTTCCATAGCATTAAATCCCTTTGACCACATATATCAATTGTATTAAAAAAAAAATCAACAATGTATCATAAACTCCCTTAAAAAAAAGAGTCACTTCTTTGAATGTGTAATGTAGCAAATTGTGTCATAATATGTAGGAGAAGTTTGTCCACAAAAATACTCAAATCCATATGCCTTCTAAAATGGAATAAGCTAACCATTGTTGTTATTGTAGGTACAATAATGTGATTAATAAAACATCATGAAGTCAACATTCTAAACATCAAAATGTATGTAGTTTATCACATGTGCTTTTTTATTCAAATAATAGATGAAATGTATACTTCTAAAGAAAAACTTAGTGGTCCTCCCATTTCGGTTATGATGGTAAAATATGTTGGTGAGACAAGGTTACTGGTGTTGAGGTGTGACTGGGCATCACAGAGGCAAGGAAATTTTGTAGCATATTACAAATTGGAGGATCAAAAATAGGTATCAACGAAGGACCCCTATTCATCTACCCCCTTGAGTTTCCTTTAGATGTTCCATCAAAAAATAAACATGGATGTGCTTAGATATTTCACCATTCTTAGAATTTTGATGCCTCCATTCAAATTTTCCAAGAGGCATGTTTCGTAGAGGAGGTCCAAAGAGGGGTAATATATAGATTTTCTAATCCAATAAAGTTCCACCATTATTGCACCCGGCTATCCAATTCTTGTAATTTGATCAATCGTGGGCCTTTACTGAGAACATTTTCTATTAATAGATATTTTTCTTGATTTTCCACTTCATGGGCTGTAATAGTTTCTCTTGAAATATGACTTTGTTTTCGGCTAAGCATAGATTCTAGGAAATATATTTTTTTTTAGCCCTCGAGAATTTGTTGAAGTTTTGTTTTATTTTGAATGATCCACTATAATGATGGGCCCATTTTTTAAAGAGTCAATTCTAGTTAGATGGGTACTTATATATATTGGACAAAGTATAATAACAACACTTGTTGGAATATTAACATTGAAGATATTCTAAGAGGGTTTTATCGCTGCCTTGCATTATATAAAACATGAAGGGCTAGGAAAACCTCTTCTCTTAAATTTTTTAGTTGTTAAAATTTTATCATGAGCCACTAAATAGCAGAAAATATTAAATTTAAAAGGTTTTCTTGGTTCCAATTTTTTCCCCACAAATAATACTTTTAAGGGAGTTTGGAATTACAAAGTTGAGAGAAATAACCCTTTTTAATAGAACAAATATATTAACCCCAACCTTAATGATCACGAGAGGACAAATAGCAAGGTACACTACCTCAAAGTGCCATTGTCATTGTTTTCATAGATACTCGTAGCCCCACTAGAACTAGACTGAATTCCTAACCCTTCCATTGTTCATTCTTGGTCCACTATGTTATTGATCCAGGAGGATCTAGACAACCCAAGGAGCACTATGAAGAAGATATACTCATGTTAAGCCTAGGTTGAGGATGTCTTTATTTTTAATTACATGTGCTCATATATTTCTAAAATAGAAATTGAAAATGTTGAGAGGATTTTTCCTCAAAAATTCAAAAAATTCAATTTCTAATTTCATATTGAAGTTGATAGATTATTCTCATCCCTATGGTTTTGGGGATAAGGCCCTTGAAAGTAGAGATTGAGATGTTTCCTCCATAGAAATATCATGAGAAAATTTTAAGGGATATGAGAATTATTTCCTCCTTAAAATCAAAGATAAGGAGATATTTCCTCAGTTTTGGGCTCTTAAGAGCTATACAATTCCATTCTATGTACAGGAAAGGTAAGGAGAAAGAGAGTAGGGAGAGATTTGGAGTGCTTGAAAAAGTCATTTTTGAGCAGAGCTTGGATAGCTCATGAGTCTTTCAGAGTATGGATGTATAGTTGAGAGTTCTCGGCTGGCCACCTTGATGTAAAAGTCAATGTACATTTATCTCTATTCAAAAAGAAAATAGATCGATTCATCCTATTGGAGACGAATCCGAAAAGGTAGCCCAGTGGAGGGGGTGAACTCCGTTATCAATTATGTTGTTCTCTTTCTTGTGAATGTTTGCTTATGTTATTGAACATATTTTATTAAAGCATTCAATTAAATGATTTTGTTAATAATTTTTTCCGTATACATGTTTTAAAGTTTAATCTGAGTTAGAACTAAAAGTTCAATTTCAGATCAGGTTTGGTATCAGAGAAAGTTCATTATCTGGTTTAGTGGGTACATCTTCCAGTTTCAGCTTAGGCAAGCAGAAGAAAGAGAAGATAAATCATTTTGATTCAAAATTTCATCTTTTGATTCCTTTCTTCAAAAAAATTGGAAAGATTTCTTAACCATGCAAGAAATGGTAGAATAAATGTACAAGGATTTTTAGTTGCATAAGCAGTTAAATGAATTGGAAGAGAGTAATTCAACACTTCAAGAGGAGAATCTCAAGCTGAAAAGATTGCTTGAAGCCACAAAGGACAGAGATGTTTTGAAAGAGCCATTGAAGTATTCTTTCTATCAGCCATGTGAGAAACGTAGTTCTCATGGAGCATCATCTTCTACTTCGTAATCGACAAAGAATCAAGAAGATAATCAAGTAGATGAGGAGGTAAGAAGAATTTCATTTTCTATACCTTCTAATAATGATGTTAATGATGCATCGTTTACATATTTTGAAAATCATACCAAGGGGATTGGTATGAAATTTTTGACCAAGATGGGATATGACGGAAGAGGCCTTGGGGTTAATGGTCAAGGTATCATTAATCATATTGAGCTGAAGAGACAACCTCATAAGGTAGGATTGGGCTATACAGAAATTGGAGAGTTCCAAATCTGCAGAAGCAAGAAAGTCGAATCATGGTAGTAATGGTGATGGAAAGCAATCGCCATGAAGAGATGAGCACTTCAAGAGAAGAGCTAAATCTTGTTCTACTGATCAAGGTTTGAAATCATTTCTGCCAAGGAATCGATGAGTGAATTTTTGTGTTCATTGTGGAAGAAATGGGCATCAGAAGGAGAATTGTTGGGATCTATATCTAGAGCTTAGACACAAGCAGAATAAATATTTCTCGCAAATATATCCTCTAAATTTGCGAAAAGAACCTACAAAAAAATCAAAAGAAAAAATTATTCGTGATGAAACAAATCCAATCAAAGAAAATACATTCACCTGGCTTGGTAAGCAATGGATATCGTTTATTCTTAATTAATTAAAAAAAAAATTCTTCTCAGATTTGTTTCTGCATGAAAATTCTGTTGAAACTGCAATATTATTGAGATAAATCTATCAAAGGAATAATATGAATTTTGATGATGAGATGGAACATAGTCCTTTGCAAATTTTATCATCAACAGATTGCAGAACCGGAGCCAAGAGCACGGCGTATAGTTGAATGGCTTCATAGTCATGAGGGCTAGAGAACAAGTTTTTTTTCGTACTTCTTGGATTGAGGAATGAGATATTGCATGCACGCTGGATAAAACTAGGAGATCCATTGGCACGTACAAGAATGCATATGTTGTGGAGAAATGGTGCTTGTTGCATCAAAAACATTACAGCACCAGAATATTAGCTTTGTTATTTAGCATTTCTATTCAAAATTATTTTTGATATCTATGCCAGTGATCACAATTTTGAAAGTAAAGACTCAAAAAATGTTGTATGCATGTGTGAGAAGTTGATTAGCCTCTCCATGAATGTAACGACTGCAACTGTGCTGGGATCTATGAATATGAACCATAGACAACATCATACTTGAAATCCATGAACCCCACTTGGAGCGTGGCTGACATCATCTCGGCCCCTCTATCTCTTGGAAATGGAAATGCCCTTGACACCGCTCCATCCTTCCGTGGCGTTATCCAAATAGACTTAAATATGGCAGACGGAAACACAAGTTATTTGGCTGAGTGGATTCTGGACCGTTACAACCTGATTTATCCTGTTTGGGTAGTGTGGATTATTTAAGGCAAAGTGAACCCTGTGAAAGCACTAAATCTGGACGCCATTTGTGGTTCACATAGGTTATCAAGACTCCATGATTTCATCAACAGAAATGCATATTTAGTGGCATGATTAGCGACAATATGTCTAGAAGCTGAACTCTACAAATGTTGGAAGTCGATCTGAAAGGCAAGCCGCACCTGCGAAGAAGAAGAATTGAATGCGTGAAATATGCATCAATTGCTGAACTAATGGTAGAAGCTGGAGCATATGCCAAAAATAACTACATAAATAGTTATACAGTTGTTGGTGTCTTTGTTATCGATGAGGATCTGAGGTGATTGTCCTAATCTTATATTCTGTGAATTCGAGCTTCTGTAGATCCATTTTAGGTTTTGTAAGGGCTAACATCAACATTAAAAATTCCAATGATGGGAGGGATCCAAAGACCAAGATTGTGTATACACTGGGCCCTACATCTAAGAGTGTTTCGATGGTTGAAAAAGGGTTGGGATGAATATTGCCAAATTTAACTTCTCTCACGGTTCACATGAGTATCACCAGGAGACGCTTGATAATCTTCGGACCGCAATGCACAATATGCAGATAATTTGTGCTGAGATTCGAACTGTATTTTTGGAGGGTCTCGTTGCTCAAATTGTAAGCTCAGAGAGTGTGCCGATAATTCTTTGTAGATTACAATGAAATTGCTGACATTTGTGATCATGCAGAATGTAGGTTTTCACGCTCTGTAGGATTTGATACAAAATGGTTTGTAAGCCATCACCATCATGATGAGCCATCAAGCGTTGCATTCTCTGCTGAAGCCAGCAGTCTTCTCTGCAATAGTAGGAGGGAATGGAGTAGTAGCGGGCAGATGGGGATTTACAAACAATACTCCAGTTACTGCTACTGATGCCGCACACCAATACTTCATAGTAGCCTGGAGAAAGGTGGCACCCAATATGGAGCCTCCAAAGACCCCATTTTCATTCATGAAGGTGCGCCCTATGGTTCCTAGATCGATTCTCACCAAGATTGTCATTAACTTCGTCTTGTCCTACCAGTCTGAATTTACCTCCAAGGAGGTAGACATGGTAATCGTACTTACTACAAATGGATAGATGGGTATATTTCCAGTACATGTTGCAACTATTGCTGAACTCAAACTTGGTATAAGTATTTGTTAGCAGCGGATTTGTGTTTATCCATGAAAACTCATACACTAATATCATTGAGGTTGAACTTGTTCCATTGGACAGGATTGATCATGAACAAGTCCAGAAAGGATTTACAGAATATCCACACAATGTTCATTAGATCCGGGGAAATCATGAGGCTGCAGATATAAATGCACTTTTGCATTTCGAATTGAGTGCATTGAGCGCATGGGTGAAAGGAATGGAAAATGGTGCATGCATAGTCTTTTCGCTGCTGATATAGTTGTTTTCTATAAGGGCTATTAAAGGAAAAGTGGCCACAGGATTTGGCACAGATGAAAATGGAAATGTGTAGGGAACTAGAGGTAGATATTGTTGTTGTTAGTGTTGGAGCAATGAGCATAGGGAAGCAATTGTTTATTGTAAAAATTATATGACACAATAGCTCGATCTTCACAAAGGTTTCCAAATTCAGGATGGGCTGTAGTAGCTCAATTTTCAGGTAGTTGGATTAATGGTATGGGCTCTTGACATCGATTTATAGACATTCAAGGTTTTTTCTAGTGTGATTCTAGCATGGACACAAATTCAATTTCATCTTCCTGTTTGGTTAATATTTGGTGCAACATGCAAAGCATGTTATGAAAGGAGAATAAATGCAGAAGCCTAACATCAATTCCAACAAGGTAGCATGCAAGATTACATAAAATGCAAACAAAATTGTTCCAAGATTCACAAGAAGAATTGACTTCATTCAGAATCGACTTCAATTTTTAAAAATACTTTTAGAGGAATATTTTTTTTTTTTAATGGGGATGTTTGATCTAGGAGGATCTAGAAAACCCAAGGAGCACTATGAAGAAGATATACTCATGTTAAGCCTAGGTTGAGGATGTATTTATTTTTAATTAAATGTGCTCATATATTTGTAAAATAGAAGTTGAAAATGTTGAGAGGATTTTTCCTCAGCAATTCAAAATATTCAATTTCTAATTTCATATTGAAGTTGATAGATTATTCTCATCCCTAAGGTTTTGGGGATAAGGCCCTTGAAAGTAGAGATTGAGAAATTTCCTCCATAGAAATCTCATGAGAAAATTTTAAGGGATATGAGAATTATTTCCTCCTTAAAATCAGAGATAAGGAGATATTTCCTCCTTAGTTTTGGGCTCTTAAGAGCTATATAATGTCATTCTATGTACAGGAAAGGTAAGGAGAAAGACATTAAGGAGAGATTTGGAGTGCTTGAAAAAATAATTTTCGAGCAGAGCTTGGATAGCTCAGAGCTTTGATAGCTCAAGAGTCTTTCAGAGTATGGATGTATAGTTGAGAGTTCTCGGCTGGCCACCTTGATGTAAAATTCAATGTACATTTATCTCTATTCCAAAAGACAATAGATCGATTCGTCCTATTGGAGATGAATCCAGAGAGGTAGCCCAGTGGAGGGGGTGAACTCCATTATCAATTGTGTTGTTCTCTTTCTTTTGAATGTTTTCTTATGTTATTGAACATATTTTATTAAAGCATTCAATTAAATGATTTTGTTAATCATTTTTTCCATATACATGTTTTAAAGTTTAATCTGAGTTAGAACTAAAAGTTCAATTTCAGATCAGTTATGTCGAATAAAGAGTGATTTTGGTGCTAACTTATCCAATCATATAATCTATGTAGCCTTATGGTTTTGATCAATTGGGTGATTCTCGAGGATTTTATCGAAGCTAGCTTGAATATCTTGACCATTCCTTGGAATCCATGTAATATTTGCGAGGATCACAAGTATTCCTAATTTTAGTAAAGTCCAAATAGGAGATCCCAAGTGGGATGGTAGTGAGTGTTAAAGGCACCAAAGTATGTAATCTTCCAAATACTTCTTATTAATCACATTTTTAGCGCAACCATTTTTTTTGAGATTAATTATGTAACAATTTGATTCCCATAGTCAAATTCATGAGGAGTGGATCTAATATTCCAATGCCTCCATTAGATTTTGGTGCTTTTATAGTGTTCTAGCTAACTAAGTGGAATTGCTTTATACTTGTTTCCCCTTTTTTCAAAAAAAACCTCTATGCCTTAGTAATTTGCAATTATATTCCTTTTGGGGCTAAAAGTGTAGAAAACTAGAAGATTAACATTAATGAGAGGACCAACTTAATTAGCACTAACTTCCCCACCAAATTAAGCCATTGCGCCTGATCCGAAATCTTGATTAAAATTGATACTAGTTTATTAATAGTTTATAAGTGTTTGCATGTAATTAAAATAATCATTAAAAAAGAGCTCAATTTAAAAGGCATATGCACATTGAAAGTAAATTGCAGCAAATAAGCATTAAAAACAAACCACACAAGAGACAATGACACCAACAGGTTGAGAACGAAGTTTGGCTATCTTAAAGCCTATATCTCCGGGCCCGATATTCAGTGGGGAGGCCTTCATTATCACTCTAGTAATTTCTTAAGTTGTGGGATTTGATTTTTTATTCTAAGAACACTAGAGGTAACCACAAACTGTAATGTTCCAAAATTGGAACAGCTGCACTATTGGGAATAATATGAATTATTACCAATGTGGAGCTTCAGAAAATTATGAGCTTGGCAATGTGGAGCAGCTCAATATATGTAAAATAACATCATACCAGCAGACGTAAGAACCTTTGCAAGATATTGACCGATATTCTCCTTCCTGGGTGGGGAAATGCAGCAATACCGAGCATAAAATAGTTGTCTTCAGCAAGTAACGCTATATAAGTTGAGAATGGGACTTGGATACCTTGGAAGACATGATATACAACTTATATGCAGAATTATAGGTGAAAGAAATGATTCTAGCTCATATAAACATATCTTCCTAAATCTATGCAACTAAAATAAAGCAAAGCGCCATGTAGTAACTACTGAAGCAAGAAATGTGTTATTCCAATGAGGGTTTCTGTAAAAAATGATGGAATATATCTGATATGAGTCTTAATTACCCAAACCAATAGAGAAATATAAGTTTACAGGCTTATACAGTGAAACAAGACATCCGACAAGGTTTCCGGCAAAATGCATGAAATGAGCAACACTGCATAAAACAACGCAGTTGCTGCAAATATGTATTAATGTTGGCTGAATAAATCATATAATGGCTGAATAATACAGAAATAGGGCCAAGGGCCTCTCTAACGAAACTCCCAGAGGAAAATAAGCACCTCCTCTTACAAGATGAGCACAAAATCAAAGGGCGCAACACTGCTGCTGCTGCCCCTGCATCAAGGACACAGTTTTCTAAAGTAGACTGCGCTATGGCTGAATGTGAAGGAATGGCCTCAAGCCAAAAACTGAAATGAATCTCAAATCACTCTCCTTTGATCCCTTAAGCAAGATGATCCAAAGAGAGGATGGAATTCCTGCACAGGAATTCCTTGCACTAAGTAGTGCAACAACTCCGGCTAAACAGCTGAAGTATGCAATTGGTCTCTAGACCAAGAAATCTGAATACATGAATGAAATATCATTTTATGCTATGCCCTCCTTTTATATTTGGTGAGCCACCTCACCCTGGACCCCACACAATTTTGAGGTGACTTCTTCATGAAGCTTCCTCTTTCAAAACTGTGTTGCCCTAGCTAGCTTCCCTCCTCTTGTGGTTGCGCTGTTGACTTTGGTCAACTAAAACTAATCCACCTCCAATGCATCCTTTCACACTATGGATCTTCAATCTAGTTTACATATGTGTGTCTTAGGCTAATCCTTGTTCACATTGAACTGGTTTACTTTGGTGATCTCTTCCTCCTCAAGAATGCATGTTGACTTAGTCAAACTTGACTATGTCCTCATCTATTTTACCACTGTTCACACTTGTAAGTGTAAAGTTCAGGTCCTAAAGTGATCCTCTTCCTTATTAAGGTGGAAATTATTCATATTTTTATTAGTCATGGGCCTCCTTACCCATTTATTCCTCTCCTAGGTGAAAGCATGAAAATCTAATATTCCAATTTGCTTGTGTGCAAATTTTGGAATATTACAGTCCTCCCCTCCTAAATGTTGCTTGTCCTCAAGAAATTGCAAGGATAGGACTGAATAACATCCTCTTCTCCCCTACAGAAACCTCATAAGATGAAATCCTCCAAAGATCAAGGTGCTGCATCATCAATATGTCTCCAATTTTCCCCTCCCAAGTGTGTAAGCTATCTAAATAGCTGGCATTATGTGATAGTGGATCATCCATGGAGGAAACAATGGGTTTTTTGAAGGTCCTCTTGGGGAATGAAGGCTGATATAGATTGGGATTCATAATCCCCATTTGAATTTCTCCTCCACAAGCT
The DNA here is from genome assembly GCA_034641835.2 of Pinus albicaulis. Taxonomy (NCBI): domain Eukaryota; kingdom Viridiplantae; phylum Streptophyta; class Pinopsida; order Pinales; family Pinaceae; genus Pinus; species Pinus albicaulis. Next base: position 1,538,383,641 of record CM076579.1, on the reverse strand, counting down.
ATCAACGAAGCAAAATGAGTCACCCTCCAAAATGGTAACTTATGCAAATCATTATCCACCTGAAGCTCCGGCAAAGTAGGTGGGCTAGAGTTTTGGTCATGGTAGACATAGTAGCCTACCCCATGCTGTCTTCCTCTCCACTTAAGACAAGTGTAAAGGATTTTCTGATCTTGGGCTGCAATAAGGTTGCTCTCCAATGGCAAGAAGGAAACTAGACCTCCAAAGGTCCCTCTCCTAGTGCTGTGATTCAAGCTGGCCCAAACCATCATATGCGTGATGGACAAGAAATCATCATCATATGGCACCCCATCCATCTCATGGCCCTCCTCCTTAAGAAACAAATATATTTTTGTAGAGGCCATGTCTCTTCCCATGCTCCCCTTAGAGCATGCAATGCAGTAAGTGTGGGGATGCTCCTCCCCCAAGAACACACCCACTCCATGTGTTCCTCCTCCAATCGTGCTCCTCATAGAGGCAAGAACAATGTTAGCAAATAGGATCATGATCAGCAGCATAATGAGATAAAGACTGAAGGTTTTATGTGGTGCTGGAAGGTACCAATAGTCTCCCAAGTGGTCACAGTGCAGTCTACCCCACTGCAGCTTCAGAAAATGTTATGGCAAGTTGTCTCTTGAAAAATGGTTTGCTATATAAGTTATCACACCCACTAATAAATAGTAGATGGCTGGAGATGTCAACTGAGCACACAACAAGCAACCATATACTTGCCCCGAATCATACATTAGATGGTTGTCTCCATCATAATAGCTAGCCAAAAATAGACCATGGAGCCTAAAGAAAATCTTGCCCCTTTGTAGAGAAATGCACTGCCATGAAAAGGTAAGAGCATGCAAATATTGTATGGAACAATCAATAAATGGATAAACAGGATTCTTACCATGTAAGGGAATTAAGAAGGTGACAAGATCCATAGATGAGCTCTCCATAGTGATAGAACATGTTCCTCTGAAGAGGAATGAATCATATACTGCATAAAGGTCCTCCCCCTCATGCCTTGAAACCCAAGTCAAGGAGATCATATCATAATGAAAAAGGAGTCCATTCACCCCTCTACCAGTCTTATCTCCTTTATGCCCATCATGTGCATCAAATATGAAGTGATCCTGGGAACACCCCATTAACAAGTTGCTGCTCCAAAGTGACAGTGCTGTTGGCCTATGCAAATAAGCTCCTGCCAACTCATAAATCCATCCTTTGAAAACTCCAATGTCAAATACTCCTCCCATAACGTTTCCATCCACTCCCATTGCAACATCATGCAGAATGTGAGAGCAACTCTGCCCTTGCTCTCCCTCAATCCTCCAGAGAAAAAAATGCCTTTTCTGCCTCATCATACCTCCATCATACAGTCCATGTGGTAAAAATATCACACCATCATATTACTCCCACACTCCTTGCCATATGATGAAAGTACCTTTCCAAGTATTCTTCTCCCCAATACCCTTGGAAAAAAGATATGTTTCATGGTGGCCAAACTCCCTCAATAGTAGCCAATGCAGTTTGGCTTCTTGCTGCCCTGTATCATATACTTGCAAGTGGCTCACCAGCCTCTTGCTCTTCTCCCACATCCACTCAACACCATGTGGATGCCTTCTATCATTCTTCACCTTAGCATTCTCCCCATGTGGGCTATCATCCTCCACAATCAGTTCCTCTCTTATGCATACCATGAAATGTTGTAATGCATTTCCTTGGAGATATCTTAGAGAGGATCTCATGTCCATGGCCTTCTTGAATCCATCAAGATCCAAGGGTGAAAAAGGTCAAGCCCCTTCCTTGCTATTGTTTGACAGTGCTGATAGTCCCTCTAATGACATAGTGGTTGCCTCATACTCCATCTCAAGGTTCATAACTCCCTCCAAAAGATCACACTTCAACCTCAAGGGTTGAGTGCAACTCAACAATGATACATTAGGTTGAGGGTTCAAATCTCCCTTGAACCCTTCAAGCTTGCACATCGCAGTGAAATCCTGTAGATTTATCTCAGCAATATCATTTGATCCCGAGCCATATGCAAACAAATCTCCAATAAAATTTTATGAAAATTTAAGACATGGAAACTTATGCATACCTTTATGAGCCTTTGCGACATATTTTATGGCTACAAGAGGCCCTCTCTTCAATATGTTGGTTGATCCAACTGCTGGTGTAGAAGGCTGCTCTCTGAAGGCTATGGCAGTGCTAGCACTTGCCTCCCCCCATGGTGGTGTGGGTCTTCTTTCCTTTGATCTTCTCTCATCAAGGGTTCTGATCAGCTCTTGAGTGAAATCAGAAAAATAAGTCACTCTTGTGTGGTTTAAGTGACTGCACCACCAAGCATTGGCTTCACCCTCCAGGTACAGCGCTACAACTGCTGCTGCCTCCCTCTCTCCCACTTGATGAAGTATGAAGAATGCCTCAATATTTCTTGCCCAAGCTCTTTCTGTAGTTGACGCATCAAATTTATACAATAGGAATCTATTGCCTCTAATTTCTCCTTTGCTGCAAGGTCTTCTTTCTTCTCTCAGTTGAATAAACTGAGGAAAATCTAGGGTCTCTTTGAAAGCCCTAGGTTGGCACTTGTATTCTGCCAAATACCCACTTAGAATTTCATGCTCTAAGTGGTCTCCTTGTTCTTCACTTCCTATACAAGAACATTAAGTGCATGCATCTTCTTCTGCTTCTTGAAACCTTCTAGAGGTCTCACTGCAATGTTCTCCTCCTTGAAACCCTCTTAGAGTTTCAATGCATTTCTCTTATTCTTTATTCTTGGATATGAAAATGGATGAGAGTAAGCTCATCCTCTCTATAATTTTTTTCTCCTCTTCTTCTTATCTTCTGATTGGATCTGAAATCCACAGGCTGAGCCAAGATGAAAGCTCCGATACCACTGTAATGTTCCAAAATTGGAACATCTACACTATTGGGAATAATATGAATTATTACCAATGTGGATCTTCAGCAAATTATGAGCTTGGAAATGTGGAGTAGCTCAATAGATGTAAAATAGCATCATACCAGTAGTTTTAAGAACCTTTGCAAGATATTGACTGATATTCTCCTTCCCGGGTGGGAAAATGCAGTAATATCGAGCATAGAATAGCTGTCTTCAGCAAATAACGATATATAAGTTGAGAATGGGACTTTTATCCCTTGTAATACATGATATGCAACTTATATGCAGAATTAGAGGTGAAAGCGATGATTCTAGCTCATATAAATAGATCTTCCTGAATCTATGCAGCTCAAATAAGCCAAAACCCTATGCAACAACTACTGAAGCAAGAAATGTGTTATTCCAATGAGGTTTTCTAAAAAAAATGATGGAAGAGCTCTGATATGAATCTTAATTACCCAAAAAAATAGATAAATAGAAGTTTACAAGCTTATACAATGAAACAAGACATCCGACAAGGTTTCCGGCAAAATGCATGAAATGAGCAACACTGCATAAAACAACGCAGTCGCTGCAACTTTGTATTAATATTAGATGAATAAATCATATAATGGCTGAATAATATAGAAATTGGGCCAAAGGCCTCTCTAACAAAACTCTTGGAGGGAAATAAGCACCTCCTCTTACAATATGAGCATAAAATGAAAGGGTGCAACACTGTTGTTGTTGCCCTTGCATCAAGGACGCAATTTTCTGAAGTAGACTGCGTTGTGGCTGAATGTGAAGGAACGACCTCAAGCCAAATACTGAAATGAAGCTCAAATCACTCTCCTTTGATCCCTTAAGCAAGATGATCAAAAGAAAGGATGGAATTATTGCACAGGAATTCCTTGCACTAAGAAGTGCAGCAACTCCACCTAAATAGCTGAAGTATGCAATTGGTCTCTAGAACAAGAAATCTAAATACATGAATGAAATCTCCTTTGATGTTATGCCCTCATTTTATATTTGGTGAGCCTCCTCACCCTAGACCCCACACAATGTTGAGGTGACTTCTTCATGAAGCTTCCTCTTTCAAAACTGCGCTGCCCTAGCTAGCTTCCCTCCTCTTGTGGCTACGTTGTTGACTTTGGTCAACTAAAACTAATCCACCTTCAATGCCTCCTTTCACACTATGGATATTCAATCTAGTTTACATATGTGTGTCTTAGGCTGATCCGTGTTCACATTGAACTGGTTTACTTAGGTGATCTCTTCCTCCTCAAGAATACATGTTGACTTAGTCAAACTTGACTATGTCCTCATCTATTTTACCACTGTTCACACTTGTAAGTGTAAAGTTCAGCTCCTGAAGTGATCCCCTTCCTTATTAAGGTGGAAATTATTCATATTTTTATTAGTCATGGGCCTCCTTACCCATTTATTCCTCTCCTAGGTGAAAGAATCAAAATCTAATATTCCAATTTTCTTGTGTGCAAATTTTGGAATATTACACAAACCTACTTCAATTCTAGGATCTAGCCTTCCTAGAATTCAGAGAGGGCTCTCTCTTTAAGATTTATCTTTGTTTTTTATTTATGTTTTTAGTCTAGTTATGATAGAACAATTGGTTTTTTTTTTAAAGGTTTTGGTGGGAAAAAATCATTTAGAGGTAAACTAGAGAGATATCTACTTGTCCATTGGGCTATGGAGTCTAAATCTAGCTAGCAGTACTAGAAGTCAAGGCCAAAAATGTACAAATGTATTCAGGGAAAGTTAGATAACCCTCAGAGATTTGGAAAAGTGTTTTTGGTGAAATGGGATGATCAGGATAAAGGATTATGAAGGATCCTTTGATCCAGAAAATGGAGAAGGAGGCAGGGGTCAAACAGGAGTAGGAGCAATTAATAATTCCTAACACCGGAAATCAGCAGAAAACATTTAAATGGTAACTAGTTAAAAATAAGGAATAAGACTAGCTTGTAGTAATATTCCTAATTACTCATTAAGATAGAAAAAACATATAATGAATTGCATGAAACTCAAGAAATGAAACAATGATAAGAAGAAAGTGATTCACTCATCAGCTTATCACAGGGATCCTGATTTATGATGCCAGTTTAGCTTTGTCCAGTCCGCTACTTCGAAATCAACACATAATAGCCTCCAATGTTCAACAAAAAGTTTATAGTAAAGTCTTAGCAATTTTATTCCACCCTCAATACTTCAAATGTTGAAGTATTTATAAAAAATGTAGTTACAAATATCCTAGAAGACATTTTAGGAATATCTTTAGGAAATAGAAGATACATTTACAAAATAAGAGGGACAACTTCTTAACAAATCAACAAGTTGTCCTCTTATCCAAAATAAATAGAACTTCTTATCTAATCAAGTAGCCTTTAAGTGATTAGTTGTCCTACTTTGTTGGATGTTGGAAAATATCTTCATTTGATTTGCCTTAGCTAATAATCTTTCATCTGATACTCTTTAACGTTGCCCTTTAACTCTGATACACTTTTAATTGATATTTCCACTGTTTTACTGTTGTAAAAATATATCTTTTTGCAGTAAAAAATCAACAGACTGTTCTTTTTCTTCACTGTTTCTTCTTGACTATTTTCAAGGTAATTTCTTCACTGTTTTTTCTCTCATTTTCACATCAAATCTGTAAATGCTTGCCACTGTTCTTCACTGAGAATTTTTACATTCTTCAGCTTTCTAAAATTCTCATCTACCTCCGTGTATTTAGCAAAATTGGGTTTGAACACAAAAAGATGTTTGATCTCATGTTGAAGAAAGAATAAATATTCAAAGTGTTGAAGGAGGAATTTACCTGTAGGAGTGCCTTGTGGCAATGGTTTGTTGACTTGTTCCTTGGAAAATTCTCTGATTTTATTATCATAATCTTTTTAGGGCATTAGTTTTTCATTGAAGACATGAATGTATGACAAGCCCTTTTTTCTTATGTTTGTATACTTCACCATAAAATTTGTTATGGCAATATTCATTGATTCACACTTTTATTCTAGGTAGTTCATCAAATTTTTCTTTGTTACTACCTTTTTAATCTGCAAAATGGTCTCTGTTCTATCCAGTATCTGTAACTCTTCCAATTATGCTCTGTTATTGCTATTCAGGAATGTGATGAGTTTTAAAACCTGAGCTAGCTTATCAGTTAACTCATCCTTGGTCTTCTGAATTTCTACCTGTGCTGCTAACAATAAGTCTCTTTGCTCATATATAATCTAAATTGAAAGCCATTGAGTGTGAATGGCCTCAATTATGTTTTTCCATAGATGATTCTTGACAAATGAAATTTTTTCAGTAAATGTTAGCTCTTTCTACAAGCCCTTGATTTTCTCTCCAAGTCTAATTGCCTTATGCTCATGGGTTTTAGCATTTATTTGAGCTAACTTACTTGAGGATTCAAGATTTTCAATCATTTTCTTTAGGCTATTGATTTCATTATTTTTCAAAGACAATTCCTCCATAGCCTTCACAATCTGACCTACTCCATCTGCTTGTTGGACCTATGTTGTAGAAGAATCTTTGTTTGAAGTAGTAGTTGAACTCACTGGCACTGCAGTTGCCAGTGGTTCCTTTGGTGCTAGCTTTTCTCCTAATGTGGATGCCACTATTGTGGTAATTACTGGTATAACTGAAGGAATAATAGGAGTTTCAGTCTCCTTCATAGTTTCTTTCTCTTAGACAAGTTGGTCCATTTGAGATTCCATTTCTTTGATTTTAACAGTTAGTTAAAGGATGAGCTTCATCATCTCTTCTTTCTCACTCTACTCTTGAAGGATTTCTTTAGTCTGTGGGTGCTCACTTTGAGGAAGCTTAAGTTATTTCCTCAAAGCTGCAATATCATCATTCTTTTTCTTAATGAAAAATTCAGCTGCCTACACATTTGAGGGATCATATCCCACCTATAAAGTAAAATCCTCTAAGGCTTTAATCCTTAGGGGTTTAGTATACAAAGAGCCTTTGTCTAGCTTCATTTGATCCTGCATGTTAATAATAGTATTATGCAATTTGGTGGCACTCATTTCCTTTGTCACCATAGTTGAATATAACATTTTAGAGCTATGCCTGTGGAATTCAATTTGGTCTAGCTCATGAACATTTTCAGTTTCTACTTCAAACTCCACCTTTTTATAATTTGCACTGTCTTTGGTGTCGAAGTAGTTGGCTGCAAAAATGACATAATCATTTTGTTTGTAGAATAGTCAAAGGCTTTTAGTAGCCTATTCTGATTCCCTAGTTTTTGCTTGAGGAATTGAGAATATATCTCTAATTTAATTTCCTCATTTTTCTTCTTTATCTGCTTATACTTTTCCTTGATATCTAAGTCTTTTTCCTCAGTTGTCTATGAGGAAGAGGCCTCCATATTTTTTTTCTCAATCATATGAGTATCATCTTTACCTGTTGTTTGATATTTTTCAATCTCTGCAAGAGTTTCATTGATTATCGCTGTAGCTTCATTATTATTTACCTCTGGCTCATTTGTATCCTCAACATCAAATACCTTTTCTTTCCCTATGGAACTGAATTTAAGCCTTTTATTATAAATCAGCTTGAATTTTGTTTCTGTAGTTGTTTCAGCTGTGTATGTCCCTTCTTCTCTGCTTCTTTTGGCTAAAGTCTCTGGTGGTTTTACAAGTTCCAAGGCCTATGTTGTAACCATTTGTCCTATTGTTTTTTCATTCATGACTGTATCTATTAATGTGTTTTCCACCCAATCTTCTTGATTGGCAAACTTTTCAATCTCTGGTTTGGGCTCATGAATGAAGGGTGTAAGCTTACATTTTACCCTTAAATTACTAAAGTTCCCTTGAGGATCATAGTTCCATGGAAAAATTTGTTGGAATTTGAATTCTACTAGTCTCTTTGATATCTATTTTTCTGCCTCTCTGTTATTTATGATGAAAGGACCCACCTGATTCTTCAACTTGAATTGAGTCTTTTTCCTTGTAGCTAAAAAGTTGATAGAGTTTAAAATCTGTCTTAAGTATTCCAATTCAAAAACTCTCATGTTCATGTATTTTGGCAACTTATAAGGTAAGAAGTTGGATCCAAAAATTCTTATCACTGTGTGCTTTTCATAAAGAAACCAGTCTCCCATTTTAATATGTTCTGATAGTTGTAAGACCCTCTTCATTTCTTCATTGACCCTGGGCTACTCTACTTTGTACAAAATGCTCGTGGCTGGATGGAGGAAAAGATCTGAAAAATATGTATAAGTGAGTTCACTACTCTCTTTCCTTAGCAAGGAAGTCCATAAGACAATAGATAAAGGCTTACCCTCTAAGTCCATTTTTTGCAATGCAGTTGGAAAATTATTAGCTTGGAAGGATAAAAACAAGTGAAACAAGTAGGAAGAATATTTGAAAACCCCTTCAGTGGGTATTTTGGTAAACTAATGATGAATACTGTCTGCTATGAATGTGGCATAATAAAAAATGAGTGTTGGTGGTTGGCCTGGGAATAAGGTGGATAGAAAGCCAAGAATGGATTCATCAGTGAATGCATCTGTAAAGTATCCCAGTATAAAATATAGCATTGAAATAATATGCCTTGATCCTTCTGGAAATTCAGCAGTAGAATAAGGAGGATTATTTTTGGAATGTAAACATGGGAAGGCCAAAAATTTTGAAATATCATAAACCCTTTTGGGAAATCTAGGCTCAAGTATAACTGGGTAAAAAATTCAATAGATAGGGGGACTAATTGAGGGTCATATGGTAATTGCAACATTTGATTTATGGATTTTGCTATGATGGTAAAAATAATCTCTCTGTCAGCATTAACAATGGCCCTTTGGTCTGGTTCATAATGCTTTTGACACAGTCTAACAAGGTCTTGTCCAGGATGGGTTAAAGGAACTACATATTGGGGAAAATGAGTCTCCTAAATAGGCATTTCATCTTTGTCCAAGTACTTATCATAACACTGATTATGTATTTCTAAAAGGTTGAATTCTACCACAGGGAAAACAATATTTTAATCCATATTAGTCAATGGAATAATTTCTTCAGCAACTACAGGTGGCTGTAGGGGATTTACTGATACATTTGATTTAGCAGTGAAGGCTGGAGTAGATTTAACAGATTTAGGTGTTACAGGTTTAGGAGGTTTGGATCCTCCAGGCTTGATTATGATCTGCTTTTTGGTCATTTTGGACTAACTAATGCAAGCTTAAACTGTTTGCAGAAGTTGTATTTCTTTAAAACATAGAATAATTTTAGCAATTATTTGGCAAAATATAGTCTTGGTGGGGTTTTTTAAATTTCTCAATTAGGTATCTGAGATATGTAAACTGGTTTAAGACAGAAAACGAGGGTTTTCTGAATGATTTGGACTGTAAAAAGGAGTTTTTAAGACACTGCATGTTTTAAACCCTTTTCCTGTTTCTAGAATTGATCTTCAGAGGTTGTAAGCTGAGAAAATTGGCTTTAACAAATGTTTTTATGAACACAGCAATTTCTGGGAAAAATTGGCCAGGGTTTGGCATGTTTTAGGGCATTTTTTGGGCAATCTCCTTAAGAATTTTTCTAATTGAAAGCCTATTTTAGCTATGGATTATCTAAAATTTGAATTCGCAAGTTCTGTATGTCGAAAAATACCTTGAATGCAGGTATTTGACTGTTGGAAGGGTTTTCAGACGTTTTGAGGTCGAATTTGAGCTCTAGTATGGCTTGTTAGAATAGAAAATGGTTTTTTTGGTCTTCAACAAGGATCTGCGGTTGTATTCGGCTCTTATCATGTTATAAACTTGAAAACTGGGCTAAAAGGGTCTTTACATGGTTGGGCAAAGTTTTTATCAGTCGGAATGCAAAAATAAACATAAAAAACGATATATCAAAGGTTTTAATTTTAATATATGAATCATCTTTAATGCATTCAATGCAGGTCTAATCTGCTGGCAAGAGTAGTTTGGCTTTTCAAAATGAAAAACCATCAGTGGTTTTTGCGTTGGATCTTGGTGGTAAGCATTTTTTTCTAAAACGAACGCAATCAAATGAAATCGTGTCATGTCACGGGAGGTGGAAATGGGAAAACTGCCCATTTCGCGTCTGTTTGAGCTGTGGGCGATCATTTGATTTATAGGAGCGATATCTATCCTACGTCATTGGATCATCGGAAAGAAAACGAGCGGCCAGATTTTGTGGGAAGTTGCGATCAAAAGGACGGTGGGACTGGGGTAAATGATATGCGTTGGGGATAAAAACCTTTGGTTCATTTTATATAAAATGTGAGGTTTTATATAACGGGAAAAGGGAAAAGGTTTAAGTTTATGCGGGGAGGGATGGTGAGTGTATTTACAAAGGTGCAGTGCATCCCAATACTTAGGATAAAAATGTAATGGGTAGTGTAATTATTTCACGTGTTAAAACACATAGGATATGCATAAAAGCTATTTTTTCATTTTATTTTATTATATAGTTTTAGACTTGTGTGAAGAGTCTAATAACTATAGGGGGCGGGGTGTTTAAATAAAGTTAGTTTTAGACCAAAGGGGGTATTATTTGGGTTTTGAATTTAGCATGTGCATATTAACTTTGGTCTAAAAACTTTGTAATAGTGGGTTTTAGGGGATATTTTTAGATAAAGGGAATTTATATAGATAGGATAAGGTATTTTTAGGGAATTAATAAAGTAACTTAGAAGTTAATATGACAAGGGGAAATGGAATACACAAAATACACTAAATGACCAAGTAGATTGAATAAATAAAAGCATAGCTTATTATTTCATCATTTCACCAACTTACTTAGGATAGAGTGTTTTTTGAGGGTTTTTGTATTTTTATGAATGAATAAGTTAATCAAATGGGATTTTAAGTTTCATTAAGTAAGAAGGATTCTTTACTTATGAAGATGACTTAAATGTAGGAATGAGGGATAAATAATGGTAAAGGGGATTTTATCATAAGAATTCAACATTTTCCACTATCCAGTCATCAAGCCTTAGGTCTGGTCCCAACAAAAGTCGGAGAAATGCTCTGAGCCTCTTTGACTGGAAGTATAGAATACTGAATACCTACAGGGGGAGGGAAATTAGTGATTTTTGTCCGGTGATGAATATTACATGATTTTCCCACTTCTTTCTACCTACCCAACATTACTCTAACATTTTTTCTTCCTTTTAGTAGGTGCATTTAAGCTTGCTACCTTGTAACATTTTATTCTTTTGAAAGGATAAAACTATCTAATTCTACCATATTTCATCCAAGGGCTTAGATTAAACTGATGAGCTCCTCATTATTCTCTACCTATCTACTGATTTTGTCAGGATTAAACTGTCTGAAAATACTTTATTCATTATCTAAAACATGGAAATTGAAAACATGACAAGTCAAGTTTAAACAGTTTAACTCATCATGGATTATGGAATTTATTGACACACTGCCATAATCAGTTACAAAAATTAAAAAGTAGTGGCATTTGGATTTGCACACTTTCATGTTTTATTTTCATCTTTATCTTTTTCGGGGTCTATATTTTTTAAGTCCTTTGATCTTCCTTTTATGACTTTTTACCCTCTTTTTGATTTTTTGATTTTTTTCAAAATATGGGAAAACAACTTGTAGAAAGCAAGGTATGTACATATTTTACAAGACTATCAAAAGTCAATTCAAAATTATGAATCCTATATTTATAGGACCCTAACAGCCTCTTTATTAAAATTTTAAAAATGATTGTATGTCAAAACATAAGCTCCAACTCATCAAAATAATATTACCATTGTGTTCATAGGGCATCAAAACCCCTATTTCAAATTTTTTTGTGCTCAAAATGGTCTCCAAATGGCTAAAATAAGTCAAAAGCACTCTCTGCTTAAAGTTAAAAGGAAATTGCACTATAAAGTTTCCAACACACAAGATTATGGCTGAAGGGTTGAGCATGTTGGTTATATAACCCCAGGTCGGGGGTTCAATCCTCATTCAACGTGATTTTTAAATGATACTTCGAAGGTGATATTACATATTTGGCAAATATTAAAATTTTCACAAAGGATATGGTGGCGGGGTCAACGGACCCACCACCCCACCATACCATAATACAATGAATTAAGTTAAATTTATGGCCCATGGCCTTATCCATATACATTTTTTAAAATACGTGCCTCTCCATACCATGCCATTGCTAAATAGGATTACTCATGTTATCAACAATATGGCAAAGCTGCCAAATATGGCAGGCTCTTGCCATATCCATTTCCCTCATATATGGCACCACATAAACTTTAAATATGATATCTCTACTACAAATAACAAATAACAGTGATGGTGTAGTGTCAAGGCATGGGATTCATGGTGATTAGGTTGTTGGTTTGAATACCATTGGTTTCGTTGATCGATTCATAACAATTTTTAGCCAATCTTGGAAGGTAATTTTTCACCCTACAATAGGGCTACGTGCCGCCTTGCGGTTGGTCGAAATTCAACCAAATAGAATACACCACTTGTCAAAACTTGGTGATGCCATGTGGTGGCTTGGAACCCTGACCTATGGAACCATGATCCAGAACCATGTGTTGACTTTGACCTCTGGAACCATGCATTGACTTTGAATTTTTGCCCTCTTTGGACCTGAACTTTGATTGGCTGTAACTTTGTCATATGATATCCTTTTTCACCTATTCAAGCTGCATTGGGTTCATAACAACGAAATCTACGCAATGAAGATAGTTTTAAAAGAATATGACAACTTTTATTTTTGATCATTTTCCAAAATTTGAGCATCTTTTAGATCCTCTAGATCACTCGATCATTTTAGATCATTCCTAGTCATTCTTGATCATTCCTCCCCACTAAGACCTTTTTGACCACTAAAAGGTTGTCTACACTATTTTAAGGTGAAGAAAATGTCTCTCTACCTTCCCAGTATCTTTGGGCCAACATGTTATGAATCTGTACATGTTACTCATCCACACAATCATCTGTACAATATAAAAATAGAAAACCACATTATTCAATTTTCAATTGATATCTACGTCCATGTTTATTGTTATAACCCATATACTATTGAAAAGAAGCAAGATAAATAACAACATTGAACATACTGACATAAATGAAATTGTACCCTGCTAACTCTTCATAACTAGGACACAACTCAACTTATCACACAACGATACTTGTTGCACAATTTCTAGTTCCTTAAGCACATATTTCTGATTTGTTTTAATTGTTTTATGCTTAAGTGTAATTGATGCTACAAACATAGTTTTACTTGCATAAATTTCCCTCTTTAACTATTCCACTATTTGAAAAGATTTATTTTCCTTTATAGGATGAGAATGCACAATATATTCAATTCCCCTTTTAAATAAGTGATACTATTTCTTTCCCTATAGAATATTTCTTTCCGATCATATAAATATGGACTACCTAAGACCATTCCACATGCATGTAGTGGTACTACATCACATGTTACCTTATCCAAAAATTGAGTTGTAATTGAAAATTGTAACATGCACTGCTTAGTTACTTGCAACTTATGAGTTTTACTCATCCAATTCAACATATAAGGTTTATGATGCATTTTAGTTTTTAACCCCAACTGCTCAACCACTTCCTCGGAAATTAAGTTAACTTGAGATCCACTATAAATCAAAGTGTCAATCTTAGTATGATTCATAATGACCCTTATGTAAAATAACTTGCATCTCTTATTATCATAAGAATTATCAAAATCAATACCAGCATCATATTTACTTGCCAAACCTACTACAATTTGATCCTCATCACCTGATTCTAAACCAAAATCTGTTGGCACTATTGTTGTTGCAACTTTTTTCTTACCCTTCCTTCCTTTATACCAGTTTGGTCACTTGTCAGGGTGTAGTTACTAGTAATGTTGTTCATCATACGATTCCTTCTTTAAATTCTTGCACGAGAGCTTCTCCTCTTCCATTTTAATGGAATTTTTCCTCTTGTATTTTCCCTTGGATTTTCCCTCTTTTATGGACGTTGATTCTGACGATACACCAACTCTATAGTTTCTCGCTTCAACATAAGTTGATTAAAAAACCACTTCATCCAGGTTATTAGTAATAAACATGAATACAATATTACAAATATATTTAGGTAATATTCCTATATATTTCATTAGAGTATCTTGTGTATATAAGGGATATATCAAGCATTAATGCCTTATTTCAAAATTCATTTTTGTATTCCCACATTGATTGTCCTTTATTAACTTTAATACTTTCCATTCTATTAAGGCTTTCTCCTTATATCACAACGGGTATAATTTCTTTCTAAGTGCAAAAACAAAATCATGCCATGATGGAAAAATCTCACCAATATGCTGAGTCCCATGCTATAACTTACTCTGCCACCATATGAGTCCCATTTCTTCTAGACGAAGCGAAGCCAATTGAACCTTGACCACATTTTCAGAAAACTGTTGCACACTACAATACACCTCCATCTGTCTAATCCAATTATCAAGTTTCTCAACATTAATTTCACCATTATACATGGGTAATTCGAATTTCACATCCAAATTAAGAAATTTTTTAGGAGAATATCGTTCAGATTGAGAACCAAAAAGAGAAGAGAAAGGATATTTTTTATCATCATCAAACTATATTTTTACCTGAATCAGATGGTCATTCATCTTGAGGCTCTTCAGAATGTGATGCCTCACCTTCCTCATCTTTAGGTTTATCTTCCTATTTCTCCTTTTTGAACTCATGGTACTTGTCCTCAACCATGGATTGCAAGGTTATGAAAGAATCCACAAAGCCTGCATTAGATCCGAAAGGATGATTGCCTCTTCATTCTTCAACCATCTATTCTCCTAGAGTTGTCATTGTTCTCGAGCCAACTTTTGGATCTCCTTCACCATGTCTCAACTTGCTCCTAGTGATAATGCACACTTAAACCAAAATATCAATAAACCACTATGATACCAATTAATCCAAAATCCCTATCAAAATTGATACTAGTTTATTAAATTTTTAAAAGTGTTTGCATGTAATTAAAATCACCATTAAAAAGAGATAAATTTAAAAGACATAGGAAAATTGAAAGGAAATTACAGTAAATAAACATTAACAAAAATCCACACAAGAGACAATGACACCAACATGTTTATAACGAAGTTCGATTATCTTCAAGCGTACACCTTCAGGCCCGGTCTTCAGTAGGGAGGCCTCTTTGTTAAAATGATAAAAATTCTTTTACATAAAAATATAAGCTCCAAATCATCAAAATAATGCCACCAGTGCATTTAAAATTCCTAAAGACCCCTATTTCGACTCTTTTTGTGCTCAAAATGGTCTCCAAATGGCTAAAATAAGCCAAGAACATTCTTTGCTACAAGTTAAAGGGAAATGGCACTATAAAATTTCGAACACATGATCTTATGACTCAATGGTTGAGCGCGTTGGTTATATAACCTCGGGTTAGGGGTTACATCCTCATTGAGCACGATTTTTAAATGATACTTCGAAGGTGATATTACATATTTTTCAAATATTAAATTTTTCATAAAGGATATGGTGGCGGGGTCAACGAACCCGCATGAATGGACCTGCCACCCCACCATACCATAATACAATGAATTACGTTAAAGTTATGGCCATGGTATTATCCATGTACATTGGTTATAATATATGCACCTCCATATTATTCCACTGCTAAATGGTTGACTCCTGATATCAACAATATGGTGGGGATATGGTGGGCTCCCACCATATCCCTTCCCTCCATATATGGCACCACATAAAATTTAGATACGAAATATCCGCTATAGATAAAAAATAGCATTGGCAGTGTAGTGGCAAGGTGCGAGATCCATGGTGAGCAGATCATTGGTTTGAATCCCATCGGGTTCGTTGGTTGATTCATATTTTTTTTTGGCTAATCTTAGAATGCCACGTGTCACCCTATGATAGGGACACGTGTTGCCTTGTGGTTGGTCCAAATTAAACCAACCAAAACCATGATCTGGAACCATGCATCGACTTTTACCTCTAGAACCATGCGTTGTCTTTGAATTTTTTCCCTGTTTGGAATTGAAATTTGACTGGATGTAAATTCGTCATACGATATACTTTTTTTCCCGTGCAAGTTGCGTTGGATTCATAATGATGAAATATATGCAATGGAGCTAGTTTCAAAGAACTTTTATTTTCGTGCATTTTCCAAAAATTGAGCATATTTTGGATCCTCTAGATCACTCCTTGATCATTTCGAATAATTCTTGATCATCCCTGATCAATGCCCACCGTTGATCCAATTTCCTCTTGATCTTAATAACAATATTTTTCAAAATTGAAGGAGAGAGAGAATATAAACATTTGGGTAATCCCAAATACGTGAAGGACTTCCATTCAAATTTGAAGGAGAAGGAAAAGGGATTCACAATTTGAATCAAGGAGGATACGTTGATATTTTAGGCATAGATTTGAAATTTTTTCTCATCAATTTCTCCACCTAATTATTTGAGGAAGATATCCAATACTCCTTTGAATAGGGGTGCTATAATAATTGAAGCCCCTCCAAGAAGTATGGTGTCATATGCAAACTAATATTGATTCAAAAATCTCACACTCCCAACCATTGTGATGCCTAGAAGACATCTCGTTCTTTAATATTGGTCAAGTTTCTTACTGAGAGATTTAGGCATCAAAATATATAAAATTATGGATAAGGGACACCCTTGATGTAGACCCTTAATGGATTGGAAAAAGGAATAAGGAATCCCATTTACTAGCAAATAATCCAACGGTTGTTGATACATGCATAAATATAATTTACAATGGTGCTACTAGAACCTAATTTCCACAAAACTTGAAATAAAAAGAAATGCTAGACTCAGTCAAAAGAATTGTCCTTATTAATCTTCATAACCATTCCATGATTCCCATGGCATTTAATAGATTGGTGGCATCATAGACTAAAATCACATTGCCTACAATTTATTTGTTTTCCATGAAGCCCCCTTGGATGGGAGAGATGAATTTTTCCAACATAGGTTTAATTATTTATCTAATTATCTTAGAGATAATTTTATATGAGACATTTCGTAGATCAATTGGGTGAAAATGAGTAAAGGAGGAGGGATAATTATCTTTGGTGATGAGAGACAGGAAGGAAGATTAATTTCTTCTCCCATTATTTGTGATGTATAGATATACCTAATCATTATAATGAGGTCAAATTTGATAATGTGTAATGGTGAGAAATATAAGTGTGTTGAAAATCCATTATGACTTGGAGCTTTATCATGATCCAAAGCTAAATTGGCTTCCTCACTTCATCTTCAAAAAAAATTCTTGATTGAGCACATCATTGTCTTCTTGCAATACTAGAAAATAGATGTTATCTAACATCTCCTTGACCATATTTGGATTTTCCTCTAGAGATGCAAAGTACATATCTTGACCATATTTGGATTTTATGGCCTCAAATTCATCCACTTTCTCTCCTTCCTCCACTTGAATTTATATGATATTGTTTTTCCATTCCCTTGCTCTAGCCTTCTTATGGAAAAGTGATTTATTATGATCCCATAATTCCAACTAGAGAATTCAATACTTGAGTCTTGATGAAGCCTCAATGTCTCTCAAATAATTTTCTCATTTCGGGAAAGCTTCATCTTCCTCTATCATGAGTTTCTTTGTGACTTTTCCATATTCTATATTAGATTGTAGGGTTTGGCTCTCATGACATTCAAGAGGAGATAAAATATTTTTTTCCCATTCCTTGAATGTTTATTTTAGAGTTTTAATTTTATATTCCCAAATAAATTTCGGAGAGCTTGTAATCCATTTACTCCATGTTTTATATAAAATATATTTGGATGAGTTGTTTCTGACCTAGAGTGGATTATATATGAAGGGAATGGGGCTATAATCGAAGATGTCATTGAGAATTAGAGAGATGGGTTTGTGATCTAAAAGAATCCAAGGTATTATATTGTAGGAAGGTGAATATACAATGTCTAAGGAGTTGTGAACTAAAAATTTATCTAGACAAGTTACACTATGGTCAAGCCTCACCTTTTTATTATTCAAAGTGTAACATTCCCTAACCTGTTTTTATATCAATTAGATCCCCTTATGAAGCTAGTTCTTCTATTAGTTATTGAAAGGGATCATGAAATATGTTACCTTCTCACTTTTATGGTTAATATATAATTAGTTTGAAGTCTCTTGCTACCACAATTCTATTCCAAATATTAGTTTTAGCTAAGGAGTGAATAGAATCCCAAAAGTCTCCCTTTTCCCCATAATTTTTTGGAGAGTAAATATTTAAAAAGTTATAGCTTTCTCCATAATTTTAGTGTACTAAGCATAAAAATATCCAAGATGGTGATTGCAAACTTGCGATAAAATTACTTTCAATAAAAACAAATCGACACAAAATTAACATGCTTGTTTTACTTAGGAAACCAATATGGGAAAACCTAATTTCTTTGTTGTGGTATTTTATTGATTTTTCTTTCAGAAAATGGATCGATTACAATTAAATGTGTTCTTATTGCAGGAAAGAATATGTCATAGATAAATACCTAGGATTATCCTCACTATTTTTATCTCTACAATTTTTCTCATCCTTCTCTAAATCACTACGCTTGGTCCCTTAGAAGATACTCTTGGCCCTCCTCTTGATCTCGACCCTACACAAAAAATTTCTCTGCTGAAAGTAGTCTCAAATTTCTCTATGAATCATGATATTTGTTCCTCAATCAATGCTCACTCTTCCTGTTACACCATTTTTTGGTCATCTAACCTATTATCATTAGATGGACCCAAGTACACCATGTAAAACCAATTTTACCCTAAGTAAAATTGCCTTCACTATGTTAAATAACTTAATAAACCACATTTATTAGGTTATTTATGGTCTAAACAGGAAACCCCAAAAGGAAATATTTAACAAACCTATATTTGTTTGATTTTCCTCATGAAATAATTAATTAAACCATAATTTAATTATTATTCCCAGTCATGTTTAACCCAAAAACAAAGAAATTAATTAGATAAACCTTTATTTATCTTATTATTTTCTATGAATAATTATTTAAATCTTATTTAGATAATATTCCTTGTTAAATATGACCAAATCACCCACAAATAATTAAATAAATCATTATTTGTTTGATTATCTTTCAACCACTTCCTTAAAAAGATAAATAAATCATTTATTTATTTATTTTTGACAAATAAAGGGATTTGACCCAAGTCAAATACTTTTTCCCTCCAACAAATATAATAAAATATTCTATAAAAGGTGGATCTAGATTTGGTTAACATTATTTTAATCCTGCACCAAGATCTAGAATGACCCAATATTTTGTTATAAATAGGAGGGTTTTTTCTACCATTCTTCACCTTTTGTTGCCTATTAGATCACTCTGGATCTATACACTTGGTCACATTTTTCCATCATTTGCTGTGTGAGCTCCCATTGAGCTCTATTCTTTGCATTGGGTTTTCTACACCAACAAGAGAGAGAAATCTTAGATCTGAAGTGCTGAGGACTTCCAAGAACCCATCTCACTGAGGAGAATTGGATACGCCTTCTTGTTTTCCTCCCAGGTGCCCAATTAATATAAAAATTCTTTCAAAAATTGTTCTTGTCTTGTCTATTGGTATATGGAGCAAACCCTTATTTTTTCTGCTTAATGTCTTTCCATGCATAGATCTAGTTTTTGCAGCTCTTTTATGTTCAACTAACCGCAGATCTGAAGATATTGGCATCCACTTTTGTTGTTAGGGCTATTAGTTATGCGTAGCTAAAGTGGTCCTTTTTCGTACACTTCGACAAAGGATTCATACTAACAAATGGCGACTCCACACGGGTTTTAAATTACAACCGCTGTCGTTTTTCATATTCCTGCATATCCAGCTACTGCAGACCCTAGGGTTTCTTTTCAGCTGTTTATTTTTCCTATTTTTATGTTGTTTTTCCCACATAAAACCCTAAAACATTAAAATTTTTAACTTTCGCGTGTTTCTGGCCCTATTGCGCAGGTGACAGACATCAGCCACAACTGAGACAGCAACTTTTCCGAAAATCTGCCACCGAGACAACCGGAACTGGAGGTCGCACTTTTCAGCCCAAAAATTGCGACCTGGACCTCCAGGTCGCACTTTTCAGCCTCTTTTCTGCGACCTGCACTGCAAACAGGTCAGAACCTGCGACCTGCCAATTTTTCAGCTGTTTTTCTGCAATTTTTCTAGGTTTTCTGAAGCTTCTGTCAGGGTTTTCCAGCCTCTGTCTCAGCCCGCTTTGACCTGGTTCTGATCTGTTTTTGCTCATCTAAGTGGGAACATAGCCCCCTAGGGCTTCAGTACCCTCCACTTTTTGTGGAAGAGTTTTTAGTTGTTTCAACCGTCTGTTTTTCAGAGTTTCAGCCTTCCCTTTTTCAGATCTGATACCTCCTCCTCAGATCCCTTTAAATCAGCTTTTCTTCCTTTCAAATCACCTCTTGTCGTTTTGTTTGGACCTCCCTTTAGGACCTCCTCCTTTTTTTGATTTCCTCATTTTTTCCAGCCACCTTGCCTCTGCCTCTTGGCAGTGATCTGCACCTCTTTTCAGCAGCTTTTCCCTTTAGATCCCTGTCCCTCCCGACCTTAGATCTATTGGCCTCTCTTTAGTGTGTTTTGACTAGATTTTTTCCCCTTTTTTAGACTAGTTTTGAGGGCCCCACCTTCTTGGGTTAGATAGATGCAATAGTAGCTGTTATTTTTCTGTTATTTCAGCATTATATACTGTTCTCTGCAGATTTATTTTCAGTTACGCAGCACACTTTTTCTCTTTCTCTCAAAACGAAAAGGGTTTAAAAATTAAAATTAACGCACACCACACACTCACCCTAAGCGAAGAAGAGCCTGGTTTACACCGCCAGGAAAAGACTTTAAAATCAATTGACACTGCACCTTTCTACCCTTGTTTCGACATTGTAATCACTTGATTCTGCACCTCCCTACCTTTGACGGTTGTTCTTCTTCCCCTCGTGCCGTGTTTGTGTTGTCACCATTGCGCCCCTAAGGCGCACATCCCGGAGACTTCTTGGCCTTCACCCTCAGTTTCTGGTCGGTCGACCTACTCCTTCCCATCGTCGACGAGTTAGTCCTCCTCCGAGTCCACACTCCGACTCCTCTTCTAATTCATTGGGTTCTCCTTTTATTTCTGGTTCTCCCCCTGTCACCTTCACTATGTCTGGTCCAGGGCCTAACGCTAGCGGTAATCCCGGCCCTAATGCCGGGACTACTCCTAGCGGAACCTCCATAGGAACTACCTCGACTACTCCCTTGCTCCCCTTCCTGGCAGGCCTCAGCCTCCCCGATTTGGACCGGTTGACAAATGACCCTATACACCATGACACTAGTTGGCCTGTTATGCCGACAAAGCTCCCTTCTGACATCCCAAAGTTTGAAGGCCTTGCTCGAGAATATCCTTCAGATCATGTTCGATCTTTCCACATGTGGTGTTCATCTACCTCCATTACCGATGACTCTGTCCGTCTCCGGTTGTTCCAACGAACGCTTACAGGCGTGGCTTCTAAGTGGTATGTTGATCAACCCACTTCCTCTCATACCACCTTTGCGACTCTTGCCCGGGATTTTTTGTCTTACTTCCAGCTTCCCCTTCGTTATGACACTGGTATCAAACTTTTGACTTCTTTCTGTCAATCATCTATGACCCGCCTATCCGATCATGTCCAGGAATGGCGGAGACGAAAGATCCTATGTCAATCCCCTACTTTCGAAGACTGTGTCTACATGGACTGGTTCCTTAGATCTCTATTGCCTCCTATCGGGAAAGATGTCGCATCGCATTTCCCCCAAACTGAAGAAGCCGCCCTCCAACTAGCGTTAAAATATGACTTGATCTACGCTCAGACGGGTTATGTTTATACCGTTCTACCTGATCTCCCCAGACCCGGTGGTACCCACGCACCGGGGGCACCTCATGTCGCTGACGGTATCGTTGGAGCTCTCTCTCACCCATATGCCCAACCTCCCATGGGTTATGGTTTTCCTGGGGGAGGGGGCAGCACCTCCCACACTTGTTCTCCTCCCGGTAGCACGTATCCAGGATACGACATGCCTCAGCCTTTTGCCCAGTCTCCTGCTTACCTCAATGTTTCCCACCCTAACCATTATCCTTATCTGCAGCCTAGTGCTCCAGCTCCTCCAGCATTTGCACCTCCTCCTCCCTTGCCTTCTCAACCCCTGCAACAGCAGTCACCGCCCCCTTAAGATCAGATGGATGCACAGAAGGGATTCGAGGCTACCCAACCACTTGACGGACAGACGGCCACTCAACCTTCCCCTTCTGGTTCCTCCAATTACCAGATCCTTATGATGAACTTTGATCCACCTCTAACTGTTGACCTTAACCTTCAAACTCGGGCTCGTCAGTACCCCAAGCCTCCCGCTCTGTCTGTCCCCGAGTCCCCTTCTTCAGGTTCTACAGAGCCTCTTTCGACATCCAATGGTCCCTTACATATCCCTCAACCTAAAGTTGAGGTTCATACCAAGATTCCTAAAGGACCATTACGCCAAAATGCTACTCCTGGTCGAGCTGCTCATTCATATAGCATAGTAGATGATTTGGCGCAGTCTCCTGCTGCCATTTCCACATTGGAACTCCTCCAATCGTGACCTTCCCAAAAGAAGGCTCTACTATCTGCCATGGGCGCTGTGGATCCTGCTGATGACCAAATGATCGTTTTCGATGCCCATCAATCAGAACATCCTCCCCTTCCCGCTTCCGTCACCTTCCAAATCCCAGTCAAAATCCGGAACGCTAACGTTTCCCGGTGTATAATTGATGAGGGGGCATCCACCTGTGTGATGTCTGCTTCGGTTTGGAAGAAACTCGGATCTCCTGAGTTGGCCCCTTCCACGATCACCCTTCGAGCATGGGATGGCCATGCCTCCCAGCCCATTGGCCTCTTCCGTAATTGTCCTATCACTCTTGCGGGCAAGACTGTTTGTGTTGACGTCGAAGTCATTGACGCCCCTCTAGATTACAACATTCTCTTGGGGCGGAGCTACACTTATGCTATGTCTGCTGTCCCATCCGCGGTTTTCCGCAAGATGTCTTTCCCTCATAATGGAAAGATAGTCACCATTGACCAGTTGACATATCATGAGCCAAAATCTCAGACTTCACCTGAGACAACCATCTCTTCTGTAGCCAACAAGCAAACCGTCGATTCCTTGACCAGTGTCTCTCCTGGCGTCTACAAAGACTTCTCTTTGCTCGGAACCTTCCCTGGTCTTCCTCCTCCTCCTATCTCTTACCCCAGCTCATCGAATGTTTGCATGATGCAATCGTCTCGGGCTGCTCTCAAGCAACCTACTTCGGCTAGTCAACAACCACGCTCTCTGCAACCGGCTCCTAGCCCTTCACCTGCAGCTGGTAGTCATGATCCTCTTTATCCTCTTGGCACGGTTCCTCCAAGCCTTAGTCATTTAGGAGCCATCCCACCTAGCCATTACCCCTCTGGTCAGATATCGTTCCTAGCTCCCCCACCAGGAGTGTCCACGGTACCAGTCATGGCCACCCTCTCTCTTCCTAACCTGACCCTTGGGATTCCCGTCTGGTACCATGATCCTCCAGTGGCAACCCTGCCTGGTCAACCCAAACATTATCTTGCTTTGACCTCGGTTCAACCGGTCCCCATGACTTCTCCCGCTACAACAGTGCCTCAGTCACCTCAACAGGAACCACCTCATGTTGCGATCGCTTCGGGTAAGAAGGGCAAAGCTCGCAAGGGGGCATCAACGGACAAGGCTGCCCCGACAAACCCTGCCCCTCCTTGGCCTCCAAAGCATACCATCCAGTGTGCTTTGTGTGACGTTGTCGGCCACGCCACCCATACCTGTCCTGAATTGCTTCATCTCAAGCCCATGGTTAATGTCGCGTTCCCTGAGTCCACGGTCCGGGAAGCCTCTATTCCTTCCGTGACTGCAATCAAGAACCTAAAGACTATTCACACCAACCACCCCTGTGCTTTGTGTGATCTCCATGGCCATTACACCTGCCTCTTTGTCCATACTCAGAGACTTCCACACCTCTGGCAAAAGAGATTACCAGAACAGAATTCCAAGCGTAGTAGTCTGTCTCTACTATTTACTTGCATTTTGCTTCATGAACTTGGTTGGTCTGTTGCTCCCATTGACATTCCCCCTCCTGATGTCAAGATGACGGAGCCTTCGTCCGCCATTTTTTACCTATCATCATCCATGAGACCCTCGGGGAACATTCCCTCTGAATCCTCCCCTGTTGTTTCGCTTGACCTTCCTTCAGCGATCACCTTGGGCTCAACATCGGTGAGTCAGCCTCTGCTGCCTTCTTCGGTCACCCCTTGGCGGCCGATGCATGAACCTCTCTTCTGGTGGTGATTGAGTCAGCACCACGTCGAGGTGGTCTTTCATCCACTGATGCTTCCATCTTCTACTATCAGATGTTATTATGGAAAAAGTCCCCACCCATTTCTGTCTATCCCCCTTACATGAACCCACATGCGTTCACACCACATCCACCTTGTGGCCATTACATTGAAACCCAATGTTTGGGTAAGGGGCACCCACATTTGAGAGACCAAGAGAAGCAATTCTCCACAACTCTCCTAGTGTATCTGGTCGTGTTGACTTTAGTACCATTATTCTTCCACATTTAGAAGAACCTCTAGAGTCCCATATCACTTCAGATCACTCTAGGGATGATACCCCTTATCGTTCCCTCATCTTCCATCAACAACCCAATCTCTTAGACATTTTTGTTGACCAACCTATGGGTTTTCTAGGCGAGCATCAATTCATTATCTCCAAATCCTCTCTTTGGGATAATGACGCCAGGTATGCCAACCCGAAAACTTAAAGTCCATTTGCTCCATATATGAAAGAGATTGGTAATCCTCCATTTCCTTTCTCAAACTGCATAACCATAACGAAAACAAATGGCACACCACATCATTAAAATGTGTTTAGATTCCCCTTTTTCTAAATACATTTTGGCATGACCACACCATGCTTGGGGGCACCTATGCCCCTTAACCATAACCAAACACAAAAACCCGACTCTCAGCCATAAAACAACACTAAAACCCCCTCATCTCCCAGGTTGCATTTTTCTGCCCAATTCTGGGACAGGTCGCAGTTTTTGCCCTGAAACCTACTTCCCAGGTCGCACTTTTTGGCCCAAAAAGTGCGACCCATCCGTAGAGATGAAGGAGGGTCTGTTAATGAGATTTTGGGCCCTAAAATGAACTTTCAATCCATCAAAATGAAAGAGTAAGGTTAGGCCTCTTACCTGCAACTGATGGATCTCGATTCCAACGGTCGGTTTGTCCGCTACGCTCGCCGCAAGATTTAGGGCCTTCTCTCTTCTCTACATTCACAACAGCAACAATAGCAAATCAGTGAATTTGGAGGGAAAACTACCTTATTAAAAGAGAACCCTTGTTTCTTCTTTCGACTGTTGCGACCATACCGTAGCCCTATTTGACAAACCGCCTGCACCGTTGGAAAGCTCTCACCGAGCCCTAAAATGGGTATCTGTTAGTTTTTTGTGATTTGATACTTCACCAGGACACATTTTGTCCAAGAAGGGTCACTTCACCTCTCCTTAAAATCGCATTTCTTCACTTACGACACTTGTACTTGGGGCACCATTTTTCCTCCTTACTTGTCTTTGTTCGTGTTGATTTTTGTCATGAGTTACCATCTTGTCCTCATGTTTTCATGGTCCCCCATCGGGCCTGTCCTATGTGGCAGCACCATCGAGTGCCCTTGTTTAGAGCATCCAAGTTGAGTCATCATCTCATTCATGGAGTCTATCCCGAGTCTTTTTGTACCCCACTATAGCCCTCCATCCTTCATTGCTTGGTCTCTCTCTTGTGTCGCACATTATGGCCTTCAGTCCCACTGTCCCCTATCCCTTATGATATTGCGTCAGTCGCTGCCATGTCATTCATTCCCTTTATGCTCTAACAAGGGAGGTTGTCCATTCGCTACTCAGTCCCTTCCATTTCACCATCATCATTACTGTCAGTCTGTCCATCACTCTACTATTTTCTCTCATGCCTTAGTTGAGGATCTCTCATTGCCTCACCTATGGCGGACCTCCTTCTGTCGACATCAGCTCATTCATTCCAGAAGCCAGGTCTAGAGGGAGGTGTACCTTGGTTCCATCTTCCACTCTTGTTCGGTGCCTCGGATCAGGCAAAGGGATCTCTCATTTCCCTTTGACTTGATTGTTTCTCCACTCCAGCTCCTTTCAGCATGACCGAGATCCGTATACTTGATGGTTCAGTGATACAGCAGCGGCTCTTGATGATTCCCGGGTGTGTGTGAGATGTCTCAACCTTCATGAGGGGGTGGCCCTGCAGGTAGCCCCCCACATGCCCGGATGACCTCCTCCTTGCAGCCTTCGATGCAGCTCCAGATATTTGATGATGTTGGCCTTAGCCACTTGCAACGCCTCTTTGATTTGCATGTATCAGTCAGATTTTTTGAGCCCTTCCCCATTTACAGGGGGCATTTGGGTTGTATTTGTATCTCATGTACTCAGATATTATTGTACAAGTCCTGGCTGTTATCCCAGGCACAGCATGTATGTGGGATTCCTCATTGTATTTTTATCTGGCTCATGATTACGCCAGCTGTACTTTATGGTTCGGTCCCTTGTTTACTAGACACACTATTCTTTTGTACTTTGTCTCGGCGGGCATAGGTATGCCTCCCCCGCCGCCTTCAGCACAAGTACCCTCTCATAAAAAGAGACTTGTTGCACCTGCGAGTCTCATCTCCTTGGGGTCTAGTTCTTCAGCACACTATCTACCTTGCATTTCTCTCTCTGACTTCCCTTTTGTTGTCTAGTGATTGAGTTCTTACAGCGTACTTCGGTCATACGATTTGCTCCTGACACTTGCAAGCTGGGGGGAAATCTGTTACACCATTTTTTGGTCATCTAACCTATTATCATTAGATGGACCCAAGTACACCATGTAAGACCAATTTTACCCTAAGTAAAATTGCCTTCACTATGTCAAATAACTTAATAAACCACATTTATTAGGTTATTTATGGTCCAAACAGGAAACCCCAAAAGGAAATATTAAACAAACCTATATTTGTTTGATTTTCCTCATGAAATAATTAATTAAACCATAATTTAATTATTATTCCCAGTCATGTTTAACCCAAAAATAAAGAAATTAATTAGATAAACCTTTATTTATCTTATTATTTTCTAGGAATAATTATTTAAATCTTATTTAGATAATATTCCTTGTTAAATATGACCAAATCACCCACAAATAATTAAATAAATCATTATTTGTTTGATTATCTTTCAACCACTTCCTTAAAAAGATAAATAAATCATTTATTTATTTATTTTTGACAAATAAAGGGATTTGACCCAAGTCAAATACTTTTTTCCCTCCAAAAAATATAATAAAATATTCCATAAAAGGTGGATCTAGATTTGGTTAACATTATTTTAATCATGCACCAAGATCTAGAATGACCCAATATTTTGTTATAAATAGGAGGATTTTTCCTACCATTCTTCACCTTTTGTTGCCTACTAGATCACTCTGGATCTATACACTTGGTCCCTTTTTTCCATCATTTGCTGTGTGAGCTCCCTTTGAGCTCTATTCTTTGCATTGGGTTTTCTACACCAACAAGAGAGAGAGATCTTAGATCTGAAGTGCTGAGGACTTCCAAGAACCCATCCCACTGAGGAGAATTGGATACGCCTTCTTGTTTTCTTCCCAGGTGCCCTTAATACAAAAATTCTTTCAAAAATTGTTCTTTTCTTGTCTATTGGTATATGGAGCAAACCCTTATTTTTACTGCTTAATGTCTTTCTATGCATAGATCTAGTTTTTTGCAGCTCTTTTTTATCAACTAACTGCAGATCTGAAGATATTGGCAGCCACTTTTGTTGTTAGGGCTATTAGTTATGAGTAGCTAAAGTGGTCCTTTTTCGTACACTTCGACAAAGGATTCATACTAACACTTCCTCCTCAACTAATGTGCATTCCACACAAATAATGATTAGTTATCTTGTTCCATCACCATTCTCTTTATCAATATAATTTGATGCATGCAAGGAGGATTAATCGAATAACATTTCACACTAGTGTCATAAGTTTCATTTGCTAGTTAATTAGAGCAAGTCCCAGCTACACTTCGACTAGATCTCAATTAACTAGCATGAGTTTCTCCTTGATCTCCTCTAGTTGTGATTCAAGTTAACTAAGGACTCAACTCATCCTCTCTTCACTTATCTCCAAAGTCTTCACTTGACCTAACTAAAATAAACACTTACACCTCATCTTGTAGTTTAACTAAAGAGGACTCCAAAGAACTAAAGCTCCAACACTATGCACACAAACTTGATGACCATTCCAGTAAACTGGAAATCAACTCATCATAACTAAATTTTATCTCATGAACTCACATTCATGCTAGAGAAAGAATAATTTGAGGTCTTCATTGGCTAAGGCACAAGCCAAAATAATTTCCATCTCTACATGTTCAACACTCCCTCTTAGCAAGGAAGGGATTTTCTACAACTCCTAAATTATCTAGGAAAAACATTAACTTTCCTTTAACTAAGGCCTTCATCAAGATACCTGCAACCTTCTCATATATTGGAATGTATGATAGCTTTACTCTCCCTTTCTTCACATAGTACCTAATATTATGGTACCTAATATCAATGTGCTTGGAGTGATCATGAAACAATGGATTCTCAAAGAGATTAATGCAACTTTGATTGTCACGGTGTATCATAATGGGATCCATCCACTAATTGAAGAGACCTATAAGAAACTTCCTCATTTAGTTAGCTTCACAGTTTTCCTAGATGGAAGCCATGTATTTGACCTTAGCTGAACTGAGTGAAATTAATCTCTACTTCTTGCTAAACCAAGAAACAAATTTTGATCCAATGTAGAAGATACAACCTGAAGTACTCTTCCAATTTGTAGAGTGTTGTTCAAATGGATAGTGAGTGTATTGGAATAATTTTCAACCATAGTACAATGGTGATCAATGATAGTTGCAGGCGTGTGGTATAGAAGCACATGATAGTAGCAGGCTTATTAAAAATCCATAAAATATGAGTGTATTGGCATTTTATGTCAACTAGAGAATGGCGATCAATGATAGTTGCAGGCTTCTAGTAGAGAATAATCATATTAGCAGTCTTATTTAAAATCCATAACATATGTCTTTAAGTGTCCAGGAGGAATCCAATGAAAGAGGCAGGTTTCTGGTAGAAAATCACAAAAGTAGCATACTTATTGAAAATCCATAAAAATATGACTATGGTGAACTATGAGTCCAGGTACTTGACATCATCCTTAAGGTTTGGAGCCATATTTTAGATTGGAAAAATACTCAAATAGTGCATCGTATTGTCTACAACAGAAAGTGTTGAGAAAAAAATCTCCAATAGTCCTTGGAAATTTGAAATTTTTTTATTGAAATCAATAGATCTTGTACACCAAAGTAAGGGGCTTGGAGGCCTTTGAAGAGACAAAATATCAGAACATCGAAGGTTGGTGTATCAGAAAATTAGAGAGCAGGAAGCACTAGAACATTAGATAACATGAAGCATTGGAATATCAAAGGGCAAGAAGCATCAGAGATTTGACATGTTATAATATCAGAACATCGTCATATCCGGAGATTGGGGCATCAACGTATCAGCTTATCGGTGCTCTGAATATATCGAAACCTTAGAATCGCATAAGTATGGTAACGTGAAACTCGGTAAAAATTGTGAGATTTCCATAAGAGAATTAATTCAAATAATTCCAATGAATACTAAGGAATATGAGGATCCCTTCTCTCCCTTATAGCAAGACACATGGTAGTATCCAGTTGGTCCTTAAAGAGTTGAAGTGGAAAGTGATGTCAACATGATGTGGCAGGAGTAGTGGACACATGGCAACTAGATATGGAATTTTCGGGAGCCCTAATGGGGAAAAAATGGATGACATGTGTCATCACTCAGGAGGCGACACATGGAAGAATGATGTGGGCATGACATCATATTGGAGGATGGGATATCAAAGTGTGAAGATCTCATAAATTCAATGTAAATGGAACTTCGATGAAAAGGGACTTCGATATGATATGGGAAATGGTCAGGTGGAGAAAAAAGGAACCAAGAGCTAAAGGCTCAAAGGGTTAAATACACATCGGAGTTGTGGGATATTGTAACATTCATTTTGTGTGAGTTATGATATGGTGAACTTATGATGAGATAGTACAGTGAATTGAAAGAACGAATGAGTTGAAAACTAGAGTTTAAATGCATAACTGTCGAGTTGGTATTTTCTTGGAGGAATCATTGGAACAAGTTAATAAGGAAACTGACTCACAGAAAATAACTTATGGGGTAAATAAAGTCAGGATTCATGTCCAGTGCACATCTTGCTGAATTAAAAAATGGGGAAACATAGTTTCCATTCTGGTATATTGTACAACTCTGAGAAGAAATAAAAATGCATGGCAAATCAGTGTAGAGTGTCCAAACAGACCGCGAAGTAAAAAAATCAATATCAAAGTGTACAAAGTGGGTCTGTGAAGAAATCAAAAACCCATTCCTATGATTAATTTCATGACATAATTCAATGGGTAGGAACAAAGGCAACAAGGTAAATCACGCATAGGTACACTCGAGTGGTGTGGGTACCAGTGGTAGAAAAAAAATTGTGCAGTATGCAGCAGTGGATCAAAACCATCATAATCCTTTGAGAAATTTATATCAAGGTAGTATTGTTTAATTTGATGAGTAGAGATAGCTATGATAGTGTTGGGAAAAATATCACAAGGCCTAATCTGAAGGGTATGCAATAGAGAATGTGTTGTGAGAAAGCAGAGAGATGAACACATGTTGTGCTAAGTAGAGTATAAGAGGTGATGTTGTGTAATACTGGAGGAGTCGATGATTCAACAGAGGAGTGAGAGCAGAAGGTGATTTTGTGACACATTGGATTGGTATTTTCTTATTTGTAAATGCCTCTGTTTCCAGTTTGAAAATTGTATGAAAAGTAGAATAGTGGCAACAATAGGTGGTGGCCTTCATTCAAAGAGGTTGGTTCCTCTTGAAAATTTGGTGCTTGCTATCCTAAGGGGGTTGGTGCCTCCAGTGACTAGGTGCTCACAAACAAACTGATGTAATTAAGTGGGTGCTTAATTTATCTTAAACAACAACAAATTGGTGGTTTTTACCCTTGCGTTTCCACTTGAAAAATACCGGTGTAAATGTGTGTGTGTGCTATCTAGGAGAACAATTTTTGAACATATGAATTCTCAAGTTTACTACTCATTTTATTTATGAATGAATTCTCTCACAAGTAACAGACAGTAATGGGAAGAAGTAAAAATATATTCAAATAAAAATTAAAAATAATCATGCAATTACTGATTCAACCAGCTCTCAGTAATTCCTTATTGCAACAATTGGTATAAAAAACAAGCTCCTGCAATAATAGTCTAACCACTGGAAGTTATATCTAGAAGTAATTATGTAGAGGCAAGAAAGTAAAGAAGATTACTCAAGTAGAATTCCAGTCTTCAATGGGACAAACTATGCCTTTTGGAAAGTAAGGATGGAATCATACCTAATGTCACTTGGTGTAGATGTATGGACTTTAGTACTGGTATACTATAATGTCCTTGATATTCCTCCCACTGATGCATATGGTAAGAAATTGTATGGAAATCAAGATAAAGCCAAGAATTCTATTCTCTTTGGTCTTAATCAATAATAAACTATAAAGGTTATGCATTGCAAATCTGCTAAGAAGGTATGGGTAAGCTCATGAATGGCCCGATGAAAAGTTCAAGCTGGACAAAGTGCAAACCTCCAAAATGACGTTTGAGAGCCTAAGAATGCGTGCATATGAAAGTATAGCAGAATAATTCCTTGGGATTGATGAAGTAACCAATATGCTTAGAGGTCTGGGTGAAGAAGTCAAGGAATTGTACAACAAATATTAATATCTCTTCCCATGAGATTTAATGCCAAAGTATCAGCTATTGAGGAAATGACTAATTTAAAATATCTTAATATGGATCAAATGCTTCGTACTATCATAATATATGAAATGAGAATAGGAAAGGAGAACTCTGAACTGAAGGAAGCAACATTTAAAGTACCCAAAATGGGCAAGGAGATCAAATATCATCAAGATTTCTCTAGTTGTGAATCTGACCAAGAATTGGCTCAATTATTGTTACACAAAATTTTGTCGCACTCCCTATTCTCTATCCAAAGTGTCTTCATTTGTGTCACTCATGCCACAAATGTCACAAAGTGAAAAAAGCTATGGAAACATTTTCACCATGATTAACATACTCAAAAAATGCCTAAAGTAATGGAGAATCAATGCATTGCAAAAATTATAGAGAAAGCATGTAAAAACCCTAATTTGCAGCTCCAACGTGGGTCTCTGCTTTTTGCCCTTGCGCTTGTCACCCGGTGTGTAACTGGTAAACAACACTGGCAACATGAGAATTAAAGTGAAAATTTGTGTCGGTCCTCTTCAGGAATTTTCTCCAAGAATGCAGCAAAAGCTTTTTCCTCTAGAATTTTCAAGAATGAAAGTCTTTACTTATTGGTTGAGGACATGGTCAAGTTTTCCCATTTTTGAACTTTTAATCCTATGTTCAAGAAAAATCCTCTTTGAGATAAGAAATTTCCTCCCTCATTTGTGGATACATAACCTCTCTAGCTTCACTATAAATGAGTGCCATGCCTTCCCCAAATGGTTGGTCATTGGTGGTTGTCTTTCTAAGTGCTCCAATGTGCCTAAACACTGTCAAAATTCCAAGGATAAGAATTTCTTGAAGTCTTTGGGTTAGACATGGAAACTCTCCTGAAGGAGGTCTCCAACATCAAGGCACCAGTTGTATGCTTCCTTCTTTTATTCAGTAATAATACAAAGCATGTTTTACTTTCCATGAGCTTGTTAATGATTACCTCCTTATTATGATACTCATTGATGTGTCATATGGTCTATATTGGAATACATTTTCCATGTATCTTTTGTTTTTCATTGTTTGATCTCTCTTGGAGGTATTCGTGTATAAAGGAATAGCGAGGAGCAAGCTTGGAAGTGAAGAGATCAGGATCGACATCGAAAAATGATTGCATAGGAGTGAGGTAGGCCATCTCCCTCTCTCATGTTATTCCAAAATTGAAGTAGGAAAGTTTGGATTCTTTGTCTTGATTCTTACTAGACCCACTCATTGAGCTAGAGGGGCTACTTCTATCTGTATAAGGGATTGACTAGATAACATAATGGATATTCCACTGGGGATCGAATACCAGGTGTTTGGAATAATTTGAGAAAACCACAATTTCACAGCGGTCTTATGCAGTTTGGGTTTTGAGCTGCTTCTCAATCTTTTGCTTCATTTCCTATTTCTTTCCACTCTATTGCCATGATTCTCCTGCAAAACATCAATTAACCAATATTAATATTCTTTCATGGAAGAAATTTGGAAAACAATTGAGTGAAAATTGAGCATTCATTAAAAGAAATTATCTCATGACGCCATCGCATCTGTCCCTTAATTTTTAAGTGTTTGCATCACACTAGTAATTTAAGGGCCAGGGCGATCAACATAGACCCGGCGAGTGAAAACCACGTTGGTCGCCTATGTGACCTACTTTTTCAAGGGCTCCATAATCTCATAAAAATGGATGAAAATGATTAACAAAATTGGCAAAATGCAGGCAGAAGAGATGGCTCTTACCTGCAACAAACATATCAGTAAACAATGTCCCGAATTGATCGAACGATGCGCCTGGAGTTCAAGGTAAAACATGGGTAAAAGTGCTCTGCAAAGTCTACAATGGTAAAAGTGATTTTTTGATTTTACTTTTGACTATTAAAATTCTTTTACCAAACATTTTAATTAGAAAAATATTTTTATCATCTTGTAATTGATTTTTTACCTATATTTATATTTTTCTCGATAAAAATCATGTTTGTTTGCATGTGCAACAACAGGTCATTTATGGATCAAATTCGGTAACTCGTGAACAATGCGTTTTCTTTTATCAGTTTTTAGAACTCTCAAAACAAACGAAAAAGTAGCCCCGCTAGAGTCAACTTTACGCTCTTTTCTGACTCTCAAAAAATGAAAATATTTCTGAGCACTTGTCCTTTCGAGCTTGTTAAAATAAATGAATTGACATCATCACAATAGACATTTACCCATTTTTTCAGGCTCAGGTTGACTAATTATGAAAAAGGAATACCTTAGTCAAACATGAATAAGCAGTTCTCTCGGATATTGCTTTCTACCTTTTCGGGTTCGAGGGACTATCTACGAAAAGGGGACTTTTGGAATTTTCTTTTCCGTCTATTTTTAGAACTCCCTAAATATGAAAAATATAATGAGTTACCCCTCCATAATACTCATAAAACTTAAATGAAGAAGAACTTGTCACCATGACAAAATCAAGTTACTCCTTCATAGGACTCGTTAAAATTACTAGGATGGATTCATTTGAAGGGTGAAATTATATGTTAAGCATATGCTATCCTCTTCAATATTGCTATAAAAAATAAAGAGGTACTAACTAGAAATAGTGGGGGAAAAATGGAAGTATTGTATGGTTTTTATTTTGTGTCGAATGCAGCATGTCGCTCTTAAACATGACACTCATCTGACTCTCGTGCCAGGTTTGTGTTATCCTCTCTTCATCACTTTCCTTCCTAGGTTTAGGAAATCCATTTTCCTCTCATTCGATCATATCCTACTGTCACCATGACTATTGATCCCATTTTTGAGTCAAATTTTTCCAATATCCAGAGTTGTGTCGCTAATATGTTCAAGAGAAGTCCTATATTCAAATTGAAAACCTTTCATGCTTATCTTACCATACCTGCAACAATCTTGAATCATTCCTATCTACCTTGATAAATCCTATGTTTCATTTAGATGATACGGAAAAATTATGGCCCTCCTTCAACGGATCACTTCCTGTCGACATCAACTCATTATCCATGAAGTTGATCTAGAAATTCCTTTTCAGTACCTTGGAGCTTACATGCCTCAATGGCAAGTTCTTCGTGTTCGATGACAGGTTCACATCATTGGCCTTCGATTGAATGATTATGAAAGCATTCGAGTCCAACTTCTTTATTCACACTTGTAGGTTGTGTTATCGTATCTTGAGGTACATTGTCATTATTGGTGGTTTTTCTCATGCCTATTAACGAATTACCTTATTGACCGGTAATAAGTTGGTTTCTACCATGTTCGACATCAGCACATCTATTCACATGGTTAGATTCGTATTTTGGATGGATCGAGACCAAGATGAAGACCCTGGATTACATCGATTCGAATCCAGTTTTCATGGAGTATTCATGATATTACACAATATCCTTTCTATACAGATGGTTGTGACCATGTTGTGGATCCATTCATTTGATCCTGTCTAGTCGAATGGTTGCGTCCATGATATGGATTCATATGTTATTTGATGCCTATTCAGCAGTTTCCTATTTGGCATATTTATGTCAAAGATGTCATATACTGTATCATTTTTTATTTGCAAGTCTCCTGACAGTGGTTTTCCAAAGTAATTGTCTTGAATGATAAAGCACTTCAACTATCACTTATCCTTCTGCATTCATGCTTTAGGGGGCATCTGTTACACAACATTTTTTTTCACTCCCTATTCTATAGCTAAAGTGTCACCCTTTGTGTCACTCATGCCACAAATGTCGCAAAGTGAAAAAAACTATGGAAACATGTTAACCATGAATAACATGCTCAAAAAATCCTTGAAGAAATGGAGAATCGGTGCATTGCAGAAATTCTAGAGAAAGGCTATAAAAACCCTAATTTGTATCCCCAACATGGGTCTCTCTTGTCTACCCTCACACTTGTCACCCTATGTGTAACAGGTAAACAACGTTAGTAGTGCGAGAATTAAAGTGAAAATCTGCGTTGGTCCTCTTCAGGAAGTTTCTCCAAAAATGGAGCAGAAGCATCGTCCTCTAGAAGTCTCGAGAACGAAATTCTAGTACTTGTTGGTTGAGGATATGATCGAGTTATCCCATTTTTGAACCTTTAATCCTATCTTCAAGAAACATCCTCTTTGAGATAAGTACTTTCCTCCCTCTTTTTTGGATCCATAACCTCTCCATATTCACTATAAATGAGTGCCATGCCTTCCCCAAATGGTTGGTCATTGCTGGTTGCCTTTCTAAGTTATCGAATGTGCCTAAACGATGTCAAAATTCCAAGGAGGAGTGCTTGAAGTATTTTTCTTAGACTTGGAAACCTGTCCTAAAGGAGGTCTCCAACATGAAGGCACCGGTTGTATGCTTCAATCTTTTATTCATTAATGATCAAGTGCTCGGTATTTAGCTCAAAAAATCAAAGTTTTCAGAATTGCTAGAAACTAGGATGACAACGTAGAGCTCTTCACTAGGATTCCAATGCAACTCATTTCATCAAAATCTGAGTTCGTATCAATAATTTATGGCATGCTATCCATTTTCTCAAACAACTAAAAAAAATTTTGGAATCTAAACTTCTGTGATTCATCATATAATTAGTAGAAATTCTTTCGGTAATAATCACATGCACAGGAACATGGTCGACGTCGACGCATTTCAAACCAACCAGTGTGGTTCATCATCAGGACTCTGTGAGAGATCAGATCCAGACATTAAGTATAAATAGATGTAGAAATGGCTCAACTAGTCGTTAGGATAACGGCTAGTTTGACTTTTTTACTTCTTTTTTTAAAATAAATATTCCATTATTTTTTTAATTTAATTAATTTATTTTTATTTATTTATTTATTATTATTTTATTTATTTATAAATTCTTTAATATATTTATACAACTAATTACCATTATATTAATTAATTGGTTAATTAGTTGTATAAATATATTAAAGAATTTATAAATAAATAAAATAATAATAAATAAATAAAAATAAATTAATTAAATTAAAAAAATATTGGAATATTTATTTTTATTTTGTTTTAAAAAGTAAAAAATTCAAACTAGCCGTTATCCTAACGGCTAGTTGAGCCATTTCTACATCTATTTATACTTAATGTCTGGATCTGATCTCTCACAGAGCCCTGATGATGAACCACACTGGTTGGTTTGAAACGCGTCGACCACGTTCCTGTGCATGTGATTATTACCGAAAGAATTTCTACTAACTAAAAAAATTGCAGAATTGTGACAGGTTGCTAACATGGCAGCCCAATGAGAAAAAAGGAATCTTCTAGGAATATTTTTTAGGTTTCTGCCAATGAGGTTGTGACAAGTGGCACTTTCTCATTTTCCAGTTTGGTCTATATGGGTGAAATTCTCCTAATAATTCTAAGGTGGAATTGTATTTTTATTTATTTATTTATTTATGATATATATATATATATATAGATACTAGCATAGATCCATTTAAAGCATTGATCTAACATGAGCAGAGAGGGATTAAATTTCTACTATTGCAAACTTATTTTAGGATACAAATTTGTTTATTTATATGGTTATTTAATTTTTGTTTGATCAACATGAGCTCAAATTATTTTTATTAATTTTTTGAGGACATGACATACTTACACATCTCCCTCATACTAGATTGTAGAATGAACCTCTCGTTTCAATAATATATTGTATGTTTAGACATATTATATATTATATAATATATATTATATTATATTATATATAAATTTTAAATTTAATCAAATCCGCATTCCGAAATAATCCAAAGGTCCATTAAATCATGCCAAGAGGTATCATATGGTTGAAATAATATGGTTCAATATTTGCATATGGTCTGTTGCAATATATTAATATATGCGCAAAAGTTTGATGTAAAGGGGAGTAGGGCCAAGTTTAAACCCCAGACCTCTACCCCACAAAGCCGCTCGCTAACCAATATGATGCAGTGATCTCATTTGAATATCAATGCTAACAACACTTATTTAAACCCTTATACGTGGGACCGATGGAGCACAAAGGGGCTAGCCTACGGCCAACCCTCCACCATGTGACTATCACAATACGACAAAGTGTCAAGGGCTAGCGGTAATTGTGATTAGCGCTAAGCTTAAAATTAATGAAAATAATTTAACATTAGTTAATCATGATTAACTTGGCAGAGATTCTAGAGGCGCTCCTAAATCTGGCGAAGGTTCCAAATTTAACAGAGTTATCTAGCAGATATATATTTTTAGTGGAGTAAAACTAGGGAAATTTGTTTTTGCCATAATGGAGGCAATATTCGACCAAATTTGGAAAATGAATAGTAAATTTTAGATTATTTTGGAATTCCAAAGACAATGGAACATGTTTCAGAGGCTGAAAACGACTTATACATGTGATATTTCTACATGTAAGTTCAAGGGAGCCTAGAGCCACTACCAAAGAAGGAGGTCAAGTCTGGACCACCCAGAGTCAGTTTTCAATAATTGGACAGTCATTTTTAGATGATTTGTATGTTTTGAATAAAATAGAATAGGTTGCGGGAGAAATTGAATATTTTAAACAACCCTATTGCCAAATTTGAGCTAATACAAGAGACCCAAGCTATGGAGTTGGACCAAGGAGATGTAGCCCAGGAGGGGTAAACTCCTTCATCAAAAACTTCTGTTGATGGATTTGTTTATGGTTTGTTGTACATATTTATGTTGTTGTTTAGTTCTTACTTATGTTTTTTATTTTTCATTAATTTCAACATAAAATACAAGACAAATTCTTGTTTTGACAGTCACCTGCACCAAGGTAACTAAAGCACCATAAGAAAACAAGAAGAAAATAAAATATAATTTTGAACTTGTAATTAGCACATAAAAACTAACATAAAAGTTTTAGATCAAGTTGGTATCATAGCATCAGGTTGCTTATGGTTTTTTATTTCTTTGCTAGAGTTTGTGCAAAATATTTATAACATTTGCAATTTTGTGATGCTTCCAAGGTTAAGATTACATAGAGGAGAAGGGAAACTATTGGTTTCTTGTCCTAAGATTAGGACAAGAAGGAAGAGAGCTGAGAAAGAATCTTCCTCGCCAAATATTCCACTCAAAACTACACTTGAAGCACCTCAAGTTCCATATCCATTAACTGAGATTGAAGAGGTACAATTTGTATAAGAATCTGAAGTGATTGAAGAGGTACAAGCATCAGAGGAGGAGCTTGAATCCTGTTATCACTCATAATTTTGTGAGTCATTGCTTGACATGGTCATATAGTTCACTCCTTCAAAAGTGTAAGGTATCCTTAAACCTTTTTCAAGTTGGCATAGGAAATTTCAATTTTTTATATTTAACCGATCCTAAGTTTCAAGACCACCCTCATTTCATCTCAAAACCACCTCCATATAGGTCACATCATGTTCCATCAGTCATCATTTGCTAACATATTTGATTTTCCAAGCTCAAAACTCTGAAAAAGGTCATTTTAGCCAATAATCCCTCCTTTCGTAGTGAATTTAGTGTAAAATAGGTAGAAAATGCTACGAAACTGTTGATAGTTTCGTAGCCAATATGAAGCATTTCTATGTTTTCTGACTTTGAGAAATAAAATTCAAGGGAGGTTTCTAGGAAAAAAGATAATTATTTTAAGAAACTAAGAGAGGTTATTTTCAATAACATATCAAATAACAATAACCTCTTTCATTTTTTTCAAAGGTGCTACAAATTGGGAGATACAAGGATGTCTTTCAACCCTATTTTTAGAACGCAGAATTTTCCTGTTTTATACATGTTTTTAAAATGCAGATTCTGGAGAGCTGGAGATGTGTTTCAAAACACCAAGAGAGGTTTTTCTTCAAGACATACGAACCTAAAATAACCCCCTTCAGTTTTGTAATATCTATCAAGGATAGGGAGATACGAGCTCATATATGAACCCTATGTTTTCATAAATAAATAGAGTCATTTTAGCAATGAATAAACTTGCTAAAGGTGAAAAGGATGTTTTTTGAAGAGGAAACACCTCAAGGCTCTTAAATTGATTTTGACTATGTTTTAAGAGATTAATGGCATGTTGAAGACCAATTTTATTGATCTGAAAATGGAAGTATTTGTAAATGTTGTGCAAAGTATTCTCCATGTCTTGCAAGCTAAACAAAGTTTTTTTGATAAGGTTTCTGAGTCTTATGTGTGATGGAATGTTAATTAAATTTACTATTTAACATCTTAAATCAGAAATACATAGCAGATAAACTTCCCAATGGGCATGTCCTTGCTCTATTAAGTTTCTTAAAATGGTTATACAGATAAACATATACCTAAACAGGCAAAACCAGTTGTGAAATTGACTTCAAAAGATATAAATAAGCTAAAAATGGCTTTTGTTTCACCTTAAATAGTGAAGTACAGCCCAAAACAGCTCCATTTCCCTGATGGCCTTGATGGCTCTCCAAGCTTCCCTGATAAAAAAATGGCTTTATAACACCTCTGTTCACTCTGCAACCTATCCCAAACACTCCAGAATGCTAAAGAAAGCCAAAATTGACTAAAATTTTGTCCAAATTGGATCAATATTGAGAAAGTTATGATGAAAACAAATTTCTACCCAATGAAAATTGAAAACCCCACTAATTGTGGGCTAACTCCAGAAAGGAGTGCTAAACTGGCATAATCCCTGAATTTAGTGGAACATGCCCTAAATAGGAAAAGCCACAAACAGTTGCATTAAATGTTGGAGGTTGGCGTTAAATTTAAAGTGGGATGCTGGCCACATGAGACAACGGTTTCAGAGACCGTTAACAACCATTGTATTTAAACCGTAATATAAAATATCAAATCCACATTCACATGCGCTCTTTGCATAAACTGTTAATCTACTGGTAGATAGAATTGATGTCACGCCCTTGGTTATAAAGGTTTGGTCACGTCGAATGGGGGGCTAGCCGTTTTAACCTCCGCCCAAAACCAAATGAAATGTTAAATATGTAACAATTTCCCATAGAGTTAAGAAACACCCCCGTGGCACAACGATAGAGCGCTCTGCTGTTCAGCATGAGGTCTGGGGTTCAAATACCATTAACACCAAAAAATTTTCTTTACCAATTTCTCCACGGCCTGGGGCCACATGGCAGCCTCCAGGCCTGCCACGTAGAAGCCCATGATTGGCCCGCCAAAATAAAAGTCAACCATCCATCAATTAAGAATTTGCCACTTTTCTGCTTCTAATTTGCCCTAGATGGAATATTCCATGGAATATTCTAGGCAATATTCCAAGGAATATTCTAGAAATATTCTTTGGAATATTATTTTTTAATATTTCCAAAGTCAAAAGTCAACTTTGGTTAACTAGATTTTTGAAGGATACTGGAGACTTCAAACCTGCATAACTTTCACATACGACGTCGAATTTGAGTGCCATTCGCTATTCCAGAATCACAGTGATGAGGCCTATCAGATTGTTTAGGTTGCAACCAATTCTGAGCACTTCCATTTTGAGCATTTTTTCAACTTGGACCTAAGC
Source organism: Pinus albicaulis (assembly GCA_034641835.2). Classification (NCBI taxonomy): domain Eukaryota; kingdom Viridiplantae; phylum Streptophyta; class Pinopsida; order Pinales; family Pinaceae; genus Pinus; species Pinus albicaulis. The sequence goes on along the minus strand of CM076579.1, from coordinate 1,538,342,264 downwards.
TCCTGATCACACCTCCCAAATGGGAAGCTTTTGGACCCCAAAATCTCACTGAAATACTGAAACTGATCTGTACAGCAACTAAGAGTACTACACCCTCTTCTCTTCAGTCTCAAAACACTTGCCCTACATGGATAATGACTTTGAACCACTACTAGAAAGCTATTCACACTTCCCTTCCTTGATGCTTGTCCTCCTATCAAGAGCTGCCTTTCTTGCACTCACTCAGAAAATTTCTCGCGAAAAAATTTGCAGAAGGAATTTGAACATCGCTGCCTTGGTCAATGATCCAAGGTGGCTCATACATAAGTCATAAAACATGCGACATCAATAGCAAGTCATCATAAAATGTATTATACAATTGACACAAAATCAATGTAAAAAGTGTGCAACACAATCGACACAAGTCGACAAACATGTGCGACACAATTGACACAAGTCAATAAACAACATGATACATCTTGACAAACACATGTGCATGTATCAATGTACAATGAACCTATTTACAGTTCGTTATTTACACATACAACTTCCATGCACATGTACACCTTCAACTCTTCCTTTCAAGTACCAAAAAGTACATAATCCCAAAAACATGTGGGTGGCTATAAGAGTTGAACTAAAATATATTGCTGCAATATAAGTGAGTATCATACTCCTCTTTCACACCTCCATGACGCAATTTTGCAACAACAAAGAAATTCCTTCAACTGAACCGCATTTATGTGCAATCGTGCATCAAAATTTTCAACATAAATACATGCATACAATCGAAATGTGAATGTACAAAGGAGTATTTCTTACTGTGTTAAGAAGTCCATCCACTTCTTTCCAAGCCACCTCAATGGCGAATTTTGCGGCTACAACACTTCTTCATGTGAATCTTCCATTTTCACATCGATAATGGAATCCATAGTTCCACTTGTGCCAATATTTCTGTCCTCTTGCTGAATGTGCTTTGGACGACTAGTTTGATGCAAAGTCCAACAATGAGAGACATCATGTCCCTTATTTTGAAAAAAAGTGAAAAACTTATGCACCTTATTTGAAAGTTGTCTTTGTCTCATCTGCTTCTTGTATGCTTTCTTCTTCATCCAACATCTCGAAACATGATGATTAAATTGACCACAAAATGTATAGAAAACATTTCTTCCATTTAAGCATGTAAAATTATCATGCTTTGTAGAAACACAATCAAATTTATCATGAGAGTATTTATACCTCTTGTGCTACTTCAAATGTTCATCCTTTTTGTCTTCATGAGAATATGAACTAGTAGAGGTTACAGCTTTGATTTTCTAACTAACATCACCATTTTTGTCTTGAAAAATGTCTGAATTTGCATGCATGCCATAAGTTGTATGTCTACCCTCTTCTTGCTGCAACAAAGGCTTAAAGCAATTAAAATCATATTTGAAACAAATTTGACATATTTGCATCTTAGAACTTGTAATAAAGGTTCTCTTTAAATTAGCATCACATGCCTTCAAATTTTTGGAATCTTCGCCATTAAATAGCACATAACCAAGACCAATATTCTTGGGTCGTTCCTCAACAAGAATAGGTTCAACCATGCCTTGTGCATGCTTACCTAACCCCTTGCCTTCATAGCCCATTTTAATCATTAATTTGGACCCTATTCCCTTTGTATGTTTTTCAAAAGAACCAATACACCTTTCTAAAGAGGAAACTGAAGACAAGTTAGAATGGATTACCTCTTCCTCATGTATTTTCTTGGTCAAAACCTCTTGGGCTTGATGGAGTCGCCTCTCCATATCATGCAATTTTTGAAGAATCTCTTCCTACTCTTCCTTCATGGCAAAAAACTGTTCACAAAGTTCAGTACTTTCTCTTTTTTCGTCAAACAAAGTTTGTACCAAATACTTCAATATAATAAAGTCATGCTTCATATCATCATTGAAGAATCTTGTGAAGGAGGAAACTTCACTTGTAGAAGTTTTCATTATGATGTTAATGAAAAAATTAACTTAAAAAAAGTTCTCAAACCTTTTCAAAACAAATGAAAAATATTTTTTAACCAAATGGCTGTAAACACCAACTCTTATTCAAGCAGCCAAACAATAACAAACTTCAAAAGCTTCTTAACAACAATCGTCAAGAGTTTTTGTGTTCCAATGGAGACCTTAAGGTACTTTTGGGGTAAGGAAGAAGCCTTCAACCCTTCCTTTTTTTTTCTCTCCAAGATTTAGCTAATCAGTAGCTATCCCAAAAATTCAAGAAAACTCAAACCAAAATAAGTTTGAAAATAGTAAAACAGTCAATATTTTACACTGTTTAAACACGTTTTCTTGAAAACATGTTTATGGCTACTTCTTATCTCTTAAACTTCAGCGAGGTAAACCTCAAAAACCTACAAAAAATGCTACCCAAAAATGGCTAAACACTGCTTGCAAGGGTTTAATGCAGACAGGTTAGAATGGATTACCTCTTCCTCATGTATTTTCTTCGTCAAAACCTCTTGGGCTTGATGGAGTTGCCTCTCCATATCATGCAATTTTTGAAGAATCTCTTCCTAATCTTCCTTCATGGCAAAAAACTGTTCAAAAAGTTCAGTACTTTCTCTTTTTTCGTCAAACAAAGTCTGTACCATATCCTTCAATATAATAAAGTCATGCTTCATATCATCATTGAAGAATCTTGTGAAGGAGGAAACTTCACTTGTAGAAGTTTTCATTATGATGTTAATGAAAAAATTAACTTAAAAAATTTCTCAAACCTTTTCAAAACAAATGACAAATATTTTTTAACCAAATGGCTGTAAACACCAACTCTTATTCAAGCAGCCAAACAATAACAAACTTCAAAAGCTTCTTAACAACAATCATCAAGAGTTTTTGTGTTCCAATCGAGACCTTACGGTACTTTTGGGGTAAGGAAGAAGCCTTCAGCCCTTCCTTTTTTTTTCTCTCCAAGATTTAGCTAATCAGTAGATATCCCCAAAATTCAAGCAAACTCAAACCACAATAAGTTTGAAAACAATAAAACAGTCAATATTTTACACTGTTTAAACACGTTTTCTTGAAAACATGTTTATGGCTACTTCTTATCTCTTAAACTTCAGCCAGGTAAACCTCAAAAACCTACAACAAATGCTACCCCAAAATGGCTAAACACTGCTTGCAAGGGTTTAATGCAGTCTTTCAAACAAATCCTTTTGCACAAGAACAAAATAGAGAGAAACACTAGCTCTCCTAATGCTAAAAAACACTAGCTCTGATACCATTTGATCTAAAAATGGAAGTATTTGTAAATGTTATGCAAAGTATCCATTTCCATTTAATTATGTGTGCAAAGTATTCTCCATGTCTTGCAAGTTAAAAAAAGGGTTTTTGATAAGGTTTTTGAGTATTATGTGTGAGGGAATGTTAATTAAATTTACTTTTTAACATCTTAAATCAGAAATACACAGCAAATAAACTTCACCATAACATAACACAACAACATGATGAGGCAGTTCACCCCTCTTGGGCTACATCTGTCGGGTCCAAGGCTCCCAATGGGCATGTTCTTGCTCTATTAAGTTGCTTAAAATGGTTATACAAATTAAAATATGCCTAAACAGGAAAAGCAAGATGTTAAATTGACTTCGAAAGATAGAAATAAGCTAAAAATGGCTTTTATTTCACCTTAAACAGCGAAGTACAGCCCAAAACAACTCCCTTTCCCTAATGGCCCTAAAGGCTCTCCAAGCTTCCCTGAAGAAAAAATGGTTGTAGAACACCTATGTTCACTCTACAACCTATCCCAAACACTCTAGAGTGTTGAATAAATCCAAAATTGACTAAACTTTCATCCAAATTGGATCAATATTGAGAAAGTTATGATGAAAACAAATTTCTGCCCAATGTCAATTGAAAACCCCACTAATTGTGGGCTAACTCCAGATAGGAGCGCTAAACTTGAATAATCCCTGAATTTAGTGGAATACACCCTAAATAAGCAAAACCACAAATAGTTGCATTAAATTTTGGAGGTTGGCATTAAATTTAAAGTGGGGCACTGTCCACATGAGGCAACAGTTTCGGAAACCGTTAACAACCGTTGTATTTAAACCATAACATAAAATATCATATCTGCATTCACATGCGCTCTTTGCATAAACCGTTAATCTACTGGTGGATAGAATTGATGTCGCGCCCTTGTTCACAAAGGTTTGGTCACGTTGGATGGGGGGCTAGCCCTTTAATCTCCGCCCAAAACCAGATGAAATGTTAAATATGTAACGGTTTCCCATAGAGTTAAGAAACACCCCCGTGGCACAACGGTAGAGCGCTCCACTATTTGGCATGAGGTCTGGGGTTCAAATCCCATTAATGCCAAAAATATTTCTATGCCAATTTCTCCACGACCTAGGGCCACGTGGTGGCCTCCAAGCCTGCCACGTGGAAGCCCATGATTGGCCCGCAAAAATAAAATTTAACCATCCATCAATTAAGAATTTTCCACTTGTTCGCTTCTGATTCGCCCTAGATGCACTAGTACATTTGGCGGAAATTCGGACACTTTAGTTCCGACACTTTTGACCAAATGTTGGAAATTTCCCCAAATTTTATCAATATTTCAAATCCCGCCCACAACTATCGATATACCGACTTTTGGAGACTAGTGTCGGTATTGCGACACTTAGAGGTAAGTGTGATCGGTCTTGCAATGTTTGGAGAAATGCGTTAGAATTGCAACGGATTGGAGGAAAGTGTCGGTCTTGCGACACTTAGAGCTAAGTGTCGCTATTGCGACGTTTGGCGCAAAGCGTCGAAATTGGATTGGAGGAAAGTGTCGGTCTTGCGACACTTAGAGATAAGTGTTTCTATTGCGACGTTTGGAGAAAAGCGTCGGAATTCCAACGGATTGGAGGAAAGTGTCGGTCTTACGACACTTAGAGCTAAGTGTCACTATTGCGACGTTCAGATAAAAATATTTAAAAAAAAAAAATCCGCCAAATGTACTAGTTTGAATGTATATCCTCTGCCTTGAGTCAATTTTTCACTTAGAGCAGAATTGTAAGTTCCATCTAGCATATTTATTCTTGCAAGTCTTAGATAATTCTCATTCCTTTTGGAAGAAGTACGCACTTTATGCAGATGATAACTCTTCACACTACCTCCTTTTCTTTACTTATTTTAGTGTTTGTATTATTTAGAAGTCAAGAAGACTAGTTTCCTTTTTCCATTCTTATTGAAGTCCCTAAAAGATCCATCCTCATCATTCTTCTGTAGTGAAACATGCACAAAAGCAAATTTTTTTTTATAACATAGATGCATACAAGTTTTTAGATAACAAGAACAAGTGTTGGTATTGCGACAGTTAGAACAACTGTCGGTATTGTGACAGTTGTGTCAAGTGTTGGTATTGCGACGTTTAGGAGGCAAGTGTTGTTAGTGTTTAGGAACAATCTTAGGTTTTATGGTTTGGGAGTTATTTTTGTGATCGTGTCTTGTCGTGTGAGGCTGCCCAACAAAACACATTTGTACGGGTTGTTTCGTTCGAGGGCGCCCGTATCAGTTTTGCTAAGTTGTGACCGCCCGGGTGCATTGTGCATGTTCAAGCGGCCCATTTTCCATTTTCTCCCTTGTGGCATCATTCGGTCGGGTGCGCCGTGTCGCACCATGTGAGATCGCCCGACCGGGCGCGTTCGGGTCGGGCCGTTTCGTTCGAGGACGCCCGTATCATTTTTGCTAATTTGTGACCACCCAGGTGCCTTATGCATGTTCGGGCAGCCAGTTTTCCATTTTCTCCCTTGTGGCATCGTTCGGTCGGGCACGCTGTGTCACGTCGTTTGAGGTCGCCCAACCAGGCGCATTCGAGTCGGCCCGTTTTGTTCGAGGGAGCCCATGTCAGTTTTGCTAAGTTGTGACTGTCCAGGTGTCTTGTGCACATTCAGGCGGCCAATTATCCTTTTTCTCCCTTGTGGCATCGTTCGGTCGAGTGTGTTGTGTCGCGCCTTGTGAGTTAACCTGACCGGCCGCGTTCGGGTTGGGTCGGGTCGGGTCATTTCATTCAAGGGCGCCCGTATCAGTTTTGTTAAGTTAGGACCACCCGGGTGCCTTGTGCACGTTGGGGCGGCCCGTTTGCCGTTTTCTCCCTTATGGCATCATTTAGTCGAGCGCACTATGTCACGCCGTGTAAGGTCGCCCAATCAGGCACGTTCGGGTCGGGTCGGGCCATTTCGTTCGAGAGCGACCGTATCAATTTTTCTAAGTTGTGACTGCCCGAGTGCCTTGCGCACGTTTGGGCGGTCCGTTTGCCATTTTCTCCCTTGTGGCATCATTCGGTCAGGTGCACCGTGTTGCACCGTGTGAGGTTGCCCGACCGGGTGCGTTCGGGTTGGGCTGTTTCGTTTGAGGGCGCCCATATCAGTTTTGCTAAGTTGTGACCGCCCAGGTGCCTTGTGCACATTCGGGTGGCCTATTTGACATTTTCTCCCTTGTGGCATCGTTTGGTCGGGAGGGTGCCCATATCATTTTTGCTAAGTTGTGACCGCTTGGGTGCCTTGTCCACGTTCGAGCGACCTGTTTGCCGTTTGATCCCTTATGGCATCGTTCGGTTGGGCGTGTCGTGTCGCGCCGCGTGAGGTCGCCCAACCGGGTGCATTCGGGTCGGGTTGGGCCATTTCGTTCGAGGGCGCCCATATTAGTTTTTCTAAGTTGTGACCACCCGGGTGCCTTGTGCATGTTCAGGTGCCTTGTTTTCTATTTTCTCCCTTGTGGCATCGTTTGGTCGAGTGTGCCATGTCGCGCCGTGTGAGGTTGCCCAACCAGGCGCATTTGGGTCGGGTCATTTCGTTCGAGGGCGCTCGTATCAGTTTTGCTAATTTGTGACCACCCGCGTGCCTTGTGCATGTTTGGGCAACCTGTTTTCAGTTTTCTCCCTTGTGGCATCGTTCGGTCAGGTGCACTGTGTCGCGCCGTGTGAGGTCGCCCGACCAGGCGCGTTCGGGTTGGGTCGTTTCGTTAGAGGGTGCCCATATCAGTTTTGCTAAGTTGTGACCACTTGGGTGCCTTATGCACGTTCGGGCAGCCCGTTTTCCATTTTCTCCCTTGTGGCATTGTTCAGTCGGGCGTGCCATGTGAGGTCGCCCGACCGGGCGCGTTCGGGTCGGGTCAGGTCGTTTCGTTCGAGGGCACCTGTATCAGTTTTTCTAAGTTGTGACTGCCCGGGTGCCTTGTGCACGTTTAGGTTGCTCGTTTTCTGTTTTGTCCCTTGTGGCATCGTTCGGTCAGACGCTCCGTGTCACGCCGTGTGAGGTCCCCCGAATGGGTGCATTCGGGTCGAACCGTTTTGTTTGAGGGCGCCCGTATCATTTTTGCTAAGTTATGACCGCCCGGGTGCCTTGTGCACATTTGGGTGGCCCATTTTTCATTTTCTCCCTTGTGGCATCATTCAATCGGGCGCGCCGTGTCACGCCGTGTGAGGTCGACCAACCGCGTGCATTCGGGTCAGGTCGTTTCATTAAAGGGAACCCGTATTAGTTTTGCTAAGTTGTGACCGCCTGGGTGCCTTGTGCACGCACGTTCGAGTGGCCCATTTTTCGTTTTCTCCCTTGTGGCATCGTTCAGTCGGGCGCGTCATGTGAGGTTGCCTGACCGAGCACGTTCGAGTCGGGTCAAGCCGTTTCGTTCGAGGGCGACTGTATCAGTTTTTATAAGTTGTGACCACCTGGGTGCCTTGTGCACGTTCGAGCAGCCAGTTTTTAATTTGCTCCCTTGTGGCATCGCTCGGTCGGGCGCGCCGTGTGAGATGGCCCGACCAGGCGCGTTTGGGTCGGGTCGTTTCATTCGAGGGCGCCCGTATCAATTTTGTTAAGTTGTGACCGCCCGGGTGCCTTGTGCACATTCGGGCAGCCCATTTTTCGTTTGATCCCTATGGCATCGTTCAGTTGGGCGCGCCATATCGCGCCATGTGAGGTCGCCTGACCGGGCGCGTTTGGGTCGGGTCGTTTCGTTCGAGGGCGCCCATATCAGTTTTGCTAAGTTGTGACCACCCGAGTGCCTTGTGCACATTTGGGCAACCTGTTTGTCATTTTCCCCCTTGTGGCATCGTTTGGTTAGGCGCGCCGTGTTGCGCCATGTGAGGTCGCCCGACCGGGCGTGTTCAAGTCGGGTCATTTCGTTCGAGGGCCCCCGTATCATTTTTTCTAAGTTGTGACTGCCCGGGTGCCTTGTGCACGTTCGAGCAGCCCGTTTGTTGTTTTCTCCCCTTTGGTATCGTTCACCGTGTCACTCCGTGTGAGGTCACCTGAACGGGCGCGTTCAAGTCGGGTCATTTCGTTCGAGGGCACCCGTATTAGTTTTGCCAAGTTGTGACCGCCCGGGTGCCTTGTGCATGTTCGGATGGCCCGTTTTCCATTTTCTCCCTTGTGGCATCGTTCGGTCGGGTGTGTCATGTCGTGCCATGTGAGGTCACCCGACTGGGCACGTTCGGGTTGGGCCATTTCATTCTAGGGTGCCCGTATCAGTTTTTCTAAGTTTTGATCGTCCGGGTGCCGTGTTTGCCATTTTCTCCCTTGTGGCATCGTTCGTTCGGGCACGCCGTGTTGCATTGTGTGAGGTCGCCCGACCGGGTGCGTTCGGTCGGGTCGCTTCGTTCGAGGGTACCCGTATCAGTTTTGCTAAGTTGTGACCACCTGGGTGCCTTGGGCACATTCGAGCGGCCCGTTTTTCGTTTTCTCCCTTGTGGCATCGTTTGGTCAGGCGCGCCGTGTGAGATCGCCCGACCGGGTGCGTTCGAGTAGAGTCGTTTCGTTCGAGGGTGCCTGTATCATTTTTGCTAAGTTTTGACCACTCGGGTGCCTTGTGCACGTTCGGGCAGCCCGTTTTCCATTTCTCCCCTATGGTATCGTTCGATGTGTCGCGTCGTGTGAGGTTGCCCAACCAGGCGCGTTCAGGCTGGGCCATCTTGTTCGAGGGTGCCCATATCAGTTTTGTTAAGTTGTGACCGCCTGAGTGCCTTGTGCATGTTTAGGTGGCCCGTTTTCCATTTGTTCCCTTGTGGCATCGTTTGGTTGGGCGAGCTGTGTCGCACTGTGTGAAGGCGCCCGACCAAGTGCGTTTGGGTCAGGCCATTTTGTTCAAGGGCGTCTGTATCAGTTTTACTAAGTTGTGACCACCCAGGTACCTTGTGCACATTTGGGCGGCCCGTTTGTTGCTTGCTCCCTTATGCACGTTCGGGCGGCCTGTTTGTCATTTTCCCCCTTGTGGCATTGTTTTATCGGGCGCGCCATGTCGCGCCGTGTGAGGTGGCCCGATTGGGCATGTTCGGGTTAGGGCGTTTCGTTCGAGGGTGTCGGTATTAGTTTCGCTAAGTTGTGACCACCCAAGTTCCTTGTGCACGTTCAGGCGGCCCATTTTCTGTTTTCTCCCTTGTGGCATCATTCGGTCGGGTGCGCTGTGTGAGGTCGCCCGATCGAGTGCATTCAGGTCAGGTCGTTTCGTTAGAGGGCGCACGTATCATTTTTTCTAAGTTGTGACCGCCCGGGTGCCTTGTGCATGTTCGGGCGGCCTGTTTGCCGTTTACTCCCTTGACCCCCAAAAACCTAACCCCATTAGCCCCTAACTTCTAACCCCTAAAATCCTTAACTTCTCAATCCCCTAACCCCCTAAACCCCTAACCCATTTAACCCTCTAAACCCTAAACCTATAACCCCTTAACCCATAACCCATTTAACCCCCTAAACCTCTAAACCCCTAACCCATTTAACCCCTAAACTAGAAACCTCTAAACCCTTAACCCCTAACCCCTAACCCATTTAACCCCCTAAACCCTAAACCTATAAACCCTTAACCCCTAACCCCGTCAACCCTAAACCATTAAACCCTTAGCCCTAACCCCTTAAACCCTAATTCCTGACCCCTAACCCATATAATCCCCTAAAACCTAACCCCATTAGCCCCTAACTTCTAACCCCTAAAATCCTTAATGGCTAAATCCCCTAACCCCCTAAACCACTAACCTATTTAACCCCTAAACCCTAAACCTATAACCCCTTAACTCCTAACCCATTTAACCCCCTAAACCTCTAAACCCCTTACCCATTTAACCCCTAAACCATAAACCTCAAAAACCTTAACCCTTAACCCCTAACCCATTTAACCCCCTAAACCCCTAGTAAACCCCTAACCCATTTAACCCCCTAAACCCTAAACCAATAAACCCATAACCCCTAACCCCTTAAACCCAAAACCATTAAACCCATAACCCTAACCCCTTAAACCCTAATTCCAGACTCCTAACCCATCTAACCCCCTAAAACCTAACCCATTAGCCCCTAAACTCCTTAATAGCTAAATCCCATAAACCCCTAACCCATTTAACCCCCTAAACCTATAACCCCTTAACCCCTAACCATTAAACTTTAATTCCCAACCCCTAAACCCTAAACCTCTAACCCTTAACCCCTAACCCCTTAAATTTCTAAATCCACTAATCCCCTTAAACTGCTAAATCCATTTAACCCTAGCCCCATTAACCCGTAACGACTCCTAACCCCTAAAATCCTTAACTGCTAAATCCACTAACCCCCTAAACCTATAAAACCCTAACCCATTTAACCCCCTAAACCCCAAACATCTAACCCCTAAACCCCTTAACCCCTTATTCCCAACCCCTAACCCATTTAACCCCCTATACCCCTACACCCCTAACACATTTAACCCCCTAAACCCCTAACACATTTGAGGTTGGCCGTATCAAATTTGCTAATTTGTGACAACACAGGTGCCTTGTACACATTCGTGCGACCCATTTGTTGTTTTCTCCCTTGTGCCTTCGTTCAGTCTGACGCGCCGTGTCATTTAGTTTGAGGGCGCCCGCCCAAACACGTTCGGGTTGGGTCATTTCGGTTGAGTGCGCTCACCCAAACGCGTTCGGGTCGGCCCCCCTAAGCCCCTAATCCCTAATCCTTTAACTAATAACTCATTATTCGACCCCTAACCCCTAAATTCACCTAAATCCCCTAACCCTTAACCCCCAATTCCCTAAGCCCTCCAAATTCAAATTAGCTTTGAAGAAGTAATTTTTTTCCTACTTCTCGCTAATTCACTATATACTCAGATCATGAATGTGAGAAGGTTGTTTGTAGATTATATTATTATTGTATCAACAGTGTAATTATTTTTGTGTAGTTATATCTTTCTAGTCAAAAACCTCATCTTCAGAAATAATTTCTTGTCATTTTCAAAATTGACTACTTCATTGAGCACAACATGCAGCTTATCTATTAATTTTTTGAAACTAAGAGCTCCCTCTTTGGGGCAAGCTGCTTTTTGGGTGCTAACTCCACTATGTGCGGGGTTAATTAGCCCTATGCCTACAATGCTTACTGTTTGCATATCGGATTGTGTGGGGGTAGATAACTCGCAGCCATATCACATAGGCCCCATTCACTTATGAAGCTTCCCCAAACTCTGCCCCCAATTTGGTTGATATTTCTCATCTTGAAAATTTTGAATTTTCATTGATGATTGATTTTCCTCTCGCTCAAATGCAAAAGGAAAATGAATTTCATCTTTTTCCTCCATAATTTCCACATTCGACATCTATTGTAGCAATTCATCTATGCTCATCTGGAATCACCACAATTTGTACTTTTTTTTTGCAATGGATTCTTGATGTTGATCTCGACAAGATTTCTCCTCCTCAAAAAACATATCCTGGTTGTAAGCATGGTTGTGGTATGTTGATGTTCAGACGAAAACTACAACTTGTAGCCCTTGATCTACTAGGGGCCAATTACCTTGATATTAGCGGTGGTGTATTCATACTCCTTCTGAATAACCAATCAAGGGTCAAGTAAATTGACCAATATGTTGTCAAGTTTTATCTTATCCATCTCTAGGGTAAGCTGCTTTTCGGCTAACTCTACTACTTTTTATCTCAATTTTTCCAATTTCTTCCTTCTCTCATATGATACCTGAGCCTTTTCCTTTCTCTTCCATTCTAATTCCGTAATAGTGTCATAGTGATGCCAACCAAATTCTTTGGAAATCCTTCCTAGCAGACGATACTTGTGACCTGGCACCTAAACCCCCTAACCCCTAACCCCCAATCCCTAAACCCTTAGCCACTAAATCATTATGATCTCCCTAACCCCAATCCCTAATACCTTAAACACTACTAAATCATTACTCCCCTAACCCCTAAATGCACCTAGATCCCCTAACCCCTAAAACCTGCACTAACTCATTATTCTAGTCCTAACCCCTAGCCACTAAACCCTAAACCTCTAACCCCTAATCTCCTATTCATCGAACACCTAAGCCCCTAAAAACTATGCCATGAAAACCCTTCAAAAAATTCTTAAATGATGGGAATTCCTATTCAATATGCGTGAAGCTAGTCATGGAATGTGACAAGTCATCCAAGATACATCCAAATATTTGATTTGTGCCTTGGGGAATGTGAAATAATGGGTAAGATACAATCACTGGTGAGAAAATAATTGGTTCGAAACTATGTGGGAAAAATTCCAGTCAAGCTAAGGGATGGTGTGGCCTAGGTTGGATGCGATCCCTAGGTGATTTTGATGACTTAAAAGCCCTTGGTTCATGGCTACTCAAATCACATGTTAGGCATGCAACTCATCTCAAAACTCACATTACCTAAAAAAATAAAATTAATGGATTAATGCACAACTTATTTATTTCCTAGGCATATGTCTAGGTATGTTGACATAAATTATTTACTTATTCATTAGGAATAACATATAATGGTTCAATATATGGAACATTAGAACTTTAAATATGAATATTTGTATTTTCAAAAGTTTGCATAGGATTAGAATATGCACTAAAAAAATTGTGTGACATATCATTATGTATATTATTATTATCATTCATACAATACAACCCTCCTAGAGCCAAAATCGTTGACACGGTTGAATGACCATAAGAAATGTTTGGATGTTCTCCCCAATGAAAGTTCCCATTTTATGTATTGCAACATACAAATAACTTACATACTTTAGAAAATAAATTTATACTTCCTTAACTTTTCATTTTTTTGTACAATTTAGAATTGATTAGATATAATCTTATAAATAAAATACAATGGAGAAAATTAAAACCCCTTAGCATTCTTCTTCACAAGGGTGTTTGATTTGAACATTGTTCCTAATCGAGAAACTAGGATATGATTTTTTTCTTAAAATTTATTTTAAAAAGTAGATTTATTTTAGAATTAAGACTATGTGAAACCAAATTTTAAATTTTATACCTATTCAAATTTTTTTTCCTGCTCCACTTGTTCCACCTATTCAAATTTTCTTAATCGACCTATTCAATTTTTTTTCCCGCTCTGATTGTTCGACCTTTATGCCTTCTTTCCCATGATTCCATTCTTCCCTATGATGCTTGCTTTTTTCCAGATTCTTACAGAAGCATGGATGCTCTGAAACCCTAAAGCGGCCACAGTCCATTAACGGCTCGAAAGCCATAGTAGTTGGTGGAGATATTTCTATTTTTGCCGATGTTCAGAAATCTGTGGGAGATTTGAAGAGAAATCGATCGTGGAAGAATGCTCTCTTCTTCTGGAAGAATCAGATTGGTATTTCCCTTGTTTTACCCCATTCAAATTCACTATTTTTTCTTCTACGCTATATTGGTTATGAGATATAGATGGTTGTAGGTCTGAATTTCTGCACTCCATCTTTTGTGGGTATGTTCAAATTATAGGGATATGGATTCTTCTCCTTTGAACTAACCCAATAAAATCTAAGGCTGTAGGCGAATTGAGGGAGAATTTTAGAATATAGCGAGGAACAGAACACAACAAAAGGGTTTTAAATTATTGTGGCACTTCAATGGCCACTGCAGTAGCAGGACAATGTGGTTCAACCCTAATAAGAAGGAGAGGGGGATAGATCTTGTCTTCTTCAAGTTCCACCTATATCAATGGAGGCATGAAAATTGAGTTTCGGGTCCCTCTACCAATGCAGGGTTCTGCTATGACCAGAGCACCCCAGCTAATTCTATCCATGGCGCCCAAAAAGAAGGTACTCCTGTTATCCTCCAAAGTTGGCTTAGATTGGCTTAGATTTATATGTCTAGTGTCATTTTGTGCATTTGGTGTAACAATGCACCCACTCTCTCTCTATTTTCTAATGGAAATCTCATGGAGAAACATCCAGGTTCTTCCCTACATTTCACAAATGGTACTCAGTGTAAATCTGTTGTCGCTGATTGTCGTGCCTGTCCCTGTTAGGTCATCTATTTAGTCACTTACCAAAGGCAGCAAGCCCAAGGCATTGACCCTGAGACCTCATACATAAAACTCAAATCACCACTCAAACTACTTGAGTTACACCATTTAAACATTTCATCTGACCAATAAGAACTTAAGCAAGCTCGTTGAGTTTTTAAATGTTTGGAACTATCTCATATGATCCTTAAGCACTTAAGGAAGAGTTAGATTGTTTATACCTTGCCAATCTTAACCGACCAATGAAGGGCAAGCTTATCAAAAGCAGGATTGGAGGGGAAGGATAACAACTCTTCCTCTTAACCACCTAGGGTGGACCCAATTGACATCTCTATATAATGCAATGATAAAACCTTATGCTCAATGCGTGTTCATAGTTGAGGCTTGTGTTTATGTTGTTTGGCGGGTTATGTGTCTGTCTGTCTACACCGTTAACTTATACAAATAATCCAAAAAGCTTGGTATAACTCTAGGGTCAATATAATAAAATTTCCATTTGATTATATTTTTGGTTGTAAACTCCTAATGGCATGTTTTGAAAACAAGCTCTACTGAATTTTCTTAAGAATCACATGTAGGCCCAAACTGCTATAAATCTAGATGCATTGTTTTTCAAATTTTCACTATACATTGCCAATAGAACCCAACATTAGGTTCTATTGGAATTTTATTGATAAAAGTGAGTGCCTCTTTCATGTGCCCAACTCAACCAAGAAGATCAACTGTGCAAGCACAGTGTTCCAGGGTACTAACATCTGCAAAATAACCATACTAATAAAACCCTGCCTCTGACCACAATTCTTTGACACAATAGACAAACTATACATCTGTAGCATAACCATACTAATAAAACCCTGCCTCTGACCACAATTATTTGACAAAAATATTATACACCAACAACAATAATACTTTAGGTTATTAATAGCATCAAACCTTATGCAACAAACCCTTGACTCAATACATTTGTGATAATTTACACCAACAGTATACATAGATCAGTTTTACTTTTCATAA
Source organism: Pinus albicaulis (assembly GCA_034641835.2). Taxonomy (NCBI): domain Eukaryota; kingdom Viridiplantae; phylum Streptophyta; class Pinopsida; order Pinales; family Pinaceae; genus Pinus; species Pinus albicaulis. The sequence goes on along the minus strand of CM076579.1, from coordinate 1,538,327,039 downwards.
CCGCTAGTTACATCATGCTTTCTTAGTCCTTTGTCATACAACTCATTCTTTGCTTCACATGGCATATATTATGGTAGTGGGATTCTTATTGATAGTCTCTCTCCGCCATACTAGAAAAAACCTTGACAAAACTTTAGACACGTCTTCAAAAACATGAAAAATAACTCATGATAATACATGTAGATCCTCATACAATATCATGCCATATTTTCTTTGCTTCAGTCCATTGCGTTTATGCTAAAACACCATAGTTAATGTACTAGTCATAAGTACAACTGGCTTTTCAAGGCACAAGTTTAAAATCCTCAAATTGCAACAATGTCAACTCATTTTTTGTGTGGGTTTGGTGGATTGAGGATGGAAGTTAATTGGAAAGAATTCAATTTCTTAAAAACATCCAAACCCAACTAGCTTTACACAATTTTGGTGATAAACATTACTATAGATCAATTGATACTGGTTTTTGTGTGGGTTTTGTAGATTGAGGATGAAAATTAATTTAAAAAAATTCAATTTCGCAAAAACATCCAAACTTAACTATCCTCACACAATCCTGGTGATAAACATCACTGTAGGTCAATTGATATTGGTTTTTTTGTGAGTTTGGTAGATTAAAAATGGAAGTTAATTTGAAAGAATTCAATTTCGCAAAAACATCCAAACTCAACTATCCTCTCACACAATCCTGGTAATAAAAATCACTGTAAATCAATTGATACTTATATACCTCAATAGTTACTTTATATTACTTCTTGATACTTATATACTTCAATTATTACTTTATATTACTTCATCCATTCAATATAAGAAAAAAAAAACTCTGTAATTATTCATTCATTCAATATAAGGAAAAAAACTCTGTAATTCTATAGTTGCTCCGATGATTGAAAATTTATGATGACACTTCAGAATAGCAGCTGGAATGTATCAAATCATACTCATATACATTAAGTAAGAAAAGAAGCTCCTCCTAGACAAATTCTCAAAAAATTTGAGGTTAAAATACCTGAGTAAATCCTTTTATAGTTGTACAATACCTGTATCGCTTACAATTACAGATGATTGTCGAGCAACAGATGTGTTAAAAAATTTCATGGATAAATTTACCATAGTCCAATAGTAAATCTCCATTGAGATGCTTTAATCCCTTGAAATCCATCGCCTGCCACGGATCTCATACCGACCATGTCCTTATTCACTGCTTTCTCCGCCACTGTCAGCACTTACATTCCCGAAAGAAATTTTGTGTTTCCTGCTTCTACCTATCCCACTATCACTGATGCTCCCCATCAAAAGTGGATCATCTATTCCATGAATTACTCTGTTGACTGAATTTGAAGAAGAAACATAACTGTCATCCTTTGTATGCCTTCTCTCTTTCTCGTGCCATTTTCTATTTTGGTGGATTTGATGAAATCTTTCATTAATCTGTGTAAAGCCTTTTTTGACGAGTTCTACTGCATGTGAGACTGTAAATTTCACATCTTTGACAATATGCAAACACAATTAATGATTATATATGAAACTAGATTAGGAAATACTACATTCAACTTCTTGAAGAGTAAGGCCTTAATACTACAAAACATAATCTTTTGTGACAATTCAAAAATAAAAATCCTAAAAATCATGTACAAATTACATATTCACCACCTCCAAACACCACATCGCGGACACTCTCTCTAAATGTCATTCCCCCTCCTTCCTCAATGTATGGTTGAGGAAGCCGCATCTTTGTTGGGCATTCACTATCTTTTACCTCTTCAAGATCTAAAGGTGAGTCGATAGAGGCATAGTCTGCCATGATAGCAACACTTCCAATACACCTGTCTCCCATAAGTTCATATGGTCTCTCAGGAAAAACATAAAGGTGAACAACAGCAGCAACACCCATCTGTGCTGAAAGAAATTTGATGAATGCATCAAATTGCAGAATCATACAATATACAATACTCATTTATATCATCTCACTTATTCATGTGGTTATTTGATAAAAACCCAAGGGCACTTCTAAATAATAAGAGTTTGAGAGTAACTTTAATTCTTTTTTAAATATTTTTATCAAGGCGTCGAAAGACCGGCGCTTTAGACATCGGAAGAACGACATTTCATAAGCGTCAGAAGAAATTTGCACCGGAAGAGCGACGGTTCTTTTTTTAAATATTTTTACTTTTACGTCATAAAAGCAATGTTTTATAAGCGTTGGAAGAGCGATGCTTTAAAATTTGGAAAACATGTCGTCAGAATTGTGATAGTCATGTGAAAAATTGATAAACTTCGAAAGACCGACGCTTTAAACGTCGAAAGACATATCGTTGGAATTGCGACAGTAGTGTGAAAAATTGATAAACGTCGAAAGACCGACACTTTGAAAAACTTGATAAGCGTCAGAAGACCGATAGTTTGGAAAAAAATCAGAAGAGCGACGGTGTGGAAAACGACGGAAGAGTGACAGTTTGGAAAACGTCGAAAGAGCAACGATTTGGAGAACCTAAGAAGAGCGACAGTTTAAAAAACATCGAAAGAGCGACAGTTTGGAAAACGTAGGAAATAGTGTTGCTATTTTGACACTTTATTGAAGTGTCAGAATTGCGACATAATGGCTAACCATGTTTTTCCCTGCCTCAAACTGTCGCTCTCACGATGCCTATGTGTCGGAATAGCGACGAATTGGCTGTTGGAAATTGGGCCAAATGTGCTAGTGATGGAATATTCTAGGGAATATTCTCGAAATATTTTTTGGAATATTATTTTTTTAATATTTCCAGAGTCAAAAGTCAACTCTAGTCAACTATATTTATGAAGGATACTAGAGACTTCAAACTTGCATAACTTTCACACACAACATCGTATTTGTCGTTTGTGGCACCAAAATTGAAGCGATGAAGCATATATGGTTGTTTAGGTTACAACCAATTCTGAGCACTTCCATTTTTGAGAATTTTTTCAACTTGGACTTGAGCTCCTGATCACACCTCCCAAATGGGAACCTTTTGGACCCCAAAAGCTCACTGAAATACTGAAACTGATATGTACAACAACTAAGAGTACTACACCCTCTTCTCTTAAGTCTCAAAACACTTGCCCTGCATGGATAATGACTTTGAACCACTACTATAAAGAAATTCACACTTCCCTTCCTCGATGCTTGTCCTCCTACCAAGAGTTGCCTTTCTTGCACTCACTTAGAAAATTTCTGGCGAGAAAAGTTGTAGAAGGAATCTGAACATCACTGCCTTAATAAATGATCCAAGGTGGCTCATACATAAGTCGTGCAACATGTGAAATCAACATCAAGTCGTCATAAAATGCACTATATAATTGACATAAAATCAATGTAAAAAGTGTGCAACACAATCGACACAAGTCGACAAACATGTGCGACACAATCGACACAAGTTGATAAACAAAATGATACATCTTGACAAACACATGTGCATGTATCAATTTATAATGAACCTATTTACAGTTCGTTATTTACACATACAACTTCCATGCACATGTACACCTTCAACTCTTCCTTTCAAGTACCAACAAGTACATAATCCCAAAACATGTGGGTGACTATAAGAGGACTAAAAGATATTGCTGCAATATAAGTGAGTATCATACTCCTCTTTCACACCTCCATGGCAAAATTTTGCAACAACAAAGAAATTCCTTCAACTGAACAACATTTATGTGCAATCTTGCAACAAATTTTTCAGCAGAAATGCATGCATAAAACCGAAATATGCATGTACAAAGGAGTATTTCTTACTGTGTTAAGCATTCCATCCACTTCTTTCCAAGCCACCTCCATGGCGACTTTTGCGGTTGTGACACTTCTTCATGTGAATCTTCCATTTTCACATCAATAATAGAATCCATAGTTCCACTTGTGCCAATATTTTTTTCCTCTTGCTGCATGTGCTTTGGACGACCAGTTGGATGCAAAGTCCAACAATGAGAGACATCATGTTCCTTCTTTTGGCAAAATGTCCAAAACTTATGCACCTTCTTTGAAAGTTGTCTTTGTCTCATCTGCTTCCTGTATGCTTTCTTCTTCATCCAAAATCTCGAAACATGATGATTAAATTGACCACAAAATGTACAAAAAAAATTTCTTCCATTTAAGCATGTAAAATTATCATGCTTTACAGAAACACAATCAAATTGATCATGTGAAGATTCATACCTCTTGTGCTGCTTTGAATGTTCATCCTTTTTGTCTTCATGAGAAGATGAACTAGTAGAGGCTACAGCTTTCATTTTCTAACTAACATCACCATTTTTGTCTTGAAAACTGTCTGAACTTGCATGCATGCCATAAGCTACATGTCTACCCTCTTCTTGCTGCAACAAAGGCTTAAAGCAATGGCAATCATCTTTGAAACAAATTTGACATATTTTCATCTTAGAACTTGGAATAAAGGTTCTCTTTAAATTAGCATCACATGCCTTCAAATATTTGGAATCTTCGCCATTAAACTGCACATAACCAAGACCAATATTCTTGGGTCGTTGCTCAACAAGAACAGGTTCAACCATGCCTTGTGCATGCTTACCTAACCCCTTGCCTTCATCGCCCATTTTAATCATTAATTTGGACCCTATTCCCTTTGTATGTTTTTCAAAAGAACCAATACACCTTTCTAAAGAGGAAACTGAAGACAAGTTAGAATGGATTCCTCATGTATTTTCTTGGTCAAAACCTCTTGGGCTTGATGGAGTTGCCTCTCCATATCATGCAATTTTTGAAGAATCTCTTCCTACTCTTCCTTCATGGCAAAAAATTGTTCACAAAGTTCAGTACTTTCTCTTTTTTCGTCAAACAAAGTCTGTACCATATCCTTCAATATAATAAAGTCATGCTTCATATCATCATTGAAGAATATTTTGGAGGAAACTTCACTTGTAGAATTTTTCATTATGATGTTAATGAAAAAATTAACTTCAACAAAGTTCTCAAAGCTTTTCAAAACAAATGACAAAGATTTTTTAACCAAATGGTTGTAAAGACCAACTCTTATTCAAGAAACCAAACAATAACAAACTTCAAAAGCTTCTTAACAACAATCGTCAAGAGGGTTTGTGTTCCAATGGAGACCTTAAGGTACTTTTGGGGTAAGGAAGAAGCCTTCAGCCCTTACTTCCTTTTTGTTCTCTCCAAGATTTAGCTAATCAATATCTATCCCAAAAACTCAAGAAAACTCAAACCAAAATAAGTTTTCAAACAGTAAAACAGTCAATATTTTACACTTTTTAAACACCTTTTCTGGAAAACATGTTTATGGCTACTTCTTATCTCTTAAACTTCAGCCATGTAAGCCTAAAAAACCTACAACAAATGCTACCCCAAAATGGCTAAACACTGCTTGCAAGGGTTCTAATGCAGTCTTTCAAACAAATCCTTTTGCACAAGAACAAAGTAGAGAGAAACACTAGCTCTCCTAATGCTCAAAAACACTAGCTCTGATACCATCTGATCTGAAAATGGAAGTATTTGTAAATGCTGTGCAAAGTATCCATTTCCATTTTATTATGTGTGCAAAGTATTCTCCATGTCTTGCAAATTAAACAAAGTGTTTTTGATAAGGTTTCTGAGTTTTATGTGTGAGAGAATGTTAATTAAATTTACTGTTTAACTTCTTAAATCAGAAATACACAGCAGATAAAATTCACCATAACATAACACAACAACATGATGAGGCAGTTCAACCCTCCTGGGCTACATCTGTCGGGTCCAAAGCTCCCAATGGGCATGTCCTTTCTCTATTAAGTTGCTTAAAATGGTTATACAGAGAAAAATATGCCTAAACAGGTGAAACCAGATGTGAAATTAACTTTAGAAGACAAAAATAAGCTAAAAATGGCTTTTGTTTCACCTTAAATAGTGAAGTACAGCCCAAAACAGCTCCATTTCCATAAGGGCCGTTATGGCTCTCCAAGCTTCCCTAAAGAAAAAATGGTTGTAGAACACCTCTGTTCAATCTGAAACCTATCCCAAACACTCTATAATGTTGAAGAAAGCCAAAATTGATTAAAATTTTGTCCAAATTGGATCAATATTGAGAAATTTATGATGCAAACAAATTTTTTCCCAATGTCAATTAACAACCCCACTAATTGTGAGCTAACTCCAGATAGGAGCGCTAAACTGGCATAATCCTTGAATTTAGTGGAACGCACCCTAAATAGGTAGAACCAAAAAAAGTTGCATTAAATGTTGGAGGTTGGCGTTAAATTTAAAGTGAGGCACTGGCCACATGAGGCAACGGTTTTGGAAACCATTAACAACCATTATATTTAAAGCGTAACATCAAATATCAAATCCGCGTTCATATGCGCTCTTTACATAAACCATTAATCTACTGGCGAACAAAATTGATGTTGGACCCCTGGTCACAAAGGTTTGGTCATGTCGGATGGGGGGCTAGCCCTTTTAACCTCCTCCCAAAACCAAATGAAATGTTAAATATGTAACGGTTTCCCATAGAGTTAAGAAACACCCCCGTGGCACAATGGTAGAGCACTCTGTTGTTCAGCATGAGGTCCAGGGTTCAAATCCCATTAACGCCAAAAAAATTTCTATGCCAATTTCTCCACATCTTGGGGCCACGTGGCGACCTTCGGGCCTGCCACGTCGCAGCCCATGATTGGCCCACCAAAATAAAAGTCAACCATCCATCAAATAAGAATTCGCCACTTTTCTGCTTCTGATTTACCCTAGATGGAATATTCCAGGGAATATTACAAGGAATATTCTTGGAATATTCTTTGGAATATTCTTTTTTTAATATTTCCAAGTCAAAAGTCAACTTTGGTTAACTGGATTTTTAAAGGATACTGGAGACTTCAAACTTGCATAAATTTCACATACGACGTCGGATTTGAGTGCCATTCATGGCGCTAGAATTGCAGCAACGAGGCCTATCTGGTCATTTAGGTTGAAACCAATTCTGAGCACTTCCGTTTTTTAGCATTTTTTCAACTTGGGCCTGAGCTTCTGATCACACCTCCCAAATGGGAAGCTTTTGGACCCTAAAAGCTCACTGAAATACTGAAACTGATCTGTACAAAAATTGAGAGTACTGCACCCTCTTCTCTTTAGTCTCAAAACACTTGCCCTGCATGGATAATTACTTTGAACCACTACTAGAAAGCAATTCACACTTACCTTCCTCGATGCTTGTCCTCCTGTCAAGAGCTGCCTTTCTTGCACTCACTTAGAAAATTTCTCGCCATAAAATTTGCTGAAGGAATCTGAATATCGCTGCCTTGATCAATGGTCCAAGGTGGCTCATACATAAGTCGTGCAACATGCGACATCATCAACAAGTCGTCATAAAATGTGCTATAAAATTGACACAAAATTAATGTAAAAAGTGTGCAACACAATTGACACAAGTCAAAAAACATGTGTGACACAATCGACACAAGTCGATAAACAACATGATACATCTTGACAAACACATGTGCATGTATCAATGTATAATGAACCTATTTACAGTTCGCTATTTACACATACAACTTCCATGCACATGTACACCTTAAACTCTTCCTTTCAAGCACCAACAAGTACATAATCCCAAAAATATGTTGGTGACTATAAGAGCTGAACTAAAAGATATTGTTGCAATATAAGTGAGTATCATACTCCTCTTTCACACCACCATGGCGAAATTTTGCAAAAACAACGAAATTCCTTCAACTGAACCGCATTTATGTGCAATATTGCATCAAAATTTTCAAAAGAAATACATGCATACAACCAAAATGTGCATGTACAAAGGAGTATTTCTTACCGTGTTAAGAAGTCCATCCACTTCTTTCCAAGCCACCTCCATGGCGACTTTTGTGGTTGCAACACTTCTTCGTGTGAATCTTCCATTTTCACATCGATAATGGAATCCATAGTTCCACTTGTGCCAATATTTCTGTCCTCTTGCTGCATGTGCTTTGGAAAACCAGTTGGATGCAAAGTCCAACAATGAGAGACATCATGTCCCTTCTTTTGGAAAAATTTGCAAAACTTATGCACCTTCTTTGAAAGTTGTCTTTGTCTCATCTGCTTCATGTATGCTTTCTTCTTCATCCAGCATCTCAAAACATGATGATTAAATTGACCACAAAATGTACAACAAAACTTTCTTCCATTTAAGCATGTAAAATTATTGTGCTTTGTAGAAACATAATCAAATTGTTCATGAGAATATTTATACCTCTTGTGCTGCTTCAAATGTTCATCCTTTTTTTCTTCATTAGAAGATGAACTAGTAGAGGCTACAACTTTCATTTTCTAAATAACATCACCATTTTTGTCTTGAAAACTATCTGAACTTGCATGCATGCCATAAGCTGCATGTATACCCTCTTCTTGCTGCAACAAAGGCTTAAAGCAATGGCAATCATCTTTGAAACAAATTTGACATATTTGCATCTTAGAACTTGGAATAAAGGTTCTCTTTAAATTAGCATCACATGCCTTCAAAGATTTGGAATCTTCACCATTAAACTGCACATAAACAAGACCAATATTCTTGGGCCATTCCTCAACAAGAACAGGTTCAACCATGCCTTGTGCATGATTACCCAACCCCTTGCCTTCATAGCCCATTTTAATCATTAATTTGGACCCTATTCCCTTTGTATGTTTTTCAAAATAACCAACACATCTTTCTAAAGCGGAAACTGAAGACAAGTTAGAATGGATTACCTCTTCCTCATGTATTTTCTTGGTCAAAACCTCTTGGGCTTGATGTAGTTGCCTCTCCATATCATGCAATTTTTGAAGAATCTCTTCCTTCTCTTCCTTCATGGAAAACAACTATTCACAAATTTCGATACTTTCTCTTTTGTCCTCAAACAAAGTCTGTACCATATCCTTCAATATAATAAAGTCATGCTTCATATAATCATTGAAGAATCTTGTGAAGGAGGAAACTTCACTTGTAGAAGTTGTCATTATGATGTTAATGAGCAAATTAACTTCAAAAAAGTTCTCAAAGCTTTGCAAAACAAATGACAAATCATTTTTAACCAAATGGCTGTAAATACCAACTCTTATTCAAGCAACCAAAAAATAACCAACTTCAAAATCTTCTTAGCAACAATCGTCAAGAGGGTTTGTGTTCCAATGGAGACCTTAAGGTAATTTTGGGGTAAGGAAGAAGCCTTCAACCCTTAATTCCTTTTTTGTTCTCTCCAAGATTTAGCTAATCAGTAGCTATCCCCAAAATTCAAGCAAACTCAAACCACAATAAGTTTGCAAATAGTAAAACAATCAATATTTTACATTGTTTAAACACATTTTCTTGAAAACATGTTTATGGCTACTTCTTATCTCTTAAAATTCAGCCAAGTAAGCCTCAAAAACCTACAACAAATTCTACCCCAAAATGGCTAAACACTGCTTGCAAGGGTTCTAATGCAGTCTTTCAAACAAATCCTTTTGCACAAGAACAAAATAGAGAGAAACACTAGCTCTCCTAATGTTAAAAAACACTAGCTCTGATACAATCTGATCTGAAAATGGAAGTATTTGTAAATTATGTTCAAAGTATCCATTTCCATTTAATTATGTGTGCAAAGTATTCTCCATGTCTTGCAAGTTAAACAAAGTGTTTTTGATAAGGTTTCTGAGTCTTATGTGTGAGGAATGTTAATTAAATTTAATTTTTAGCATCTTAAATCATAAATACATAGCAGATAAACTTCACCATAACATAACACAGCAACATGATGAGGTATTTCACCCCTCTTGGGCTACATTTGCCAAGTCCAAGGCTCCCAATGGGCATGTCCTTGCTCTTTTAAGTTGCTTAAAATGGTTATACAGAGAAAAATATTCCTAAACAGTAAAAACCAGCTGTGAAATTGACTTCAGAAGACAGAAATAAGCTAAAAATGGCTTTTTTTTCACCTTAAACAGTGAAGTACAACCCAAAACAACTCCATTTCCCTGATGTCCCTAATGGCTCTCCAAGATTACCTGAAGAAAAAATGGATATAGAACACCTCTGTTCACTCTAAAACCTATCCCAAACACTCCAGAATGCTGAAGAAATCCAAAATTGACTAACATTTCGTCCAAATTGGATCAATATTGAGAAAGTTATGATGAAAACAAATTTTTAACCAATGTCAATTGAAAACCCCACTATTCGTGGGCTAACTCCATATAGGAGCGCTAAACTGGCACAATCCCAAAATTTAGTGGAACATGCCCTAAATAGGTAGAACCACAAACAATTGCATTAAATGTTAGAGGTTGGTGTTAAATTTAAAGTGGGGCGCTGGCCACATGAGGCAACGGTTTCGGAAACCATTAACAACTGTTGTATTTAAACCGTAACATAAAATATCAAATCCACATTCACATGCGCTCTTTTCATAAACCATTAATCTACTGGTGGATAGAATTGATGCCATGCCCCTAGTCACAAAGGTTTGGTCACGTTGGATGCGGGGCTAGCCCTTTTGACCTCCACCCAAAACCAAATGAAATGTTAAATATGTAACGGTTTCCCATAGAGTTAACAAACACCCCCGTGGCTCAAGGGTAGAGTGCTCCGTTGTTTGGCATGAGGTCTAGGGTTCAAATCCCATTAACGCTAAAAAATTTTCTATGCCAATTTCTCCACAGCCTAGGGCCACGTGGTAGCCCATGATTGGCCCGCCAAAATAAAAGTCAACCATCCATCAAATAAGAATTTGCCACTTGTCTACTTCTGATTCGCCTCAAATGGAATATTCCATGGAATATTCCAAGGAATATTCTTAGAATATTATTTTTTAATATTTCCAAAGTCAAAATTCAACTTTGGTCAACTGGATTTTTGAAGGATACTGGAGACTTCAAACATGCATAACTTTCACATACGATGTCGGATTTGAGTGTCATTCGCAGCGCCAGAAGCGCAACGACGAGGCCTATTCGATCGTTCAAGTTGTACCCAATTCTGAGCACTTCCATTTTTGAGAATTTTTTCAACTTGGACCTAAGTTCTTGATCATTTATACACCTGGAGATTACTTTTTTAAGGCAAAGTCAAAATATGGAAAATGCACAGTTTTCCATAGTTTCGTAGCGTTTCTTAGGCTTAAAGCGAGGAAAACTCTACGAAAACACATGTAGCTGTATTTTTGTCTTTAAAACCACTTTTTTTGGCTTTAAAGGAGATTAAATGGTAGTGATGAGGTATCAGGTCATGGTGGACACCTTGGAATAGCCATAGAGTAGAAATTTTGAGTGCAAAAGCTATTTTTGGATGCTACGAAAGCACACTATGAAACTGCCCTATTTTGTAGTGAGCTGTTTTTTAAGGTTTCTGAGCAAATGAAAAAGTATTTCGGAAATCTGAAAGAGGTTTTTCTTCAGCACAGGTCTATCTAAAAAAAATCCTCTCAATTTATGCAAAGCCATTAGGGTTTGGAAATTACACACTCATCTTTGAAGCCTATTGTTTCAAAATTTTCACTAACGATATTTATGAGAACATTGTAAAAATTCGACTTGGAGGAGGTCCAACTCAACATCCACGTGACATAATGACACATCAACACTCTAGTACACTCATAAAATTAGCTGGTTGCAGTTGATAAGGGTTATTAAATAGATTTTTTGAACTATTAATGAAAGAAGAGTCCTTTTTGTATTCAAACTCTACAAAACAGAAATATCCCTAGGAAGTATCCAAGTGATGGAATCATTTTGAAATAGGTCTCTAAGATGGGAATTCAAATCTAGCAAGGTGGAATATCATTTGTATGAGTCCTCATTCTATAAAGGAGAGAGTTTTAGAGTTAGAAGGGGTTGGGAGATGTTATGAAGGCACTACTCTTGTAATATTTGTCTATCAACAATATACAGTTGCAACAATGTATTTCAGACCTGATATTCATCTATGTGTTCTTATGTAGGTTTCTTATATCAACCTTTTAATTTCTCTCCAATTTTCTAGTTGTATGATCACTTGGAATTCATGATTACATGCTCCAACTTCCATTTATACACCTAGTCTGTTGTTTTGTCATGTTTTATTAGTTTGCTTATGTATAATCACTTGGAAGTCATGGTGACATGCTCCAACTTCCTGTATGCATATGGCTTGTTGTTCTATCCTTCATGTGTGGTTTTATAAGAACACAATTTCCTCAGCTTCCATGAGATAGATTTCCTTGTGAATTAGTTTTCATATTGACTCCATAAGCCCAATGGTAGTAAACCTTATACATCTTTCTCCTGCACAAAAACACATTCAATCCAATTCAAACTTAGCCATATACTTTCAAGTTGTTCATTGAATATCCATTATCCTTTTGAGAGAGCCCTCTCAGACTGGAAAGGCTAATTTCCAGTTACAAGTAGTTTGAAATAGTTACTCCAAGTTGACCATTGAAGCAGCCCAACACTCAATTTGGTGATAACAAATACTTAGCCATTATGTCTGGATATGAAGAGACTCATGAACATTATGAAGAAGAGGATGTTAAGAGAGACTTCAAAGAGATGCAAAGAATGGTTAAAATCATGTATGAAGCTTTCATGGCAAAAAGAGCTGGAGAAGGTTCAAAGCTTCCACATGGAGAGGGATCTTCAAACAATAAGAAGGATGAAGAAAAGAGCTCAAAAGGTAGTGGAGGAAAACCACCACCATCTCAAGGTAGTGGAGAAATTCTTCCTCCATCTCCACCATCTTCATCATTCTCATCATCCCCATATGCATCATCTTCCACTTCCACCTCAAAGACCACTCACACTCACTCAAAAGCCACAAAAGGGAAGACTCCATTACTAAAATTGGACATTAAATTTGAACTACCCATGTACAATGGTGAGGTAAACACAGAGAATCTTGAAAAATGGATACATCAATTAGAGGTGTATTGTAGAATTCAAAACCTTCATGAAGACGGCATAAATAACCAATTGGCTTCATTGAGGCTAGAAGGAGCTGCACTAGTCTAGTGGGAAGCAAAGATTCAAGATGAAATGCGAATCCATGGTAATATATCCATCACTTGGGTTGAGTTTATTTTTTCCATTAAAAGATAGTTTTATCCTTTAGCTTACATGAAAAAATCTATTATGAGTTGGCAAAGTTTTAGGCAGCTCAAGGGTCAAACAATTCAAGATTATACCCAGGAGTTTAGAAAGAGAGATTTTTTGTTAGGAGTAAATTTGAAGCATACTATTCTTATGTTTAACCCAAGAAGTTTAGATGAAGTTTGTGTAAAAGCCACACACTTAGAGGCAAGGGGAAAACAAGGCATAGAGGAGGAGGAAAGTGAGAGTAAAGGGAAAGGAAAGTTTTATGGAAGAGCAAAAATAAATAGTTTTGTAAAAAAAGAGAAGCAAAAAATCACATGAAAAAATTGTTCAAAGATTGGCCATGATGATGACCATTGTTGGCGACTTCATCCAAAATTGAAACCAAACAGATTGAAAGCCAAAGAGAAAGGGAAAATTGTTGCTATAGCTTAACAAGACTTAGGGTCAGATTTAGGAGATGAGACAAAAATTACATCATGGGTTTTAAAGGTAAACATGTTGCAAGCACTAGTTCTTCAAATTTTTCAAATGATACTCATGATGGGGATACAATAATATAAACTTTCCACATTAGAGTTGTCTCTAAACATACCAATATTGATACACTTTTTGATAGTGGGTCACAAGCTAACTTTATTTCCAAAGATTTGGTTAAGAAACTAGGCCTAGAAACAAATAGATATCCAAGACCATATCCTTTGGGTTGGATTTGTAAGGATACAAACTTGCAGGTTTCAAGGAAGTGCTTACTAAGATTTTCCATTAACTCAAAATTTCTTGATGAAGTTGAACTTGATGTGGTGCCACTTGAAATATTAGGTATTGTATTGGGAAGTCCTTATCTGTATGATAGGAAATTTGTATTTCATCGCCATGAGAACAAGTACCACTTGTTTAAGTATGGTATTGAGTACATAATTAGAGCACATAAGAAGAAGACAAGTTTGTCTCTTATGCATGCAAGTGAAATGAAGAGGACATTGAATGCAAGTCAGAACTTGACATTGTTGATGATCAAACAAAGAGATGTATTGAATCACACTTTTCATAAGGATGCTTATGCTTGTAATGAGTTTTTTTAGGATGATAACAGATTGCCTTTGAAAGAAGGTGAAAAAAATTTGCAGCTGTCAAAAGTAGTGTTGAGAAGTGTTGGAAACAAGATGCAAGTGTAAGAGGGTGCAAAGGTCAAAGAGAAAGTGACAAAGAAGTTTGGAAAAGAAGGCATGGGTTCCACAAATTTTGGTTTATGGTTTCAAAAAGGTACATGGCAATGGCGAAGAAACTTGGTCAAGAGTAGATGCAAGTATAAAGCGAGATCAGCTAGAAATTGCCATGGTGACAGTATGCAAGGTGAGAAAGTTTCTAAGTTTTATTTTATTGTTGACCAAGGTAGGAACAATATGGTTTCTGAAAAAATAGATTGTTGTTTTGCAAATTCAGAAATATTGCAGCATGATGGTGTCAATGACAGCAAGAGAAGGTCGTAAGAATCGAGGAAAAATATGACTTTTTATGAAAAGCTCCAAATGATAAAATTGGGAAAATTTCAATGGATAGAGACTGGAAGGGTGAGGGAACAATCCCCTCATCCACATAATCAGTAATCAAGAGAGCTTTTGGAGTCCAAATGGCTTCTAGTTGGGAGGAATGATCAGGTGCTCAGTCTTTAGCTCAAAAATAAAATATTTCGGAATTTTTCGAAACTAGGACGACGGCGTAGAGCTCGTCACCAGGATTCCAACGCAACTCGTTTCATCAAAATCCGAGTTCATATGAGTAAGTTATGGCCCACTGTCTGTTTTCTTAAATAACTAAAAAAGTTGCAGAATTGTGACAAGTTGCTGACATGGAAGCCCAATCAGCAAAAATCAATCTTCTGGGAATATTCTTCAAGTTTATGCCAATGAGGTTGTGATAGGTGGCACTTTCTAATTCGCAAGTTTGGTCTATGTGGGTGAAATTCTCCTAATAATTATATGGTGGAGTTATATTTTATTTATTTATTTAATTTTGATGTAATATCTATATGTATATGTATATGTATATGTATATGTATATATATATATATATATATCTATATATATATATATATATATATATATATATATATATATATATATATATATATATATATATATATATATATATATGTATGTATATATATATATATGTGTATATATATATACACACATATATATACACATATATATATACATATACATATATATATATATATGTATATATATATGTGTATATATATGTGTGTATATATATATACACATATATATATACATACATATATATATATATATATATATATATATACATATACATATATATATATATATATATATATATATACATATATATATATATATATATATATATACACACACACACACACATACATATATATATATATATAGACATATTATATATTATATATATTAAATATTATGTTATATTTAAATTTTAAATTTAATCAAATCCACATTCTGAAATAATCCAAAGGTCCGTTAAATCATGCCAAGAGGCATCATATGGTTGAAATAATATGGTTCAATATTCGCATATGGTCCGTTGCAATATATTAATATATGCGCAAAAGTTTTTTGTAAAGGGGAGTAGGGTCTGGTTTGAACCCCGAACCTTCGCCCCACAAAGCCACCTGCTAACCAATATGTCATGGCACTGCCATTTGAATATCAATGCCAACAATGTTTATTTAAACCCTTATACATGGGATCGACGCAGTGTGGAGGGGCTTGCTCGCGGCCAACCCCTCCACCATGTGACCTTTACAATACGACCAAGCACCGAGGGCTAGCGCTAATTGCACTTAGCGCTAAGCTTAAACATAATGAAAATCGTTTAACATCAATTAAGCGTGATTAACTTGGCGGAGATTCTAGAGGCGCCCCTAAATCTGGATATGGTTCCAAATTTAGTGGAGTTATCTGGCAGATATCTAATTTTAGTGGTGGAAAACTAGGGGAATTTGTTTTTTCCATAATGGAGGCAATATTCGACCAAATTCAGAAAATTAATAGTCAATTTTAGATGATTTTGGCATTCCATAGGAAATGGCATAGGTTGTAGAGGCTGAAAACGACTTCTACATGTGATTTTGCTACAGGGAAGTTCAAGGGAGCCTAGAGCCACCAGGGAAGGAGGTCAAGTATGGACCAGCCAGAGTCATTTTTTAGTAATTGGAAATTCAATTTTAGATTATTTGTATGTTCCAAAGATAATAGAATAGGTTTCAAGAGCAATTGAATAATGTACACAACACTTTTTCCAAATTTGATCTAATACAAGAGGCCCAAGCTATGGAGCTGGACCAAGGAGATGTAGCCCAGGAGGGGTGAACTCTTTTATCAAAAACTTGTGTTGATGGCTCTATTTATGGTTTTATGTACATTTTTATGCTTCTTTTCAATTCTTACTTATGTTTTTTATTTTTTGTTAATTTCAACATAAAACACAAGACAATTTCCTATTTTGACACTCACCTGCACCAAGGAAACTAAAGAACCATAAGCAAACAAGAAGAAAATAAAATATAATTTTGAACTTGTAATTAGCACAGCAAAAATAAGATACAAGTTTCATATCAATTAATAATAAAAATTATTTTTTATTTTCCATGATCTTGTTAATGATCACCTGCTTATTATGATACTCCTTGATGTGTCATATGGTTTATATTGGAATACATTTGCTATGTCTCTTTTGTTTTTCATTGTTTGATCTCTCTTGCAGGTATCCATGCGTAAAGGAATAGAAAGGAGAACGCTTAGAAGTGAAGAGATCGGGATAGACATCGAAAAGAGATTCCATAGGAGCGAGGTAGGCCATCTCCTTCTCTAATATTATTCTGATATTGAACTAGGAAAGTTTGCATTATTTTTCTCGATTTTTACTAGACCCACTCATTGGGCTAGAGGGATCGATTTTATCCATAGAAGGGATTTCTTGGATAAAAATTAGCCAGAAAAATGAAGAATGTCTCATGAAAATACAAAGGGAAGCTACCCTTTCAATTCTTTAATTGCGGAAGAGTTGGAAATTTTTCGTCCAAATTCCCTTACAAAGAAAAGGGTGAAAAGAGAGATGATTAGAAACCTGGGAATAAATCTCAGAAACAATAGAAGAAAAGGTTCTATAAGAGAAAGTGGTTTTACTCCAAAGAAGATAGCTCAGCACCAGAATCAGATAAAGAAAATTATTCGGAGGATTATTCAGATAAGTACCTGCTTATGGCCTTCGGAACAAACTCCAAGAAATAAAGTATTGTTGACTTCAAAGAGGAAGAAGAAGAAGGAGTAGTTGACCTTGAAGCTGAAATAACAGTGCCCTTGATGAGTTAAAGAAAGCGAGGAATAAGAATAAGAAGCTAAAGGAATAACTACAATGTGCTAAAGAAGGTACATATAACTCCGATAATGAGGAATTCATTTATCTAAAAGAAAATCTTGAAGAGGATGTTAAAAGCAAAGACAATCCAGTCACTCTTCTAGAAGAAAAACAAAAACCATATGAGAAAGTAGAAGAAGAGAACAAGCATATAAAACAAGAATCAATCTCAAAAACATGCAGAGATGTGCTCTTATCCTTGAAAGTTAAACTAGAAGAATCTAGACAAAAGGAAGAAGTACTTCAATATTTTCTCCATGAATGGGAAGAGAACTGTCAGAGTCTTGAGGCATAAATTGTCTCTCTAAGAACATATCTAGAAGGAAGAAATACTGAGAGTGATATAAATGAGAATTTTGCATAAGGCACAATAAAAATAGATCAAATTCTAAACAACCAAAGGCCCTTAGGAATCAGAACAAGTCTAGGATATTCAAAGAGACAAGTATCTTCCATGGGGAAGATGAACTTCAGGAATACAGGATTTGAACAACCACAGAGTTATGAAAAGAAGCATAAAGAGAGAGTTAATGAAAACAAAATGGCAGAAGGACAAAGAGGAGATCACCAATGGAAAGTAAATCGATCAACCAAGAATCCAAGGTATTTTCGTGCAAAAACTCATAAGACTCTCAACAAAAGGCATGCCTATTTATTTTATTTCATTGTTATAAATGTCATATCTTTGGACATAAAGTTGTTGATTGTAGAATGATCAAAGTTGAAAGTGATGAAAATGCTAGAAAAATAAGTATGATAATTTTAGATCTCAAAATCCACCTCTCAGAGTTCAAAATGTCTTCTCTCCTCTGATAAACGTAGAATGTTTAAAATATAATAATTTTGGGCACAAAGCAAGTGATTGAAGAAGTAGATTTGAATACGTATCAAAGTCCTAAAACACTAAACATTCATACACTCAAATGTATAACGGGAGGTGGAAAAGAAAGATTGAAAAGAGCATGCAGTATGGATTTGATCTATCAAATCATAAACAAGAAAATATATGGTATGTATATAGTTGTCATTCCAAGTACATGACAAGGGATAAAATTAATTTTATTTTCGTTTAAATAAAAAGACAACGGAAGAAATTTCACCTTCGGGAACAATTCTCTAATGAGAATCAAGGGTAAAGGAATAGCCATCCTTGATCAAAACAAAAATGCGCAAAATTTTCTGTATGTGGAGGGTCTCAAACATAACCTACTCAGTGTGAGACAAATGTGTGATAATGGCTATAATGTGACCTTTTGATTGAAGGATTTTGAGATCCACAATATTAGGTATGGAAAGCTAGTAGGAAATGCAATCAGGACTCACAACAATGTATATGTGTTTGATGAATCCAGAGTAAGCTGCTATCTAAGAAAGAAAAATGAAGAACAATTATGGCACAAGAGACTTGGCCATATGAATTTTGAGAGCCTGATAAGATTCAACAAACTTGGAGTTGTGTGAAGTTTTCTGAGACTTTCAAGACCTGAGAATTCAATTTGTAAGTCATGTCAATTTGGTAAGCAAACCCAGAATCACTTCAAGACAAAAGAGTTTGTGTCAACCAGATCGCTGGAGCTAATTCGCATAGATATTTGTGGCCCAACCAGAGAAAAAATACTAAGAGGAGAAAGATAATTTATGTTTCTCATTGATGATTTTACCAGGGCCACCTTGATCATGCTCTTAAAATAAAAATAAGAAGCATTTAAACATTTGAAAAAATTCAAAGCTCAAGTTGAAAATGAGAAAGATCTAAAGATCAAGTGCTTAAGATGAAACAGAGGAGGATAATACACCTCAAACATTAGAGAAAATTTTAGCCTAAAAGTGCCCATGAAATTTTTCACGTAATTTCCATGTCATAATATGTAAACCTATCAAAATCCTTTAGAATTAAAAATAGGTACATGTAAATATTTTGGATGGAAAATAAGAAAAACTACTTTTTTTAATTGTATTTTTGGCTTATCTCCTTATATTTTTACTCAAATTTCAATTGTATACACTCGTTGGATGTGGAATTAAATTCCAAATCTAACGAATACCCATTATGCATAATTTTGAGAAGACCCACATTTATAAAAATTGAAGATACATTAAAAAAACGTGCATGTTGAACACATTTTTTAATGTACCTTCAATTTTTATCAATGTGGGTCTTCTAAAAAGTATGCATAATGGGTACTTGTTGGATGTGGAATTTAATTCTGCATCCAACGCCTGTCTACACTTGAAATTTGAATAAACCAATAAGGAGATAAGTTGAAAATACAATTTAAAAAAAAAAAGAAGTAGTTTTCTTCTTTTCCCTCCAAAATTCATCTCTTATTTTATTATTTTAACTATTATTTTATTATTATTCCTTAGGAGGCCACTTTTAGGCTGAAATTTCCTCTAATGAGAGTGAATAATTCTGTGAAGAGCATGACATCAAAAGAAAATATTCAGTAGCTAGAACTCCACAACAAAATGGAGTGGTGGAAAGAAAGAACAAAACTATCCACGAAATGGATAAAGCCACGTTAGATGAAGCTGATGTATCCCACATATTCTAGGGAGAACCAACACAAGGAACTATATATTTTTCTAATAGAACTCTTCTCAGGCCCAATAGTAATAAAACTCCCTATGAGTTATGGATGGGGATACTGACTTCAATTAAACACCTCAAAGTGTTTGGGAGCAAGTGTTTTATCAAAAGGAATGATAAAAATCCTAGAAAGTTTGACTTTTTCGCTGATGGGGGAATATTACTTGGGTATTTTGTTCAAAGAAAAGGATTTAAGTGTTAGAAGAAGCGAACAAAGAAGATTGAGGATTTTATCGATGTAATAGTAGATGAGAGAGGTGCACAACCTGAATTGTGTAAAGAAGAGATAAAATCTGAGGATGAAGTAAATCCAGAGATGGGGTTTTCAGACCAAGAGGAAACATGATCATATTGTGAACACGAGGAGTCAAGCATAGCTTCAAATGCAAAGACACCATCTAGGTATGTATCGAAAGAGCATCATGAGAGTCAAATATTGGGAGACCAAAGACATGATGTTCAGACCATGAGAAAACTTATTGGCAGTCCAAGATACACAAATATGGCTTTTCTATCATAGATTGAACCCAATAATATAAATCAAGAATGTGTGGACAAGTTCTGGGTGAAATATATGAATGAAGGACTTGACCAAATAAAAAAGAATGACACTTGGGAGTTGGTTACAAGACCTAGAGAGAAAAATGTCATTGGAACCAAATGGGTTTTCAAAAACAAGTTGAATGAACAAGGTCAAGTAATCAAGAATGAGGCTCATTTGGTATGCAAATGGTATGCCCAAATAGAGGGCATATATTTCGAGGAAACCTCTACACCCGTGGCTAGGCTAGAAGCAATCAAATTGTTTCTTTCCTTTGACAGTCACAAAAGATCAAAGTGTATCAAATGGATGTGAAGTTTGCATTTCTCAATGGAGATCTATAGGAAGAAATTTACATTAAGAATCCATAAGGATTTATGACCACCAAAAAGAAAGGGTTTGTATGAAAATTGAAAAAGGTCCTATATGGACTGAAATAGGATCCCAGATCTTGGTACGAGAGGCTCGATAAACACCTTCAGCAGCAAGGTTTTAAAAATGGAACTGTTGATAGAAAATTGTACATAAAGGCTAACGGTGACCATCTATTGATTGCAGTAGTATATGTGGATGACATAATCTTTGGAAGTGACATGGAACAATTGCGGCATTAATTTTCTGAATGTATGCACTCATAATTTGAAATTTCCATGGTTGAGAGTTTTCATTCTTCCTGGGACTGCAAATATCTTAGTCTCGGAAAGGAGTGTTTTCTCCCAATCCAAACAATATGAAAATGGAATTATTTGTAAATGTTGTGCAAAGTATCCATTTCCATTTAATTAAGTGTGCAAAATGTTTTCCATGAGTTGCAGGTTAAACAAATTGTTTTTGGTAACTGTTTCTAATTTTATGTGTGAGGGAATGTTAATTAAAATTACTATTTAACATATTAAATTAGAAATACTCAGCAGATAAATTTCACCATAACATCACACAACAACATGATGAGGCAATTCACCCCTCCTTGGCTACATCTGTCAGGTCCAAGGCTCCCAATGGGAATTTACTTGCTCTATTAAGTTACTTAAAATGGTTATACTGAGAAAAATATGCCTAAACAGGTAAAACCAGCTGTGAAATTGACTTCAAAAGACAAAAATAAGCTAAAAATGGCTTTTTTTTTTCACCTCAAATAGTGAAGTATAGCCCAAAACAGCTCCATTTCCCTAATGGCCCTAATGGCTCTCCAAGCTTCCATGAAGCAAAAATTGCTGTATAACACCTTTTTTCACTCTAAAACCTATCCCAAACACTCCAAAATTCTCCAGAGACCCAAAATTGACCAAAATTTCGTCCAAATTGGTCCAATATTGAAGAAGTTATGACAAAAACAAACTTCTGCCCAATGTCAATTGAAAACTCCACTAAATGTGGGAGAACTCCAGTTAGTGTGCTAAAATTGGGGAAATTACGAAATTGTGGGAAGCTGCTCTAGAAATAGTGGGACCATTAGCATTTAATTTTTAAGGTGGTTAGGGTGGACACATGTCCACACTCTCCGCTGTTAGGTTGGTGGTTAACGTAACAACCGGAGGACAATTGTCAAAATCATGGCATAAAGTTTAAACGATTGGGCACATGACTTGAATACACACAGTCTATTTAACTGCCAAACATAACTATCAAGTGGAGAGTTGGCACTTGGTTTCAGGCCCTAGGCCACATGGGGAGGGGTTGGCCCGAAGGGCTGGCTCCTCCGCTCCACCATATACGAAAATAGTCAATGTTAACACAAACCTGCTCCCCATCACAGTTAAGACATAACGGTTTGGTAGAACGATAAGCCATGCGATAGCTGTGTGGGAGGTCAGCTGTTCGATTCTCGCTGCCTCCAAAAATTTTAATAGATCAGACTTGGGCCACGTGGCAGCCTTCGAGCCTGCCACGTGGAAGTTTTTCATTGGCCTGTAAAACAAAAGTCAACCAATCCTCCAATCAAGATGTGCCACATGTCAACATATAATTCGCCCAAAAGAGAATATTCCTTTTCTTTTAATTTTTCCAAATTCGAAAAGTCAACTTTGGTCAACTGGATTTTTGAAGGATATTGAAGACTTAAAACTTGCATAACTTTCACATACGACGTCAAATTTGAGTGTTGTTCATGGCTCCAGAATTGTAGCGACGAAGCCTATCTGGTCGTTCAGGTTGCAACCAATTCTGATCAGTTCCACTTTGAGCACTTTTTTAACATGGACCTGAGCTCCTAATCACCAAATATCTCCGAGAAACTTTGAAGAAGTTTGGGTTGGAAGATTGAAAACTAGTAAACACACTCATGGTTATAGGTTGTAAGTTTTGAAAATATAATGAGACACCCTTGAAAAATTCGACTAAATACAAATCCATGATAGGAAGCTTGTAGTATCTTATAGTATCAAGGTTAGACATCATGTATATTGTAGGAATTTTTATGCTTTCCCTCGTGAAATACCTGTTGTTTTTGTCAAAAGGATATTCAAATATCTTCGAGGAACAACAAAGTATGGTTTGTGGCATGCTATGAGCAAAGAATTTAGGTTTAAGGCCTACACTGATGCTAATTAGGTTAACAGTCTTGATGAAAAAAAATAACTTTAGGTGAAACTTTCTTCTTCGGGAAATGCTTGGTGTCATGGGTCAGCAAGAAACAAGCCTCCATTTCTTTATCAACCGATGCAAAATAACATATTGTTGTTGCCACCTATTGCAGAAAAATTCTATGGATGAAGCATAATTTGAAATATATTAAGGTAGAGTTGATAGATCCTATTCCAATCATGTGTGATAATACAAGTGTCATCATTATCTCTAAAAATCTTGTCATGTAGTAAAAGACTAAGCACATTGCTATCAAGGTTCATTTTTTGAGGGAAAAATTTGCAGCCAATGTTGTCAGACTTGAATACGTGAACACTAAAGATCAACTTGCAGATATATTTACTAAGCCATTGGCAAGAGATCCCTTTGAATATAGCAGGGAACAGATAGGATCTATGATTCCTCCTCTCAAATGACTCCTATGGTTTGTATGATGACAACTACTCAACATGTGTAGGATTGGTGGATGAGTAGGTTGCAGTTTTCATGGGGATTATTCAATAAGTATTCTTTGCCATTGATGCCAAAAGGGGAGAAAATTTCTGAGAATCATTACAAGGGAAGAAATGAAGAAGACCATGCTACCATGGTTAGCCTTAGGGGGAGATAATGGTGTTTCCATCAATGTCAAAGGGGGATATTGTTGGAAATTTGGCTAGTGAGTGTGTTGGAATTTGATGTCAATTAGAGGAAAATGGTGATCAATGATAGCTACAGGATCCTGGTAGAGAATCACCATAGTAGTAGGCTTATTGAAAATCCATAATAGATGAGCGTATTGGCATTTGATGTCAACCAGAGGACAATGGTGATCAATGCTAGTTGTAATTTTATGGTAGAGATTCATCATAGTCGCAGGCTTATTGAAAATCCATAAAATATGTCTTTAAGTGTCCAGGAGGAATCCAATGAAAGTTGCAGGTTTCTATTAGAGAATCACTAGAGTAGCAGGCTTATTGAAAAGCCATAGAAATATGACTATGGTGAAATATTGGTCCAGGTACTTGACATAATCCTTCAGGTTTTTAGCCATCTTTTAGATTTTAAAAATACTCAAATAGTGCATCGGATTGTCTAAAATAAAAAATGTTGAGAATAAGCTCTCCAACGATACCAGGAAATTAGAAAACTGGTCACTCGAATCAATAGATCTTGTTTTTCAAAGTAAGGGGCTTGGAAGCCTTTGAAGAGACCAAATATCAGAACATCGAAGGTCAGTGTATCGAAACATCGAAGAGAATAAAGCATTGGAACATTGGATAGGACGAATCATTGGAATATCGGAGGGCAAGAAGCATCTGAGCTTCGGCATGTCGGAATATCGAAGAATCGGCATATCAGGATATTAGGGCATTAATGTATCGACTTATAAATGGTTTGAACATATCGTAACCTCATAATCACATAAGAAAGGGAACGTGCAACTCTGTAGAAATTCTGAGATTTCCATAAGATAAATAATACAAAGTAATTTCAATGAAAACCAAGGAATGTGAGGATCCCTTCTCTCTCCTCTAGTGGGACACATGGTAGCAGTTGATTGGTCCTTAAAGAGATGAAGTGGAAAGTGACATCAACATGACGTGGCAGGAGCAGCGGACATGTGGTAGCTAGTGTTGAGATACAACAAGATGATGAGCTTAGTGAAAAGTAAGCACCTTCACTAAGTGGGGCCCGCGGGCTATTTTTAGGTGTATTTATATTTTTAGACATGGTGAGCATATTCTATAAGTTGCAGGATACTATTTGTAGATGGTTACTCAAATGTGGAAAATATATGAAATTCTATTTTTAGAATATTGGGCGAAGTATATTTATAGATCGTCGATCTAAAAATAGCTGCATATCGATTATTATTAACCCTTAATAATAATCCGACAATAAAAATCAACTTATTCTCTTGGAGCACTTTATTTCAGTGAACATATTTGGAAAATCAATGGGTTGAAGGAATTACGCAATTCCTAGGGTTATTGGTGGTTCATGCATGAAGGACTCAGTTAGAACTGAAGTGGCAAAGTTATGACAGATTTTGAAGAATAGTTACGGGAGTTATTATTTAGTTTAACTCAGTTAAGTGAGTTAAACTCGGTTGAGCTGGTTGTATCTAGTCTAACTGAAAGATACACTAGTGAGAGTTAAGTGAATTAATTAGTTAATTAATTCACATCTAATAACTCACTAACAACTGAACAAATACAGCAGTTAACTACTTTCATGTCAGTTCCAGTGGAGACCTGATGGAGAGATAGGTGAAAGGGTGAGATGGACTATCTATTGTGACTATAGTGATGTATTCAATGCATCTGACATGCATTGGAGTTGCCAATGAGGATTGCGCAGTCAAGGCAAGGCCAATTCGAATTCATTCAGGGGTCTTCTTGAGCAGGGATTGCGTAGTGGAGGAAGGCTATCAGGAGGCAAGAAATTGGTGCATAGATATGCAAATTTCTGCATGATAGTGTATAATGATGGTTGATTGTACTGAGAGCTTCATGTACTAAGATTTTTATGAGATTATTACATGATTCCATCGATATACATAATATATTATAGTTGGTGTTTTTAGCTTTAAGCTTTCCCGTTAAACAACTGTGTTATGTGTGATTGAATTTATTCACATGTGTTTGCAATTGAGTTTTAAATTTCCGCAAGTTTAACAGTGGAAGGATTCTATATTTAGCAAGAAGATAAATATTGTTAGATCAGGAGAATCTGGTAATACATCAGCATTAATAAATTTCTACATGGTATCAAAGCAGTATTGGTCATTGGGATTACAATTGTGAATAAGTGCTAAGTTTTGTGTTGATGGACAATTCAAATTTGCTGCAGAAATTTCTTGGTGCGACAGTGGAGTATTCATTGAAATGTCTTTCAATGGGTTGCGATTGGAGTATGCCCTTGAGGGTAGCTTGAATTACATAGCCTGGAAGGATAGGATGGATTCGGTGCTTGAAGACAATGGACTGAAGGAGTTCTTCGATAGCGATGTTCCTAAGCTTGCTTCTAGAAATGCTGGAGGACTTGATGCATGGAAAAAGAAGGTAGAAAAGAAAAGAAGAATTATGTTGGAAGGTGTGAAGGACCATATTGTGTCAAGCCTTCATGGGAAATCCACTCCATTTTCAATGTGGAAGGCTTTGACAGATCTTTTCCAAAGCAGCAGCGACCAGAGTAAGTTGGCACTGAAAGATAAGCTCATAAAAATAAATAAGGAGAAGGGCGACAGTATTCCAAAATATCTCACGAAGTTTGTCCACTGTAGGGATGAACTGGAAAGTGTGGGGATTACAGTTGATGATGATGACTTGGTGAGCTTGGCTCTCCTTGGGCTTTCGAAGAGTTGGCATAGCTATGAAGACTCTATCAATGGATGGGAGAAACTGCCAAGTTGGGAGCGACTTTGGTCGGATCTTGTGCAGGAGGAGATAAGGCGAAGTACCAGGGATGGCTCTTCATCGAAGAATGATGATGAAGAGAATTACGCTTTAGCTGCCAAAGTAAGGAAAGGAAAGGGGAAGAAATCCCATCCAAAATCCAAGGCTAAAGGCAAGAAGCTAGATTTGTCCAAAGTGAAGTGTTTTCACTATCACGAACATGGGCATCTTGCCACTAACTGCCCATAGAAAAAGAAGAACAAGAAGGTTGTTAGAGTTGCAGCTAGAGAGGCCTTAGCCTCATAATTTGAACTTGATTTATCTTTGATCACATGCTTGGTTCCAAGCTCAATGGGATCAGTGTGGTATCTTGATAGTGGTGCGTCTTTCCATATGAAGGGACACAATTAGTTTTTTAATGACTTGGAGGATAAGGATCTCCAAATGCATATAAAGATGAGCGACGATGGAAGATACAGTGTGACTAGAATTGGAACCATTACCTTTGAGAGGGATTCAGGTAAACCATTTATGTTTAAATATGTTATGCACGTTCCAGGTCTGAAGAAGAACTTGGTCTCGATCACAATGTTGGAAGATAGAGGTTATGACGTTGATTTCAACGAGGGAAAATATTTCCTGCGACATAAAAAAAGGGTCAAACCAAGAGGATAGGGATTCGAGTTAATAATATTTACAAGCTAGAGGTAGATGGCTGCACTGCAATGATGGGAAAAGTAGAAGAAGTTGTGGGCCGGTATGAGGGAAAATTATGGCACAGGAGATTGAGCCATCTTCACCATGGCGCCTTGAAGATTTTGCAGTAGATTTCTATTGGACTTCCCAAGGGCACTCTTGCACAGTCAGATTAGTGCAAGGGATGTACTATGGGTAATTTTGTGAAGACCACCTTTCATGAGAAGGAGAACCCTGCTTCGGTGATCTTGGAGAGAATTCACACAGATGTGTGTGGACCTTTCTTAGTTGCTTCAATAGAAAAAAACAGGTATTATGTTATATTTGTTGATGACTATTCTCGTAGATGCTGGATCTTCTTCATGCAGAAGAAGAGCGAAACATTCTCAAATTTATGTGAGTTTAAAGAATTGGTGGAGAAGTAGTCAGGGAAGCAAGTGAAGGCTCTGCGGAGCGATAATGGTGGTGAATATATCTCGAGTGAATTCAAATAATTCTATAGAAAATAAGGAATTCAAAGAGAACTCATAGCGCCTCATAACCCATAGTATAATGGGGTCGCGGAGAGGAAGAACAGAACGATCATGGGTGTTGCACGAGCTATGCTGCATGACCAGGGCCTATCGATGCACTTATGGGCGGAAGCATGCAACATTGCGGTTTATGGGCAAAACCGTTGTCCTCATAGAGTACTTGGCATGAGTACACTTGAAGAATATTTTACTGGTAAGAAGCCTGATATTTCTTATTTGAAGATTTTTGGCTCATCTGTTTCCATTCATGTGACAAAGGACGCCAAGAAGAAGCTGGAGCCTTCTATAGAAGTTGGGATATTTGTGGGGTACATAGAAACACCCCATAATTATCATGTGTATTTACCAAATATTCGAATGACTGTGGTGTGACAGGATATAAAATTTAATGAGGTGAAAGCCATGAAGTTGTCACTTGAGAGGGAGCTACACTTGCATGCAGAGGAGGAACTTCTTGTTCCCAAATATGAGCCTCAAGATGTGGATCAGCCACAGGAGGAGATTCATGGAGTGGAGGAGTCCACTCATGCAGAACCAAACATCATAATAGGCAGAAAGTGTACCATAGAAGCTAAGAGACTAAAGCTTGATGCAACAGATAATGTACGAGTCCCTACATCACAGCACAGACAGAGACACTCACCTGACCGATTTACTAGATACATGGCTCTTATGAGCAAGTGTATCGTGACAGAGCCATCTTCTTTTGAAGAAGCAGCGCAGGATCCCACATGGGTAGATGCCATGGTGGAGGAGTATGAATCCATTGTTAGAAAAAATGCTTGAGAGATTGATCCAAGGCTGGTGGGTAAATCAATGGTAGATTCGAAATGGATCTACAAGATAAAGCAAGATGTTGATGGGAGCGTCGAGAAGTATAAGGCAAGATTTGTTTCTTGCGGCTTCTCACATATTGAGGGGATTGATTATGAAGAAACATTTGCACCTGTCACACAATATTCTTCCATAAGGACCATCCTTGCTCTCTCAGTGCAGATGGGTTGGCACATTCATCAGATGGATGTGAAGACTGCGTTAAGGAAGAGATGTACATTGAGCAGCCTGAAGGATTTGAGATCTTCAGCAGCGAGTCACATGTGTGCAGACTCAAAAGAGCGTTGTATGGCATGAAGCAAGCACCACCTGCTTGGTACACACGGATCAAAAACTATTTCACTAGACTTGGCTTCACCAAGAGTGAGTCGGATGCAAACCTATACCAAATTGTGGTGGAGGGTAAACTTTTAATCATTGTTCTTTATGTTGATGATTTAATACTAATGGGTGATGAGCATTTGATACATTCATGCAAGGTAGATCTTGCAAAGGAGCTTGAAATGAAGGATTTGGGCCTCCTTCATTATTTCCTTGGATTTGAAATATGCCAGCAAGAAGGTGAACTGTTTGTGTCTCAAGGAAAATATGCTCGGGAGATACTTGGTAAGTTTCACATGGAGGACTACAAGCCCATGGATACTCCTCTTCCAGGAAATTGGAGGAAAGAGGATGCTACGTTGGCAGAGGTAGTGGATGCCACTGTTTATCGACAGTTGGTGGGTTCGCTCCTGTATTTAGTTAATACAAGACCGAACATATGCTATGCGGTGAACCAGCTTTCACAAGCGATGGTTAACCCTACCAATATATTTTGGAAGGTAGGCAAGCATGTCCTAAGGTATCTCAGGGGCACATCTGAGTATGGATTATGGTACAGAAAAATGGATGAGGTGAAGTTGCATGGCTTCACAGATGCAGATTGGGTAGGAAGCCCAATGGACAGAAAGAGCACATTAGGAGGGGTTTTCAGTATCGGATCTACAACATTTTCTTGGTATAGCAGGAAACAAAGATCAGTGGCACTCAGTTCAACGAAAGAAGAATACATGGCAGCAATTCAAGCTGCATGTGAGGCTATCTGGATAAGGAAAATCCTGGTCTGTTTGTTCGGTTCACATTTAGATCCTACAATGATACATTGTGATAATGAGAGTCGCATTAAACTCTCGATTAATCCTATGTTTCATGATAGATCTAAACATATTGATATATGGTATCATCATATCAGAGATTTTGTGCAGCGGAAGATCATGTTGCTTCAGTACATTCCTACGGAAGATCAGGATGCAAATATTCTGACGAAGGTGCTTGGCAGGAGAAAATTCAAATACCATAGAGGCAGGATTGGGGTGAAGGATAATCCCTATCTTGTTGAGAGGGAGTGTTGAGATTCAACAAGATGATGATCTTAGTGAAAAGTAAGCACCTTCACTAAGTGAGCTTGCAGGCTATTTTTAGGTGTATGTCTATTTTTAGACATGGTGAGCATATTCTATAAGTTGCAGGGTGCTATTTGTAGATGGTTGGTCAAATGTGGAAAACAGATGAAATTCTTTTTTTAGAATATTGGGCGAAGTATATTTATAGATCTTCGATCTAAAAATAGGTGTATATCAATTATTATTAACCCTTAATAATAATCTGACAATAAACATCAACTTATTCTCTTGGAGCACTTTATTTCAGTGAACAGATTTGGAAAATTAGCAGGCTAAATTAATTGCGCAATTCCTAGGGTTATTAGTGGCTCATGCATGAAGGACTCAGTTAGAACTAAAGTGGCAAAGTTATGACAGAGTTGGAAGAGTAGTTACGGGAGTTTTTATTTAGTTTAACTCAGTTAAGTGATTTAAACTTAGTTGAGCTATTTGTATCTAGTCTAACTGAAAGATACACTAGTGAGATTTAAGTGAATTAATTAGTTAATTAATTCACAACTAATAACTCACTAACAACTAAAAAAATACAACAGTTAACTACTTGCATGTCAGTTCTAGTGGAGACCCAGTGGAGAGATAGGTGAAAGGGTGAGATGGACTATCTGTTGTGACTATAGTGATGCATTCAATGCATCTGACACACATTGGAGTTGCCAATGAGGATTTTGCAGTAAAGGCAAGGCCAATTCGAATTCATTCAGGGGTCTTCTTGAGCAGGGATTTTGTAGTGGAGGTAGGCTGTCAGGAGGCAAGAAATTGGTGCATAGATATGCAAATTTCTGCATGACAATGTGTAATCGTTGTTGGTTGTATTGAGAGCTTGATGTACTAAGATTTTTATGATATTATTACATGATTCCATTGATATACATAATATATGATAGTTGGGGTTTTTAGCTTTAAGCTTTCCCATTAAACAATTGTGTTATGTGCGATTGAATTTATTCACATGTGTTTTCAATTGAGTTTTAAATTTCCACAAGTTTAACGGTGAAAGGATTATGTATTTAGGATTATGAAAGGATTTCACTTTAGAGTACTGTCCATATATACCACGAATTAAAAAATTAGTATGGAAGTGTACATAGTGGGTCTGTGAAGAACTCAGAAGCCAATTCCTGTCATTAGTTTCATGATATATTTCAATGGGCAGACACAAAGGAAATAAGGTAAGTCACGCATAGGTACACTCGAGCGGTGTGGGTACTAGTGGCAGAAACAACATTGTGTAGTATGCATCAAATGCAACAATGGATAAGAACCATCAGAAGCCTTTGAGAAAGCTAGAGAAAGGTAAAATTGTTGAATTTGATGAGTAGAGAGAGTTGTGGTGGTGTTGGGAAAAACAGCATAGGGCCTGAGCTAAAGGCTATGCAACAGAGAATGTGTTGCAAGAAAGCAGAGAGCTAAACACATGTTGTGTTGAGAAGAGTATGGGAGGTGCTGCTATGTAATGTTGGAGGAGTCGATGATTTAGTAGAGGACTAAGAGCAGAAGGTCATTATGTGACACATTGGATTGGTATTTTTCTTATTTGTAAATTCCTTTATTTTCAGTCTGAAATTTGTATGAAAAGTATAACAATGGTAACAACATGTGGTGGTCTGTATTCAAAGAGGTTTGTGCCTCTTGGAATGTTGGTGCTTTCTATCCTAAGGGATTTGGTGCCTCCAATGAGTGGGTGCTCACAAAAAAAATGATGTAATTAAGTGGGTTATTAATTTACATCTTAAACAACAACAAATTGGTGTTTTTTACCCTTTGGGTTTCCACGTGAAATATATCGGTGTCAATGTGTGTGTGTGTCTTATCCATGAGAACAATTATTGAACATATGAATGCTCAAGTTTATTGCTCATTTTATTTATGAATGAATTCTCTCACAAGTAATAGACAGTAGTGGGAAGAAGTAAAAATATATTCAAATATAAATTAAAAAAGAGTCACACAATTATTGATTCACCCCCCTCTCAGTAATTCATTATTGCAACATAGAGGTCCCTTCCCAATCTGCATCTATGAAGCCCTCAAGCCTCACTCCATCAAGATGTTTGTACCATAATCCATAATATGTCTTGCCTATGAGATACCTCAAAACATTCTTTGCAACAACTTCTGCAAACTCTGGATCCACCATGAACTTGATCAACTGGTTCACAACAAAACATATGTTAGGTGGTGTGTAGCATCTACTCGCTCTTATATGTTAACGTGCACCTTCCTCTAGTTTTTTACTAGAGGCTTAGTCATAGTCTTGAAATATTGCATATGAAACCTCCCAAGAATATCTATAATGTACTTCCCCTACTTGATCTGAAAATGGAACTATTTGTAATGCTATGCAAAGTATCCATTTACATATTATTTAGTGTGCAAAGTGTTCTCCATGACTTGCAGGTTAAACAAAGTACTTTAGGTAATGTTTCTGAGTTTTATGTGTGAGTATTTGTTAATTAAATTTACTGTTTAACATATAACAGCAGAAATACACAGCAAGTAAAATTTGCCATAACATAACACAACAAATTGTTGATGCAGTTCACCCCTCCTGGGCTACATCTGCTGGTTCAAGGCTCCTCAATGGGATGTCCTTACTCTATTAATTTTCTCAAAATGGTTACACAGTGAAAAATATGTCTAAACAAGAAAAACCAACTATAAATTTGACTTCAAAATATAGAAAATAGCTAAAAATGGCTTTTGTTTCACCTTAAACAGTGAAATACAACCCAAAACAGTGCCTCCTCCATGATGGCCTTGGTGGCTCCTTCCTCTTCCCTGAAGCAAAATCTGTTGTAGAACACCTCTGTTCACTCTGAAACCTGCTCCGAACTCTCCATAATACTCAAGAAACCGAAAATTGACTAAAATTTCATCTTTTTTGGTCGAAAATTGAGAAAGTTATGACCCAAACAAGTCTCTGCCCAGTGGCACTAGAAAACCTCCTCCAAAACTGGAGGAACTCCAGTTAACTCCTCCAAATTCGTCGGACAGGTGGATTAGGTGAAACTGCACTCTAATTTAGGTGGAACAATAAATATAATTTTTTGTTTATGGGCATGTTCACATGCGCCATTTCTAGACAGTTAATGCTCGCGGATAAGTTTTAAACTTGCGCCCACGGTCACAAGTCGGAGGTCATATGGAATCAGGGCTAACCACTAGGGGCTTAACCCTTTTGTTCCGCAAATTTGTAATGGGGCTTAGCCCTTGGTTCATAGCGTTCGATCGCATGGCTTTCAAGGCTTAGCCCTGAGGTCTTAACCCACATCTCCACCTGATTCAAATAGTCGACCCGAATGTGCGTTTACCCACTGCACGAGTCTCCGCCCGACTGCACGTTCACCGACGACCTAGATGCCCATTCAAACACTACCCGACTCACCCAAGGTTCAAGTTCTTTTCCCATGGCATTATCATCGGGTCAGCCTTGCCCATGGAGTCGGGTCAGGGTTCAAAACCCATGCCTTCATAAATTTTTAACTGACCTTTCAACCAATGGCCTGGTTCCACGTGGTAGCCTGCTGGCAGGCCACGTGGCACCCACTGATAGGCCCATAAAAACTTAATAAAAATCAATTTTTTGCCATATAATTTTTTTTATAAAATGACAAAATCATAGTAAAAAAGTCTTGTTTTGGAGGTCACTTGACGAATTCAAACCTCAGTAACTTTCACATACCACCTCGATTTTGAGTCTTGTTCACGGCGCCAGAATCGCAGCAATGAGGCCTTTCCTGTCGTTCAAATTGCAACCATTTCTGAGCACTTCTATTTTTGAGAATTTTTTTCATCTTGGACATGATCTCCTGATCACACCTCCCCAATGGGAAGCTTTTGGACCCCAAAATCTCTCTGAATTACAGAAATTGAAGATGAGGAGACTGATTCTCCACTCTTCCAAACTTGAACCACTGAAATCTCCCTGATTTCATCAAATTTAGCTTCTCATAAAAAGACAAATTCTTCATTGAATTTGTTTACCGATTATTGCTAACCTTGACTATGTCATGTTGCAAATTTTTGAAACTTGTAGAACATCAACTGAAATTTGCAGAAATTATACTATTCCTACAATGGTCTACCTTCAAGGGAAACTAAAAATAAGGTTCACCTTGCCAATTGTCCTTATGGCGAATTTTTGCCAAATGACCCATGTACTTGTGTCAATTCTCGACCAAGTTTTCTTGCCATAGTACTCTGCCATTCTAAAACCAGCAATGATCCTTGCTGAAATTTGTGTCCTCTTTTCTTGCATGCTTTACCCTCTCTTGGATTTTTGCACCACTTTGCACTGAGACTTTGTTCTCTGCACTGATCGACACCAAAGACACCTTGCGCAACATCTTGTCATCTTCTTCCAAAGACGACTTGCTTTTAGACTGAAACATATCATCATTTATATCAGCAATAACATGAAAAGGATTATGTACAAAGTCTTTTTGCTTAATCATCAACAAAGTTAAATTTTGACTTGCATTGACAAGCCTTTTCAACTACCCTACATTTGCTAAAGAAGATTCTAGCTTCTTCCGATGTGCTCTCACAATAAACTCCTTTCCGTCCTTGAATAGATGATACTTATTCTCATGGCGATGGAAGATTGGTTTTCTGTCATATAAGTACGGACTACCCAACACCACAACTGTAATGTCAAGTGGCACTACATGAAGTTCAACTGTGTCAATAAAGTGTGTAGTAATTGCAAAACGCAATATGCACTTTCTTGAGATTTGTAAGTTTGCATCCTTGCATATCCAACCAAGTGGATATGGATTTGGATGTGGAATGGTCTCAATTTTAAGTTGCTTTACCAAGTCTTCTGATATGAAATATGTTTGTGACCCACTGTCAAATAGTGTGCCTATCTTTGTGTGTTTGGAAGTTATCCTCACATGAAACAGCTCAATCCTCCTCTCTTCATTTGGAGCTTCTATGTGATAGTTTAAAGTGCTAGAACTGGGGATTGTTTCATTTACAATCTCTTTCCCCTTTATGTTCTTTAGTGCCATAGCTATGCTTTTAGTTTCATCTCCTGATTCAGACCCTAAGTCTTGTTTAGCTATTGCAACGATTTTTCCTTTTTCTTTGGCCTTATCTTTGGTTTTAAATTTTTCTGGTTTCAATTCTGGATGAAGTTTCCATCAATGGTCTTCATCATGGCTTGTTTTGGAACAGTTTTTACAGAAGAATTTTCCCTTCTCTTTCCTAGAGTTTGAATTTCTCTTTCTCCCTTTGCCTTTAAATTCCTTATCCTCATTCCCATCAAAATATTGTTTACCTCTAGCCTCTGAATGTGTGGCTTGGACAGAAACCTCATCTAGACTAGTAGGATTGTACATAAGGATAGTATGTATAAGATAGCTGTGTAAACCACCTATATATTTCAGCAAAGTCTCTTGGCTATGCAAATAAATTCCTAGTAAAAGAGCCCTTCGTCTAAACTCTTGGGTGTAATCTTGAACACTTTGTCCCTTAAGTTGTCTAAAACTTTGCAAATTCATGATAGCCTTTTGTAAATGAGCTAATGGATAAAATTGTTGTTTAATTGAAAAAATAAATTCAGCCCATGATAAAGTGATCCTACCATGATTTTTTAATTTCATCCTTGGTGTTGGCTTCCCACCATACCAATGCTGCTCCCTCCATTCTCAAAGAGGCTAACTAAATCTTGGTGTCGTCTTCATGAAGATTTTGTATCCTCAAATAAACTTCCAACTGTCTTATCCAATTATCAATTTTTTCTGCATTGACCTCACCATTAAACATAGGCAACTCAAATTTAACATCAAGCTTTAAAAATGGACTTTTACCAGTAGTTTTAGATTTGTGAGATTGATTCACCGAAGTAGAGGATGACGATGTAGAGGAAGAGGATGAAGATGGGGATGGTGGATCACCATTTCATCCGTGTCCTTTCTTTGACTTTTCATCACTTTTATTTCCTCCTGAAGAACCCTCTCCTTCTTTCTGATGTTTAGACCCTTCTCCTACAAGCCTGTCATTCCTTTCTTAGTAGAGTATCCTCACCATCTCTGTCATGTCTAGGAAAGCCTTTCAGAACACCCGTTCTTCTTCTTTAGGATCAATGTCTTCAGGAACTTCTCCTTCTCTTGAAGACATTATTGAGGCTTCTTATATGGCTCTTGGAGGTGGCTCTCTAGCCCTTCTTGGTTGAGGATTACTTTGTGCTCGAACCAAGTGTCCTTCCCCTCTCTTGAGCTTAAGCCTAGTAAGCATCAAAACTTGCAAACAGTCAACTATATCTTTGCACAAGAAAAAATGAAAAGTAAAACTCTAGCTTTGATACCATCTCATCTGAAAATGGAACTATTTGCAATGTTATGCAAAGTATCCATTTCCATATAATTTAGTGTGCAAAGTGTTCTCCATGACTTGCAGGTTAAATAAAGTAGTTTTGGTAATGTTTCTAAGTTTTATGTGTGAGGATTTGTTAATTAAATTTATTGTTTAACATATAACAGCAGAAATACACAACAAGTAAAATTCACCATAACATAACACAACAAATTGTTGAGGCAGTTCACCCCTCCTGGGCTACATCTGTCGATCCGTGGATCCCCACTGGCATGTCCTTGTTCTATTAATTTGCTCAAAATGGTTACACAGTGAAAAATACACCTAAACAGGAAAAACCAATTGTAAATTTGACTTCATAAAATAGAAAATAGCTAAAAATGGCTTTTGTTTCACCTTAAACAGTGAAATACAACCCAAAATAGTGCCTCCTCCATGATGGCCCTCGTGGCTCCTGCCTCTTCCCTGAAGCAAAAGCTGTTGTAGAACACATCTGTTCACTCTGAAACCTGCTCCAAACTCTCCAGAATGCTCAAGAAACCCAAAATTGACTAAAATTTCATCTTGTTGTTTCGAAAATTGAGAAAGTTATGACCCAAACAAGTTTCTTCCCAGTGGCACTAGAAAACATCCTCCAAAACTGGAGGAACTCCAGTTAACTCCTCTGAATTCATCGGACAGGTGGATTAGGCGGAACTGTGCTCCAATTTAGGTGGAAAAAAAAATGTAACCGTTGGTTTATGGGCACGTTCACATGTGCCATTTCCAGAGAGTTAATGTTGGCGGATAAGTTTTAAACCTGTGCCCACGGTCATGGGTTGGAGGTCATATCGAATCAGGGCTAACAACTAGGGGCTTAACCCTTTTGTTCCGTTGGTTTGTAATGGGGCTTAGCCCTCGGTTCCTATCATTCGATCGCATGGCTTTCGAGGATTAGCCCAGAGGGATTAACCCACAACTCCGCCTGATTCAACGAGTCAAATCGAATGTGCGTTACCCACTGCACGAGTCTTTGCCAACTGCACGTTCACCAACGACCTAGATGCCCATTCAAACATTGACCAAATTGCCCAAGGTTCAAGTTCTTTTCCCGTGGCATTATGGTCAGGTCGGCCCTGCCCGTGTAGTTGGGTCAGGGTTCAAAACCAATGCCTTCCACAAATTTTTAATTGACCTTTCAACCAATGGCCTAGGGCCATGTGGCAGCCTCCGGGTAGGCCACGTGGCACCCACTGATAGGCCCATAAAAAATTAATAAAACTCAATTTTTTTCCATATAATTTTTTTTATAAAATGACAAAATCATAGTCAAAAAGTCTTGTTTTAGAGGTCACTGGATGAATTCAAACCTCAGTAACTTTCACATACGAACTCGGTTTTGAGTCCCGTTCATGGCGCCAGAATCACAGCGATGAGGCCTTTTCGGTCGTTTAGATTTCAACCATTTCTGAGCACTTATATTTTTGAGCATTTTTTTCATCTTGTACATGATCTCTTGATCACTACCCCAATAATATTTCCCATCACCCTGCCATACCTCTAGCCCAAGGAAATAATGCATAAGCCCTATGTCCTTCATCTCAAAATCTCTTGCAATATATTCCTTTCCATCCTTAATCAAGTTGTCTACTTCGGTCAAGATAAGATCATCAACATAAAGCAATAGAATGAGTGGAAGCCCTCCAACCATGATGTGGTACAGGTTGGCATCCACATCACTCTTAGTGAAGCCCAAACCCTAAAGGTAGATATCAATGCGAGTGTAACATGATCTTGGTGCCTTCTTGAGCTCGTAAAGAGCTCTCTTCAACATACAAACATTAGTGTCTCTACTAAAAGTCTCAAACTCCTATGGATGCTTCATATAAATCTCTTGCTCAACCACCTTGTTGAGGAATGTTGTATTCGCATCCATTTGGTGGATCTTCCACCCCATCTGAGCTGCAAGTGCCAAAATTTTCCTAATGGAGGAATAATGCCCCACTCAAGAAAACATCACATCATAGTTAATTCCCTCAACCTGTGAGAAGCCCTTGGATACAAACCTGGCCTTGTACTTCTCGAAACTCCCATTTTCTCCATGCTTCACCTTGTACACCTAGTGTGAGCCTACCACTGATTTTACCTTTGGCCGTGGCACATCTCCTAGACATCATCCTTCATGATGGAGGAATATTCCTCCACCATGGAATCTTGCTAAACCTATTGAGAGGCTACCTCCTCGAAACAAGAAGGCTCCAACTCTATCAACTCATTCATTAGTGCCATGTACCCGATGTACCTCTGTGTTTTCTTTCTCTTTCTGAACATAGAGATAGGAGCTAAAACTCATTTGTGGGCCTCTTGAATCAACCTCTCATCCCAACTGGCTCTCTTCCTTCTTGTGTCGGGAGCCATTGACTAAGTCGATGCCTCCACTCATCTTTTTATTTCCTTCTGATCTTGTAATGAGTCCTTGTCTTCTTGTTGTATGACCTTATTTCCACTTGGCTGAGACTTGGCCTATGATACTAGTTGAGGCTCCTGCCCAGGAGAGAGCATCTCCTCCTCAATCACTATAACCTGCTCTCGCTCCAAGGATTCCCTCATAGCTTCACCTCTGTAAACCTCATGTCCTACTTGATAACTGTCTTCCTAAGTGATGGTACATACATCTTGTATGCCTGAGGTGTCTCACAGTAACCCACAAAATTTTTATTTTCATAATACTTTACAACGAAAATTTGATACTTTAATTTTAATTTTCAAGATGATAAAATGTGATTAAAAAAAACAAAATTGAATGACTATGGAAACTCTAAAATGATGAAAATAGAAAAATAAATATATTAAAATAAATAAAGAAAAGAGAGACATTTATATGATAATAAATCCTTCCTAAGATGTCTTATGAACACATGCAGGTCAATTAAACCCTTAAAAAATGGATGCATAATGAGACCATATATAATTACCAAATATAAATTCTAGAGTTATAAAATCATGTTAAAATATAAATCCATCCCTACTAAAAAATTACTTATCTCATTGAATGTATTAAAAGTTATTTTACTAGATTTGATGAATGCTATTAATTTGTAACTTTCATTAACACTATTAATTTGGAACTTCACAAAGAGTGTTTACCAATGCATATTATTATTTTTGTTTATGACTATTAATCTTATTAAATAAAATTCTAAAAACATTGTGATCT
This sequence comes from Pinus albicaulis, assembly GCA_034641835.2. Lineage (NCBI taxonomy): Eukaryota > Viridiplantae > Streptophyta > Pinopsida > Pinales > Pinaceae > Pinus > Pinus albicaulis. The sequence goes on along the minus strand of CM076579.1, from coordinate 1,538,287,474 downwards.
TAACTTGAATGTTAAGAGCATAAATAATGATAATACTAAAGCTTCCCACATGGTAGCAGTCAACGTATATGAGTATATAACATAGAGTGGATAGGCACGAAGAATGAATTGGAGGTAATTTATCCATACCCTATTCTAGATAGTGCTTTAAAGACTTTTAGATGAATAGTAAATATAATATAGTAAATTTATAGTTTGAATATTTTAACCATTTAGTAACGAGATGCATAACTGTGTAGTATTTTTGGAATTTTTTACATGTTCTCATTATTATTAATTTTATAATAGAAATGAATTAATAGATAAGTAGTGTAATGTATATTAGGAACTTTACTAATTACAATATGTAATTTATCGTAATAAAATATATTCTATACTCCGGATGCGGATACTTTTGAGATCTAATGGGACATGGCACCCTACGCGCCTCCCGAAGGAGTTCGCGTGGGGTGGCCATATGGCCCTCTGCACAGGATTGAATTTTGTCTTAAATTCGCCAGCTAAAATAGTCTTTAATACCTCTACCTCGATGCCCATGCAAATTCATATGGCGGTTCACTTGGCAATGGATGTGGTTCTGGATAGTTCGGAAGGTGATATTTGTAGGGAAAGCTTCCCGCTTCCTCTTACCGGAGCCTGCCCTCCTGGATTTGATGAATCTAGCATAAGAACGCATATTGGTCGACGTTGCGCCTTGCATGCTTGTTTTGAGCCTCTCCCCGGGTACCATTTCACCCAAAGTCGCTACTGTAGTTTCAACTCTTCTTATTGTGCTCAGGCGGCCCAGTTCAGTGGTTTATCTCCTCCGCACGGTGCTAGGTCGGCTCCTTCGAGCAGTGTCTACTCCCCTCTCCAAGCCTCTGTGTCTCTAGTCTGCTACCCCTGCGGATTTTTTCACCCCATCGCCACAACCTCCATGCCGCGCCTCTGCCACCGTATGCGGTGCCGACGAGGCACTAGTCGAGGTCGTGGAGCTCAATTTCGCCCCTCTGCAAGTTCTGCCTCGGGGTCCTCTTCATCTGATGGGGCATTGGACCAGTCTCAGAATGCGCAGAGGGTCAGATGACAAAGCCGTCATGGTGATTCGGTTAGTTTTGAAAGGAATTCCCCTCCTCCTGCCCCTGCCCCCCCCAATTGTGCAATCCCCCCTACTTCTCCTGAGCCTGTCTGCCTCCCTTTCCGTCAAACCTCTCAGAGGGCTGATTTTCGTTTTGAGTGCTCTTCTAATCACCCCATTATCACTGCCTTCGTCACTGTAACTATTCGTGAAGAGCGCCCCCTCCCTGCTCCGACCCCTGCTTCCTCTTTGCCGCCCCCCCCCCCGGTCCCCAGCTCCCCCAGAAGCTTAGTTCAGCCTGCAGACTTCACTCATTCTTCTATGGAGGCACTGCATAAGGTGGAGGCTGACATTGGCATAGAAGGCGATCCAAAAGGTGGCACAGATGATATCAGCGATGATTATGGTTGCAGGATTGTGGAGGAATCCCCGACTCAGGCTCATGAACCGTGATACTCACTGCTCACAAACTGTTCTGGTATTTTTGATCAATTACTATAGGAATTTTCTGCTCTCTTGCTTTAAAGTTGATGCAGGAATTCTGCTAGAAAGAAGATCCCGCATATAAGAACACAACTCCTTTAAGAACTCTGAAAATACTCAAGATTTTCTACAATAAAATCATGGAAAAACATCTAACTTAATTAAATATGAAGGCGAAAAATACCATACAAATCAAACTTCCTTTACTATAATAAAATTATGTGGCCAAATATTACATTGGGCGGCCTCTTGGCTCTTTGCCGTTTAAACCACTCCTCACTCACTCCCCTCAGCTCTTCAACTATTCAAGTGTGTTCTCCTCACAAAAACCACTCATATTTATACATAAATAATGAATTTAATTCACTCCAAAATCCTCTCCACCTAATCCTCAACTAAATCTAATTTTTAGGTGTGGACTCAACAAAGTCCCGTACATAGAATTCCTACTCCTAATTTTGCTACCTAATACTAATTTCTCTCATATCCTTTTAATTAATAAAAGAATATTTACAAAATCCTCACTTTTATAATTTATCTCCTATTTTATTTAAAAATAACAAATTAATTAATAAAACAATTAAAATGTCACACCCCCTTTTATTACATATTGAAAAATGAAAATTGGCCTTGATGCTTTTACATCAGACTCCCAAGGTTGAAATTTAACATGTTCGCCTGATCATGTGTTCGGATCTGTGTATGCCTGGATCCCATATCTTGTGTTGCAACTTCCCACTTGTCACTGCTTCTATCTTATGTTCTTCTCCAGGTCTCCACACTTTATGCTGCATTGCCCCGCTGACTATGCTTTCACAATCTTCTGTTGTCTTTCCTTTGCTGCTTTTTCTTTGTTTTACTGCTGCTAGCCTCTTCCGGGATACTTTCATCATCATCCGCCTCATCAGTTCAATTTCTCTGTCTAATAGATTTTCTCCAGCATCTGCAATAAAACCTGTATTCACAAAACAATTGTTAGAATAAAAAACATAAGGCTTCAGTGCCCCTTCCGCTGCTGGCAACATTTCAGTATGCTGCTCTGAAATTCCCTTGTCCATCAGCATATCAGTATGCTGATTCAATTCCTTTGTGAGACTATCAGTTAGTCCCTCCTCCACATCATCTGTTTGAAAAATGTTTCCCTGTTCTGTGTCTTCCGGTAACTCTTCCTGAACATAGATCCTCTTCCTTTCCAACTCTCTCCTCTGAAGATCTAACTTCCGATATAACTGAACAATCTCAACTGGAGTAGAACTCAGAAATTTTACACAACTTTCCATACCTTCACTTGCTGTTGACCAATCATCAGATGGTCCTTCTTTCCCTGCTTCAATATTCTGCCGAATATTTCCATAAAACTCCTCTGTCTGAGATCTTGATATCTCAACATCATTCTGAACAAATTTCAGATTCAACTCTTCTTCCTTAACAAACTTCAAAGTTTGTCCAACACCCTGTGATATGCCTGTCATCACACACAAGTAATTAGTCTTAAAAACATAAGACCTTGCGATCTTACTGAATGCTTCAGTTAACATCTCCCTTTGTTGTTCTGAATCCTTCATTTGATTCAATTCTTCTGTAGTTTTCCCTTCTGTCTCATCACTACTTCCATTCTCCCTCTGGAAATCTTCCTGAATTTCCCTGGTTTCAACATCATTACATTGTAAAATTTTGTCATCAATCTCATTAAACAAATACACTTGTTTACCTCCTTGGAATTTTCCCTCAGCATTTCCACTTTGTTCCTGCTCCATAACAGCTTTGACTTGCTGTCTTATCCCAAACAAGAATTCATTTGTGATTTCTTCCTGTTGTAACCAATCACCACATTCCTTCTCTGAAAGGAATTCTCTACCAGACTTTACTTCATTCTCCTTCGTGACAGTTCTATTAGACTGTTCACCGCCTTTCGCATATCCTGCAAACATACATAAACTGTGAGAAAAATTGCAAGGCGTCATAGCCTCATCTGTTTCTCTCGCCATCACCTCTTCAGATGCTTCTGAACTATCCCAATAGTTCATGAGATCTTCCTCACTGATCTCTTCACCCAGAATTTCGCCATGTTCCGGGCCACAAATGGAAACATCCATTTTCAACTCATCCTCTCTAAGTTCTCCACAACTCAACATCTGCTCGAGCTTCCTCATCTCCTCCATCAACTGTATGTTTACCTGCTTTTCCCTTCTTTCGTGTAGCTTCTGCCACTTCACCTTCCTTTTCATGGTCCAACCATGTGTCTGGTTTCTCATATTTTCCTGCAACAAATTCATTAACAATTCCAGGTGAATTGTTATCTCAGCCTTCTCCCGCTCATACTCTTCATCAGATCTCCGAAAATGACTATCAACAGTCATCTTCCCCTCCTTTGTGAACTGCATCCGTTCATGTGTGGACTTCATTTAAGCCACTTCCCCGCAATTCTTCGCACTTTTCATGCAACTTTCCTGCTGTGCTTGGCTTCTCTTTATCTTGGGACCAATCCCTGGAAACCTCTTGCTACAAATTGCTGCAAACAACACCTTAGCATATACAAAATGCATCTCAAAAATTTTGCCCAAATAAAACTTCAATTCCGGGCAATTTCATACAATTTCATAAACTTCAACGTCGGGCCAATTCACACCCCATTATTCGCGGAAGCTTCATCTTAACATATAGTCACACCTTTTAATGGTTTATGGGAACCATGTTTCAAATCATTTGGTTCATTCACACATGTCCCAAACTTCAATACAATCCCACTTTAAACCCTCATATAGAAGCACATCAACATATGATTCAAAAATCATAAACTCAACACCAAAAGTTCGGATTCAATTTATTAAATCCCACAACTTTTATACAATCATGAATCATTCAAAAGTCGATATAAAACCATGCTTCAAATTCAAACTGCAAGTTACTACCACTGCATATCGACTTTATGCATTCTAATATAAATGATTTTATTTGAAAATTCAGGGCTTATCAAAATATCGAACTCTCAGCCCACAAACTTACCTCCTCTATGCATTACACCAGCGCCACACCATAAGCATTCAAATCTTCATAAAACCCACATCTCAAATGGCAGTTAGAACCAAATCATACTCTCGCTATAAACTCTAACATTCATTTATGTAAAGGTTCCTCTTCAATTTAATATGATGCCCACTCTCTTTTCTAGCAATATGGCAATTCCATTCATATTCTCATAAAATTTTTAACCTTTATATGTAAATTTCCTCCATTCATGAAAACCTTTTCCATGATTTTTAACTTATGCAAACTTCTCAAATTTCAAGAGTGGAGTTTGGTCAATTAAATCCCAAGGCATATAATTATTACACCTCAACTTATTCCCAAATGCCAAGTCTTTTAAAATAAACAACCTTGAATTGTTCATGCGCCCTTTAAAACTTCCATATTTGATATTGACTATCAAAAATAATGCATTCACGCCTTCATTTTCAACTATGGCTACAAGTGGTCACGTATTTACTTACCCTACTCTTCATGTCGACTTAATGTGAATGCACACCTTCAAACTCTTTGACTGTTGAACAGTGATACGCACAGTACCTCCGCCAGCCATTCAATTTTAAAGATCTGTCTTTGATTTCTATTCAACGCAATAATAGACTTTCACACCCGCTTGCCAACTCTGCAATATAATTCTTCAATCACACTTCTGATTACTTTGATGCTAGTTTTCAACAAAATTTTAATTCAATTCAGTTATGAAAATGCATCGCTCTTACAAAGCACACCTCACCTGTGCTAAGACTTGAAATCGACCTCCATTTATGCTGAAGTCGAATTTGCTTCACCGCCCAAACTCAACCAAAATAAACACGATCCCAGCAATTAGATCCTTCCACGCTCAATTTTGATCAACATTCCCAATGCTTCTTGTGATCTCTACGCCTTCAACCAGACTTTATGGAGTTTTCTTCATTCTACTGCTCTTTACTTTACAGTTCTGCCCCCAATTCCATATGTGGAGATACAAAACTAATATCGATTTATGCAAATTGATCTCTCCTTCAAACTTCGATCCTTTCCAATCAAGAACTACTTCTTAACTCAAAGTTCCTGTCTTCGACTTCAATCTCTGCTATCTTAATTTTGTTCCATGATATACAATTAGTTCCTCAGGCACCAGCAAATATTAGTATTTGGCCTTACTCATCAAAGGCTTGACAAACATTTATCAATGAAAATAAATGCTACCATACCTCATACAATTCCCTTGCAGCTTTAGATATCGCCCACTTGAAGTTCCTCTCTCTAATTGCAATTTCGTCGACCTTGGCTCCTTCAACATCTGATTTCCGTCGCTCAACTCATGATCCTCATTCTGATTTGAATCCAAAATTAATTAATGTACCTTGCCTTCAGATTAAATCATTCCTTAACCCATTTGATGGTTAAATCTTTCACCCCGTTTCAAGAACCGGCATCTATATGTAATCGAATGATTTTAATAATGAAATCGACTTCAATTACCCAATCGAACCCATCTGTAATTCTGCTGCACAATTCAGGTTTCACTATTTAATTTAATATTCAGCAACATAACTCTGCGTCCAGGCTTGGAATCGCTCTCTATTTATGTTAAAATCGAAATTAATTCGCTGCATAAATTAACCCACAGCGTTAACCTTCAGATCTATCACAACACTTTAACCTGCGATGCTTCAAAGTTACTTTTTCAAACTGATATTCCACCTCACTTGATAATTGCACAAAATCTCACAATCGAATTCAATTAGATTAACCCATGTATCTGTATTCATATTTAATTTGACCAGCACCTGACATTTATGGCGTCTTCAATAAAAGAGGTCAACCCCATCGATTTAAATTCTTCACATAGTGCTTATGGAATTGGATTTTCGATTTCATTCAACGCACAAGGTTTACTGGATTATAGCTCGACCTGCGTAGATATAACCATCACGGTTTAAACACAATTTCCTCCTTATGGATTTACTTCAGCGTCGAGTAATGCTTGCCACGCTATTGAACGCTTCATTCAACACCGCCTCTTCAATCAATTGCCCATAGTGTGCATTCGTTTTCATTAGAACGACTGGTCAATTTCTTACCTCTGCAATACAATAAAATTTGATTCAATTAAATAACCAAATTTATTACCAAAACCTCTGCGTATATTTCATGACTGTAATTGCCGCTTTCTTCGTCCGGAAGAATCGACCCCATCGAACTTCATGATTCCCCTTCTTGTCACGATTTACAGGGATAGGACCTCCGTTGGATGTTTGATTATCAATTTAAACTTCTATTGCGCCGCTCCAATGTATCAAGTGTCGAATTAAAAAAAGAATCCACTTCCTCTCTTCAATTAAATCAATGACCAATGCTTTAGATCGATTCAAAAGCTGCTTCACAATTCACCTGCAGCTCGACAGCGCTTTTGCGCTCAACTAATGTGCGCTCTTCAATCCGGAAACCACCACATAACCAGCGTACAAGCTCGTTCCTAAAATCAAAACTCATATACAACATACATAATTGCAAATTCAACCAGGCAGCTCTCCAGCTCTGATACCAAAAATGATGCAGGAATTCTGCTAGAAAGCAGATCCCACATATAAGAACACAACTCTTCAAGAACTCTAAAAATACTCAAGATTTTCTACAATAAAATCATGGAAAAACATCTAACTTAATTAAATATGAAGGCGAAAAAGACCATACAAATCAAACTTCCTTTACTATAATAAAATTCTGTGGCCAGATATTACATTGGGCGGCCTCTTGGCTCTTTGCCATTTAAGCCACTCCTCACTCACTCCCCTCAGCTCTTCAACTATTCAAGTGTGTTCTCCTCACAAAAACCACTCATATTTATACATAAATAATGAATTTAATTCACTCCAAAAATCTCTCCACCTAATCCTCAACTAAATCTAATTTTTAGGTGTGGACTCAACAAAGTCCCGTACATAGAATTCCTACTCCTAATTTTTCTACCTAATACTAATTTCTCTCATATCCTTTTAATTAATAAAAGAATATTTACAAAATCCTCACTTTTATAATTTATCTACTATTTTATTTAAAAATAACAAATTAATTAATAAAACAATTAAAATGTCACACCCCCTTTTATTACATATTGAAAAATGAAAATTGGCCTTGATGCTCCTGCATCAAAAGCTTAGCTGGAAAAGCTGACTGCTTCTCTTTGTATCTCTTTCTCTGTTATTTTGTTAAGTATGAACTGCCGACTAGTTTCCCTTCCAAGGGCAGTCAAAATATTTTTGTTAAAAGGACTGGTTTCCCTACAAGGGCAGTCCAAACTCTCTTGGACAAGTATGGGTATCAAGCCCAGTGTTCAGACTCTCACAGCTGACACTGTGACAGTTTTGTATCAGTAATCTTTATACATAATAGAATTAGTTTTACTTAGAAAAAAAATAAAATATATTCTCTAATTTTATTTATAAAAATGTTTTTAAAGAAAACAATTTCTTAACAAATTACACTATTTTTTTCACTTATTTTATATTCACAGATTTAAAAACAATAATTTACTTTTATTTTACAACATATGAACCTTGTATTCTCTTAAACATTCCCTTTCTCACTTTGGAAATATGCTAGTTATTATACTTCAGTTAATTAAACCTTTTATTCATTATTTATATCATTCAAATAATTAGTTCTAAGTTTATAAAAACTTTTTAAAAAGGTACCCCACAATAATAGATAAAACCTCATATAAAAAATAAATTGGATAGATGTTGTACATGCCTTTGACTTAATGAGATCTCTCAACGAGTAGTAAATTTAGTAACTTCTAACGAAGGCTCACCCAAACCTTGTAACATATAAATCATTTATATTTAAAAGAATAAAACAAATTATATTTAAGATATTATAGAATAAAATATATTATTTATTATAAATTTATTTAAATTAGATGGGTGTTGTACATGCCTTTGACTTTATGAGATCTCTCAACACTTAAGAGTAGTAAATTTAGTAACTTCTAACGAAGGCTCATTCAAACCTTGTAACATATAAATCATTTATATTTAAAAGAATAAAAAAAATTATATTTAACCTATTATAGAATAAAATATATTATTTATTATAAATTTATTTATATATGAGTATATAGTTTATTTTAAATTTTAAAATATTTTATTTAATTTATAATTTAAAAAATAACTTAAAGTCAATAATTTATTTTTTCTAATAATAATATTATTATTATATTTTATTTTCAGAAGAAAAAAAAATATTTAGAAACAAAATATATAATGACTTTATTGACATCTTCATTTTTAAATTGCATATTATTTATAATGGTTATATTTTGATTTATGACCACTCGCATATGAAAGAGAAACATATCTCTCTCCTTTATGAAGAGCCAATCATATTTCTTTCTTTTATTAAAGGAGAGAGATAGGATGAGTTGAGATGAGATGGGATGGGATGGGATGGGATGTAATAGTAACAACAATTTCAGTTTTGAAATAATTTTTTTTTATAAGTATTATGAGTTATAAGGATTAAATCAATTTATATTAATATAATTTTTTAAAATATTAATAATATAATATTAAATTTTTTTACTAAATTTTGGATATATAGTGATTGGGTGTTCTGTTACAATATTCTTTGATGTGAAGTTATTGGTCTAATTCTTCTCCTGATTCTAGTGATATATTGAACATGATAAAAATATAATCTTACCAAACTTATCAAAAAAAATAATATTAAATTTATAATTATAATTATATATATTTTTTATTTTAATTTTAATTTTGATGATCTTATTTAGAATTTCAATTTTGCACACATCTTTAACCATACTCCCCAACACTCTTGATGTCACTTACAATTAACCAGTTTAATTAAACATGATTGGTACTTATGTCTAAGTTATTTTATTTGATTTTTATTTATATAATTTGTCTTTTACTTATATTATTTTAATAATATATACCTTTAATATTTTTCTCTAATATAAATATCTATTATATAAGAACAAATTATTATTATATTTAATTATTAATTTTATTTTTATGTGATTTATATAATTTTAACTTTTTTTTTGTCACAAGATCGGTTGCTGGCTTATATTCAAAAGAAAAAAGGAGGGAGACGGATCTCCAGTTTTACAGAATGATATTGGAAAATGAAGGACCAACAGCAGATGCAGTTGATGTTAAAATCAGCATTACAACTTGCTTCTGTCGCTGTGAAAAAGCGGGATGCTGTATAAACTCTGACAAACTGTAATAAAATAAAACAGGTTTTACACTTCATTTTTAATTTTTGCAGATGTGTCGTGTTTGCCGCCCACTGAGGTAGAAGTAGCGTCGTTCATCCAGTTCAAATAGATTTTTATTTGATGTGCTTTGACTTATCATCAAAACCTCCTGTGAAGCAGACACGGATGAATACAAGGTTGCAAGAGGACTAAAACTGGGACAAAGACACTCTGTCTGGGCGAGCAGAGATGCTGAGTTCGTAGAGAAATGTCCAAGATGCGCCTGAGACCGATAGGCTGGAGATAGGAAGAGGTCAATAGGAGTAGGAGAACAATCGATTGAGCTTGAAATGTTGGAACCGTTGAGAATGCGGAGCTTTGAGGGATTTGAAAGGGCGATCCAGAGAGAGTCAGAGTTTGGTGCTGAAGAGGTTATATCTGTGGGGGTCAATGCCATTGGATAGGAGGCAGAGATTTGATTCTTCGCAGAGAGGCAGGGCAAAGAGCTTCGGAAACCACGAACAGTGATCTGCTGTGGGGTGGATCTACAAAGGGGATAAAGCCTGATCATGGCAAGAAAAAGTAATGGTCAGTGCCATTGCACCGAAGGTTACCAACAGAGTGTGAGCAGGCTTTATTTGCCAATTTATCTGCAGTTTTGTTAAGAGATTGAAGAACATGGTAATAAAGATTGCCTTTCATCTGCTGGTCCAGAGAATGGCATCGCTCAATAATTTGCTGCAGACTTAGATTTTGGGCTTTTCTGTTGCTTATCATCAGACCAATGATAATGGCAGAGTCTCCAATTATAATAGCCTTGGTTATACCAAGTTTCTGAAGCTAGAGCAAACCTTGAAGGAGGGCGAAAGCTTCAGCCCTGTTGTTTGAAGCATAGCCCAGACCCCATTCATATTCAGTTAACACATCTCCATTATCATTGCAAATAAGACCTCCAGTCCCAGCCATTCCTGGGTTGGATTTGGAGGCTCCATCGAAAAAAAGATAATGAGTATTGTTGTTCCTGAGCCACCGAGCAAATTCTTCATCTTTCATCCTGATTTTCCAGCTACATCTGGGGCTGTCTCTACTATTGGGATCACATATTTTTTGTTCTATGCTGCTTCTGTCCAGAATATGCCCTATGTAATTCCTTTCTTCGACTGTTAGGTCCAGCACCTTCAGATTCCCATGACATTTTGTGGATAGAGTTTCCAAGTTGAGATTCCAAGCTTTGTTGTAGAGCTTTCTAACATTAGTTTCTGTGCCTTTGAAGATCATTCTGTTTCTTGCTAGCCAGATGTTCCAAAGAAGGGTACAGGGCAGGGCATTCCAGACCCTTCGAGCTGTATTGTTTTCTTTTCTTCCCCACGGGTAGCTCTTTTTCCATATGTGCAACACTTCAGATATACTAGTGCCAGGCGCCCAGGGGGGATTGTGACTCTGAAAGGCTTCCTTCCAGCAGGCTGATGCAAATGAGCAGTCTATAAATAGATGCTGGATTGTCTCTTCTTCATTTTGGCAGTTTGGACAGCGAGATGGTCCAATTATTCCTCGCTTTCTGAGGTTCTCAGCAGTGAGGACTTTCCCTCTTAAGAGGATCCATAAGAAGAATTTGATTTTTGGGAGAGTTTCTGCCTTCCAAACATGTCTCCAATGTGCCCAGATTTCCATGGGATACTCGTTGATGCAGATCTGATGATAAGCAGCCTTAATAGTGTAGATAGTGCCTGAAGGATCCCATCGAAATTCATCAGCAAGGTAGCGTTTGGAGGGCGCTATACCATGAAGATAAGTTTTCAGGTTGCTAAAACTGATTTCTACAACTGCTGGTATATGAGGGAAACTCCAACCTTTCCAGGTATGGGAGTGGGCTTCCCATTGAGAGATCTGGGCCAGAGTTTGAATACCTGCACTGCTGAAAAGAGCTAGAATCTGCTGAGTACCAGGTCATTGGCTTATGGGCTGTTGCCCCATTATTTTGTCTTCTCCAATTCTTATGTAGCTGCCTCCTTTGGGCACTTTGGAAGTGTTTTGGTCAAGAAATGGTATAGCTTTCTTACACATCCTCCAGATTTTAGAGCATGCTCTGTTGGGGAGCTCATGATCCAAAAGCTGGTGCCTTGGGTAACTGAGGTATTTTTTTTCAAGAACAGTTTTCCACCAAGCATTCCTTCCAGTTATGAGTCTCCAAACCAGCTTGCCAGCAAAGGCGAGGTTTAGGAATTTAGATGATCTGATTCCCAGCCCTCCATTCTCACACGGCTGAGTGACCTGCTTCCAGCTTACCAAGTTGTATTTTTTTTTTTCATTTCTCCCTCCTTGCCAAAGAAAATGACGAAGGAGAGCATCCATTTTAAAATGAAAATTGGCAGGGGCTTGTAAAAGTGTAAAACAGTACAAGGGTAGGGAGGAGAGGCCTGCTTTCAGAAGAATTATGCTCCCTGCAAGGTTAAGCCAAGAAGTGCCCCAGTGTTGTATCTTCCTTTTCATCTTGTCGATAATAACTTCCCAGGCTGTAGCTTTCAAGTTGCCGGCACTCACAGGCATGCCCAAATAAGTAAATTTCTCCCAATTCAACTTACAAGGAACCCCAATAGTACAAGCAATCCTATGGAGAACTTGTGCCAAAGTGTTCCACCCATAAATACAGCTCTTACGATAATTTATCAGACCTCCAGAGTAGCTCATGTATTTGTCTAGGAGGGTTTTAAAACGACAGGCTATGATGTTTGAAGCTCCCCCCATTAGAAGAGTATCGTCAGCAAACTGAGAGTGATTGATGTTCTTGACTCCATTATCAAATTTGATCCTGGTGATGAGGCCCATGCGACGATTGTAATCCAGAGCTCTACTAAAAGATTCAGCCATTAATATAAAGAGATAAGGTGAGAGAGGGCAACCTTGTCTAAGGCCTCGAGAGGATTGGAAGGAAGGTCCAGGTCTTCCATTTAGAAGAGGGGAAATCCAAGGTCCTGTAATGCAGGCTTTGATAAGGCTAATAAAGGATGTGGCAAATCCCATTTTTTCAAGCACAGCAAACAGGAAGGAATGTCTGACACGGTCAAAGGCATTGGCTAAGTCTAACTTTAAGATGAAGCCTTTCTCATTTCGGGTTTGACTGGAGTGAATAGCCTCTTGGACAAGAAGGATGGAGTCCGAAATTTGCCTATTGGCCAAAAAAACCCCCTTGATTTTCAGATATGAGAGTGGGGAGGATAGGTTTTAGGCGGGTAGCCAAGATTTTTGTCAAAATTTTATATGATGAGTTACACAAAGATATTGGGCGAAAACGTGAGAAGGTCAAAGGTCGATTTTCTTTAGGGATAAGGGCAAGATGGGTAACATTAGTGAATCCTCCAATTTTTCATTTACGTTGGACCCATCTTAGCATTTTGACAAGATCTTTTTTAATTATTCCCCAGTATGTTCTATAGAAACAGATAGGAAATCCATCTGGACCTGGGGCTTTATCTGGCTGAAGAGCCCAGATGGCATCATGTATTTCTTCTTCATTGATTTCCTTAGTCAAATCTGCATTAATATCCTCATTGATTCCTTTGGGCATATGTTGTAGGAGGTCTGAATAGTCCTTTGTTTCCTTTGTCTTAGTTAAGAGAGTGATGTAATAGGCTGAGGCAGTTTTCTTGATAGCTTCTTGAGTTTTTGAGGGCAGCCTTCCTCATCGTTGATCATGGTGACATTATTTCTGACTTTCCGGACAGTTGCTTGCTTGTGGAAGAAAGTTGTATTTTTGTCTCCTCCATGAAGCCAAAGCTGTCTTGACTTAATTCTCCATTTCTTCTCTTCTTCTCTATTAACCCGGTACAGCTGATAATATATATCACTTTCTAATGCTTTATCCTCTTGGGACAGCCCATTCTCCTCGATTTTCCTGTGAGTTTCTTTCAATTTATTTTTTAGCTCAACTTTGACATTTTCTGGTTCTTTGTAATGCTGCTTCACCCAATCCTTCAGGGTGTGTTTTGTATTCTTCAGCTTGCATTCCCAAATTAATCCCGGTGATCCTTCTATATGATGATGCCAGGCTGTTTTGACAATCTGATCCACAATAGGATTGCTGCGCCAAAGAGAATTGTATTTGAAAGGCAACGGCCCCAAAGGACAATGTGCTTCAAGAACAATGCTAATGGGGTAGTGATCGGAAGCTGAATAAGGCAGAATATCAGCATGAGCAGTGGAAAAATCAGAGAGGAAAGTAAGTGTTTACCAAAATTCTGTCAAGGCGCTCCATTATGTTATCTCTGCCCAGCCTGCGGTTGTTCCAAGTGTATCTCCGATTTTTTGGGATGATATCTACTAAATCGCACTCTTGCATGATGTTTTCCAGCTTTGCTCTATAAGGATCATGTGTAAAAATTCCTCCTCTTTTTTCATTGGAGTGTAATATAATATTTAGGTCTCCCCCAAAGATGATATTTCTATTGTCTTCAGTTTGGATGTCTTCTTGTAGTGTGGCCCAGCACTGATCTTTATCTCTGAAATGGTTCGGAGCATAAATGTTATAAATGACTATTTGCTTATCCTCTGCCTGTTTTTCTAGTATGACTTTGATCCAATATGGATTGATAGTTTTGGATGTGCATTTCCAAGTATTTTTGTTCCACATTGTGGTGATACCGCCAGAAGCTCCTCTTGCTTCACATATTTGTCCCTCATAATGCCTGAGCTGTTCTATAATTCTTGTCATCTCTTGCAATCTTTGCTTTGTTTCCTGAATCATTACAATTCCTGGCTTCTCATGATCTGTGAGATCTTTTAGGGCAGCAATTTTTGAGGGGTGCCCCAGTCCCCTACAGTTCCATGATATAACTTTCATCATTGAGTATTTAGGTTTCGGAGGGATGCTCGTCCCCCTTGCTCCTTATGTGTTGTTTCTTTGCTATTTTGCCCCAATATATAAGTTTCTATGGGATTTTGAGTTCCCATGGCGATGTCTTTTTGACCATTTTCGTTCCTTTGCTGTTTACTTGATTTCCTGCCAGGTCCTTTTTTTTGGGATTCTTGATTGATTCCATGCTCTTTCGAGGAGCTTCTAGTAGCTCGGGGTGGGGGGGGGTCGAGGGAATGGGAGGGAGAGGATTGAGAAAGGGAGAAAAGGATGGGGGGGTCATTTTCAAGGGGGATCAGGGGGTCATTATCAGGGAGAGAGAGGGCGCCAAAGGGATTTGAAGAGATCAGGGGAGAACTGGTGGATGGCCCCGAGGTGGGGAAGATGGGTGGACCAAGAGGAGAGGAGGGAGAAGGGACAGCTGAGGAGGAGGCTTTGGGCGGATCTGAAGGGGGATTAGGCTTGGGAGGGGCAGTTTTGGGAGGAGCCTCTTCAAAGTTTGCTTTCAAGCCAGAGGCAGTCTTCTTTTTCTTTACAGTTTCCCATTGTTCTTCTGATTGAGAAGGTTCAAAATTAACAATTTTAGAACAGCGATTGGAAAAATGGCCGTATTCGTGACATACCTTGCATTTGAAAGGAATTTGTTCGTAGTCCAGTTGCTGAATATGCGTCCAATCGTCCACCTTTAGTTTGATTGCTTCTGGAAGACCCTTTCCGAGATCAACTTCAACGCATATCCGCGCACATGCCTGCATATTATCCTTGGGCTCACTCCGATCAATGTATTTTCCAACAGCATTGTCGATGGCTCGAACCGAGTCATCTCCCCAGCAGTGGAGCGGGAGATGCGGAAGACGAACCCAGACCGGAACAACATTAAGGACATCCAGCTCAGGATCGAAGTCTGGAGTCCATTTGTTCAGGTACATACCACGAGAGTCCATGAAGTACGGCCCATTTCTGAAGATTAAGTCCTTGTCTGCTCTAGATTCGAAGTGGAAAGTGTAATAACCTTTTCCACAGAAACGAATGGAGATTTTACCATTAACTTTGTCTGCCCAGTTTCTTTCGATCCATCGTTGAACAGTTTTCAGGGAAGGCCATAGGCCGATGAACTGACCGATGAGCCCCTGCTCAGCTAAAGAGAGAGCAGCCATTCGTGGTAATGTAGCAGGAAGGTCGACCTCTTGCAACCCATCCAGTTTCTTGACAAACTTGGACAGCGCAGGACGAGTTCTCTGAGGCTGAAGAGATTTGACTAAAGCGGAAAACGCATCTGCAGCAGACTGGTTACCCGCATCTGCAGCGGACTAATCAGCAAGGCCCTCCGTGGCAGCATTCGGAGAGGCCATGGAAGGCTAGAGGCCAGAGGCCTCGCGCTGCAAAGAAAAGACCAGCAGTCGGCTGCTAGGTCAGGGGAACGCGCAGGGAGGCGCGCGCTCAGCAACTTATATAATTTTAATTTTTAGTTATATAATTTCAATTATATATGATTTTATAAATTTTCGAGTATATATTAATAAAATTATTATCATGTTTTAATCAATAATTTAATAACAATGAGACATTGTCAATTTTAATGTTTGAGTATTGTATGTTTTGAATGGTTAAAAAGCTATAATTTTGACAAACTTGTTGTGGAGATTGTAATTCAACAATATTTTATATATTTTGATTTTAATAAAATAATAAGTATGAGATTTTTTTTAGTAGAAATAAAAAATAGAAAAAAAAAGAATTGTAATTGAAAATTATTTTGTATAATTTGATTTCAATAAAATAACAACTATAAGATTTTTTCGAAAAAAAAGAAAAAACAAAACTACTTATAAAATAAATAATAATTTTATAAAAAAATAAAATAATATATATAATTAAATTTTTTTTTTTTTTTTAATTTAATATTTTTAATACTATCTTTCCTCTTTTCATAATAATTTATTTTTGTTTAAAAACCAATTTAATATAAGAATATATATTTGACACCCATGTTTCTTCGAATTAGGGATAAAATATAATTATGTGTGAGAATTGTGACACTCAACGAGAGCCTCAACAATCATTCAACCCCCATAGTGGGTTGCATTTTCACATATCAATCATAACGTCATGAAAATTTTATATGGCTCCACATGATCTTATGAATGATCTCACTCTATTATTATTATTTTGTATACTCTATTATTATATTATTATTATTTTGTACGAAGTAATTTATAATTTAAAGTGAGTGAGATGTTTTTTTTCTTTTTTTTTTTTAATTATGGTAGTAAAAATATAAAGTTAAATATTTGTTTGTGAGTGACTTATTATATAGAAAGCTACATCACTAAAAAAGAAAAAGACATTTAAGTGACATGTTATTAACTATATATTGCAATGAGTGGGACAAATTAGAAAAATTGGTCAATAAGGCTTGGTGAACATGTTAGACACCTTAAAAGCATTGAGTCTAGTTAGACAAAAAATATCGTGAGATTTAAAAGCATGAAAATTATGGAGAACTTGAGACATCCACCTCTATGGGACTTGGCTGCTCTTTCCAGCCTCCATTGGGACTAGATCCTGAAGGCAATTGTTCTTCAATGTGCTTGAGATAGAGCCTCATTTCATTTTGGTTCAGGACCACCTTGTCCAACATCTAAATAATTTCTTCCTTTGCCTCATGCTTGTCCATGATGACTTTTCCTAGTAGTAATTTAATTTTCTAGTATATATCTATGGTCAAAAGATATTGGTTTTGTCTTCCTCACGTATAGCCCGAGTTTGGAACCTAGTTCGTGATATCCACTACAACCTTAGAGTTTGATATCAATTGCCACTTCTGCCTTGAGCTCCCTTAAATCCTCACACACCATGTCAAGGGTATGCTTTGAAAAATCTCACGTCTAGGCTTTTGCATGAAGTCGGGCTCTAAAATTTTTTAACCTTCAACCACTAATGCCACCCCTATGAACAAAAGTGCATTATTTGACCATGAAGACTCAGATACTCACTTACACCAGAAGTAGATGACCAAGAGAGAAACGAGGCACTGAGAATGAAGGGAGAGGGGTGGACTAGCCATAGAGAAGGAGAAATAAATGTCACACTTGTAGAATAAACTTGTTCACCTAGAGAAATCAGCGATGTTAAAGAGAGACCCCTCTCAGAGGAAGAAACTAGAGCTGTCGAGAAAAGAAACAACCAATCGAATAGGAAGATCAATTGAAACATTGAGTTCTAGAGTAGATAAAACCGTAGCCTACCATGAACTCGAGCATCGATAATGGAAATAATGCAGAGGATTTTCAGGAATGATGGATTCTACACGAAGGGCATCACATCTTGCATAGAACTACGTACAAACATATAAACTACATTCTATCTTGTTGAGATTTGAACGACCAATTCCCACATTACATTAAATCCATATATACACCACTTTGCCACATAAATTAACATCACCAAAGTACACCACACATAATTATTGTGCTAAGTAGTAATACCCACATAACATCCTTGAAACCTAATTCAAAAAAAGAGAGAAAATGGTTTTGATTACATTATTACTCTAAAAAAGAAAATATTATATATATATATATATATATATATATATAATGTCCTTTTTATTAAAGGGTGTATTATTAATTTTTTTCTCCCCACAATATAATTATGAAAATGATATGTAAATATGAACTTGTAATTTTGTTATTTGATGAATTACTTTTTATGTTGTATTAATTATGAAAATGATATGACAAAGACTTTTGAAAGCCTAAACAATACCATCGCATTATGAATGGGCTAATATACTTTGAATTGATTCTCTTTGAAATTATGTGGTGAGATATTTGATTACGACTTATTTCCTTGTTTTTTTCAATATTATTTTAGAACCCAGTTAAATTGGTTTAAATATTTTCGAATTTAAATTAATCTTTCTGTGTAGTGATATTAAAAAGTTTACGTTTCATTTAATGATTTTTTTATAACTAAATTAAAGATAATAAAGTTTAATAATTAAAATTGTTTTTTATATGATTAAATAATAACTTAATTTTTTATTATAATAATATTTTAATATGCATGAGTTAGATACAAATTTATTATCAATTAAAAATAGACCTTTAATCTTTAATAAATCTATTTCACGTATATATATATATATATATATATTGATGGTGATAAAATTTCTATATTTTAATTTTTTTTAATCAATATATCACAAAATATTGGTTTTCATTTCTAGTGGACTTGTTGGTCTGGAGATAAAAGTAGAACCACATTACAAACAAACAAAGTGAATTAGACAACCATAAGTGGATAACCCAAAATGAACAAAAAATTCCAAGAACCCAAAAGCATCCAGTTTTCATCACTGATCAGGAAGAGGAGCCAAGTTAGGCCATCTGAACCATTTCCTAGAGACAGAGGAGGAAATAAAGCATGATGGACATGCGCTATATGTTCCATTCCACCTTCCAATTGCACTAGTATTCATAGGTCCTTTTTTTCCCTCGATGCAATGAAACCATCTTGTCCATCATACATAAATCCAATTTTCTCATTTTTTGCCTCGTGCCTGACCCGATCCATCTGTTCTAAGAGCACTGAAATATGTTGAAGGTGTTCGTCCAAAGAATCAAACGGAGGAAGCGTCTCAATTACCTAGAGAGTACATAGCTAGTTTATTAACCTCTTCCCCCAGGTCATAGTTAGCTCTAGGATGAACGACCCCATGGCCCTGTGGTACCATGCCTCGATGGCCGGCTCGCCCTAGCTATCGTAACATAGATGCAAGATATCCCCAATCTCACTGACTACATAGAATATACTGCATCCAGTGCACCCCCTGAGCATTCACACCAACCTTGTCCCCAATGCATTCCAAACCGAGTGCATAGATAAAATGTTTGATGCCTTGCACCTTGCTATCCACAACTAGAGAGAAACTATCTCTCAATAAAAATCCCTCGACTCTCCATACCACAAATGAAGCTGCAAGAACGACCACCTTCCACATACAAAAAACACACCAGAGCCCACCTTTGACACCCAGATTCTTACCCAGTGAGCTAAACACCAAAGGAACTCTCCTCTTCCTATAAACAACCTTCCTAGTTACTACCCAATGAAATTTGAATGACCATCGAAATAGGTTCATATTACAACGAAAAAAACATACAAACCCCCTCCTTAATTTATGATAGTTGTAGCTTTCCAATGCACAAGATCTCGAAGTGAACTGCCTATTCCCCAATCATCTGGCTCTGCCTAAATGTTGGAATTCCAACTAGGCGACTTCAATACCATGAGTAGCAGGAGGCCCCCACCTCGAGCCTGGATCCCACACCTTCTCACATTAAGCCTCCCTACTGACATTGACAGATACAACAAAAATTATTGACACTCCTCAATTGTTCTATACAAATTGGTAGGCAGGGGATGGCACAGTCTAAATGCCACCCTGCAAAAAAAAATGCCAAAAAAATACCACCAATATGAGTCCCATAACCTTTAGCAAACAACAATTCACAAAGACAAACACTCAAACTGTTATAGACTGCAACGTCTCCAGAAAAATTGATGAGCCTTTGCCAAGGGAGGCCTGCCTAACACACTTCATTAAGCCAAGTAGCACGTGGGTGAGGGTGATGACGTCCTTGCCAAACAAATCCTGCCTCTAGTGTCAACCCCATTAGGGATTTCTTATCATTCTCCAAAATTCTTGAAATATGATATAGGTCCTCCTGATTCATGGGAGGCAGCCATAGAGAGGCTAGATCTGTGTTGGTCTCCTTGATCCCCCAATTAGCTAACCAATCTACCACCTTTTTCCTCGTCATCCTAGTGTGGCAAGTGGTAGCATAAGGAAATGAGAATAACAAATCCTGTATTCACGTGACCATAAGTTCAAGATGCCAACTATTAACAACTCTTGCAACAAGGGTTTATTTAATAAGCCTTTGGACGACGATGATCACTAGTTTTGAATATCTAGTTATTTGGATGCTAGAGATGCCCAATTGCAAATTCTTGGTTATTTGGATACTTGAGACACCCATTTTACTTTTAAAAATAAAATTTTATCATTAGTAAAAAATATGTATTCCACTTTTAAGATATTTTTTTTCTCTTGATTCATTTCCAGAACTTCCATATGTATATTTTGTAACTTCACTTTTGAAATTAGTGTTGGTTCAACAAGATTGGTCAATAATTATATATATATATATATATATTTTTCTTTTTTCTTTTTTCTTTTTTCTTTTTTCTGGTTTCAAATAAATATAATTTATATCTTTTATTTTTTTATTATGAAATTTAGAAAGTTGATTCCCTAGTTGACAATGAAGTTTTAGGAGGGTGATTTAGCTTGATAGTATATGTAAAAATATTTTTATTAACAATTTATTAAATAGGTTTATTAAACATGATGTATTGTTATATAGGATTTATTTATATATGAAAGATAAACATGGAAGTGGTGAAATTGAGTGAGTTAATGTATTATTGGGTCAATGTGACATATATTACGAACAAAGTACTCACCTTCTCACTCTACACACTTTATAGCTTTAGGCAATTGTTAGGATCAATATACCATATACTAATTAGTAATACAATTCTAAGAAAGTTAAGGATCTTAGCCCCAACTAAGAACTTAAATGTCCCTCTTTTTGAATAATTTTTGGTTGTCCTTTTAATAATGTTTAAACCAAAATCATCATGAAAATCATGGTGTGGTTGACCTTGGGCTTGCAATTAAATGGATTCCCCCCACCTATTATTTTTGAAGAGAAAGACCCTCCTCTTACACTTGTTTTGGTTTGAATGGCTTTTTGATGTTACCATTCATTATAACCATTTGGATTATTTAACTATTATTCTTTACATAAGACTATGTAAACTTTGATGACTAATTTTTTATTCTCTTTCATATGAAAAGTTTTCATAGACTACATATTTTTTTATCTTGTAATATTAGTTTGTGGTGACAATTTTCATAAATTCTATTTTTAATAAAATTTATATTTCTATATTAATAAAATTACAAAGAATTTTATTAAAAAAAATTAATGCATCAATGTATTATTAATAATTAGGTCAAAAGTATCCCTCAATTTTATTCACAAATTCCAGAGATATGAGATAAGTATGCCCTTTTCCTCACTTCCTTTTTATTTTGGTGGTAGAGGGTTTAAGCTTGTTGTTAAAGGAATCTAGATAGAAAGTATCTCTAAAAAGAATTAAAGTTTCAAGCTTTCTTTATCCTTCATAGCTCTTATTTTTCAATTATGTCTTGTTGTTTGATGATGGGACATCACAAGGATTAAATTAATTGAGATCTATACTAATCTTGTATTGTAAAACCACATGTATGGAAGTGAACTTGAGAAATTTATGTATGATATATAACTTTTTACCAAAGGAAGTTTCTAACTAGATAAAGGAGATTATTCTTATCACTTCCAATGTTTTCAACCAAGGTTTCAAGTAACTATATTTTTTTATAAAAACCAAACAAATAATTCTTTAATGACTAGCTATGGTTATATAAGAAGATTGAGGCCCAAATCTCAATATGGGTTAATGAGTGTCTATCCCAAAGAGATCAACTTGTGTTGATTAATGCAATGTTTGAGAGCATACTCGTATATTGGATATCCATTTTCGAGGTGTTGACATGTATTCTTACAAAAACTAGAAATAAATGTTTTGGGTTCTTATGGGTAGGAAAAGAAAGTGCATGAAGGTATTACCTTGCTAAAATGTTCCACCCTTTATCTCCCTAAAAATATCAAGGAATGGGGACTCAAAAATATTTACAAATTCATCAAATGTTTGGTGGGAAAAACATTTAGAATATGGTTTATAATTATTATCTACGGGAAAGGTAATGAAATTGAAATATCTATAAGGTTGGAAAATGGAAAATTAGTTTAAAACAAACCCAAAGACCCCAATTTTTTTTTTGATTAATTGGACAATATTCATAGATGTAACACCACATGTTAGTAAGTGGTTAGCTTAGAGGATTGACTATGGTAATAAAGTACGGAAGGGAAAATATCCACAGATTAAAGCCTTTGCTAATATTGTTTTTTTCATTGAGATTTTAAATAGCTTACATGAAAAATGTGGTCAACAAACATGATAGAGTTACATTTGGTTGGTCCTCGGGTTAAATAATGGAGGATCTATACAAAAATGATAGTTTTGGGTGACATATACTTATTTAATAAAGAATACAGATTAGTTTAGTTGAAAATCTAGGGATGGTGATTTCACCACAAAGTAATTGGGCTATGAAGCATGCATGTAGGAGGATTGGAAAGTAGAGGAAAAATGGTGGTGGGCCTTGACTTGGAAAATGGCAAGCTTGTTGAAGATCGAAATCACGAATTGGTTTTCTTTTTCAAACAAACTTTTGACATGGGAAAATCATTTGAAAATAGGTTGGATCAATTCAAATGTGTGCTCCTTGTGTAAAAATGAAGAATAATATATTTACCATCTATTTGGTTGGTTTCGTTTTGTCTAGGACATTTGGTTTTGAACCTCCGTAGGCATGTATTTAATTAGTCTAAAAAACAAATATTCTTTGGATCTTTGTATGCAGTATTGGGTAAGGAATGTTCCCTTTGTAGAGCTTAAATATATCCCCTTCCATCTCATTTACAACATATAGTGGGATCGCAATGGGCCGATATTCCAATATTTTTTCATGCATGTTGAAGTGGTATCTTACTTGGTGTTAAAATATTTTTTAGGCTTTAATGTCTTCTCAAAACAAAAAAGAAGGAAAATAACCACGAAGCTTGATTTTGATGTGTTGATTCCATAAGGATTCTTTCATAGATCCAAACAAGGTCACCTAATAGAAGGGGATATTGGTTCTCTCTTTATATAAACCAACCTCATTTTTTCCACATGGGATATTCTTTGGGTAAAGGTACTATTAACCAGGAAAAATTTGTTGCATTGTGAATACTTATTTCTTTAGCTAAGGGGATAGGTTGTTGAGGAATGCATGTAATGGGAGATTGAAAACATGTTTCAATTAGGAAAACGACTTGAATTAAGTAGATAATTTAGGCCCTAGGCCCATAAAAGGAGAACGTGGAGAGTTAGAGAGATTATTTGATTGAGTTTTCATTACTCATATTAGTCAGGAAATGAATATGCTAGCTGATGGGCTTTCAAAGTAACCTCTTCTAGTGTATGAAAGGACCTATGTGAAGGAAGAGGTTAGTGATGGAGTGGTGATTTTGGGCATAAAATTCCAATACCCTTCGTCTCTTTTGTATATTTCTTACTCTTATTTAAATTTTGATTAGATGGATATATGTTATAAGGTCTTGTTTAAATTTTGTTATTAAAATTTAAATAATTAGATATATATATATATATATATATATATATATATATATATAGGTTATAATGTTTAAATAATTAGAATTTCCATTTAAATTTTTTTATTAAAAAGATCTTTGGTACAAACTATTATACTATACTATATAACGCATATATTCCTTTATAAATATAATAAATTTTCAAAAACAAATAATCAACTCAAAAATCACAACTCTTGCCGATATTTTTTTATGACATGCTATAATCACAACCACATAGCATTTATCACCTACCAACCTTCATAATATTAATGTAGCGTGGAGAGTCAATAATTAGTAATCTGAATAGATTTTGCATCTATTTTAAAAATATAGTAAAGTGAGAAAGTTATATATATTACAATTATTATCTTTTAAATATAATTAAGCGAATGACATGTCAAAAATTGAACTCTAATTTTTAATTTGATAAATTACACTCGATGCTATACTAGTTGAGAACATAATATTGCAAGACATTTGAAGCCTTAAAACATATCATTGCAATTCATTATGAAGGGGCCATTTTATTCTAAATTATTCTTTGATATCTTTGATTATGAATGATTTGGTTGTAGTTTTTAAAATTCATTTAGATGTTAGTCAAATTGATCATAATATTTAGAATTTCTAAATTGTTGAGTAGGATGAAATCCTTAAAAAATCTAATAATAAAAATTATTTTTTTAATTAAATAAGAACTAATTTTTTTAATTATATTGATAATTTGATATACAAGTGAAGATATATTGGTATTAATAATAAGAAATGGCTATTTAATTTTTTTTTTTTGTAAATACAGCCTTATCACTTTTAGCGATAATTTTTATATGTATGAACAATTAATATTTTTTTAAATTTATTATGATAATTTCTTATATATTGTACTTTAATTTTTGAAAATTTTATTAGTTCAAAAAAAAGAAAAAAAGTATATATATATATATATATATATATATATATATATATATATATATATATATATATATATATATATATATATATATATAATCACAATAATTTTATGCATCTATGAAATTTAAGTGATTTTCACTCGGATCATGCCAAATTAGCATTAGCCTTACACAAACACATGATTTATTAGCTAATTAATCATGCTAACTAATCATTTTTCCTAGTGAATTTTCAAGTTAATATTTTGAATGATTGTGCAACATATTAATTAATAATTGGGCTATCACATCATATTTACTATTGATACATGTGCAACCTCTGAAGTAGTGTGATTGAAGCAATTACATGACCCATTAATGCCTTTGGTAAAATCAAGAGCTTATTTGGTGCTATACTATGAGTCCATAGATAATCACAAAGTACAAAACCACATTAATATGAGTGGTAGAGGTTGTTTATTGATGATGTGTAATAATGATACCTTGGTGAGTTGTCAATAAGATCCATATCTAAAAGTGTTAAAATTCATGTATTAGAAATTGATCTCATGATTCCAATACAAAGTAGTAGAGAATGACATAAATCCTTTTTTGCCAAATTCTATTCTTTTCTTGTGTATGCTCTAATTTTGAACATAGTATCATAGCTACCACAAAATTTTCCATTGGCGACTTCTATTGGTGTTCAAGGAGAGGAGGAGCATTACATAATATTTCTTCAAGCAAAAGCTCGCATAGATCTATAAGGGTGGTTTCATCATTTAGTTTTCCTTGATAAGATGTAAGAAAACTTAGTCTATGTATATATCGACCTCAATGTGTGCCATTTGAAGAGATAGTGTTTGTTAAACTTGATAAGGAGATAATTGGTTGAAAATTAGGAAACACTACCACATCAAAATGAGAATGTTTTTGCTAGTTATTAATATATTTTTTTTCTTGATCTACATATGGTGTTGTTTTCTCATTCAAGAATTGATAGATTTATTGTTAATGGAGGCTTGATATACGATAGAATAAGAATATATTAAGTATGAGATTGTGTATGGATCATATATTTTTGTAAATATCAATTTACATATCTTGCAACTAATACTTGTTTCTCATTAATTTGATTGAAAATGTCTCTCAGATCCAAGAATACCTCACCTAAGAAATTCAAAAGATGACCAATGCTAGTGTCAAACAAGCCAATTGAAGAAAAGAAGCCTGAAGAGCTACTACCACTACACTATAATGGTTATGAGGTATTATTAATATCTATTTTTCTTCAAACGTTGACTCCACCATCTATGAAAGCAAAGTGGAATAGGAGCATCCCCTTTGAGTTATATTCAATTTCCAAGAAATTAAAATATAGATAAAGTACAATGATAAGTATTTCCAGAAGGTTTTTGTAAGTTATCCATTGAAATAAACAACCCATGTGTTCTTAGATTAGTGAATGGAGATAACTCATTATCCAACATAAGGAATGGAATGGTTCCACCTTAAACATCCAAGGTATCTTTATTGTTTTTTTCTCATGACATTTATGCCATAGTTGAGATCTTATTTACATCTAAGTATTTGACCCATAGAATAAGAAGATTAAAGCCTTAGTAGCCAACATAAGGAATGGAATAATTTCACCTTAAAAATACAAGGTATATTTATTGTTATTTCCTCATGACATAGCCGAGATCTTCTTTATATCCAAGTAGTTGACCCATAAATAAAAATATTAAATCCTTTGTACTTTGGCACTAATTTATGTTCATTGTATGGAAATTGAATTGCAAATATAATTTTTGGGGAAGTTTACTTTAAGAAAACATGACTACTTTGAACAAGTTTTTTATTTGAAGATAAGGGGAATTTGATTGCAAGCCTCTTTTTCTTGTAGCAATATTAAAAAATAAAAATTGAAAGGTGATTATAAGGGATTGTGAGATTAGCTCATATGAAGGTAATGTTTCTAAAATGGATAACTATGGGCTCTGGTTATTAGATGTAATAATTATTTTTTCTCCAAATATTTGTCAAAAAATTGTGAACCACAATGTACGTTGAAGAATTCTCAAGTGTATTTGGGCATTGTCATTGCAAGGGAGCTATCGCATAATAAAATCATATTGTTTTCTTTGTTTTCTAGATCCACCTAAAATTGAATAAGGGGATTGTAGGTACACTCTATGCACTTATATGTTATTTCCTATTTCTGGATTTTTGATGGTAGATATTCTATGGATACCATTTGACACATGGTTACTATGGTGAACAAAGACAAGTGCAAACATTTAGATTCTTATGTGCTCATAAAACATAATGGCACAATTTGGAATTAAAAGCATGTAATGAGGGAGATTTTATTTTTTTGTTCCTCTAGTGTTTTGAAACATTAAAATGATCATTGGAATGTAAATATTGAAGGATGAATAATTACATTTGAGAAATGATTTATACAAAGGGTAAATTTGCAAAACCGTTTCATGGTTAAATGTGAAAATTTCATCAATATGTACTTAGAATTTGAGTAAGAGGGTCATGCAAGTCATCAAAATCAAACTATCATAAAAATCACAAGTTGTGATACATGATTAGTAGCACCCCACACCCTAAGGTGACATAAAAGTAAGGGAGCATGAAACACAAGCATATAATCAAGTGAGAAAGTGTAAGCAAGTGTCATACCAAAGAGAAAATTTGAGTAAAGTCGGATTTTTTTTACAAAATTCCTCTCAAGAAATCAAGGAATTGTAAGAGCGTAACCATGAATTCAAGAATCAAATTGATATTAAAAGTAAATTGATTGAATCACTTGAGTGGAAATCTATTCATAGAAAAAATAAAATTGATCACATGGTTGATACAATATATTCAATAAATGATATAATACAAAAGGTTGATGAAAGTTGTGACATAGAAGATTTAATACAAATTTTTTATCTAACATCTGATACATAGGAGCTTATCGGAAATCTTAATGTGACTTGTGACACATAAGGCGTAATGCAAATGGTTGATGCTAATTGTGATACAAAAGATAATATGGATAATACAAAATGCACGTTAGATAAGGTTGAAATGGAATATTACAATGAATTGATGGAGGAAATGTTTATCAAAGATGAGTCACAAGAAGTGGCACAAAATGACGAGAATAACAATAGAAAAATTAAATTCCAAGATACAAAAGAATAAAGTCAAGAATTAAAAAATAATCTTTCCAATATGATAGTTATATCTTGGGAAGAATTTTCATTCACGAAAAATCAATGTGGGTTAGGATATGACGAAGGAAGCAACTTTCATATCTTAGATTACTCCAAAACCATTTAGTTTATGAGCACAATATTTCTTGAAGAAGTTAGGAATATTTTGGTATTAAATAAAAACATTGTCAAATAATCGGGCGTATAAAGACATAATGTGTTTATCTCCATCCTTCTCTTTATTATGGGAAGACAAATCACCTCTCTGAAAAGTGTTGAAAGAAAAAGAAAAATATTAAGAGAACAATTCATTATTGATGGATTAATTCGTGGAGATGGAATAAAAAAGTAAATAAGTTGTGTAAGTCTTATCGTCTAGTAAAAAAAGGCAAAGACATAGAAGGAGAAATGACAAAAGAAAAAGGTTTTCAAACAATTATTCAAGATGATTTTGGGCATGATCAAGGTCCTTATATGTTATCTGAAATTAAAACATGAATCAATGATGGTACTCTCCAAACATGAAGCACATTTATATAAATATACTTTATTACATCTTCAATAGGGGATTACGATGATGACACTATCATACACCTTAAGACGGGGAGTGAAGATGATTATTGGTAAAAAAGAACCATCACATTCATCACATCAAATTGTTTAGTGGTCATCCAAAACCGCCACATTGTTCAAGTGAAAATGGTTAGTGGTACATCAAAAACCAAAAGTAACAATGGAATATGGTTAGTGGTCAGCCAAAAACCACCAATAAAAGTGAAGATGGTTAGTGGTAAACCAATAAAACCACCACATAATGAATCCAAAGTTCAAGCTTAGATCCCTTGAAAAAAAAAGAATCCAGAGTTCAAGATTGGATCCCTTCAACTATGAACTATTGAAGTATAGAAGAATCAAAAGTTAAAGGTTGGATCCCTTCAGAAAACTTCTCAACTTGCACCTAAAAATGGGGAATATTAGATATCAGTGATGATAATCAAGCTTCAATATTCGAAGTATTATTAGTAATAAAAATAAATCAACTTTTGGGAATACCAACATAGTGTCTGGTATCTTCAAATCAAACGAATCAACTAGTCAATATAATGGGTATGTTCAAACATGGTAGTTGTTTACTTCTAGATGATTTATTCAACATCCATATTTTGGAGGTTGTTGAGGCATAGCTTCATTGAAGCTCAATCCAAGAATTCAGATAGAGGATAATATAATTTTTCTTTAATGGTATTATTCTTCCAACTTATGATTGTGGAGGGGGGAATGTTAGAATATGAGTCCCTCGACAATAACACATTCCAAGACCACATTGATGTTATTTGTAAACCTTATCTACCGATGAGGTGTTGTTTTCATATATTGATGAGTTGTCAATAAGATTTGATGTAGAAAATTTCAACTTCATGTAGTATAAAATGATATCATGAGAAATACAAACTGATAGAGATTGTCATAAACCTTTTTTTACCAAATTCTGTTCATGTATTTGATTACTCTAATTCTTAACAATTGGTAAGTGTATAACCACATTAGTTATGAATGTGAGGGTACTTGGTTTTCCTTGGAATCTAATAAGTGACTTGTGTGCATATACTTGAGTCTTGGGAATTCACACTTGAATTGTTTATCTTCTAAGCTCAATAATAGCCTATAAAGACATGTCTTCTCCACGTGTTTAGAAGACATTTCATGTGCAAAAGCATGGAGAATCCATAGGCTTTAACTTACCAATATTAATTTTCCCTATCCTCATGCTACCTAGATTCCCCTCCAAAATCTTGATTGCATAAGTGGAAGTAATGTATGTTTATTTCACATTAGATAAAGTTCATTAAGGAACTCAAACAACCCTCCCTCACATAGAGAAGGATAGGAGATTTATTTTACAAGAATTTTATAAGTAATATTGAGTTACTTTATTTTATTTGCACTAATTTATTTAACTATTTTTATTTTCCTCTAATTACTTAAAATTTATGAATATAAAATAATCTTAAGTTTTGACTTAAAAAAAAAGGTTTGAACCTCAAGAGATTTGATCCCTCTCAATGCTTGATAGCTTCGGGGTTATGATAGATCTAGGTTGATTACTTATAAAGATAATTAATATATAAATTAAACACATTCATTTAAAAAAACATGTAACATGATTCTAAACCATGAAGATTCACTCCACTTTATCATGAAGATTCTTAATTTATAGGTAGACTTTATTACAATACTATGAACCAATACCATGCTTTAACAATATTATATACCCAAAAAACTATTAATCTAAATAATAATTAATTTAATATTTAAATACTTTTTAAAAATAATAAAAATTATAAACTTATTAAAAAAAATAATTAACATAAATTTTACACTTACCTCTACATAACCACATATTACTTCAAAATGTTAAACACAAGTGTATAGGAGTAAAACCAAATTGATATCCCGAGGTCACATATTTAACATGATGTCCTTCTCATGGGGTTGGATTTATGTCTATACATTAAAATTGCTTCATTTAAACTCAAAAGTGTAAGAGTTAGGTTTGAATGACTTGGGCATGAAGGTTTTAGGTTTGAATGAGTTGGATATAGTTAGAAGTTCGTTTTCAAGGAAAATTGGTTTTTAAAAGGAGAATGGTGGATCATAACTATTTTTCCATGATTGAAAATATTATTTTTAATTTGAATAATAGATTAAAAATGATTTTGAAGACTAAAAAAAATTGTAAATATAAAAGAGCAAAAAAATCTTGAGTATGTCTTAAAATTATTTTTCCCTGGTTAAAATTTTGTATTTCTTGGAAACAGGTTAACATGCCAAGAGCCAAAGATATATGGCATGAGTGAAAGTATGCCCTATTACAAATTACTAATGAGTAATTATAAGTGGTATGGTTTTCTTCAGATAATAATGACAAGTCAATCTGCATCTGTAGATAATACCCAGTGATGTCTGTCCCTAATATTGATTTGACAAATTAATTATAAACCCATTGTAAAAATATATAAACATGATATATTATAATATATATAATAATAACATATATATATATACCTTAAAACAAGAAGAAACAAAAGACTTACGAGTTTTAGATTCAGGGAGAGGTGAGTGACCTGCTCTCTCCCTATATATATATTCTATTTCGTTGAACGACCCTTCAGTGATGTTATTCACAAGGGATAATGTGATGTTTTATTTTAAAAGGATTGATTTTAAATTTATAAAAATTTAATGAAATTTTATATATAATTAAAATAATTGATTGTATATCAGATTTTGATTATAAAATAGAATTTTGCAGTTTTAATTAAAAAAATTAAATTAAAGTTGTAAAAAAAAAGAAGGAAAGTAGGCAAATATATAGAAGTGTAATTGATAATTATAAATATAGAAGACTACTACCTTTTTTATAAGGATTTATGTCTTGAAATAAATGAATTTAAACCATAAAATTTGATTCAAATACCACAAACTACATCCTCTTTCTCTCTCTTGTATTATAAGAATATAGAGTATCTTGTACATTACTTTAAGAACCCCAATACTATGTTACTATCTTACAAAGTTTCATCATGAAAAACGATCGTACAAAAATGAATATGAGCTTTAGTGGCCAATGCGTTGAGAACACAAACCTTTTGAGATGGAAAATGATGAGAGCTAGTGTGAAGATACTGCTCTGTCTTGGATGATGAGCACTTGCAAGATGAGAAAGCCCATCTCCTTGGAGTCTTTGAGAAGAATGGATATAGTAAATGTCAAGGTCCTAAAGCTTTCTTTAATGCCAGCAGAGGTTCGAAACCTAAAAAAGATCTTAATGATTTAGGTGGTAGTGTTCAACTTCCATTTATCTATGGTACTACTGAAAAAATTGCTTAGATTTTAAGGAAGCATAGGATCTCTTCTTCATTTATACCTTTGAACATCGTTCGTGGTTCCCTCCAATCTATTAAAGACCTGTTGTACCCCAAGGGCATGAAAGGTGTATATTTGATCCCCTATTCATGTGGGACCCCCTACATTGGGGAAAATGCTCCCTCTATAAATCAGAGAATTCAAGAGAATGTTGATGATATCAGGCATTGTAGGACTCGGTCCTCAACTCTTGCCAAACATGATGGGAAGACTAAGCACCACATTTGTTTGGAGGAGTCTAGGATCATTGCTAGGATTGAGGATTTCCATCACCATAAATTTAAGGAGGCCATTGAAATAGAGAAAATGTCTCATACGATCAATAGGGAGGCCATTGAAATAGAAAAAATATCTCATACAATGAATAGGGATGACGAGTGGAAAATTAGCAGTTATTGGATCCTGTCTCTCTGCTCCTAGTATTGTTCCTTTTCCTCCTCTCCCTAGTTTGGTGTCTCTTGTATTTGGTTTATGTGTACT
Source organism: Pinus albicaulis (assembly GCA_034641835.2). Lineage (NCBI taxonomy): Eukaryota > Viridiplantae > Streptophyta > Pinopsida > Pinales > Pinaceae > Pinus > Pinus albicaulis. Next base: position 1,538,254,954 of record CM076579.1, on the reverse strand, counting down.
TTTTGTTTAGTTTTTAGGTTTATTTAATTGATTATGTTATTGATTTTATTTTCTTGTTTATCTATCATTTTCTTTTGTTTTATTTTATTTATGTTTTAATTTATTGGTTTATTTTTCGTTATTATTTTATCTATTGATTTAGATTTCATTTAGTTCGTTTGTTATTATTTATTTTTTGATTTGTTATTTTTAGAGTTTGATTCTAAATAGATTGATAAGAGTTAATAGTATTAATAATAATTTTATTATATAGTGAAAAAGATAAATCTAAAATTATTAGTCAATTAATAATTATTATTTATTTGTTTATTTATTTATTTAATAATTTTTTGATTAATAATTTTCTTAAAGTTTTATTTTATTATTTTTTGGTAATATCTCTGGATTATATATTTACTTGTTCGGATCAACACAATCGTCAACTCTCTTGATGATGAACTACACTTAATAATTCGAAACATGTGGACTCTAAATATTATAATGTGATTTTCCAAAAGAATTTTCTTTAAAAATAGCTATGAATCACATAATTTTACATTCTCAAATGTATATATTATTTATATATTGTAACTTTATACATGGTTGTACACATATTTAGATAAATTGAAGTACACGTTTTTAAAGGTTTATTTAGAGTTTTATTTTTTTACAATGTATTTTATTGCATTAAATATTATTAAATTAGGAAAAAATAGTTAATCATTATAAACTTACACATGAGTTAACTATTTCTTTAGAATTCCAATGATATATAATTTTTATGAATAATTAATCTATTAATATTTCTACTACTTTAATTGTATTGAGAGGTATTCTCTAGCTCATTTTGGAAGAGATGTTGTAATATCTTGTCTTATCATATTAAATATTTTAAATAGGTCAAATTACATAAAATAAGAATAAAATAATAAAATAAAAAATAATAATTAATAATTAAAAAAAAACTAAGGTAAAATAGGGAATTCACTGTTGGCAGTTTTTGGGTTTGAGGTTCACAATCCATGGTTTTTCCAATGGTATTGTAATGTAATATAGATATACGAAAACCAAGAGAGATTACATCTCTTGAAATAAAAACCCCTTTTAGAATAAAAAGATATTTGATCTTTCAACATTTGATAAATTTAAAAGTAAGATATATATATATATATAATTGACGACAAACTTTGGCCTTAATCCCAAGGAAAAATAGTAATTTGATTCATTTGAACTAAATTACATATTGTAGATGCTAGATAGCATATGTATCAATTCACGATCTTGGTCAGAAAAAAAAAAAAACAACTCATTAGGGAGATAACCTATTCTACTCTTTCCGGCCTTTCTTTGTTTCCACTTTCCGCCAACCATTAGAGTTGGATGGGGGTGATACAATAGAAAATTGTGTCTCTTTTACATTTGGATGGATTTCTTTGTCAAAATATGAATTTTCTGAAATGTGTGTTCGTTTGGTGCCACTAGCTAGTTTTTCAATCGAAGTCATCTCAAGCTGTTGTTGTTATTCGGATGGTAATGAAACCAATGCAGATTGATGCTCGACCTCGTCCTTCATCATAGTTTCCTAGGTATTCTAAGCATTGTAGTTGGTGGTATTGTCTGTGGGCTCTGCTGCTTCTGTTTCTCCTTCCTGAGTTTCTGAAAATTGCCATCCTTTCAGCTTTTGTGTTTGTCTTTTTTTCCTTTCTTTTTTAGCTTGTGGACAGGCCTTTTGAAGGTGGCCAATTGAAAACAGTTGTATTCTCATAGTTAAGGGGTTGAGACCACTATTGATTGTTGAAATATAACTGGATGTAATAAGGTAACCAATTACTAAGGTCTACCTCCACGCATATTCTGGTAAAGGTAAAAAAGGTCATTGAGACTCGTTGGACATCTATCTTTAAGAATTTCCCTAGTGAATTCTCAATTCTTGCTAATACTTTGTGATGCCAAAAATGCAGTCGTAGATTATGTAATCTTACCCACACAGGCATTTTGGAGATCACCATGGTATTTGCATCTAATCCTCGAAACCATGGTGTCATAAATAGGCCCACATTGCCCAAAACCATGGTCCCTCGTTTAGTTCATAATCTCTCTTTTGTTGTATCAAATTTAACAATAAAAAATCCTTTAGAACATAAATGGATATCGCAATTTATTGTCTATATAAAATAAATCCATTCAGGTAATGCCTTTGATTTGGGCCAGAATCCATCGAATCTACATATAACTTCTTTATTATGGAGTTCATCATGAATCACATTTACCTTAGGCATGTTTATTGTCAACAACAACACTTGGGTCATCTGCTCCATAATGTAAGGGCCAGGTATATAGTGCGAGCCTATGCTGATTCATCCTTCTCCTTAACTGCATCTTTGGTCCTTTCCATCGAATCTACATATAACTTCTTTATTATGGAGTTCATCATGAATCACATTTACCTTAGGCATGTTTATTGTCAACAACAACACTTGGGTCATCTGCTCCATAATGTAAGGGCCAGGTATATAGTGCGAGCCTATGCTGATTCATCCTTCTCCTTAACTGCATCTTTGGTCCTTTGGAGTTGGTTCCAGAAAATCCACCTAGAAGCCTCGCTTTAAGAATGATAATTGAATCTTGTCCAATGCCATAATCCTATAGGTTAGATTCATCTTGCAAGGTTTCCCTGCATGAATCAGATTTTGTAGGCTTGTTGGAATGCATGTCTTGTCTTGAATCCTTTGTCTGAGAGTTTTGATTCATTCCGTGTTACTGACTCTGAGACATATTGATTTTCCTTCCAGTGTTTTGATAGAGATTTGGATTCGGATGTCTTCAGGTGGATCTAGTTTTGGGTCATCTAGATCCAACCCCATAGAAGGTCATCGCACTCTGTATGCAGGTATTTCATGCGGCTAGAAGGGTCACATATGCACTCGACTCGTGGCTTCCACATTTGAATATATACTGCACCCCATATAGAATGTACGATATGAATGTTGGGATAAACAAGTATACTTATTTGTATAACCCCAACAATGATATGGTAAGGGCACATGTCCGCCTTCATATGACTGATCGGTGGACGAAAGGATGAAAACATGATCGTTAAAGTTGTTTTCCGTGCATGCGATGGTGAACTTCTTCTAGAGCAGATCTAACCCTTAACCAAATCCGAAGAAGTGATTGAGGGCTCCCGCGAGCTTCGTTGTGGGCATCCGACTGTGTTCGGGCCTGTGAGGAAAAGCCAATCCCACGCGCTAAGAATACGAGTTCCGAGCCATCAAAGTAAATTTTGATAAAATTTAATTTATTAAAGAAATCAAAATAAAAAGAAATAATCATATCATATATATCTTTAAAGAAAAATAAAATAAATATTACAATTCCTTATTATATAAATTACTATATTACGTATTAGTATACATAAAGGTTACACTTTTGATTATTAAAAGTTATCATTCATATAAGTTTTCATTCATTATTTATATGATTTGAATCATTAACATGAGTGTGGAGAAACTTTCTAGAAATACTCTATATAATAGGAAGATCTCAAATCTTTATATATGGATAAATTTGAGTGCATGTTATATATGAATTTGATTCAATGAAATCTCTCGAATTTGGTGAATTTTCATAAATATCTTTATAATCTTTGACGAAACTCGTGTAACATATAAGTCTTTTAGAAATATCTATGTACTAGCACTTGGTCATTTTAATAAATGACCCGACGGAACGTCGAAGGGGACGACGCGAAAGCAACACGAACTTGGTCATTTTGGTCTTAAAATGAATTATAAATCTTGAACATGGTCTTATTAACATTTTAGTCTTAAAATTTTTAACTCATTTAAGACAATTTCACATTAAAAATAATTAAAGCAATATTTCAATTTGTAATTCATTTTAAGACAATTTCACATTAAAAATATTTAAAACAATATTTCATTTTTTTAATTTATTTTAAACAATTTCACATTAAAAAATTTTAAAACAATATTTCATTTTTTAATTCATTTTAAAACAATTTCACTCACACACACACACACACACACACACATATATATATATAACAATATTTCATTGTTAAAATTTGGAGAAAGAAGAATACACTAAGTAAAACATTTCCTCAAAAACGCAATGGAACAATTCAATGCTGTGTTTTCTTAGTCACCTTTGTTTTGTATTATCTGTCTCTTTTTCCCAACTTCTTATGGATGCCTGCAAAATTCTCCACATTAGTATTGCATACAAGAGTTTCAAAATTGAGCTGGGGTTAATTCAAAATATGATGTGTGTGCAGGATGAATTTGCCTATTCATTGATTTGAACAACTGTATATATTGTGTCTGGGTTGTCTGATACCATGTTGCATGAACTAATTCATTACAGTTTGTCCTTCATAGCAATGTACGAAATAACAGTACCCATTAAATTGGTTTCTAATCTTAGATCTCGCAATTTTAAGTTGCTTTCAACGTTAATAAATTAGTTTGTATGCTAGTTCTGCAATCATTTTTCCAATTTTTATTTTATGATGCTGGTAAATAGAGAAGAAAAGCATATGTTCGGCCGGGGGCTCTTATGGCAGTGCTGCCATACCTAGACTTTTTCTCCACTGGTGTTCAGGTGGTTTATCGTAATTGAAAAATAATTATATCAACAAATCGACAATTTCTATCCAAAAATCTACCTGAAGCTGTAAACATTCAATGCTCTTTGAAACTCCATTCAACATTCTAAAGGAACCATCTTTAAAGAGTAATTTATTTCAAAATTAAAATTTATAGGTTCTTTTATCCATGAAATGACTATTGAAATGCACTAGAGGGTATTTTTCTTTAACATAAATGGTTATAAATTTGTTTTAGAAATTAGAATAATGCTCTTGCCAAGCTGTCCAGTAAGATGATACAAGGCAATATTAAGTCTGAAATGAAAATTGTTGAACAGATTATCAAAATGTTGAGACTACCATCTACAATAGCTGCTAGGTTAAAGGTTCCAAATCTGTCACTTTCTACTCGATAAGTGTTCAGCCGTATAAACTGTCCTAGCAAAATAACAACTTTACAAAACATTACATGTTTCAAAAACCAGCAGTGAGCAAGCTCACAGTGGGCTTTCAAACCGTTACCGAATTTAGTTGACTGAATGACAGGAGATTGTTTTGTACCTTGAGCTGACCGCTGCTCCACAGTAGCATCCTCCTTATCCATCAGGGTGGGTTGCTCCATATGAAGTAACTGAAGGGAAGGGTGAGCCTATGATGGTTTCCTCCTATTGACAATCTCTCTTTCTATCTACTCAAACCTGGCTTGCAGCATATCCATTCTTTCAATTAGCTCTCCAATCTTTAACTGAGTCTATCTAAAAGTTGATTACAATAATTTTCCTTTGCATTGCCTTTGAGCTTTCAATGCACTTGTCTCCTAGTCTTCCATTTAGCCTCCCACTTTCCGGAATACAAAGAAAAGAAATTTTGTGACTCTTATACATTTCTCACGTTACTGGATGCCTCTGTGTAGCTTTGAGGACTCACAAACAGTACTTCGGTCTGAATGGCCATGTGGATTTTCCATGTTCCCACAAATCAAGCCTAAATCTGTGTGCTGGTTTGGGTCTTGATGATCGGGACTGTATGTGGGCTCAGAGGAAATCAAACAGACAAGTAATCTTCAAGCGAATGGATGGTAACTTCAAACAATTTCCAGGCATGTTGACTGTTAATACCATACGTTAATTGCTGCCCCATTCTTTAAAGGCCCATAATTAACACAGTACATGCTGATAGAAATACTTGTGACTCGTTCACGTTGCGTATGCATCCAAACTTAATTTTCAAGTGTGTTGTGTGCTTCATAGAAGATGGTACAATATTGAAACAACCCCCACTGCCTCCTCATCCCCTTCCCCCACCCTCCCATTCTTTAAAGGCCCTTAAATAGCACCTAAATAAAATGTGTTCACAAGAGCAGACCAATGATAATCCAAATATGGAAAATTGCAGTCACCAGACAAAAACATCGGTGACATCCAAACGTTTTTAGACTCAAAAAAATCCTGGAAGATGACTGGTTCAATGAGCCAGTTAGAAAAGAATTCAATTTCCACAAATGTGAATGATACTTCTTTATTAAGAATCATCATCAGACAAGATATCATAAATGAGAACAATTTTTTACTTTATGTAGCTTTGTCATGAGAATTATGTTTCACTTCAAATGGAGAACTCTATTCTCAACCTGGATTTGGATTACAAGAGGTTGCAATATACTCAGAGACTATGCAAGCATATTTAATTTGACCATAAGTTCAAAGGGAGGAAGCATTGGCAATGATTTGACCATGGCCTCACTCAAAAGCATACAACTTAAAAGCTTGCTACCAGTGAGCAGCAGTTTTTTTTGTGTCCAGAGTTCATCTTAGGGCTTCTTTCAACAGAATAGCTTTCTTCACTAAATCACATTCATCACCATTTTCAGAACTTTTAAAACAGTAGGAAGATAATATTTACAATATATCTTCAAGGTAGGAAAAACATGGATTTTATTTCATGTAAAGAGAATTAATTGCATCTCAAATTTACCAGTGAGCAGAACTTACATCAATAAAGACTCAAGGAATGCGAATGGAAAAAATCAAAATCTATTACTGTACAAAATAACTTCCACACCCAAAAAATTTCATTTGCATCCATGATTCCTTGGCCCAGCATTCTCAAAAATTCATAGCCATAGATATATATATTCATGTAGATCAAAGTCCAGACAAATTGATATGATACATCAAACATAGGCACTTACTGAGGGAGAAAGACGAAACAACAGGCCTTCTTCTGGGCAAGTCTGCAAAAGAGAAAATCACAGGCCATGTCGTCTTCTTTCAGACACAGATCCAGATAATAATAATAATATAAAAAAAAACAGATACCATGTGGACCGACTTGCCAGGGCCTGCTATTTGATGCTCAAATAACTGTAATTCACCAAAACCAAAAATGAAAACAGATCAATGGTGAGATTCCCAACACTTAGGGCAGGAAGACTTAGAGCTAAGAGTTGGAGCCTCTGGGAGACTGCAGCGGAAACAGGGGCAACAGCTCCGGATCCCTTTCCCTTGGTGTTTGAAGAGGCGAGGGATGCAAATAGAATCCCTTCTTCGCAATGGCCCTCTCCTCCTGTGAAATCGAAGATTCATCGCACGACGTCGAATTGGAGGGGCAATCAAAGGGGTCGGAACCATAAGGGTAATCTATGTTGTAGAGAAAAACCCTCTGCAACATGAGGGTAATCTATTTGTTCACGCCATGGGGGTAATCTATGTTGCAGAGCAAAACCCTCTGATTCCACAGAATTTCCTCCAAAAATTGCAGCGTGTATCTCCTCTGTACAGGGAAGTTCCAAATCAAAAATTACGGACAAATGAACCGACAAAACCCCTTGTTTAATTCCATGGCGGACACTGGCCGGGATCTGGAGATCAATTCCAACACTGCTTCGGTACCCGAGGTCCAAAAATCACTTCTCTCGAACAGCATCCCAAACGCACCCGAATCCGACCAGGCCGAGTTTGATCCCACGGTCGCACACCTGCAAACCATTCTGGTGATGCTGGGACTTGATCATTCGGTCATGCTCAATACATTGTTGGCTTGGCTTGTCTTCGTGGTGCTGGGAGCAGTGGTGCCTGCGATCACCCTGTGGGCAACCAACTGCACCGACTGTCATAAAGTTGAGGTGATTAAGTTTGAAGTGATGATACAGATCTCCGAATCCAGTTTAGCTGTAGTTTATATGTTGTGCATGGAAGGGGGACGATGCGATAGCAGCACGGACGCGGAGGAGCTGATGCGTGCGGGAAGCCGCTGAGAGCAGGAGGGTGGCAGCAATTGCCAAGTGTCAAATTTTGAGAGGCTGGAAGGGCGATAGGTGGAGCACTGAGATTGGCTAGGAGAATTGTTCATCCCAGCAAAGCCCATAGTAGGAACACCTTCGGTGTGAATATATAAGTCCTTTGCTTTTACACATATATGAATAAAAAGTTAAATATTTTTCGAGTATATTGAACATTAATTTGTTATGATTAGTTATGTTTTTTATTATTATCTTATTTTCCAACTTAAATTTATAAAATATAAATATCATGATTTATATAAAATAAAATAAATTTCAATTAAACGGTATATTATGATTATAATAATGAAATATGTTTTTATCATTATCATATTATCTATATAAAAACCTAAAATCTTTTGAAATATAATTTATTTTGAAACTTTAATCTAATTTTAAAAAATGTTTTATCTAGGAAAGAAAATTATTTAAAAACAATATTAAATAAAAAAAATTAGTATTATTATGTTGACAAGATTGTGATAAAATTCGGTAATTTAAAAAAAAACATGGGTTACATTTATCAGACTTTGAGATTTTGGGTGTCTAGACGATTTACCATCAAAAAGATTATTTAAACACTCTAATATTTTGATCTTTTGATTTTTTTTACCAGATTCCGACAAGAAAATTGTTATCCATACTAGTTTGTTGCGTCAGCAGACAAAACCTTTTACGACTGCCCACATGTAAAGAGAGGGACACATCTCATTTTATAATAATTATGTTGAGATTTGTGACTCCCCACATGTAAGGAGAGAGAGACATCTCATTTATTGTTTTTAAAGGTGAATATCATGATATGTAAAAATGAACCTTTTGTATATTTTTATACTATTAGTTATTTTATAGTTTTAAAAGTACATATTATAAGTTGTAGGGATTAAGTAGGTTTATATTGATGTTTTTATTGAGATTTTTTATAATATAATATTAAATATGTATTTTTTTGCGATTTTTTTTTAGTGAATAAATATTGTTATTTAAATTTTATGTTTTGGTTTATTAGTATTGGTAGGATTTTGGTTGTCTTTTTAATTTTATACAAATATTTAACAATATGCTAGGAAACATGGATAACCCAATTTGTAATTAACCTATTTCAATAAACATGGTTTTCTTTTATAGATGGAATTTAATGTTTATATATATATATATATATATATAGTTTTAGTGTAGAGTTTCATTTGAGATATAAAATTTTGGTTCATTTTGATTTCTACAAAAAAAAAAAAAATGTTGTGACATACACTTTATTCTTTGAGGACATGAGATATTGATGATCCAATTATTATTTCATGTATTGATGACTCATGTTGTCCTTATTTTAACTTCTAGTTGAAACTAGGTTGATGGATATGATAGTAGTTGATATGGATGATTTTGATGTTGCTTAACATACATATATAGTGATGGCTTATCTTTATGATTGTATGTTACTGACCATTGTTTGAGTGTAGCAAGAGGCCACATTGGTGCATAGGTGCATGAGATGAAATGCCCATAGTATAGTTATTGAGTATTATTGGCACTGAAACACTGAATTATATATATATATATATATGTGTGTGTGTGCGTGTGTGCGTGTGTGTGTCTATATGTATATATATGTATATATATGTGTATATATGTATATATGTATATATGTATATATATATGTTTTGGTACAACATACTAATGAAAAATTAGTGGATACATATATAGGTTATGTGTTCGTCGAATGACTCACATATAGGTAAGAAGGATTTATAAAGAATATTGGATTTCCTTGAGGGGTGGAAGCTAGTGTTCTTGATTCCACCCATGAGCACTCTAGCCATGTCTTGGGTTGGAAGGCTAGGAACCTTCACCTTCAATTTTCATGATGTCGTGAGGTTTGGATGATGGATTCGTTCACCTACAAGGATTCACTAAGTGACATGAATTAAGGCAAGCACCATGATACTCAGTCACCATTAGTATCACAATAAATGGTGACCTAGAATTAACGATTGTCTCTATTGTTGTGTCTATTTTCCCCACAATTATTCACTGGATACTTAAAGGGAAAGCATTTTGGCACCCTTGGAACTTCGTGAGGAATTTCTTGAAGGGAAAAACTGACTTGGCACCATTGGTATCAAGATACTTGAAGGACAAGCATTGTGGAACCCTTGAAACTTCGTGAGGAAGTTCTTGAAGGGAACACCAAACTTGGCACCCTTGGTACTAGGAAACTAAAAGGTAAATTTAAATTTTATATTAATGGGCCAAAGCACTAAAGTTAAGGATGTATAGTTAAGAATGAGGTAGAACAAATCTTAATTAAAAAACTAGAAAAAATTGGGGAAGGGGGATTCTGGAGATAGACTTAAATAAAACTATAGGAAAATAAAAATGAACCAATTATTAACTAAATTAAGTGTGCTAACTATCCTAAAATATATGGATAAAATATTCTAAACTTAGAAATAAGGACAATAATTCTAAGAATCAAGAGAGCTGTGTGACTTAAAATAAAATGAAACAAATTTAAAAAAAAAAAAAAAAATCCATATTCATGAGAACACTCCATGTGGAAGAAACATAATAATGAATCTCTAACTAAAATCTAGAAAATAATAAAATAATTATGGTTAAAAGAAATTAATAAGATGTTGCTAGTTAAAATAAAATAATCAAATGGGGGTGAATAAAAGAGAACAATGAAATGAAAGTAGTTAAAAGAAAATAATGAAATATAATAAGCTAGAGGAAAAAACTAAAATAAAAAGGGAGTTAGAGGGAAATAATAAAATAAGAAAGGGGATCATTTAGGGATATAAGCTAAGGGAAACATAAAATTCCTATAAAATAAGATCTATATCTAGAATATACATCTTATGCACCCTAATGTTGGATGGTTGTCTTAACACTGAATTTATTTTATGCATGAATAAATTGAGACTTGTGAGTTTGGTATGTATGGTTTTCCTTTTATTGAGTGGGAACCTTTTGAGATATAGAGATCACCTCCACACTACTAGAGTATTTATCTCTCCTATAGTGTCATTGTAGCTCGAGGGTCTGTGAAGAAGAATACTACCCAAGGATCAAGATTGGAGGTTACCAGTGAGACATCAATATTCAATAAACATATCAGGAATGAAGGACAAATATTATTCAATTGGAAAGTGGTCTACATCAATAGGAAACTAAAACTCTCTCTTAACCATTGAAGCAAAAGCGAAGGTGAACGATATTGTGTTGTGTTATTTCATTAAATCATTATATATGTTGAATAATTTTATTTGTGTTATTTTATAAGGGCCAAGTATATTACAAGTCATATATGAAAATTATACAACATTATGAATAACAAATTTTAATTGGTTAATGAATGTCAAATGGTGTTGAGTTGAATTTATGTTTTTATAAGAATCCATATAGTACATGAATCCATGAAACTGGACAATTTGTAATTATAACTATGAATATCATATAGTGGCATAATGTTAAAAAACGTATTTGTAATAGTGGATGATATCCAATCTTGAATATGAATTAGTTGTTGAAGGGTGAATTGGTAATCTAAAAGTTAGTCTATAAATTCCTGGTATAAATATCAAATGGGTTGAGGAATTCAAGTTGTCTTTGTAATATGAAATATCCATCATATTCTGAATGTGAATTTAAATATTAATAATTTCATGGGGATTAAACACAATTATCATTCAATACCCCAATATGTAACAATCTATAAACACATGAACTCAAAAGTAATTTCATGTGCTACCAGAAACTACTCACTAGTTAGGTTGTATTCCATTGCAACATCTAAGTGAAATGTGGATTTGTCACCCTTTTGTAGACACATCATCCCAAATTCTTATGATGAAAAATTATAGAATAAAATGATGCAATATTTTGTTATATTGAATATCTTATGATTACTAGTATCCACACTCACAAATTAGCCTATGTCCTAACCTCAACCCACCTTCCTTAAACCAAGTTTGCACTATTGGGATATCAAACTATGCGTAGCTATCTTATGGGATCCCTTCACCTTACTTGGTAGTTTTACATTGAAAAACCACGCATGCAAATATTGTTTTTGGTCATTCCCTAGCAGCAACCATTGTTCAAAGCTTAACCTTAGTGCCTCATTAATGGACATTATCTCTATATTCATTTATGTTGATGTATTTTGCACTCATATTGTATATTTTCCCAATCCCAAATTTTTTTCTTCGCTTAGTTACTTTTCAAGTGAAAAGTGTGGAAATACTCCACCACTATACATTCTTCACATTCTCAGACTCCACATATATTTTTTATTCTCCACTTCTCCACACATAAATAAAGGTTTTTTCACTTCCAACACGTAGTCATTTGTATTTGTGTGTGGAATGATTGATCAAGCATACTCCTACACATACAATCCTTCCACGCATCTATTATCTCCCCATTTAATATTTTTCATAATTTGTTTTCCATACAATCATGTTTCCGCACAACATGCCATAAACTTGTGTTTCCTATTTTGTTCAATACCTAGTGAAAATCAAACTTTTTCTCCTTCGAGGATAATTGAAATATCATTTAAGGAATCTTGATCCTTGAGGTAGAAAAAGTTCTTGATATTGAACTATGTGAACTATATATTCTTGCACCTTGATATAGCGCTATGTGAAATAACTGTATGTGACATCCTAACATTGCACTTAGGGTATCTATTAACTTATCACCTTGATATCGTGTTACATGGATTAATCCCCTTACTATATCTTTAAGATTGGATGTAAGTTATTAATGTTGGAATAAGGAAATACTGAGAGGGTGGGGGTGAATCAATAATTGTATGAATACTTAAATTTTCCTTTTGAATATATTCTTACTTCATCCCTCTACTATCTATTATTTATGAGAGAATTCATTCATAAATAAATAAGAATTACAACATGAGCATTCATACATTCAACAACAGTTCTCAAGAACAAAACACACACACACACATTGACACAGGTATTTTTTCATGTGGAAACCCAAAGGGTAAAAACCACCAATTTGGTGTTTTTTTAAGATGTAAGTTAACCACCCACTTAATTACATTAGTTTTTTTTTTAGCACCCAATTGTCGGAGGAATCAACCCCCTTAGGATAGAAAGCACCAACTTTCCAAGAGACACCAACTTATTTATAATATCAAGAACTAACTTTCCAAGAGGAACGAACCTCTTTGAATGCAGGCCATCGCCTATTGTTTCCATTGTTATACTATTTCATAAAATTTTCAAACTGAAAACAGAGGCATTTACAAATAAGATAAATACCAACCCATTGTGTCATAGAATTTCATTCTAATCTCGGTCCTCTGCTGAAACACTGAATCCTCTAGTATTGCACAAGCACACCTTATGTACTCTACCCAACATAACATGTGATCAGCACTCTGTTGTCTCGCAACGCATCCTCTATTGCTTCTCCCAAAACTCAAGATTTGTGCTCCTGATCACCACTTTGTTGCCTTACAACACATTCATTGTCGCTTCTCCCACAACTCAGACTCTGTGCTCTCTCACACATGACTACACTAGTGCTCCCACCGCACTCACTACTCACGAAATTTGACAATACTATTTTTCTCTACTTCGCACATAGACTTTCATTGGTTTTGTTCCACTATTGTGTACTACACAGTCCTTTTTCTACCATCCATATTGCACCTCACTCAGTTTCTTATTTGCATGACTTACTCTGCTGACTTTACATCTTCACAATGATTTTTGTCATAGAGTTAATTCATAGGAATGGGCTTCTTAAATATTTGCAGTCTCATAGTGTACCCTTCCATGTTGAGCCTTCATTACATAGTACGTCTACTCATGTTACAAAAACTTCCCATGCATGTTTCTTTGCTATCAGATTTGGACAGTATACGGGAATGAAAACTCTACATCTCTCTTTTATTTGATTCAAAAATACGTGCACGAAACGAAAATTTTCTATTAAATGATCCAGTGTACTTGGTGCATTCTTTTAGGGATTCAATCCTGAGATAATGCATTAAATCCTCAACTTCCGACCCTTTTGAACTTATTCAATTCCTTGTATTTATCCAACAGATACACGCAATATTGTAACATACGACCGTGCATACCTCGATATCCTTGGATCCCTTTGTTAATCAGCTTTGCACCTTTGGTTCTTCTACCTCTCTCAACCACATGCCTAACAGAAATCAGAAGCCCCTTATATCATAACTTTTCAAAATATATTTGACAGAGGTTACGATATTCAAAATTTACGATACACCGACCTCCGATATGACGTCATTTACCACCGTGTGGCAACTTCTTAGTGGTGACACGTGTCACCTATATTTGGCCCACTAGGCCACCCAATAACATTGAATCTGCATGCCACGTGTCATGTTGTACTGCCATTTCATGTTTCCATCAATTGCCACTAAATATTCTCGGAACCAATCTCATACTGCCATGTATCATGTCAGAGGAGAGAGAAGAGGACCCGCCAAACCTTGGTTTCGTAGTTGAATCCTTTGTTAATTTCTTTTCGGCATTTCTCGATGCTTTTTGATATCGACTTGACTAGACATCATAACTTCTGAAATCAATTTTCCTGAGAACATTCGATATTCCGATATCTCGAGCCTCTGATATTCCAATACCTGATAAGCCGTTTGCACTGATTTTCTGAGATCTGATATGCCTCCTGCTTCGATGTTCCGATATGTTGGTATGCCTCCTGCTTCGATGTTCCGATATGCCAATATGCCTCCTTCTCTGATGTTATGATATCCCAGACCTATGATATTTTGATATGTCAGTATTCATGATTCTTCGATGTTCCGATATACAATATGCCTCCTCCTCTGACGTTCCTATATGCCGAAATTTCGATATACCGATATCTGATATTTCATCCTTCTCAAGGCTCCAAAACCCTGAACTTAAACATACCATATCTTTTGATCCAGGAGCCCATTTTTGAACTTCCACATATCGTTGGAAAGCTCTTCTAGATAAATTTCCACTGGGTAGGGTCCAATGTAGGCTTGGAGCACATTTTGTGACTCTGATGTGACTGCAGACTCTCTGCCACACATTTATTACTGAATCTTCTTCTTGTGCTTGGAATGTTGGGCGCCTAACCACCATTTTCATAATTTTATGGCTTCTCAGTATGCCTGCTACTATGATGATTCTCTACCAGAAGCCTACAGATATCAATGGATAACCATCGATGCTTGTTGACATCAATGCCAACATGAACACAACCACCCATTATCCAACAATATCCCCCTTTGGTATTAATGGAAACACCATAAGCTCCCCCTTAGGCTAGGCATGGTCTTCTTCGATTAAATCTTATCCCCCTTTGCCGTCAATGGAAAATAGGGCTTCTGGAATACTCCCCCTGAACCATTGTAGTCTACTCTCCTATGAGTCCCACATGTTGAGTAGCTGCCACCCCTTACCAAAATGAAGTCATTTGGAGGGAGGAGTCACAATAGCTATCTGCTGCCTGAGATATTAAAATGGTTCTCTTGCTAGTTGATTGGTAAAGATCTGCCAATTGTTATTTAGTGGCCACATACTCAAGTATGACCACATTGGATGCACCTTTTTCCCTTAAAAAATGAAACTTGATCGGGATGTTCTTTTTATTTGAATGCATGACTAGATTTTTAGAGATACTGATGGTGCTTGTAGTATAACAAATGATTGGAATAGGATCAGTTAACTCTAACTTCATATCCTTCAAATTCTTCTTCATCCATAAAAATTGAGTGCAGTAGGTGGAAGCAACAATATATTATACTTCAACGGTCAATAAAGAGATGGAGGCTTGTTTCTTTCTGGCCCATGATACTAAGCATCTCCCAAAGAAGAAGGTTGCACTTGAAGTGATTTTTCTATCATCAAGACTTCCAGCCCAATCAACATCAATGTAGGCTTCCAACTTAAATTATTTTATTTTAACATACCACAACCCATATTTTTTTTATCCCTCGAAGATATTTGAAGATCCTCTTGACAACAACAACAAGAATTTCATGAGGGCAAGCCTGAAATATGGCCACAAGTCCTACAACATACATGATATCTGGCCTTAACATTGTAAGATACAACAAGCTTCCTATCATGGGTCTGTATTCTGCCTAATTTACCAGAGGTGTCTCATCTTCTTTGGACAGTTTGCAACCTGTAACCATGTGTGTTCTTTCTGGTTTGCAATCTTCCAACCCAAAAAATTTCAAAGTTTCTTGGAGGTATTTGGATTGGGAGATAAACACTCCTTTCTGAGATTAAGATATTTGCAGTCCCGGGAAGAAGGAAAACTCTCCAAACATGGAAATTTCAAACTCTATTTGCATACATTTTGAAAATTTATGCCCCATTTTTTCCATGTTGCTACCAAATATTATGTCATCCACATACACCATTACAATCAGTAGATGGTTTCCTTTAGCCTTTATGTACAAATTACTATCCACAGTTCCCTTTGTAAAACCTTGTTACTGAAGATATTTATCCAACCTCTCGTACCAAGCTCCGAGAGCTTGTTTGAGTCCATATAGAGCCTTTTTCAGTTTGCACACAAACCTTCCTTTGTGGTGAGTATAAAACATTTTGGATGCTCAATGTAAACTTATTCCTCCATATCTCCATTTAGGAATGCAAACTTCACATTCATTTGATATAATTTGATGTTTTTATGACTGGAAAAGGATAAAAAAATTTTGATTACTTCTATTCTAGCCATTGGTGCAAAGGTCTCCTCGAAATATATTCCCTCTATCTTGGCATATCCTTTGCAGACTAAATGAGTTGTGTTCTTGCTTACTTGACCTTGTTCATTCATCTTATTTTTGAAAACCCATTTGGTACCAATGATATTTTTATCTCTAGGCCTTGGAAATAACTCCCAAGTATCATTATTTTCAATTTGTTCAAGTTCCTCATTCATTTATTTCACCCATAATTCATCCTCAAAAGCTTGATTGAGATTCATGGGTTCAATCTGTGATAGCAGAGCCAGATTTGTGGAGATTGGACTACCAACGAGTTTCCTCTTGGTTTGAACACCATGTCTTTGGTCTCCCAATATTTGACTTTTAGGATGCTCTTTCTGTACATACCTGGAGGGTGTCTTTGGCTTTGAGGTTGTGTTTGACTTCTCATGTTCACAAATTGATCCTACTTCTTCTTGGTTCGATCCCCCCATCTCTGAATTTTCTTCATCCTCAGATTTTATCCGCTCTAGAGGATTTAGGTTATGCACCCATCTCATCCACTATTACATCAATTCAACCCTAAATATTCTTTATCTTCTTGTTATAACATTTAAATCCTTTTCTCTGAATAAATTACCCACGTAATATTCCCTCATTCGCATGAGAATCAAACTTTCCAAGATTCTTATCATTTCTTTTGATGAAGCTCTTGCTTCCAAACACCTTAAGATGTTTAACTGATGTAGCTATTCCCTTCCACAACTCATAGGGAGATTTATTACTATTATGCCTGAGTTGAGTTCTATTGGACATATATACTACCACCTATGATGCTTCTCCTCAGAAGGTGTGCAACACACCTTCTTCATCCAACATTGCTCTAGGCATTTCTTGAACGATTTTTTTCTTCCTCTCCACCACTCCATCTTGTTGCGGAGTTCTGGCCACTGAGTATTGCGTTTTGATTCCATGCTCTTCACATAATTCCTCAAACTCTCTTGAGATTTTACTCTCCTCCTCTGTCTGATCTTAAGCATTTTATCTTTAAGTATTTCTCATTTTCTACTTGGGCCTTAAACTTCCTGAAATGCTTGAATGATTCCAATTTTTCTTTTAGAAGCATAATCCAAGTGGCTCTAGTCAAATCATCAATGAGAAGTATGAAGTACCTTTCCCCTTTTAAGGTGTTTTCTTTAGTTGGGCCACAAATTTCTGTGTGAATGAGCTCCAGAGGTCTGGATGAGGAAAACTCTTTTTTCTTGAAATGATTCCTAGTCTGTTTTCCAAACTGACATGACTTAGAGATTTATTTATCGGGCTTTGACAGACTTGGTAGTCCTTTCACTGCTCCCACCTTGCTGACTTTTACCAGACTTTCAAAATTCATATGCCCTAACCTCTTGTGCCACAACTACGCTTCACTTGTTTTAATTAAATAGAAGTTGACCCTGCAATCGTCAAACACATATACAGTGTTGTGGGTTCTGATTTCCCTTCCCACTAGTTTTTCATTCTTCATGTTGTAGATCTCATAGTATTTTGATCGAAAGGTCACATCGTATCCATTATCACACGTATGGATAACACTAAGAAGATTATTCTTGAGACCTTCTACATATATCACATTTTTTGCTTCTGTGTTTGGATCAAGATTGACTACACCTTTACCTTTGATTCTTAATGGAGCATTTTTTCCAAAGGTGACATTATTTCCTATGTCCTTTTCCTTTAGCGAAAATAAATTTCTTTTTTCCCAAGTCATATGTTTGGAAAAACCACTATCCACATACCATTTTTTTTCTTAATTATGAGCTGATAAGGCAAGTCCACACTACATGCTATTTTTAGTTTTTTGTTTCTAGATCCCCTTATCCTTTTTTATAGTTGGTTGTCTAAAATTTTGCGACTTAGACATGTATTTAAACCTGCATCTGCAATCATTGGATTTGTGTCCAAAATTTTTACATTTTTACATTCTACTTCACTTAGAAAGGGAGAGAAGATATTTGATTTTTGAGAGAAGAGTTTGGATATTTAAAATTCTAATATTGATTATATCTATGATTTTCATCTCTTTCAACTTAGATCATTCTACAATCAACAACTTTGTGTCCAAAGATATGACCCTTATAATAATGACCATAAAATAAATAAGCATGCCTACTGTTGAAAATCTTACGTGTTTGTGCATGAGAGTACCTTGGATGCCTGGTTGATAGATTAATTCTCCATTGATGATATCCTCTTTATCTTTCTGCCTTTTTATTTTCATTGAGTTTCTCTCGATGCCTCTTTTCATAACCCTGTGACTGTTCGAATCCTGTGGACCTAAATTCCATCTTTCTCATGGAATAATATTATTCCTCTAAGTATCTTAGACATGTTCTAACTCCCGAGGGCCTTTGGATTCTTAGAATATGGTCTATTTTTCTTTTCCCTTCAACAAAATTCTCATTTAGACCTCTCTCAATCTTCCTTTCTTCTAGATTTGTTCTAAGAGAGACAATATTTGCCTCAAGAATTTGACAATTCTCTTCCCATTCATGGATTAGATCTTGAAGTTCTTCTTCCTTTCACTTTGCTTCTTCTAGTTCAAATTTTAAGGACCAAAAATCTTCCTTGCATTTTCTTGAGATTTGTTCCTTTCTTACATTGAGCAGATCCTGTCTTAATTGCTTTTTCTCTTCTTCCAATTTCTCACATGATTCTTGTTTTTCTTCTAGAAGAAGAAAAAATCCATTATTGTTCTTAATAGCCTCTCCAGTTTTTTCTTTTTGGTAAGAAAACTCTTCATTATTTGAATTTTACATTGCTTCTTCAACACGCTGTTGTTGTTCCTTTAGCAACTTATTTTTCTTCCTTACTTTATTTAAATCATCAAGGGCACTGATGAGTTCACATTCAAGGTCAACTACTCCTCCTTCTTCTTCATCATCTTCAGATTCAACAATACTATGTTTCCTAGAGTTTTTTCTGAGGGCCATAAGCATATACTTGTTGAAACCCAGAATTACCCTTTCCTTTACACATTTATCATCTCATTTCACCTCTGTTTCATCAATTCATAAGCCCTAATCAATGAAGAATGTTTAGGTTTGTCTCAAGGACACATACAATTGATTGACATATTATATTTTCATGATTTTTGCTATTCTAATAAGTTTTTGCAGATTGCCTACAGAATGCAACCTGTTCCATAGCTGACCAGACGTTCCATAGCCACTCTTGTGGTTGAATATGTTACAGGTGTCCATTGAAGGAATGGTCCACATGGGTAGTCTCAGAATCCCTCCTACATGGATTTCCTCCTATCCACAAGGACCAGATCGACAAATAAAGGGGCCTAATCCGATGGTCAAAGCTCAAAGTCAAGAGACCGTTTCACACAGCAATTAGGACTCTTGATTTGCTCCGTAGCAAATCATGAGTCTTAAGAGTCCCAGTTTGATTGTAATTTAAAGATACACCTATAGCTATCTTTATTCATAGTTAGTTATGAAAATTCCTTATAAATAAAGGTTCTATAGAATCGAGAACAAGCTAAGTTTTTGTAGCACAAGTTCATAATTACAGTGAGATACTCTATTTTCTAAAACTCTGTTTCAATAAAGAAGATCAGTTCCCAGATGCTATTTTGATTACATTTTTAAGGAGCTAAGGAGTTGACCAACTTGGTAGCAGAGGGCCCCTACTACTAAAGAAGGTTTTTAATGTTTTCTAGTTAGATTTTCTTTAATTATGTTTATGCTTAATTTCCAGTTTTTAATAGATTAGATACAACTATGTATATTTGCCTTCTGAAACCTTCTCAAGGAGATAGGTAACTCTGTCTTTAGGATTGGGATAAAATTTGAAGTGTTGAGAAACATGGTTGTTTAGTTTCCTGCTTTCATAGTTGTCAATTGTTTTGTTTAACTAAGAATTTATAAAGTCCATTTTTCCTATTTAAAAAATCTTATATTGAATGGTTAAATGTCTTACAAATGCAGTGGTTGAATAGGTTTCATTTCCTGTCATTTGCTTGCTAAGAATTAAGGGTGTAATTGATTTATCTGAGAGCCATACCAAGGGGTAACAAGCTTCAGAATTGGATGAGACTTGATAAGTTAGTTATTCACTTAATTGGTTTTAGATAGAAGATCCTCATTTCATTGCAACAAAATAATCTTTTTAAATGTTATCCTAACATAGCCTAATTTGAATATACTTTGCAAGGATGATTAGATGATTAGATTCAATGGAGTGTTTGAGTTATTGTAATTCTTTAGTTTAGACAAATGCAATGATTGCTTAGATACATTACCACAAGGGGGTCACTCTCCACATATTGGGTATATGGAGTAATTAAAGCATCTTAGATAAATTTCAATTACATTTTCTTTTTTCTATTTTAAGCAACTAAAGTGCAAACAGTTGATTTCATCTCATGGGGCTTTGACCTAATCATTGAATGTTGAAACAACCTGAAGTACAATAGTTGACCTGATTTCATTTTCCAAAGCTCAATTGAGTCATAGATCCATGGATTAGGTTTACTCACTAATTAAATTACTTCCTTTGTCTTTTTGTCCAAAACTAGGTCTTAGAAATTGTCCATAAACTTTGGTTTCTTTCATAGAAAATTAACTTAGTTTCATAATACTTCCTTTTCTTCCTTTCTAATTAGATTTATTTTCACTTTTCTAAATAGCCTAAGATAGCATACACTAAGCACTAAAAATACAAAACCCCAAAACAACAAGAAAAACACAAATAACGAAGTAAGAAAAGGGACACTTAGGCACATATAGTGCACCACACTTCATCAGTTTACTAGCCCTGGTTGATAATTAATGGAAGAAATTTAGGAACACTAAATTGAATAAACATTTTGGCGCCGCTGCCGGGGAAGTGTAACTAGGTAGCCTTATTTATTACATCCCCAAAACAATGATATACGTAGAGAAAGAGATTCTAGGGGTAGATTTATAAGAGGCAGAAGCTTAATCCATACAACACCACTCACTCCACCTAGACCAAGAAGTATTACACCTCCCTCTCAAACTCATATCCCATAATATACTGGTCATAGGCTTCCTGAAGTTTTAAGATCAGATATTCAATTAGGAGGATCTCCCACTTCATCAACTGAGGCAATCTTGGAAGAAGAAGATCCTAGAACTCCAACAGAGGGAATAACCTTTTTCACTTCTACAGGGGAATATTTTCCAGCTGAAGAGCTAGAAATCCCTAGTGAAGAGGAAGAAGAAGAACCTTTCTTCAATGTACCATTGATATAAGAACTAGAAGAAAAATTATCCCTTCAGGCTGAAGCTTATATCAGTTCTGAAGAATCCATCATGGCAGGAAGAGGAGAAGGAAAAATCTTCAATGGAGAAAACTTAATATTTGGAGGAGGTAGAGGTAGAGGAGGAGATATAGGAAGAGGTGGGGGAAATGCAGAAGGAGGTAGAGGAAATGTAGAAGGAGAAGGTAGAGGAAGAGGTAGAAGGGGAGTTGAAATTTCCTGGATTCCCTATAGTAGATGAAGAGACAAATGATGCCATGAAAAATATCTCACCTTCTGTTCTTCCAAACTTTCATGGGCTGAAAAGTGAAGACCCTGAGACATTTTTATTTGAATTTTAAGTTTTGTGCAGAACTTATGACTATCTGCAAGATGCTCAAAAACTTGAATTATTTCCTTCAACATTGAAGGGAGCAGCCTTAAAATGGTTCATGAGTCTAATCAATAGGTCTATTGAGTCCTGGAGTGATATGAGAAGAGCATTTCTAGAAAGGTATTTGGACTATTGTATACCTATTAACCATAAGGAGGAAGTGTTTAAAATGATGCAAAGGGAGGATGAAAAATTGGAAGATTTACTGGAAAGATTCAACTATAACATCAAGAGAGCAAAGATGGAGAATCTAGACCAAGGCACTCTAAAAGATCTTTTATTGAAAACAATTAGAGATGAATGGATATATATCCTTAACATGATGGGGAAGGGAGACATATCTCAACTTCCATTAGCTGATATAGGAGAACTATGTATTAATCTCTTAAGAGGAAAATCAAAAATTTTGAAAGGACCAAGGGACCCTGCTCTTGCAAGGGTAAACAAATCTGCAACTGGAACAGTAAGTAGGGCAGAAATTGGAAACATGCTTGATGAGTTTAAAACTGACATTCTAGGGAGTCTTAGTGAGCAAATAGACACCCTTAAGTTACAAAACAAGCAGAAAACTGAGACTGGTGCCTTAGCAATCTTCTATCCCAAGTGCAGAAAGAAGCGTGCCTTAAGAGAATTTCCTCTTGATGCAAAAGTAATAGAAACTTGTGTGATTTGTTCATAGAACCATGAGACCAAGAGTTGTCCTTCAATTCCTGGTCCTAAGGCTGTTTTTCAAGAGGAAACTACTACAAATCATACAGAATATCTTTGTTTTTTTTCTAGAAGACCTTGGCAGGGGCCTCAAACTCAAGGGTTTAATAACCAAATGTATAATCAGCCCCCAGCAAATTGGAATTCTTGGCAGCAACCTTGGCCTCAATCTCAAAATCAATATCAACCTTAGGCTCAAGGGATGAAAAATCCCTATGGAAGGTTCTCCCAGTATTATCAGTATCCACCATCTTATCCATACTATCCATCTTATCCAAATTATCCTCCCCAACAAAATCCACAAGCTCAATCTCAAAATCAAAATCCACCACTTCCACTACCATTCCCTCATAAACCAAATCAGTCACCTGCCCAACCAGTACCAAACCCAAATAATAAAAACCCTCAAAATACCTATATGATATAAGATCAACAATTTCCAACTTATTTAATTACTCCTCTAGATATTAATGATGTCCAACTTAGATCTGGAAGGATACTTTAAAAGAAGAAACCTTCTGTGGTAATACAAGAACAAGAAAATTCTGAGGAAGATTCTCTACAAGTTAATAAATTTTTTGAAGAAAGCACATCTCTTCAAAACCAAAACATTGAAAAAGAAAAACAGAAAGAACTAATTAATTCAACTCCTATGTTAGAGCAACCATCAACATCTACTTCTACACCTCCTTTTCCTAAAAGATTACAAATTGATAGAGGCATAAAGAAACATGTTATGTTGCCTAATTATGATTTCTTAGATGAATTAAGAAACGTTGTATTAAAATTCCATTACTACAAGCCATCAAAGAAATCCCAATCTTAGCTAAAACAATAAAGGAGTTGAGTATGAAGAAACCAGGAAGAAAAATAAAAGAAATAAAGAAGATTCAACTGGTAGGAAAAATAGCCAACATAATGATGGGAAATATTTCCATTCCAAATTATCTAGATCCCGAAAGTCCTGTTGTCAAAACACATATCAATGAAATTGAAATCCCAAACACATTGATTGATTTAGGATCAACAATAAACATCATGAGTAAGCAAACAATGGAACAACTTAAGCTTCCTAATCTTCTTTACACACCCATATTACTTTAGTTAGCAGATAAGTTTGTAATCAAACTAGATGGTGTGTTAGAAGACATTTCAGTGTCCTTAGATTCTTGGGACTATCCTGTTGACTTTATGATTTTAACTCCTAAAAATTATCTAGGAGGACATCCTCTTATACTAGGAAGACCTTGGTTGGCTACAGCTGATGCTTTCATCAGCTGTAGATCTGGTGATATGTACATCTATGATGGTAATTCAACTAAGAAATTCACTTTGTATCCTCTAGCAAGAACAATCATAAATATAGATGACAAACAATGGATTGATGATGAATAAGATGTACAACCTCTCTTCACTATTTCAAATATTAGTGAAGACAGTTAGATCTTGAATACTTTAGAAAATTTTGAATCATCTCCGGAAGATGGAAATGATCAATTCCAAGAAAGATCTAATATTGAATTCTTGTCATCTAGGCAGATGTCTCTTTACTCTATGGAAGAATTTGGCAGCTCTACAATTGAAATATTTCCAAGAAAAACCTTGAACATAAACAAAAACCTAGAAAAATTACAACAAGAAGAGCTAGTCAAAACATTACAGAAACATTCATCTGCATATGCATGGGAATACACTGACATGAAAGGAATTAGTCCTAAGACTCGCACTCATCACATCTACATAGAGGAAAATTATAAACCTAT
This sequence comes from Pinus albicaulis, assembly GCA_034641835.2. NCBI lineage: Eukaryota > Viridiplantae > Streptophyta > Pinopsida > Pinales > Pinaceae > Pinus > Pinus albicaulis. The sequence goes on along the minus strand of CM076579.1, from coordinate 1,538,230,233 downwards.
CAGACAACCTCAGAGAAGGATGAATCCAAATCTTAGGGAGATTGTCAAAGAAGAGTTGCAGAAATTGTTGAATGTCAACTTTATCTATCCCATTTCAGATAGTCAGTGGGTTTCTCCTTTGGTGATTGTACTAAGAAAAATGGTAAATGGAGGGTATGCATTGGTTATCGAGAACTAAATAAAGCTACTCTTAAAGATCATTTTCCTTTACCTTTTATATATCAAGTGTTAGATACATTAGCAGGCAAAAAGTATTTCTCATTCCTAGATGGTTTCAGTGGTTATAATCAAATCCAAGTTGCACCTGAAGATCGGGATAAAACCACATTCACCTGTCCTTGGGGAACTTATGCCTATTGAGTACTACCTTTTGGATTATGCAATTCACCTGCAACATTCCAAAGGGCAGTACTAGGAATTTTTTCTGATCTAATACATGATTGTGTAGAAGTATACATGGATGACTTTACAGTCTATGGTAATTCATTTGAAGAAGCTTTAGAAAACTTGGAAAAAGTTTTAAAAAGGTGTTAAGAAGCAAAACTTTCACTAAGTCATGAGAAATGTTTCATGATTTTTACTGAAGGGATTGTTTTAGGACATCACATTTCAGGAGATGGCATCAGAGTAGATGAGTCAAAAGTTGAAGTCATCTCCAAGCTATTAGTTCCAAGTTGCCAGAAAGATGTTAGAAGTTTTCTAGGATTTACAGGGTATTATAGGAGGTTCATAGAAAACTTCACCAAGATAGCATCCCCACTCTTCAAATTACTCACCAAAGATTGTGAATTCAAATGGAATTATGACTGCCAGTTAGCATTTGAAACCCTAAAAGAAAAAATCTCTGAAGCACCGATCTTAAGAGGGCCTAACCGGAAATTACATTTTCATATATCAACAGATGCTTCAGACACAGCTCTAGGAGCTGTGTTAGGACAAAAATACCTAATCCCTTATGCCATCTACTATATAAGTAAAAAATTGACTCCTCCAGAGTTGAATTATACTGTAACTGAAAAATAATTCCTAGTTGTTGTTCATGCTATCAATAAATTCAGACATTACATAATAGGCTATGAAACCTTTGTTCACATAGATCACTCTGCAATTAGGTATTTAATGAATAATTTTTTTACTAATAGCAGAGTTATAATATTGTTATTGCTCCTACAAGAATTTAACAATATTATTCTAGATAGGCCTGGAAAACAAAATAGAGTTGTTGATTTCCTATCTAGAATCCAAAATATCAAAGACAACACTCCAGTCGAAGATAAATTTCCTGATGAATATCTCTTTGCAATAACTACTCAAACTCCTTGGTTTGTAGATATTTCCAATTACTTAGTTTCAGGGAAATTACCTTCAAATATGAATGCTAGAGAGAAAAGGAAAATCATTCAAACAAGTGCAAAATTTTCATGGATTACTAATGAATTGTACAAGACAGGTCTAGATCTTATTATCAAAAGATGTGTTCGAGAAGATGAAATTCCTGAAATTCTTAAGGCATGTCATGATGAACCCTGTGGTGGACATTTTTCTGACAAGAGGACAGCCTATAAAATCCTTCATTTAGGATATTATTGGCCATCCATCTTCAAAGATGCCAGAGAATATGTCAAAAGGTGTGACAGTTGTCAAAGGGTAGGGAAACTTGCTCCTTCAAATGAAATGCCATTACAAACTCAGGTACATATTGAACCTTTTGAAAAATGGGCTTTGAATTTTTTTGGACCTATTAATCCTCCATCTAAACAAAAGAAGTATATCCTGGTATGCACAGATTATGTCACTAAATGGGTAGAATCTAAAGCATTACCTTTTGCTAATGAATCATCTGTAGTCAATTTTCTTTTTGAGGATATATTTACTCGATTTGGTGTTCCAAGAGAAATTGTAACATATCAAGGAGCTTAATTTACATCAAATATGGTGCAGAATATGGTAGAAAATTACAAAATCAAGCATAGGAAGTCTACCCCTTACCATCCACAAGCAAATGGTCAGGTTGAATCAACCAACAAGGTGATTGAAGGAATTCTCACAAAGACTGTTCATCTAAATAGAAGAGATTGGGCAGAAAGGCTTCCTAAAGCCTTATGGGCCTATAGAACTACATGGAAAACACAACAAGACATACTCCTTATGAACTTGTTTATGGGAAACAAGTCCTATTCCCTGTAGAATTTCAGATCAAAAACTTCAAGATGGCAGTCCAACTAGGACTGTAGAAATTTTCTGAATAAAGAGGATTTATCCACTAAGATTATCCTGGTCGCACAATAATTCGAATTCATGCATAACACATAACCTCTTCTACAATTGATCAACAATTTGCGGAAATAGAAATAGTCGCATGCGCACATAAACACAATATGTAATGGGGAAAGCTTATAGCTGAAAACCCCCAGCTATTTTGTATATTATAATGGAAGATAACATGTAACAATCTCAGTACAATACTCCTCACAAGTACTCAGTACTGTCTCCAAAATTTACACACAAACTAGCTCAGTTTTGAACAAGTCACAGGTTCAAAACTCATCCACTAATTGCCTGCCTCTATTGCGCAATCCAAGTTGGTTCAATGAGAGATCCAAGTTCAAATCTCCTTGGCTTCAACTGCGCAATCCTCATGGGAAATCTCCTCCAATGCTTGTGCAAAAACTCATGCACAACTCATGTCGCAACTAATAGCAAACTCACCCTTTCATCTACCTCTTCCACTGGTCTTCACTGAACTGTCCATGCACTGCAGTGAACTGATGTGTTCTTTAGTTGATTAATGAGTTAATAATTAGTGAATTAAATAATATTTAATTCACTCAACTCATCACTAGTGTATTAGCTAGTTAAACTAAACACAACTAGTTCAACTAAGTTAAACCGAACACAACTCCACCAACTGTCTCATCAACTCCACCAAATTCCGCCACTTGAGTTCTAACTGAAGTCAACCATGCATGAGCTCACCAAACCCTTAGGAATAGCGTAATTCCTTCTGTCAGGTGCATGGGCCACATCCGTAGCTCCAACTGAAGTGCTGCAAGAGGATAAACTGAAGTTTATAGTCCAAATATTATTAAGGGCTAATAATATTTGACTGACCTATTTTTAGACAGGCAGTCTAAAAATAGACTTCGACCTGTATGTCTAAAAATAGAGGTCCATCTATTTTTACCAACTCGACCAATCATCCAAGAATAGCATACCGCAACTCCTAGACCATGCTCCATATGTCTAAAAATAGACATAGTCTAAAAATAGACTTTGCGCCAAAAATAGCCTGCGGGCCCACTTAGTGAAGGCGACTTCATTTCACTAAGCTCCATCATCTTGTTGCATTTTCAACAAGGACTTGATTTGACAGAAGCACAAAAGCATAGACTAGAGCAAATTAATGAACTAGATGAAATCAAACAAGATTCAGTCCAAAGAACTAGCATAGTCCAGCAACAAAGGACTAAATGGTATGACAAGTATATCAAAGATAAGAAGTTTCAAGAAGGATACTGGGCACTCTTGTTTGACTCGAAATTCAAGGATTTTCAAGGGAAATTTCAGACTCATTGGCTTGGGCCATATGAGATTGACAAAATATTTGAAAATGGAGTAGTAAAGATCAGAACAATAGATGAAGAAAAGGTATCTCTTCTTGTAAATGGTCATAGGCTGAAAGTATACCATAAACCACTTTCAAGAGAAGAGTTTGTCAGAAAATTTCAGGATAACATTGATATGGATTTAGTGAAGAAGAATTATTTTTCTTCACTAACTTAGCTTTTATCTTTCTTTTGATTAAAAAATAAATAAATAAATAAAAATAAAGTATAAGTATGAAAACCAATCAATTATTGGCATACTTATGCAGAAAGTACAGGGTGAAAATCAGAACTCTCTGACATCCAATACTTTCATTTTTCTTTTCTTTAATTAAGTATTCATGTTTGCAAAATGCAAATTGTAAATTCATTTCATTTCACTCCATATTTCATCTCATTCCATTTTCATTCTATTTTCACTTTCATTCCATCATAACATTTTATTTCATTCCATATTCGTATTCCATTTCACTCCACATCCACATCCATACTTCATAATCTTTTGACAGATCACATTCTGCAAACCTATTCCAACAAAGTAAAAACAAGATGTTTGCAAGAAGGGACTATGGGACTATGTTCTAAAGACCACCATGCCACAAAAAGGAGGACCTAAGGAACCACATCAAGCACAACATACAATAAGTTCAAGTTCTGAGGTAAATTGTGAAAAATTATTTTAATAGCAAAAAGTTAAAACATGAAATAGGTACAATGTGTATAATCATATGTTTCCTAAGAAATCTATCATTTGAATTGATTAACCCCTTTCATGAAAAATCTTGACCATATCCCTTATCTAACGTTCCATAAATATCCATCATTAAACTCTTGATTAACGAATAAATGATCATAATCATAAACATGACCTATTAGGCCACGTCTCTCAAAGATCGTATCATTCACTTATTTCCCCACAATTTCACCATAAACTCTCCATCAGTTCCATAGTTGTTTCATTCTCTTCCACAGATTGATTACCTCCATAGTTCATTCACTTCCATCACACTTTGCAACCAATCCATTTTCAAAGACAGAAAGGTAATTATGAAGGGGAAGATACTCTGCACAAGAGAAGAATGGGTCTAATTTTCAGAATAGAGCCGGTAGGAGTTAAATATTTGGATGGACATCCACAAGTCAGGGAGCTACTACAGCAAGCAGGATGGTTGAATTTTATAGAAAATTTTGATGGCTTCCATAAGGAGATTACCAAATCGATTGCCAGATCTTTTGATGGGGTTGAGGTAAATATTGGAGTCATCAAATTCACAATAACAGAATCATTTTTTGCTGAAGCAACAAAACTACCAAGTCAAGGAGAACGGTGGTTCAAAAACAAGGAATTTCATAATGAGTCTTGGAAGGAGATACTTAAAAATCTAGGTATGGATGTTTCAATCTTTAGAAAAGGAATTCCAAGTACTGCTTTGAAAAGTAAGTGGAGAAACATGCTACTAATTTTGCAAAAAATTATAACATGTGAAGGGAGGGTTGGAACTATGTATGTTTACCATATCAGGTTATTAATGAATTTTCTAGAAGATGGTGAGATAAATTTACCTTTATTTTTACTCAATAGTTTAAAGAGAATGGCTTCCAATGTCCAAAAGAGATTCCAGTTTTTAGAAACCACTTTGTATCACCAAGGTTTAGTAAAAATGTTGATTGAATTCCACCTAAAGAGCATAGAGGACAATTGGGAAAATTTTCTTGTGAGAAATCATTTTCAAGAACAGGCGGAATCACCACCTAAGGAAAGAAATGTTAGGAGAAGCAAAAGAAAGAAAACTGACATGGTTGTTGAAAACAAACTTGACACTCCACCACGGGAGAAAGTTGAAGAACTAATTTCTGAGAAGTTATCAGAAATTAGAAAGCAAATTAGGGCCAGAGGAAAAGAAAAGAAAGAAATTAAGGATATTGATAAAGAGGATGAGAATCCACCAAAGCTGAGAAGGAGCTCTAGACTCCGAGATATTATGAAAAATAAATTAACAAAGGAGACAAAATTCATAAATATATAAGATGAAGAAACCTCATTTCAAACACCTTTTAACAATTCTCCTACGTTCAGTCCTCAAAACTCTCCTCTATATCATTTTGAAGAAGGCCCTAGTAGAAGATCTCCTGGTATAGACCCAATCCAGAAATAAATATATGATTATGTGGAATCCTTGGAAATAATATCCTCAATGAGTCAAGAAATACATATCAATCCACAAGAACGTCCAATTGAAACTCTTAAGCAAGATAAGTATGAATTGGAGATATTGAACAAGCACATTAAAAATGAAAATGAGGTTCTAAAAGAGCAGATCAAGTTGAAAAATACAATGAATGATAGCTCTACTCTACAGCTAGAGATATTACACAAGAAAAACATGAAACTGAAGAAGAGGAACAAGAGGTTGAACAGAGCTCTCATAAACCTCATATTCAAATTACTCATGAAAAAGCCAAGGGTGACACTGACTTCCAAAAGAAATAGAAGAATAAGGCTCGATGTTTTGGCTGAAGTATCAGAGCACATGCAGTAAAGGAGAAGAACTTAAAATTTTGGCAAATTGCATGAGGACATGCAATGATTTTGCAGTAGGGGTATGTTGAAACCCAGAATTACCCTTTCCTTTACACATTTATCATCTCATTTCACCTCTCTTTCATCAATTCATAAGCCCTAATCAATGAATAATGTTTAGGTTTGTCTCAAGGATACATATAATTTATTGACATATTGTATTTTCATGATTTTTTCTATTCTAATAAGTTTTTTCAGATTGGCTACAGAATGCAGCCTGTTCCGTAGCTGACCAGACGTTCCGTAGCTACTCTTGTGGTTGAATATGTTACAGATGTCCGTTGAAGGAATGGTCCACATGGGTAGTCTCAAAATCCCTCCTACATGGATTTATTCCTATCCACAAGGACCAGATCGACAAATAAAGGGGCCTAATCTGATGGTCAAAGCTCAAAGTCAAGAGACCATTTCACACAACAATTAGGACTCTTGATTTTCTCCATAGAAAATCATGAGTCCTAAGAGTCTCAATTTGATTGTAATTTGAAGATACACCTGTAGCTATCTTTATTCATAGTTATTTATGAAAATTCCTTATAAATAAAGGTTCTATAGAACCGAGAACAAGCTAATTTTTTGTAGCACAAGTTCAGAATTACAGTGAGATACTTTTTTTTCTAAAACTCTATTTCAATAAAGAAGATCAGTTCCCAGATGTTGTTTTGATTACATTTTTAAGGAGCTAAGGAGTTGACCAACTTGGTAGCATAGGGCCCCTGCTACTAAAGAAGGTTTTTAATGTTTTCTAGTTAGATTTGCTTTAATTCTGGTTATGCTTAATTTCTAGTTTTTAATAGATTAGATACAACTGTGTAGATTTTCCTTCCGAAACGTTCTCAAGGAGATAGGTAAATTTGTCTTCAAGATTAGGATAAAAGTTGAAGTGTCGAGAAACATGGTTGTTTAGTTCCTACTTTCATAGTTGTCAATTGCTATGTTTAACTAAGAATTTATAAAGTCCATTTTTCCTATTTACAAAATCTTATATTGAATGGTTAAATGTCTTACAAATGCAGTGGTTGATTAGGTTTCATTTCCTGTCATTTGCTTGCTAAGAATTAAGGGTGTAATTGATTTATCTTAGAGCCATACCAAGGGGTCACAAGCTTCAGAATTGGATGAGACTTGATAAGTTAGTTATTCACTTAATTGGTTGTAGATAGAAGATCCTCATTTCATTGCAACAAAATAATCCTTTTAAAGGTTATCCTGACATAGCCTAATTTGAATATACTTTGCAAGGATGATTAGATGATTAGATTCAATGCAGTGTTTGAGTTATTGTAATTCTTTAGTTTAGACAGATGCAATGTTTTCTTAGATACATTACCGCAAGGGGGTCACTCTCCACATATTGGGTAGATGGAGCAATTAAAGCATCTTAGATAAATTTCAATTGCATTTTCTGTTTTCTATTTTAAGCAACTAAAGTGCAAACAGTTGATTTCATCTCATAAGGCTTTGACCTAATCATTGAATGTTGAAACAACCTGAAGTACAATAGTTGACCTGATTTCATTTTCCAAATCTCAATCGAGTCATAGATCCATGGATTAGGTTTACTCACTAATTAAAGTACTTGCTTTGACCTTTTGTCCAAAACTAGGTCTTAGAACTTGTCCATAAACTTCAGTTTCTTTCATAGAAAATTAACTTAGTTTCATAATACTTCCTTTTCTTCCTTTCTAATTAGATTTATTTTTACTTTTCTAAATAGCCTAAGATAGCATACACTAAGGACTAAAAATACAAAACCCCAAAACAACAAGAAAAACAAAAACAACGAATTAAGAGAAGGGTCACTTAGGCACATATAGTGCACCACACTTCATCAGTTTACTAGCCCTGGTTGATAATTAATGGAAGCAATTTAGGAACACTAAATTTACTAAACAATACTTCTCTGAATAATCCTTCGAATATTTCTCGCTATCTGACTATGGTGTCGATTTATCTTCTTTAAAGTAGAAACCCTTTTTCTTGTAGAATATTTTCTTCTGTTGATTCTAAGATTTTTTTCCCCAATCTCTAATCATCTTCCTTTTCAGTACTTTCTTTATAAGGGCATTTGGATGAAAAATGTCCCACTATACCATAATAAAATAATTTAAAAGGAAACTTCCCTTTATATTTTCCTAAGCCATTCTTTAGTTTCCTGGCCAACTGCATCAACTCTCAATCAGATTTGCAGTTAGAGCATTCTTAATGATTTTTGAGTTCCTTGCCCTTTTTGGACACTTTAAACATTTCGTCCTTTGGTTATAACTTCTCCTTTCCAATTCTCATCTCATAGGCAGTGACAGTACTATGCAACTGGTCCATCTTGATATCTTTCAAATTAGCCATCTCGTCATTAGCTAATACTTTGGACTTAAATCTCATGGGTAGAGATCTTAAGATTTTTTGAATAACCATTTCTTCCTTGAATTCTTCACCTAGCCCTATGATCATATTGGTTACTTCATCGACCCTGAGTAAGTATTCTACAATACTCTCATCTTTGCCCATTCTTAGGCTCTCGAACCTCATTCTAAAGGTTTTTAGTTTGGCCTGCTTGACCTTGTCATCCCCTTCGTAACTCTGGGTAAGCTTTACCTACACCTCCTTAGAAGATTTACAATGCTTGACTTTTATAAGTTCTGATTGAATAAGACCAAAGAGAATAAAATTCTTTGTTGTATAATTTTTTCTATATAATTTCCTACCATATGCATCTGTGGGAGGAACATCAAGGACATTATAGCCTACTAGTACTGAGGTTCACACATCTACAGGAAATGCAATAAGGTATGCTTCCATCCTTACTTTCCAAATGGAAAATTTTATCCCATCAAAGACTGGTATTATGCTTGAATAAGCCTCTTGATTCTCTTTCCTTGACATAATTCCTTCTAGATATACCTTCCAGTGGTTAGAATTTTTTTGAAGGAACTTGGATCTGATACCAATTGTTGGAATAAGGAATTACTAAGGGGGGGTGAATCAGTGATTGTATGACTACTTAAATTTTCCTTTTGAATATATTATTACTTCATACCTCTATCATATGTTATTTATGAGAGCATTAATTCATAAATAAATAAGCATTACAACATGAGAATTCATATCTTCAACAACAATTATCAAGAACAACACACACACACACATTGACACAAGTATTTTTTCACGTGGAAACCCAAAGGGTAAAAACCACCAATTTGTTATTGTTTTAAGATTTAAATTAAGCACCCACTTAATTACATCAATTTGTTTATGAGAACCCACTCACTGGTGATGTCGAACCCATTAGGTTAGCAAGCACCAACTTTTCAAGAGGCACCAACCTCTTTAGAATAGCAAGCACCAACTTGACAAGAGGCACCAACCTCTTTAGAATAGAAAGCACCAACTTTCCAAGAGTCACCAACCTCTTTGAATGCAGGCCACCACCTATTTTTTCCACCTTTCTACTATTTCATACCATTTTAAAACTAAAAACATAGGCATTTACAAATAAGATAAATACCAACCCATTATGTCACAGAATTGCATTCTACTCTCGCTCCTTTGCTGAAACATCGACTCCTCTAGTCTTTCACAATGACACCCTTTGTACTATGCCCAACATAACATGTGATCAACACTCTCTTGTCTCAAAACACATCCTCTGTTGCTTGTCCCACAACTCAAGCTCTATGCTCCTGATCACCACTCAATTGTCTTGCAACACATCCACTATTTATTCTCCCATAGCTCAGACTCTATGCTCTCTCACATATCACTACACCAGTGCTCATACCGCTCTCACTACTCAGCAAATTTTACAATAATAGTTTTCTATACTTTTCACATAGGCTTTATTTGGTTTTGTTCCACTGTTGTGTACTACACAGTCCTCTTTATTTCATTCATACTACACCTCACTCAGTTGCTTATTTGCATGACTTAATCTATTGCCTTTGCATCTGCACAATGATCTATGCCATAGAGTTAATTCACATGAATGGGCTTCTGAAATATTTACAGTCTCATTGTGTACCCTTCCATGCTGAGCCTTTAATTCATAGTCCATCTACTCATGTTACAATAACTTACCATGCCTTTTTCTTTCCCATTAGAGCTAGACAATATATGAGAATGGCAGCTCTGCTTCTCTCTTTTTTTTTATTCACAAATATGTGCATGGAACAAGAATTTTCTATTAAATGAACCAATGTCCTTGGGGAATTTTTGTAGGGCTTCTTCTCTACAATTACCAACTCTCAGATAATGCATTCAAACCTCAGCTATTGACCCATCTGACCTTATTCAATTCCTTCTACTGCTCCATCGGAGACATGAAATATCATAACATATGACCGTGCATACCCCAATATCCTTGGCTCCCTTTGTTAATTAGCTATGTGTCCTTGGTTCTTTGACCTCTATCAACCACATGCCTAACAGACATTGAAATCTCATTATTTCGTAACTTTTCAAAAGCCATTTGACAAAAGCTACAATATTCGCATCCTATGATACTCCAACCTTAGATATGACGCAATTTACCACCACATGGAAACTTCTTAGTGGTGACACATGTCACCCAGATTTGGCCCACTAGGCCACCCAATAACATTGAATCTGCCTGCCACGTGTCATGTCGTATTGCCACGTCATGATGTCATCAGTTGCCACTGTAACTTCTTGTAACCAATCTCATGCTACCATGTGTCCTATTAGAGGAGAGAGAAGAGGACCCGCTAGACCTTGGCTTCACAAAAGAATCATTTTGTTAATTACTTTTCGGCATTTCTCGACACATTTTAACACTATTGACCTGGATGGATATCATAAATTCTCAAAAAAAATTTGTAAGAACGTCTAATATTCTAATATCCTAAGCCTCCGATATTCCAATACCCGATAAGCCTTTTTCTTCGATGTTCCAAGATCTGATATGCCTCATGCTATGATGTTCTGATATGTTGATATGCCTCCCTCTCCGATGTTTAGATATGCCAGTATTCCTTCTGCTCTGACGTTTCGATATCCCAGACCTCCGATATTATGATATTATAGTATGCCTTCTGCTCTAATGTTCTGATATCCAATATGCCTCCTGATCTGATCTTCTGATATGTCGGACCTCCGATATTTTGATATCCAATATTTCATCCTTCTCAAGGCTCCAAAACCCTGAACTTCAACATACCATATCTCTTGATCCAGGAGCCCATTTTGAACTTCCGCATATCATTGGAAACCTCTTCCAGATTAATTTCCACTAGGTTAGGGCCTAATGTAGGCTTGGAGCACATTTTCTGCCTGTGAGGTGACTGCAGAATCTATGCCACATTTTGGTTCTTGAATCTTCTTCTTGTTCTTGGTATGTTGGGCACCTAACCACCATAGTCATCCTTTTATGGTTTCTCAGTAAGCCTTCTACTATGATGATTCTCTACCAGAATCTTGTGGATATCAATGGATCACCATCGACTCTTGTTGACATCAATTCCAACACTAATAGATCCACCCATTGTCCAACAATTAACTTTCATTATCACTCTTGCATGGCCCGATGAAAGTGATAATTAAAATGGTGATGTCCTATTAAATACTACCATAATTCAATAATTTAACAACTAAGACTCCTGCTAAGGCATCAATGATCATTCAAACATGTCTAAAAGAAGGAAGACTTCAAATTTTGGAGACAAAAACCAACTCATTAGCTAGACAAGGCAAAAGTTTCCATTGTTCTACTAAATATCAATGATACATAAGCTTGGATTTAGAAGAAAGATAGAGAAATAAAATCTAGAACACGAGGGTGGAAAATGATGCATGTTTCTTATAATTCTTCATCCTTAAATAAATAGTTCAATTATGTGCAAACTTTTTTGATTCCAAGACTAGAACCATCAACCTCAATTTGGAGAAGAACCTAGTTCTTCTTCCTCCTAAGATTTTTAAAATAATTTTGAAGTTACCTGAGCCTAATAAGAAGCTCAATCTCACTGAAGTTGAATATTTCTTGCAGTCACAAGGTGACAAGATGAATACTATACAACAATTTATACTTCTCTCCACATCCATCCTGTATAGTCCTTCTATAGATATCTCTAATTTTGTTGAACTATATAGAGATTTTTCATAGTTACTTGCCAAAGTTATGGGGTATGAGTTCATTGTAATGGTTCTCAATTTAGTGCTATATATTTTGTAATTTTTTTCCAAAAATTATATTATGTTTAATAGGGGGGTTATTTCCAATGATATTTCACATCAACTGGTTAATTCCTCATAGGCCCAAACATTTTATATGATGGCCCACCTAGTGATCGAAATAGTTTCATGTAACATATTCAACTAATTTCCTTATAAAAATAACATGAACCCAACTATGGAACCATCTTAGTTTTGGTATCCTATCTTATGGAAGCATAAAACCCTATTTTATATTGATCAAGTCTAGGATGATTTTATTTGAGTTCAACCATATGCTAACGAGACAAGAACCCAAAATAATTTCCGATGAATTGACAAAATTTATAATAGGAAAAGGGATATTTGAAGAGTGAGAGGATAATGCTCTCATCAATATATATGGATATCAAGAGAAACCCTTATTGTTCCCTAAGTGTGTTCTTGATAAATACTTTATTGTTGAAGTATGCAAATAATGCCACCATTGGATGATTTTATTTGATAAGGAAAAGAAAACGAAATTTATTACACTTCCTTTTACTGTAGGAGAGATTACAATAAGAAATTCTACCCATTTTCTAGAAATTTATGACTTATTGAATTCTTACAATTTAATTGAGGTTGAATCCAATACAGGATTTGACCCTGAAGGTATATTTTCTAGTCACTTGGCATCCATGAGATATAACATTTTTCTACATGAATTTTAGAAGAAAGTGGAGAAATCAAGTCTCTGTGACACCTACCTTGGCCTACCATGTTATGACAGAAGAAAGTACTAACACAAAAGGAAAAATGAAACAAATATGGAAAAGACACAAAATATCACCCTGTTTAGGAACCACAAACTAGTTGAATCCAAATGCTATAAGAGGAAACACCAACAACCAACATTCTAGTGATGTTGATGGAGAAGAGCCACCCCCTCATGCTTCTCTTGAAAAATTTCATGCATTTTCATCATCTCAAAGAAAAAGTTCAAGAAACAATGAGACATGTAATGCAAAAGGACCCATGGATATGAAAATATAAAATATTGCAGTTCCTGAATGGGTACTGACATGAATGGTTAAAGACCAAAAATTTGATTAAGAACTGGCTACTAAAATCCTACTTCATTTGAATATTAATCTTTAACCATGCAAGACACCATTATGAAAATTTTACAAAGAAATGTGATTTAAAAAGATTAAAATAAAAAAGAAGAAATTAGTGAGTCAAATGAAGAGAAAAATAGATGTCTCAGGAGTCGAACCTTTTGGAATCCTAAATATATATCAAATTATAGGGGATATATTTCTCATTTTGTAACAGAGCAATAAATTAAAAATTTTAGACTAAAAAAGAGGATAAATGATCTTGAAGAATTTATTCATCCAACACCCCTATTCATTCTATTATAGATATTGAGACATACATCTTATTCCCTAAGTAAATCCAAGATTGATGATTTAGTTATTATTTCATGTGATGATGATTCATGATGTGCTTACTTTGATTTCTAGTCGAAACTAGGTTGATTCATATGATAGAAGTTGATATGGATGAATTTGATGTTGCTTAGAATGCACATAATGTGATGGATTATCTTTATGATTAGATATCACAAACAATTTATAAGTGGAATAGGTTACCACAATGATGCATAGGTGCATGACGAGGAAAATATCTTGGTTTGGTTATTGAGTATTATTGGAATTAAAAAGTTGAATCTTATCCATGTTATGTATATATGTTTTGCTAAAGAATATTGATGACATATTAGTGGATGTCGACATAGGTTATGTGTTCGTTGAATGACCCACATATGGGTAATGGGGATGTATGGAGTATATTGGATTCTCCTTGGAGGGGTGGGAGCTCGTATTCCTGATTCCACCCCCTAGTACTCTAACTATGACTTGGGTTTGAAGGTTGGGAACTTTCACCTTGAAGTTGTATGATAACATGAGGGTTGGATTGCAGATTTGGTCACTCATAATTTTTCACTGAGGAGCAAGGCATACATATTGATCCTTAGTCATCATCAGTATCACAAAAAATGGTGACTTGGAGTTATTGGTTGTCTCCATTTTCTTGCCCATGTTCCCTTCAATTAGTCATGGGATACTTGAAGGGAAAATGTTGTGATGCTCTTGGAACCTCATGAAGAAGTTCTTGAAGGGAATAAATGACTTCGCACACTTGGTATCATGATACTTGAAGAGAAATTGTTATGGAAATATTTGAACTTTATTAGGAAGTGCTTGAAGGTAACAATTGACTTGGCACCCTTGGTATTAGGAAATTGAAAGGTAAATTTAATTTCAATTTAGTGGTCCAAAACACTAAATTTAAGGATATACACTTATACGTGAGTTAGAATAAATATTAATTGAAAAATTTGGGGATATATTAAAGTAAACTTTTGAAAATCTAAAATTATGTAATTATTAACTAAATTAAGTATGCTAGCTATACTAAAATATGTGGAGAAAATATTCCAAACTTAGAAACAAGGGAAACAATTCTAACACTAAAGAGAGATGGTGTGTGGCATAAAATGAAATGAAACAAAATTTTAAAAATTAAGAAAAATCATGTTGATGAGAACTCTCCATGTTGAAGAAACAAAGTAGTGGAATTTACAACTAAAATTTAGAAAATAATATAATAAGGAATTTCTAACTAAAATTTAGTAAATAATAAAATAAGGGTTGTTAAAAGAAAATAATAAAATAAGGGTAGTTAAAAGAAAATAATAAGATGAGGATGGTTAAAATAGAATAATAAAATGAGGGTAGTTAAGAGAAAATAATAAAATAAGGGTGGTTAAAAGAAAGAGAATAAAATAAGAAAAGTTAGAGGAAAATAGTAAAATAAAAGGGGAGTTCGAGGGAAATAAAAATAAGATAAGTTAATAAGAGAAGTTTGAATCTCATGTTTTATATATTATTTCATAACAAGGTGATCACCAATTGAGCTACACCCCATGGGTTAGACCAACAAAAAAAACAGAAAAGAGTTAGAGGGAAATAATAAAATAAGAAAAGAGATAATTTTGGGATGAGAACTAGTGGGAAACAAAAAAAATACTATAAAATAATACTAAGTTATGGAAAATATCTTTTATGCATTGTAATGTTGGACAATTTTCCTAATGCATAATTTATTTTCTACTGGAATAAATTGAGATTTATTGTGATTTTGGTGTGTGCAGAGTTCATTTTATTGATTAGGGATTTCTTGAGATAGAGAGATCACCTCCACATCGTTAGAGTACTCATATCTCCTACAACGCCATTGCAGTTTGGGGGTTTGCGGGGAAGAGTACCCCAAGAGTAGTGTGGCGTGGCAGGTTATCGATGATTTGATGATATTGTACATGTATATTAGGAATGAAGGGGGGATATTATTCAATTTGTAAGTGGACTAAAACGATAGATAGATACAAATATCTCTTAAAATTTGAAGCAACAATGATGGTGAATGGTGTTAGCGCTCGAATCTGCCTCAGGCTGAGGAAGGAAAAACTCGAGGCAACATCAAACCAAACTCAGCCTCGTAGCTAGCCCTACGAGGATAGGAGAGGGCTCTCTCCGGGTCTATCTCGGCAAAAATTCTTCAAAGGGGCTGAGATGACCAAAAGAACAACTGATCTTAGGCTATTAAATAAATGTGAAAAGGAAATTTAATGAATAACTGAGTTTTCTGGGCAGTATGGGGACTAAGGACAACATTAAGCAGAGAGATTAAATCTGAGACACAGATTATCTCGGGAGGCAAGACAAGCAATAAATTTAGAATTCAATTTTGAAATTATATGGAATGGAATGAATGTTAAGAAAGCTGAAAAGCGCATTAATGCATGAATCCTTTTCAGACAGAGGAAGAAACACAAAACATGAACGCTTCTCCAAGGCAGAGCAGTAAGCTGAATTCTACCCTTCTCACTCAGAAACATTCAAATTGGAAATGATTATGAAATGAAATGTAAACATAACAAGCTACATATGAAACAAAAGAAAAGACAAATGTTAAATTTACACCACAAGAATCTCAGGAGTCAGAGCTGTATCTTTTCATTAAATCCCTGTCAAAAACTGTACAGTGAAGTTTTCCTTCACACCTCTCCCACTGTTTTCCAGAACTCTCTACAAAATGATTTACAATAATAAAATAAGCTCTGCTAGGAGAAAACAGATTGACCCAAAAACAAGGGCGTTGTTTCAACTGAAATTACAAAGATAGAAAAGAGCAGTTCATCTATTCTAAAAACAGAACAGCGTCCTCCTAAATCTTCTGATGACCAATGAAAGGGCGTAATGTGGATCATGAATGAGGACAGAATAAGCATTTCGTTCCTATATTTCTGCATCTGCTTCAGCCATCTTCATTTACCACGGAAAATAATCTTTGGAATGGTTGATGAGCTCCTCCATTCATTTACGCTTCCAGCCATGTGTCTGACAGCTTGACACGAAGGGAAGCCCTCCATGTTGAGTAAGTCGTGGAATTTTAATAACAATCAATCCTGTCGACCAACCGTGTGCTATTCTCTCCAAGGCTTTCGCAAACTTCCCATTATCCTCCATGAGGCTTTCTCGGCTCACTAATGCACTTTTGGGAATTTGAAGAATCAATTCTCCCTTCTGAAAATCCCGTGCAGCCTCTCCCACCGGCATCCTGAAAATTGGAGACAAAGAGAGAATATCCCAAGTAGGATTGCATTTTATCGTGTGAAACTCCGATCTTGCAGATATGGTCATACTGCTCGTATAGATATCATGCAGCATGCTCTTGGGCCAAATCCAAATGGCATAAATGCCAGTGGATGTTTCACAGCCTTTGCAATTCCCTCACTAAATCGTGCTGGGTTGAACTCATTTGCATCATTTCTTCATAAAGATTGATCAGGGTGGATTGCAAGGATTGGAAGCAAAAGTTGGGTGCCTGCAGGAATTGAGAGCCTTCCAAGTTTCATTGGCTTGCATGCCTGACATTGGAAAGTGCTTACTGGTGGGTAAAGTCTCATGGCCTCATGTAGAATCATTCCCACAATTTTAAGATGATTCACACTATCGGCATTTGGAACAACATTTTTTCCACAGACTTCCAACACATCTTTGCGTCCATGCTCCTGCCATTCTTGATGCATTCCCAGTAAAATTATGGTCCATGTCAACATGATTGATGTAGTTTCATGTCCTGTGAATTAGAAAGTCTTGCATTCATCAATGATTTCTTCTGTAGTTATGCGTACATCTTGCAGTTTGCCCCCCGACTGTTTAATTTCGGGAAGAGATCATGAGACTAAGTAGATCAGTACCACAGATTCCTGACTCTTCCATGTTAGTAGTCCTTTCCCGAGCTTCAATTACCTGCCTCATGCATTTCCGGAGTTCTTTCTCCAATTTCCAACGTTGCCTGTTCTTTCTTGTAGGCAGAAACCTGAAGCCTGGAATATAAACACTGCGAAGTAATTCAGCTAAAAGAACCATCTGTTGGGCCTGCAAATTGAAAATGTTCTTTGCCTCTACATAACTGCTGCCAAATGATGTGCGAGCAATAGTATCTCCTGTCAGATTGCAGAACTCCTTAAGCACTTCAACTTCTTTTGCACCAGACAACACCAATTTGCTCCATTCCTCCAACATATTGGTGGTACTTTCAACAATTGTTGGAACCATGCCCTTTTAATAAAGAGAAACAAAATTCCGCCATCTCCATTGTAGTTTTTTTATTTTCCACCGTCAACGCATGTTCAACAAGATTCGCCACACTTCATTATTCGTCAACCTCGTTTGTCTAATGCCTCCCTTTCACCTGAAAGTGCATACTGCCTGGCTGACTGAATATCACTTCTGCACTGATGAATTTCAATGTTCCGCTCATACTCCAATCCCTGACCCAGAAGCTTACTATGTTCTTGAGTTTTATCAATGTCATCAAATGCCTCTTGAAGACAGAATGAGGTCCATCCGATTCAACAGCTTCAATCGAAATTGACCCAATCCTGCACGCAATTAGATGGAAACATTGTCTTGAACAAGCATTTTGAAGATTTGAGAGGAAATTCGATTTTTTCGCTTAAAGGTTGTGTGCGCCGCGCGAGAGGCCCAATGCGTCAGCGTGCAATGGACACACAGCATGTGTATTTTACACTCTGCAAAAGTGCTCTGCGCGCCACGCTGAATTGTGTGCCGCGCCCAACGCCTGGTGCCGCGCGACTTCAATCACCAAGATTCCGGCTCCAAATGACAAATTTTCTCCTTTTCAATTACGTCGTGACTTTGATCCTTACTGCATCATTGCAACTGCATCCTGGTTAGAAACAACATCCCACAATCCATCACTCAGAAGAATGAGAAATTCGACATTTTCATCAGCAACCTCTTCCTGAATCTCTGGTCTCATAAACATCTGAAGTTTATGCAAATCAGGAAATCATACCATTACTCGAACAATATGAGAAAGTTCATGTTTTGAAACTTAGCAAAAGTTTTTGCTTTTAAACACTGCCTTTGTCTTTTCGCTGATTTTCTAAATTTGGACTGATAACTCTTGTCATTCTTTTGCAGGGTTGGTGGCATATCCTAGCAAAGGATAACCAAGGAACTCTTCAAGACTGAAAAACTTCAATAATTACATATTTGAAAACACATTTTAACGATTTCTTCTTCAAAACAGGGTTTTGAAGAAGAATCAATCTTGCATTGATAACCATCTTGAAATAGAAACTCACTGAACCTTCTTCTAGCCTGTAAGCATCATTCGACATTTTTGAAGACCAACTATAAGACCTTAACTCTGAAATGACTCTTTTCTGGACTGCAGTAACATCAATGACTGCAAATGACGAGAAATGAACTTTGGAGAATTTTATTCTGACAAGGGACTGACAGGACCGAGTCTAACATTGGCTCCAATGGGGATGGCAGCTGTCGCTTCTTGGAGGTGCCAAGAACAACAGATCTTTGGGAGAGCAGACAGTGCCTCCATCCATTGGGCTATGGAATCATTATTTCGACAGATAACACAAAACCTTGGACACATTTATTGACTGAAAACTTTGACTGAAAACTGAGTGAGACTGACTCGACTTTAAAACTGAAAAGACTGATAAAACTGACTTGACAAACTTCAAACCAACTGTAATGAAACTAGAACGAAATGCTGTCTTTTGGCTGCTTATTTTCTACCATACTTCGCTGCAAAAGCAATAGATCAGGTAATATTGTAATGCCAGATCAACCATTCAAGTAAATATGAGAAGAATGCTGCTTGAGAGTGCTTCAACCAGATCATAGATGCAATTGTTGGCAGCCCTACATGCACATAATGAGCCTGGTTATGTAATAGACAGCTTGATCTATCAGTCAAACTGAAAAACATTTCCATGTATGTTTCAATAGGATCGCAAAAGCCAGACTCTGTTTGCTGCCCCAACTCCGCAATACATACTTCCAGCTCCACACTGTCAATGCAAACATCCACAGGTAGTTCTATTGTTTCTTGTTTTGAAGGAGGGAGAGTTTCCAAGAAATTTTTGGGATCTCGGAATTCATATGATTGGATCTGATCGTTTAAATACTGAATCTCCTTCTCAAACTTTTCAACAACTAACTCAAAGAAACCAGTTTTAGCTTCAGCAGGAAACTTTGGAGATCTCAAAAATTGAAGCACGGCACTGAAAAATGCTTCATTAATTTCAAAACCCATTAACCAATCTCTAAATTCTTTTAAAACTTCACAAAGCACAAGGTCTACCACATACCCTACCATTGCATGAATGGATCAGTAAGCACTGGAATCTCTGGATTGAGTTGGAGTCGCCAGGTGAATGTTTCATCCTTCATATGTGTCTGACCGTTGTCCACCATCAACAATCAGATTTGAAACTTAATACATATACTGGGGCAATTCACAAGTTAAATGCTACGATTACAAGTTAAACCGGAGATCGACTGAAGCAGCGTTTATCTACTTCGCTTATGCATAACAAAAGTGTTTCGAAGGCTACCTGGCGTGACTTCAGACTCCGTCTATAACAAGTAAAATTTTTAAGTTTCTCCCCGGTATGGTCGCCACTATGTTAGCGCTCGAATTTGACTCAGGCTGAGGAAGGCAAAACTCGAGGCAACATCAAACCAAGCTCAGCCTCGTAGCTAGCCCTACGAGGACAGGAGAGGGCTCTCTCTGGGTCTATCTCGTCAAAAAGTCTTCAAAGGGGCTGAGATGACCAAAAGAACAACTGATCTTAGGCTAGTAAATAAATGTGAAAAGGAAATTTAATGAATAACTGAGTTTTCTGGGCAGTATGGGGACTAAGGACAGCATTGAGCAGAGAGATTAAATCCGAGACACAGATTATCTCGAGAGGCAAGACAAGCAATAAATTTAGCATTCAATTTTGAAATTATATGGAATGGAGTGAATGTTAAGAAAGCTGAAAAGGGCATTAATGCATGAATCCTTTTCAGACAGAGGAAGAAACACAAAACATGAACGCTTCTCCAGGGCAGAGCAGTAAGCTGAATTCTACCCTTCTCACTCAGAAACATTCAAATTGGAAATGATTATGAAATGAAATGTAAACAGAACAAGCTACATATGAAACAAAAGAAAAGACAAATGTTAAATTTACACCACAAGAATCTCAGGAGTCAGAGCTGTATCTTTTCATTAAATCCCTGTCAAAAACTATACAGTGAAGTTTTCCTTCACACCTCTCCCACTGTTTTCCAGAAATCTCTACAAAATGATTTACAATAATAAAATAAGCTCTGGTAGGAGAAAACAAGGGCGCTGTTTCAACTAAAATTACAAAGATAGAAAAGAGTGGTTCATCTATTCTAAAAACAGAACAGCGTCCCCCTAAATCTTCTGATGACCAATGAAAGGGCGTAATGTGGATCATGAATGAGGACAGAATAAGCATTTCGTTCCTATCTTTCTGCATCTGCTTCAGCCATCTTCATTTACCGCATCTTTGGAATGGTTGACGAGCTCCTCCATTCATTTATGCTTCCAGCCATGTGTCTGACAGCGTGACACGAAGGGAAGCCCTCCATGTTGAGTAAGTCATGGCATTTTAATAACAATCAATCCTGTCGACCAACCGTGTGCTATTCTCTCCAAGGCTTTCGCAAACTTCCCATTATCCTTCATGAGGCTTTCTCGGCTCACTAATGCACTTTTGGGAATTCGGAGAATCAATTCTCCCTTCTGAAAATCCCGGGCAGCCTCTCCCACCAGCATCCTGAAAATTGGAGACAAAGAGAGAATATCCCAAGTAGGATTTTATTTTATCGTGTGAAACTCCGATCTTGCAGATATGGTCATACTGCTCATATAGATATCATGCAGCATGCTCTTGGGCCAAATCCAAATGGCATAAATGCCAATGGATGTTTCACAGCCTTTGCAATTCCCTCACTAAATCGTGCTGGGTTGAACTCATTTGCATCATTTCTTCATAAAGATTGATCAGGGTGGATTGCACGGATCGGAAGCAAAATTTAGGTGCCTGCAGGAATTGAGAGCCTTCCAAGTTTCATTGGCTTGCATGCCTGACGTTGGAAAGTGCTTACTGGTGGGTAAAGTCTCATGGCCTCATGTAGAATCATTCCCACAATTTTAAGATGATTCACACTATCGGCATTTGGAACAACATTTTTTCCACAGACTTCCAACAAATCTTTGCGTCCACGCTCCTGCCATTCTTGATGCATCCCAGTAAAATTATGGTCCATGTCAACATGATTGATGTAATTTCATGTCCTGCGAATTAGAAAGTCTTGCATTCATCAATGATTTCTTCTGTAGTTATGCGTACATCTTGCAGTTTGCCCCCCGACTGTTTAATTTCGGGAAGATATCATGAGACTAAGCGGTTCAGTACCACAGATTCCTGACTCTTCCATGTTAGCAGTCCTTTCCCGAGCTTCAATTACCTGCCTCATGCATTTCCTGAGTTCTTTCTCCAATTTCCAACGTTGCCTGTTCTTTCTTGTAGGCAGAAACCTGAAGCCTGGAATATAAACACTGCGACGTAATTCAGCTAAAAGAACCATCTGTTGGGCCTGCAAATTGAAAATGTTCTTTGCCTTTGCATAACTGCTGCCAAATGATGTGCGAGCAATAGTATCTCCTGTCAGATTGTAGAACTCCTTAAGCACTTCAACTTCTTTTGCACCAGACAACACCAATTTGCTCCATTCCTCCAACATATTGGTGGTATTTTCAACAATTGTTGGAACCATGCCCTTTTAATAAAGAGAAACAAAATTCCGCCATCTCCAGTTGTAGTTTTTTTATTTTCCACCAGCGAACGCATGTTCAACAAGATTCGCCACACTTCATTATTCGCTCAACCTGTTTGTCTAATGCCTCCCTTTCACCTGAAAGTGTATACTTCCTGGCTGACTGAATATCACTTCTGCACTGATGAATTTCAATGCTCCGCTCATACTCCAATCCCTGACCCAGAAGCTTAGTATGTTCTTGAGTTTTATCAATGTCATCAAATGCCTCTTGAAGACAGAATGAGGTCCATTCGATTCAACAGCTTCAATCAAAATTGACCCAATCTGGCACGCAATTAGATGGAAACATTGTCTTGGAACAAGCATTTTGAAGATTTGAGAGGAAATTTCGATTTTTTCGGGTTTAAAGGTTGTGTGCGCCACGGGATAGGCCCAATGCGCCGCGCACAATGGATGCGCCGCGCATGTGTATTCTTACACTGTGCAAAAGTGCTCTATGCGTCGCGCGCATTGTGTGCGTCGCGCCCAACGCCCAGTGCGCCGCGTAGACTAACTCACCAATAGTCCGGCTCCAAAATGACAGCTTCTCCTTTTCATCATTAAATTTTGACTTTCTTTGATCCTTACTGCATCATTGCAACTGCATCCTGGTTAGAAACAACATCCCACAATCCATCACTCGGAAGAATGAGAAATTCGACATTTTCATCAGCAACCTCTTCCTGAATCTCTGGTCTCGTAAACATCTAAAGTTTATGCAAATCAAGAAATCATACCATTACTTGAACAATATGAGAAAGTTCGTGTTTTGAAACTTAGCAAAAGTTTTTGATTTTAAACACTGCCTTTGTCTTTTTGCTGATTTTCTAAATTTGGACTGATAACTCTTGTCATTCTTTTGCAGGGTTGGTGGCATATCCTAGCAAAGGATAACCAAGGAACTCTTCAAGATTGAAAAACTTCAATAATTACATATTTGAAAACACATTTTAACGATTTCTTCTTCAAAACAGGGTTTTGAAGAAGAATAAATCTCGCATTGATAACCATCTTGAAATAGAAACTCACTGAACCTTCTTCTAGCCTGTAGGCATCATTCGACATGTTTGAAGACCAACTATAAGACCTTGACTCTGAAATGACTCTTTTCTAGACCGCAGTAACATCAATGACTGCAAATGATGAGAAATGAACTTTGGAGAATTTGATTCTGACAAGGGACTGACAGGACCGAGTCTAACATTGGCTCCAATGGGGATGGCAGCTGCCGCTTCTTGGAGGTGCCAAGAACAATAGATCTTTGGGAGAGCAGACAGTGCCTGCATCCATTGGGCTATGGAATCATTATTTCGACAGATAACACAAAACCTTGGACACATTTATTGACTGAAAAATTTCACTGAAAACTAAGTGAGACTGACTCGACTTTAAAACTGAAAAGACTAATAAAACTGACTTGACAAACTTCAAACCAACTGTAATGAAACTAGAACGAAATGATGTCTTCTGGCTGCTTATTTTCTACCCTACTTCACTGCAAAAGCAATAGATCAGGTAATACTGTAATGCCAGATCAACCATTCAAGTAAATATGAGAAGAATGCTGCTTGAGAGTGCTTCAACCAGATCACAGATGCAATTGCTGGTAGCGCTACATGCACATAATGAGCTTGGCTATGTAATAGACAGCTTGATCTATCAGTCAAACTGAAAAACATTTCCATGTATGTTGCAATAGGATCGCAAAAGCCAGACTCTGTTTGCTGCCCCAACTCCGCAATACATACTTCCAGCTGCACACTGTCAATTCAAACATCCACAGGTAGTTCTATTGTTTCTTGTTTTGAAGGAGGGAGAGTTTCCAAGAACTTTTTGGGATCTCGGAATTCATATGATTGGATCTGATCGTTTAAATACTGAATCTCCTTCTCAAACTTTTCAACAACTAACTCAAAGAAACCAGTTTTAGCTTCAGCAGGAAACTTTGGAGATTTCAAAAATTGAAGCATGGCACTGAAAAATGCTTCATTAATTTCAAAACCCACTAACCAATCTCTAAATTCTTTTAAAACTTCACAAAGCACAGGGTCTACCACATACCCTACCATTGCATGAATGGATCAGTAAGCACTGGAATCTCTGGATTGAGTTGGAGTCGCCAGGTGAATGTTTCAGCCTTCATATGTGTCTGACCGTTGTCCACCATCAACAATCAGATCTGAAACTTAATACATATACTGGGGCAATTCCCAGTTAAATGCTACGATTACAAGTTCGCCAGAATCGGCAAGCCTTTATCTGCCCGCTTATACTGCAAGCGTTTCGAAGGCTACCTGGCGTGACTTCAGACTCCGTCTTTAACAAGTAAAATTTTTAAGTTTCTCCCCAGTATGGTCGCCACTATGTTAGCGCTCGAATTTGCCTCAGGCTGAGGAAGGAAAAACTCGAGGCAACATCAAACCAAGCTCAGCCTCGTAGCTAGCCCTACGAGGACAGGAGAGGGCTCTCTCCGGGTCTATCTCGGCAAAAAGTCTTCAAAGGGGCCGAGATGACCAAAAGAACAACTGATCTTAGGCTAGTAAATAAATGTGAAAAGGAAATTTAATGAATAACTGAGTTTTCTGGGCAGTATGGGGACTAAGGAGAACATTGAGCAGAGAGATTAAATCCGAGACACAGATTATCTCGGGAGGCAAGACAAGCAATAAATTTAGCATTCAATTTTGAAATTATATGGAATGGAATGAATTTTAAGAAAGCTGAAAAGGGCATTAATGCATGAATCCTTTTCAGACAAAGGAAGAAACACAAAACATGAACGCTTCTCCAGGGCAGACCAGTAAGCTTAATTCTACCCTTCTCACTCAGAAACATTCAAATTGGAAATGATTATGAAATGAAATGTAAACATAACAAGCTAAATATGAAACAAAAGAAAAGACAAATGTTAAATTTACACCACAAGAATCTCAGGAGTCAGAGCTGTATCTTTTCATTAAATCCCTGTCAAAAACTGTACAGTGAAGTTTTCCTTCACACCTCTCCCACTGTTTTCCAGAACTCTCTACAAAATGATTTACAATAATAAAATAAGCTTTTCTAGGAGAAAACAGATCGACCCAAAAAAAAGGGCGTTGTTTCAACTGAAATTACAAAGATAGAAAAGAGCGTTTCATCTATTCTAAAAATAGAACAGCGTCCCCCTAAATCTTCTGATGACCAATGAAAGGGCGTAATGTGGATCATGAATGAGGACAGAATAAGAATTTCGTTCCTATCTTTCTGCATCTGCTTCAGCCATCTTCATTTACCGTGGAAAATAATCTTTGGAATGGTTGACAAGCTCCTCCATTCATTTACACTTCCAGCCATGTGTCTGACAGCTTGACACGAAGGGAAGCCCTCCATGTTGAGTAAGTCATGGCATTTTAATAACAATCAATCCTGTCGACCAACCGTGTGCTATTCTCTCCAAGGCTTTCGCAAACTTCCCATTATCCTTCATGAGGCTTTCTCGGCTCATTAATGCACTTTTGGGAATTCGGAGAATCGATTATCCCTTCTGAAAATCCCGGGCAGCCTCTACCACCGGCATCCTGAAAATTGGAGACAAAGAGAGAATATCCCAAGTAGGATTGCATTTTATCGTGTGAAACTCCGATCTTGCGGATATGGTCATACGCTCGTATAGATATCATCGGCATGCTCTTGGGCCAAATCAAATGGCATAAATGCCGATGGATGTTTCACGATAACTGCAAATTCCCCTCACTAAATGCGGTTGAACTCATTCGCATCATTTCTTCATAAAAGGCGATCGAGGTGGATTGCAAGTATCGAGAAGCAAAAGTTGGGAACTGCGGGGTGAAACCTTCCAAGTTTCATTAGCTTGCATGCACCGACGTTGGAAAGTGCTTACTGGTGGGTAAAGTCTCATGGCCTCATGTAGAATCATTCCCACAATTTTAAGATGATTCACACTATCGGCATTTGGAACAACATTTTTTCCACAGACTTCCAACACATCTTTGCGTCCACGCTCCTACCATTATTGATGCATCCCAGTAAAATTATGGTCCATGTCAACATGATTGATGTAGTTTCATGTCCTGCGAATTAGAAAGTCTTGCATTCATCAATGATTTCTTCTGTAGTTATGCGTACATCTTGCAGTTTGCCCCCCAACTGTTTAATTTCGGGAAGAGATCATGAGACTAAGCAGATCAGTACCACAGATTCCTGACTCTTCCATGTTAGCAGTCCTTTCCCGAGCTTCAATTACCTGCCTCATGCATTTCCTGAGTTCTTTCTCCAATTTCCAACGTTGCCTGTTCTTTCTTGTAGGCAAAAACCTGAAGCCTGGAATATAAACACTGCGACGTAATTCAGCTAAAAGAACCATCTGTTGGGCTTGAAAATTGAAAATGTTCTTTGCCTCTGCATAACTGCTGCCAAATGATGTGCGAGCAATAGTATCTCCTGTCAGATTGCAGAACTCCTTAAGCACTTCAACTTCTTTTGCACCAGACAACACCAATTTGCTCCATTCCTCCAACATATTGGTGGTATTTTCAACAATTGTTGGAACCATGCCCTTTTAATAAAGAGAAACAAAATTCCACCATCTCCAGTTGTAGTTTTTTGATTTTCCACCAGCGAACGCATGTTCAACAAGATTCACCACACTTCATTATTCGCTCAACCTGTTTGTCTAATGCCTCCCTTTCACCTGAAAGTGTATACTACCTGGCTGACTGAATATCACTTCTGCACTGATGAATTTCAATGTTCCGCTCATACTCCAATCCCTGACCCAGAAGCTTAGTACGTTCTTGAGTTTTATCAATGTCATCAAATGCCTCTTGAAGACAGAATGAGGTCCATTCGATTCAACAGCTTCGATCGAAATTGACCCAATCTGGCACGCAATTAGATGGAAACATTGTCTTTGGAACAAGCATTTTGAAGATTTGAGAGGAAATTTCGATTTTTTCGGGTTTAAAGGTTGTGTGCGCCGTGCGAGAGGCCCAATGCGCCACGCGCAATGGATGTACCGCGCATGTGTATTTTTACACTGTGCAAAAGTGCTCTATGCGTCGCGCGCATTGTGTGCGTCGCGCCCAACGCCCAGTGCGCCGCGTAGACTAACTCACCAACAGTCCGGCTCCAAAATGACAGCTTCTCCTTTTCATCATTAAATTTTGACTTTCTTTGATCTTTACTGCATCATTGCAACTGCATCCTAGTTAGAAACAACATCCCACAATCCATCACTCGGAAGAATGAGAAATTCGACATTTTCATCAGCAACCTCTTCCTGAATCTCTAGTCTCATAAACATCTAAAGTTTATGCAAATCAGGAAATCATACCATTACTCGAACAATATGAGAAAGTTCATGTTTTGAAACTTAGCAAAAGTTTTTGCTTTTAAACACTGCCTTTGTCTTTTCGCTGATTTTCTAAATTTGGACTGATAACTCTTGTCATTCTTTTGCAGGGTTGGTGGCATATTCTAGCAAAGGATAACCAAGGAACTCTTCAAGACTGAAAAACTTCAATAATTACATACTTGAAAACACATTTTAACGATTTCTTCTTCAAAACAGGGTTTTGAAGAAGAATCAATCTCGCATTGATAACCATCTTGAAATAGAAACTCACTGAACCTTCTTCTAGCCTGTAGGCATCATTCGACATGTTTGAAGACCAACTATAAGACCTTGACTCTGAAATGACTCTTTTCTGGACCACAGTAACATCAATGACTGCAAATGACGAGAAATGAACTTTGGAGAATTTGATTCTGAGAAGGGACTAACAGGACCGAGTCTAACATTGGCTCCAATGGGGATGGCAGCTGCCGCTTCTTGGAGGTGCCAAGAACAACAGATCTTTGGGAGAGCAGACAGTGCCTCCATCCATTGGGCTATGGAATCATTATTTCAACAGATAACACAAAACCTTGGACACATTTATTGACTAAAAACTTTGACTGAAAACTGAGTGAGACTGACTCGACTTTAAAACTGAAAAGACTGATAAAAATGACTTGAAAAACTTCAAACCAACTGTAATGAAACTAGAACGAAATGTTGCCTTTTGGCTGCTCATTTATTCACAAAATATACCCTACTTCGCTACAAAAGCAATAGATCAGGTAATACTGTAATGCCAGATCAACCATTCAAGTAAATATGAGAAGAATGCTGCTTGAGAGTGCTTCTACCAGATCACAGATGCAATTGCTGGCAGCCCTACATGCACATAATGAGCCTGGTTATGTAATAGACAGCTTGATCTATCAGTCAAACTCAAAAACATTTCCATGTATGTTGCAATAGGATTGCAAAAGCCAGACTCTGTTTGCTGCCCCAACTCCGCAATACATACTTCCAGCTGCACACTGTCAATGCAAACATCCACAGGTAGTTCTATTGTTTCTTGTTTTGAAGGAGGGAGAGTTTCCAAGATCTTTTTGGGATCTCGAAATTCATATGATTGGATCTGATCGTTTAAATACTGAATCTCCTTCTCAAACTTTTCAAAAACTAACTCAAAGAAACCAGTTTAGCTTCAACAGGAAACTTTGGAGATCTCAAAAATTGAAGCACGGCACTGAAAAATGCTTCATTAGTTTCAAAACCCACTAACCAATCTCTAAATTGTTTTAAAACTTCACAAAGCACAGGATCTACCACATACCCTACCATTGCATGAATGGATCAATAAGCACTGGAATCTCTGGATTGAGTTGGAGTCGCCAAGTGAATGTTCAGCCTTCATATGTGTCTGACCGTTGTCCACCATCAACAATCAGATCTGAAACTTAATACATATACTGGGGCAATTCACAAGTTAAATGCTACGATTACAAGTTAAACCGGAGATCGAATGAAGCAGCGTTTATCTACTTCGCTTATGCATAACAAAAGCGTTTCGAAGGCTACCTGGCGTGACTTCAGACTCCGTCTATAACAAGTAAAATTTTTAAGTTTCTCCCCAGTATGGTCGCCACTATGTTAGCGCTCGAATCTGCCTCAGGCTGAGGAAGGCAAAACTCGAGGCAACATCAAACCAAGCTCAGCCTCGTAGCTAGCCCTACGAGGATAGGAGAGGGCTCTCTCCAGGTCTATCTTGGCAAAAAGTCTTCAAAGGTGCTGAGATGACCAGAAGAACAACTGATCTTAGGCTAGTAAATAAATGTGAAAAGGAAATTTAATGAATAACTGAGTTTTCTGGGCAGTATGGGGACTAAGGACAGCATTGAGCAGAGAGATTAAATCCGAGACACAGATTATCTCGGGAGGCAAGACAAGCAATAAATTTAGCATTCAATTTTGAAATTATATGGAATAGAATGAATGTTAAGAAAGCTGAAAAGGGCATTAATGCATGAATCCTTTTCAGACAGAGGAAGAAACACAAAACATGAACGCTTCTCCAGGGCAGAGCAGTAAGCTGAATTCTACCCTTCTCACTCAGAAACATTCAAATTGGAAATGATTATGAAATGAAATGTAAACACAACAAGCTACATATGAAACAAAAGAAAAGACAAATGTTAAATTTACACCACAAGAATCTCAGGAGTCAGAGCTGTATCTTTTCATTAAATCCCTGTCAAAAACTGTACAGTGAAGTTTTCCTTCACACCTCTCCCACTGTTTTCCAGAACTCTCTACAAAATGATTTACAATAATAAAATAAGCTCTGCTAGGAGAAAACAGATCGACCCAAAAACAAGGGCGCTGTTTCAACTGAAATTACAAAGATAGAAAAGAGCGGTTCATCTATTCTAAAAACAGAATAGCGTCCCCCTAAATCTTCTGATGACCAATGAAAGGGCGTAATGTGGATCATGAATGAGGACGGAATAAGCATTTCGTTCCTATCTTTCTGCATCTACTTCAGCCATATTCATTTACCGCGGAAAATAATCTTTGGAATGGTTGACGAGCTCCTCCATTCATTTACGCTTCCATCCATGTGTCTGACAGCTTGACACGAAGGGAAGCCCTCCATGTTGAGTAAGTCGTGGCATTTTAATAACAATCAATCCTGTCGACCAACCGTGTGCTATTCTCTCCAAGGCTTTCGCAAACTTCCCATTATCCTTCATGAGGCTTTCTCGGCTCACTAATGCACTTTTGGGAATTCGGAGAATCAATTCTCCCTTCTGAAAATCCCGGGCAGCCTCTCCCACCGGCATCCTGAAAATTGGAGACAAAGAGAGAATATCCCAAGTAGGATTGCATTTTATCGTGTGAAACTCTGATCTTGCAGACATGGTCATACTTCTCGTATAGATATCATGCAACATGCTCTTGGGCCAAATCCAAATGGCATAAATGCCAATGGATGTTTCACAGCCTTTGCAATTCCCTCACTAAATTGTGCTGGGTTGAACTCATTTGCATCATTTCTTCATAAAGATTGATCAGGGTGGATTGCAAGGATCGGAAGCAAAAGTTGGGTGCCTGCAGGAATTGAGAGCATTCCAAGTTTCATTGGCTTGCATGCCTGACGTTGGAAAGTGCTTACTGGTGGGTAAAGTCTCATGGCCTCATGTAGAATCATTCCCACAATTTTAAGATGATTCACACTATCGGCATTTGGAACAACATTTTTTCCACAGACTTCCAACACGTCTTTGCGTCCACGCTCCTGCCATTCTTGATGCATCCCAGTAAAATTATGGTCCATGTCAACATGATTGATGTAGTTTCATGTCCTGCGAATTAGAAAGTCTTTCATTCATCAATGATTTCTTCTGTAGTTATGCGTACATCTTGCAGTTTTCCCCCCGACTGTTTAATTTCGGGAAGAGATCATGAGACTAAGCGGATCAGTACCACAGATTCCTGACTCTTCCATGTTAGCAGTCCTTTCCCGAGCTTCAATTACTTGCCTCATGCATTTCCTGAGTTCTTTCTCCAATTTCCAACGTTGCCTGTTCTTTCTTGTAGGCAGAAACCTGAAGGTTGGAATATAAACACTGCGACGTAATTCAGCTAAAAGAACCATCTATTGGGCCTGCAAATTGAAAATGTTCTTTGCCTCTGCATAACTGCTGCCAAATGATGTGCGAGCAATAGTATCTCCTGTCAGATTGCAGAACTCCTTAAGCACTTCAACTTCTTTTTCACCAGACAACACCAATTTTCTCCATTCCTCCAACATATTGGTGGTATTTTCAACAATTTTTGGAACCATGCTCTTTTAATAAAGAGAAACAAAATTCCGCCATCTCCACTTGTAGTTTTTTTATTTTCCACCAGCGAACGCATGTTCAACAAGATTCGCCACACTTCATTATTCGCTCAACCTGTTTTTCTAATGCCTCCCTTTCACCTGAAAGTGTATACTGCCTGGCTGACTGAATATCACTTTTGCACTGATGAATTTCAATCTTCCGCTCATACTCCAATCCCTGACCCAGAAGCTTAGTACGTTCTTGAGTTTTATCAATGTCATCAAATGCCTCTTGAAGACAGAATGAGGTCCATTCGATTCAACAACTTCAATCGAAATTGACCCAATGTGGCACGCAATTAGATAGAAACATTGTCTTTGGAACAAGCATTTTGAAGATTTGAGAGGAAATTTCGATTTTTTCGGGTTTAAAGGTTGTGTGCGCCGCGTGAGAGGCCCAATGCGCCACGCGCAATGGATGCGCCGCGCGCAATGGATGCGCCGCGCATGTGTATTTTTACACTGTGCAAAAGTGCTCTATGCGTCGCGCGCATTGTGTGCGTCACGCCCAACGCCCAGTGCGCCGCGCAGACTAACTCACCAACAGTCCGGCTCCAAAATGACAGCTTCTCCTTTTCATCATTAAATTTTGACTTTCTTTGATCCTTACTGCATCATTGCAACTGCATCCTGGTTAGAAACAACATCCCACAATCCATCACTCGGAAGAATGAGAAATTCGACATTTTCATCAGCAACCTCTTCCTGAATCTTTGGTCTCATAAACATATGAAGTTTATGCAAATCAGGAAATCATACCATTACTCGAACAATATGAGAAAGTTCATGTTTTGAAACTTAGCAAAAGTTTTTGCTTTTAAACACTGCCTTTGTCTTTTCGCTGATTTTCTAAATTTGGACTGATAACTCTTGTCATTCTTTTGCAGGGTTGGTGGCATATCCTAGCAAAGGATAACCAAGGAAATCTTCAAGACTGAAAAACTTCAATAATTACATATTTGAAAACACATTTTAACGATTTCTTCTTCAAAACAGGGTTTTGAAGAAGAATCAATCTCGCATTGATAACCATCTTGAAATAGAAACTCACTGAACCTTCTTCTAGCCTGTAGGCATCATTCGACATGTTTGAAGACCAACTATAAGACCTTGACTATGAAATGACTCTTTTCTGGACCGCAGTAACATCAATGACTGCAAATGACGAGAAATGAACTTTGGAGAATTTGATTCTGACAAGGGACTGACAGGACCGAGTCTAACAAATGGTATCATGTTCTGTAATTTCATTAAATCATTGTATATGTTGGATAATTTTATCTGTGTTAGTTCTATAAGTGATAACTATATTATGAGTCATAGAT
The DNA here is from genome assembly GCA_034641835.2 of Pinus albicaulis. NCBI lineage: Eukaryota > Viridiplantae > Streptophyta > Pinopsida > Pinales > Pinaceae > Pinus > Pinus albicaulis. Next base: position 1,538,197,053 of record CM076579.1, on the reverse strand, counting down.
GAAAGTTATATTGTATTTTTAATAAGAACATTAACTGGCAAATGAATGTAAAATGGTATTGAGTTGAATTTATTTTTTATATATTTATAAGGAGCTACATAGTAAACAAGTCCAAGATGAAGGCCAATTTTTAATTTTGACTATGAATATGTAATAGGGGCTAAACTTTAAAAACTATATTCTAATAGTCAATGATGTTTGATCTTGATTATGAATTAGTTGAAGAAGGGTAAATTGATAATATGAAATTTAGTATAGAAATTCCAGTTATAGATATCAAATGGGTTTAGGAATTTAATTTTTATCTGTAATATGAAATATCCATTAGATCCTAAACACGAGCATTAATATTCATAATTGTGTGGCGATTAATCACAATTTTCATTTTGATACCCTAGTATGTTACTTTCTATTAATACATGAAATTGAAAGTAATTGTTTGTGCTAACAAAACCTACTCGCTAGTTAGGTTGTATTCTATTTAGACATCCAAGTGAAATAGAACGTTCTCACCTTTATGTATTCATCTCATCCCAAATTGTTATGATGAAAACTTGTATGGTAAAATGATTCAATATTCAGTTATCTTGAATGATTATATGCTTAGTAGTATCCACATCGATAGATTAGCATGTGCTAGAACCTTGACTCATATTCCTTAAACCAAGGTTGCATTGTTTGGATATCGAAGTACGTGTAGCTCTCTTATGCGAACCCTTCTCCTTACCTCATAGTTGGGCATTGAAAAACCACTCATGTCAGATCTCATTTATGATCATTCCCTGACAACAATTGTTGTTCGAAGCTGTCTTAGTTACTCATTAGAGAGTACTATCTATAGCTTTCGCTTCATCTTTCCTGAGGATAGAAACTTAGCCCCAATAGTGATACTAGACAAGCCCCAAAAAATAATGCCATAGACAAGTGTTATTCCATATAGGCATATCGACCCCTAGGGATATTAGCAGATAACCCTTTTTATATCAGGTTGATATGACAGATGACATTGAAGGCTTGGTTTTTGTCAACTGATACTGATAATACCAAGGGGGTCAACCCTCGAGATATTAGTGGTTTATCGATATTGGACCCTCAACATAGCAATAAACCCCAAAATTTGATATGAATTATGTTCCAGTGTGTTGTAGTTCAAGTTTTGTTTTTCGAAAATATCAAAAAGAAAAATAAAATATATATATGTAAAAAAGAAAAAGAAAAAAAGAGAAAAAGGAGATTTTGTAGAATGGTTAGAAAAAATTTCATTGTTGTTATTATAAAGGTTCTAACCTTTCAAGAACGACAATATTAATTTTTTTGTGGGCCCGCATAGATATCTGTGAAGGATTAACAATCATGTAATTCCTATGGAGGATCATGCTAGGTTCATTGATAGTCACATCACACTAAAATGCGGCCGACTACATTGCACGAGTTTTAAAAATTAGCAAGGATAGTGCAAAGCTAGAATGCAATCCCACCAATCAAGTGATGAACGAATAAGATTTTCTGCGCCACCCTGACCCATTTTTCTGAAACCATCAGTGAGGAGGGGCATAAAGCGGTAAAAGGTTTCTAAAAACCACTTCCAACTTGCAACGTGTGACTTTTACACCTGAAAAGTGAGCCAATCAAAAGATTGAGTCAATCGATCCTTCCTACCATCTCACTCTTCCACCTCATCCTCTTACGCCATCTTCCACATCATCCATCGGTCACATTATTCTCCTATCATTCATACCCATCATCAAATTTTTCTCCCCGCTCGAGAAAAAAATGTTTAAAAGGGCTTATTTGACTATTCCTCTCGCCATTTTCAATGTTCATAAAGCTCCGCCAACCAACATCTACGTCAGTAGACACTACGTCCTCTTCAAATCCTATTGCTTCACACTAGTATCAAGTATTTAGTTTCCATTCTATACCTCATTTTCCCATAATGATTACATTAAAAAAGGATCTGAAGTTAGCCCCAATACTTGTAAATCCCAATCCTACCTCTAAAGATTCCTTAATGGACACTTAGGCCGAAATTCATGATTCATTGTGCCCTCTTGATTATGAATAAATTTTTTTTGATTGTTTTGGCCATTTTCTGAATAAAGAGGATTATTTTAGGGTTTTTCAGTCTTGTCTGTACTAAATCATAACCCCAACCATATACCATTTCCCTAAATTTGTAACTTTTCTAGCATCAACATATATTTCTCAAAGGAATTGTGTGGTTTCTTCTAAAGGGGAGAATATCCTTAAGGTTACAATAGAAATTATCCCCAAATCATTTTGTTTCCCCAATATCCAAAACTCACAACCATTCACCGAGGCTTCATTACTTTTGAATTTCACTCAAATCTCAGAAGAAAACAAGAATTGTTTTTTACATTGATTTTGCCTCCAGGAACACAAATTCCTCTAGTAGCTAAAACCCACCCTATGTATATCTTCTCTCAAGATGCACAAAAAATCCTCGCCACAATCTTATTATTACTTGGGGAATATGGTACAAGGAATGTAGCTAGACTAGCCTTAGGATTCCTAAGTCAAATTCTACATCTAGATGTGGTTTTGGATATACCTTCATATCTAGCTCAATCCATCAATTTTCAATTCAAGAAATTCCATATTTCCAATTCTTCCAAGCATCCTTCCATTCTGGAAAAAAAAATTCTATATACTCATGTGGACAAATTTGAATATTTTGGTTTTGAGAACCTTTGATTCCAAGAAACAAAGGAGGTAAGTAGTTGAGTGGACTAATGTAGTTAAAATAAAGTCTGACATTGAAGGATTCTCTTAGTTCTTTTCCACATACATGGAAACTTATTACACTATTTTGAATGGTGTGCCACCCCCAAGAATTATACCACAACATAAGCAATTGTGACAACTCAGTAAGGATATCAGGGTTGTGGATTGGTACCTTTTTGAGGATTTCACAGAGATAAGGCTATATGGATGTGAGGTGTGGCCTTATCGATTTCAAATTTTTATACCAATGAGAATATTCTTCCTATAATTCATAAGACAAAGCCTACATGTATACCAAGTCCATTTTCTTTTTAGGTGTAGAGGGTATATGTTTAAATTGGAAAATGTTGTAGGTCCATTCATAATGAATTCAAGACAAGTTCTTACTCAGGTAGAAGAGATAATGAAGGAATTTCATTTTGAATTAGGGGAGAAATTAAAATATGGCCCTCATCAAGTCATTTCTGACAGAAGGAAAAGTGTAAATTCAACACCATATCGCCATGAGAGAAGAGTAGATATTGAACGGAAATCAAATCAAGATGCATGTCCCATCAATTTAGAATTGGAAATCGAGATACCTTCAGCCAAAGAATAGTATTTTAAAAGAAGAAACGATGAAACAATAGATGTAGACATGGAAGATGTATCGTCATCAAAGAAGACCAAGGTACAACTTGAGGTTGAGGAGGAAATATAGGCGAATTTGACAGAAGAGACCTCTAGTAAAATAGGTTTCGAAATGAATCTGGGAAATATTGACCTCATTATTCCTTCTAGTTCTATAGATTTGACAATGACCACAACTGAAGGAAGCTCTTCTATGATATATGCAACATTAAGGGATTACCAAGTGATTGAAGAGGAAATTCAAAAGGTGAAAGGTGAAATGATGTCTCAACTATACATGAAAGCATCTTCTTCTTTTCAAACCAGGTTTCTCTTAGCAATGGACCTTGAAATAAATCAACTCAATCTCTCTCTTTTGCATCCCATTGTCCAGTCACTCCCTTGACATGATAAGTTTAACATAGTATGTTTATCTCTTAACACTATTTATGTTCCTTTAAATGATAAGATTAATTTGAAAGTGAAATCAGGTGAGATGATATATAATAACTTAAGTAGAGCTTCATTAACATTCAACAAAGTATAAAGTCTCTTAGGAAAATAATCAAACATAATCAAACCCAAAAATGCTAATTCTAGAGCCCTATATTTGCAAAATGAATTTTTTAAGGAGTTGATTATCAAGCTTGGTGATGACTCGCATAACAGAGAAGCCATAAAATCTATGATACAAGGAACATAATCTAAAATGTATTCATTGAGGTAGAATTTGAAAATGAGCGTGACATAACATGTAAAACTGCTAAATTTACTTTTGTAGAAAAGGAGAAGGAACAATTGATAATTCAACTAACAAACATACATAAGGAGATAATAGATTTAAAAGAAAAAGTCAAATACTTGGATAAAACTATAAAAAGTCATGTGTGCACAATTGTATTTTCCAGTGAGTTTGAAGATCTTGTGGACCACTTGACACATCTAATGACTAAACTCACACTATCAGATGTAGAGCTGAAAAAGCTCCAGAATAATCTGACATTGTCTCAGGTATATTAATTGAGTGCTAAAGAGAAACAATTAAGGTCTGAAAATATAGAAAATGAAAAAATCTCTAAAAAATACAAGTCAATACAAGAAGAGATAAAGGAGATAAAGTATATACTGAAGCGAAATATGTCTTTAATCAAATCCAGGTAGATCATTTTTGATGGCATAATTCATGTGTGTTACACTTAGGGATTACTTCAAGTTTTTGTTGAAGAAACGAATGTAATCACTAGTATCAAAAAATTTGTAACTCCATGTGAGAAGGGGATGCAGAAAGAAGCTCAAAGAGCTAGAAGAAACATTAAATTTATGAATGAAAAATGCACAACAGTGTTAAAAATAATACATATTATTGACAGGGCTGTGGTTATTATGGAAATCAACAAAGTCATTCAGAAAAGCCATCTGCACATTCAAACCGAGGAAAAATTAGAAATGGTAAAAAAAATTGTTATTTCTTTTGAGTCTAGGTTTGAGAAAGAAAAGGAGTTGGGTTTCAAAGATGTTGGAGTATAAATGGGAGCTTTTTTCCTTAGGAAAACTATAAACAAGAACTAATAGCTTCCAAGTATAGAGTGGACTCATCACTTGAGAAAACTATAGTGCTAAAGGGAAAAACAATGGTCAATTTCCCGCAAAGAGATTTTTAGTTGTTGTGGTTGATGAAGACCTTGTTTGAATCAACACCTAATTACAGGTTTCTTTCTAGAAGATGATTTAATATCCAGTTCTAGATGAAATTATTTGGAATATATGCAAGAAACTCATTCAACAGGCTACAATCGAAGTTTTGGAACCATGTGTCGAGCCTTAGGAGAAAAGTTCCATTTCCCATTTGAATATTCAAATATGAAAATGTTTATTTTGTAAAATGTACAAGTTTAAGTTAAAAGATAGTCAGCAGATAGATAGTTTGATAGTTGCATGAAACCATTCTTGAATATAATCTTTATTTAAAAAACGATAGAATAATCAATTTTGGGGCTTCAAAGTTTTTTCCTCAGAGATGTTTTCTATTCATTTTCTGTGTGATGTTGAAGACCATTTTAGAAGATTAATGAAGTTTCAAGTGATTCCATGTAATATTCCAAAAAAGGAAAAGAAACAATATTGAACATAAAACTGGAAATAGCAGTGAATATCAATACATCAAAACATGAGACAATCATAGAGCCATTCCATTATGTTAAATAGCAGAAAATAAGAAAAAAATCTTGAGGAAAAGGTCACTCAATCTAGGCAAACAAGCCTTCCATGAACCAATACATCAAAGTATGAAATGTTTCTAATACATAAAATGCCGGAATGCTATGACTGTGCAGTCTATGAGGGAATAGATGCAGCTGAAAAATATAAATATATAGATCTGCTAATACAATGCTCCAAAAGTGTCGGGAATAGATATATAAGATCCCAAGCACAAACCCAAGACAACCCAAAAAGGGTTTCCGAAAATACCCACTATGAAAAATGCAGCCCTAGTGCTGAAATAATGCTCTACACTCCATAACTACAAGGAGGTGGCTGATATAACAAGAAAATAGCTGAAAATCCTCCCAATAGATCCTCTTAATGAAAGGTTGGTCCCTCCAATAGGAAAATAGCTCACAAAATGGGTCTCTCAACCCTCCCCTGCAACTACCCTCCAAAATAACGCAGTTTCTGAAGGAGATTGCACTATGGTAGATGGTTGAAGCTTGGCCTGATGCTGGATGGTGGAATGAAGCTCAATATACCTCTCCTGAGTGGGCACTCGAAGTCCCCCGAGGATGAGGGTGGGATTTACGCCCAAAAACACCCTTGTGCTAAACAACACAACAAACTCCGCTAAACAGCTGAAGCATGCAAGAAGTCATAAAATACCAAGACATAAAAAATATTCAGAATGCCTTCTATAGCTACCATACCCTTCCTTATATGCTTGGTGAGCTTCCTCACCCTTGACCCCACTCATTAAATATTATACTTCCATGCAAACACTCCTCCACCATAACTACGTTGTCCTCCACTAGCTCCACTCTCTCTATGACAACGCTGTTGATTTGGTCAACCTTGACCCCATCCACATGCATTGACCCCATTCACACTAAGGGTTGCTTTATTTCAGCTAGCTACACTGATCCACCTTCACAATGGAAGCAGTTTTATTCATAATAAAGAGATTTAAGGGTCTCTATACCCACTTATTAATCTAAGTTATGAATGAAAGAAAAATTTAATATTCCAACTAGCTAAAAGCTAATTAGGAATTTTGCATTCCTCCCCTCCCAAATTTTTCTTGTCCTCAAGAAACTACCAAGGCGTATGCTGCAAAACCTTCTCTCCTTCCCAAGTGGCATCTTCATCTGGTAGATTCCTCCATCGAATTAGATATTCTCTAATCACCCTACTCCTTAGTTGCCTCTCCCGAGTGTCCAAGATAGCTTCCAGTTGTAAAACCAGATGGCCCTCATCATCAATAGGTGGGAGATACATGGTGACAACCACATGCTGTCCAATGGCCTTCTTGAGGAATGAGAAATGAAAAATGTTATGGATCTTACTCCCAATGGGGAGCTCCAACTCATATGCTACCTCCCCAACACGACGGATCACCCTATATGGCCCATAGAACTGGGGCTTAAGCTTTTCAGCCCCCTTCTTCTTTAGTGTAGACTGTATGTAAGGCTGAAGACGGAGATAGACTAAATCATCAACCTCAAACTTCCTCTCTATCTGACCACGGTCTGCATACAACTTCTGTTGGTTCTAGGTTGTAGCAATGTTGTCCTTGAGAGCATGGAGTATATCCTAACTCTCCTAGATCCACTCCTTGGCTCTAGGAGCTTTTTCTTGCTCCAAAAATCACATCAAAAAATGATATATCATCATATCCATAAAGAGCCCAAATGGAGACATGCCGATGGACACGTGAAAAGTTGTGTTGTAGCAATACTCCCCCAAATGGAGCCAGCACAGCCATGCTCTTTGCTGCCCTGAAACATAATTTCGCAAGTATCCTTCTAGCCACTTGTTTACTATATCTGTCTGTCCATCGTTCTGAGGGTGATAACTAGTACTCGGTGTCAACTCGGTACCCACTAATCGAAAAATCTCCTGCCAAAAGCCACCCATGAAGCGGCTATCCTGATTAGTGACTATGGTCTTTGGAAGACCATAGAGTCTAAAGACATCTCTAAAGAAGAGCTCGACCACCTGTGAAGTAGTATATCATGCAAAAATAGCAAAGAAATGTGAATACTTTGTTAGTCAGTCAACAACTACAAAGATACAATCCTTACCCTGTACTATAGGTAGACCGGTGATGAAGTCGGCCATGGAAGTACTCTCCCATTTTCCTTCTGGAATAAGGAGTGGTTGTAACAATCCTGCAGGATGGTTGTTCTCTCCTTTTTTTTACTATAAAACTACGCACTCCCTGATGTGTTGGAGCACATCCTCCTTGAGACCCTTCCATGAGAATCTCTTCCGAATGGCCAGATATGTCTTGGTGAATCCGTAATGACCAGAAAGTGGTGAATCATGTGTTGCCTGCATAATATTCTCCTTGAGTCTAGAATATCTAGTCAAGAAGATCTGGTCTCTGTAATAGATGACTTCATCCATCACTCTAAACCTCTCATAGGTCACCTGTCCATCTAGGATCTCACATGCAAAGCGGTCTTTCGAATACTCCACCAATAGTTGGGCCTTCCAATCTGTATCCACACTCATCAAAGACAGTGTTGCTGGTCTTTGTGACAGGGCATCTGCTACTACATTGCTCTTCCCTTTGACATATTCAATGTTAAAGTCATATTCTTGGATATTTCTCAACCATTTCTATTGCCTCTCCTACAGCTGCGTCTGCTCAAGGAAGAACCGAAGACTATTGTGATCAGTCTTCACTCGGAATATGTTGCCCACCAATTATTGTCGAAATTTGGCTAATGCATGCATGATAGCCAACATTTCCTTATCATATATAGAGTACAACCTCTCATGAGGAAGCAACTTACGACTCTCAAAAGCTATGGGGTGACCCCCTTGCATCAAGACTACTCCAATGCCCTCCCCTAAAGCATCACATTCTAGCACAAAGGGATGGGTAAAATCTGGTAAAACCAACACCAGGAAGCTTCTCATCACCTCCTTGAGCCTATCAAAGGCCCTATGCATTGTGGCTATCCAACCAAAGGCTCCCTTCTTGGTCAAATCTATAAGTGGTGTTGCTAGTTGAGAGAACCCTTTGACAAACTTCCTGTAGTAGGTAGAGATGCCTACAAACTCTCGAAGTTCTATCACATTTTTGGCTTAGGCCAATCTCTAATAGCACAAATCTTCTCCTCATGAACCCTCACACCATCTACTCCAATGATGTGGCCCAAATAGAGCATCTCTGTGAGTCCAAACTCACACTTGGAAATATTAGCATAGAATTGTTGCTTTTCAATAATGCGCAATACTATCTCAATATGTTGCAAATTCTCTTCCCACGTGCGGCTGTAAATAAGAATGTCATCAAAGAATACCAACACAAAATTCCTCATTTGACCATAGAAAATGTGGTTCATGCAATACTGAAAATTTTCTGGAGCATTGGTTAACCCAAAGGGAATCACCAAGAACTCAAAATGGCCATAGTGGCATATAAATGCGGTCTTGTGGATATCTTGATCCCTCACTATGAGTTGATGGTACCTCGACCTCAAATCAATCTTTGAAAAGTACTTGGATCCCCTTAGCTCATCCATCAGCTCATCGATCCTGGGGATTATGTACCTATTATTAATTGTTTTCTTGTTCAAATATCTATAGTCAATGCACATCCTCAATGTGCCATTCTTATTCATTACTAGGGCCACCAAAGAAGCAAAAGGACTGGTGCTAGGTCGGATATGTCCTAAAGACAGGAGCTCCTGAATGGGTTTTTCAAACTCATCCCTGTAGGCTTTGGGATGCTTATAGGGTGTGGTGATCACTGCTTGGATTCCCTTATCCAACTCAATAGTGTGCTCAAATCCTCGTTCAAGTGGCATCCCTGGTGGTATATCTCCAAATACTGTAGAATAACGGTCTAGAATAGACTGCACATCTGGGTGTACTGGTGCACCCTTTCCTCCTGTCTCCGACATATGTAGTTCCACTGCCCACTCTATGTATCCTCTATGCAAATCAACCTCCATCCTGTGTGCTGACACAATCTGGGGTGGATAGGTGTGCATGCCCCTGATATTATGGTGCTTACCACTCCCCTTATCTTTCCATTCCATCTCCAAGGTCTCCCAATTTGTGGTGACCTTCCCCTAGGTCATCAACCACTGAGCACCCAATATCACATTGGTGTATGGAATATCAACCAGAAAGAAGTGGTATATTGTCAATGTGTAAGTCCCCAAAGTGATAGTTAGTGTCGAAACATACTTGACACACTACATGGTTCTACCTCCTGGAACCAAGACTGAGAAGTCCTCAAAATCATCCATGGGAATGCCTCTCCTTTGCACTAACTGAGTATCAATAACATTGTGGGTAGCCCCACTATCTATCAAAATCGACACTCTCTAACCCTGAATAGTGCCTCTAACCCTCAATGTTAGATACTTGGGAACTCCCCGCAAAGCTGCAAGAGTCCCTCCAGTTGGAGAAAATTCTCCCTTCACACCTCCTGATGGTGGTGCAACCCCTCCTGATGCTACATCACTGGTATCCTCCTCCAAGTCTTCTGCTTCCTCCTCCTCATCGTCAAATAACACCTCAATATAATGTTCCTTCCTGGTAGAACACCGATTTCATGGTGTCCATGGCTCTTGGCAAGTGAAGCAAATTTTTATCCTCCTTAGATCTCCCCATACATCATCATCAAGAGATCCCTTCTCATGGTTCTCTTTTGAGGGAGGAAACTTCACATCTTTTCCCTTTGCTTGAGAAGAGAAATTTTGTTGTAATGGGGATTTTTCCTTTGGCAAAGCATGTTCCAAATATGTATCCCTCTCGATAGCCTCTTGGAGTGTAGTTGGTCTAGTGGATTTCACCAACCCATGCAATGGTTCTGCTAGCCCATAAATAAACATATATACTCTCCTAGATGTAGATAGATCAGACGCCATAATTAAGAGTTTTAGAAATTCAGAGATATAAGTCTTTGGATCTCCTATTTGCTTAAGCTTAGCTAGATCAACAAAATGTTCTTCTGGATTCCTGCAGTCAAATATTTCCACCAACCTCTAGGTAAATTCTGCATAAGAAGTGACACTAGCATTCCCTAGCGTAGATAGACCATGAAACCACCTCTCCTGTGCTTCACCTCCAAGGTGCAACGCTACTATATTAATGGCCTCCATCTCTAAAACTCAGTTCAACTAAAAGTAAGTATCCAACTTCTCTATCCAAGCCTTGGCTGTGCACTTGGGTGACCCATCAAAAGAGGGAAAAAAGAATCTACCCATAGTACATTGCAGATCATTGTTCTACATGTACCCTCCACCTCTATTGTGATTATTGGGTCTTCTATTATCCTTGATCCGATAGAACTCTTGGAAGTTTAGGTGCTCCTTGAACCTCTGAGATTGAGATTCATACTCTAAGAAATAATCACTAAGATTTTCCTCTCTTTGTGGCCCTACCACCTCATTTCCTACTGCTAGGAATGTTTGCATGGTGGAGGTGTTGTGAATAAGGTTGTAATGTTGGTTGCTCACACCAAGTATGTGAGGTGTCGGAACTCTCTCCATGTTGAAACCCTCTAGGGGATTCCTTCTATCTTTCTAACCTTATCTCCTTGATTTCTGTGGCAATATTATGCATGGTCTGGAGAAGAATTTTTGGAATTTTTTTTTCCTCCATTGTTATAGATGCCCCACAGGATGAACCAAGATTATGCTCTGATACCACTGTAATATTAAAAAATAGGAAAAGAATAAATATTGAGCATAAAACTGGAAATAGCAGTGAATATCAATACATAAAAACATGAGACAATAATAGAGCCATTCAATTATGTTAAATAGTAGAAAAAAATACAATGTCTTGAGGAAAAGGTCACTCAAGCTAGGAAAACAAGCCTCCCATGAACCAATAAATCAAAATATGAAATGTTGCTAATACATAAAATGTTGGAATGCTATGAATGCACAGTCTATGAGGGAATAGATGTAGCTGGAAAATAGAAATATATAGATCTTCTAATACAATGCTCCAAAATTGTCGAGAATAGAGATTTAGCTCCCAAGCACAATCTCAAGACAACGCAGAAAGGGTTTCCGGAAATACCCACTATGAAAAATGCAACCCTAGGGATGAAATAACACTCTGCACTCCATGACTGCAAGGAGGTGGCTAATATAACAAGAAAATAGCTGAAACTCCTCCCAATAGATCCTCCCAATGAAATGTTACTCCCTCCACTAGGAAACTAGCTCACAAAATGGGTCTCTCAACCCTCCACTGCAACTGCCCTGCAAAATAGTTTCTGAAGGAGACTGTGCTGTGGTAGATGGCTGAAGATTGGCCTAATGTCGGATGGTGGAATAAAGCTCAATATACCTCTCCTGAGTGGGCACTCAAAGTCCCCCGAGGATGAGGGTGGGATTTCCGCCCGGAAACACCCTTGTGCTAAACAACACAATGGACTCCGCTAAACAGTTGAAGCATGCAAGAAGTCATAAAAGACCAAGACATAAAAAATATTTAGAATTCCTTCTATGGATGCCATCCCCTTCCTTATATTCTTGATGAGCTTCCTCACCCTTGGCCCCACTCATTAAAGATGCTAATTCCATGCAAACACGCCTCCACCATAACTACGTTGTCCTCCACTAGCTCCACTCTCTTTATGGCAACGTTGTTGATTTGGTCAACCTTGACCCCATCCACATGCATTGACCCCATTCACCCTAAGGGTTGTTTTATTTCAGCTAGCAACATTGATCCACCTTCACACTGGAAGTGCTTTTATTCCTACTAAAGAGATTTAAGGGTCTCTCTACCCACTTATTCATCCAAGTTATGAATGAAAGCAAACTTTAATATTCCAACTAGCTAAAAGCTAATTAGGAATATTGCATTCCAAATGTTTGCTAGTTATAGTGTGTATTCCTTTTCTTTGTTACTCTTGCACTATGTTTGTTCTTCTTTTAAAATTTGTGTATGAAGTTGTTGGTTTCTCTTTTTTTTAAACATATTTATCAATTCTTTTTGAAATATCAAAATATACATGTTAATATCTACTTACAAAAACCTTAATGAAGCACTCCATAGTTTCATCATTTCATCTTCTTCTATTTCATTTTTTTAGCCAAGATTTAGTGTATAGGATTTTGTTTAGCCATGTACATTTAATATTTATTCTAAATTCCTCCTACCGCACTACAACTTCATAAAATATTGTAGCCATAGATATTCGTGTCATTCATGCCATTTTGAAGCAATTTTTTATTCTTCCAAGAGTTAAATTGCATTACACATCAAGGGTTGTCTCTGGGAAAAGATAGGAAACTATATATATATATAGGAAACTATATATATATATGTTTGAACTAAGTGTATGTCGTAGGAACTTACCTCTTTTCAGCCAAAGGTTGTATCTAGGGTTACAACACAGTGGAAAAAAATTAACAGATGGAAGGGTACTCTATTTTGGTTTCTATTAGTTGACTGAATGGTCAGGACACTGGAACCTCAAAAAAATGAAAGGAGTTGTCTTTAGTGTGACTTTTTGGAGTATCAGGTGCCGGAATCCGGTGAAAAATATTGAGGTAAAATCTTGATTTCTGTTATTTAAACTGGTTTTTTGACTGTATATATGGATTCAGCATCCTAAAAAACCCCTAGGGCACTTCAATTGTGCAAGGTTACTTATCAAACTTCTATTTTCACTAAATTCCTGCCGGAATTTAGAGAAATTAAACCGGAAAAAACTACCGTAAAAGCATTCAAAAAGTCGCATTATAGACTACTTGAAAATGAAACACTAAGGAATAATTGGAAAAAAACTTTGAGGCTTGAGGTGGAACCAAGCAAATATGACATCATAATGGCGTCAATTGACAACATGCCAATCCTAAGAGCAGGACATGTGTCAGCTGAATCGAACGTCTTGAATTACTAGGTAGGTAGGGATGATTGATACATGGTATGCGTTAGCTGTGTCATGTCAGTAGTGAGCTTTGACTATTAGCCATGTGGAGAATTATTTGTTAGCCTCATACACACGTTGCATGCTAATTATAGGGGTAAGGGTGGTAGTCTGAGTTGGTAAGTCAAGCTACCACCCACCTCAGCCCATCAATAATTCACTACTTCAACACTATATAAAAATTCTCATTACCTAATACTCCAGTGTGCTTTATCGACATATAAGAGATTATACCAAGTGTGTCATGGCATATCGATGGTATGGGCATATTGACATATTATGGTATCGAAAAAATGTGAAATGGAAAGGATATCACGATATTTTCATAGATGTGGAATGGGAAGCTATGGTGTACTATTTTATTGATGAAATGGGAAGTCACAATGTACCGATATATTGACTATTTAGAAGAGTTGGCAAGGGTAGTGTTGGGGAAATTTTCCATATAGCAATATGACTGTGAGACAATAGATGTGAACCCATGTGGGGTGTTGTGTGGCATGTGGACATCCATGTGTTAATGCGAGTAGGCCATGCAGATGTCGATGTCGCTTGAAAGGGTAGAAGCCTTAAACATGCATAACTTAGTGCTTAGGTCTTTGAATTAAGAAAAATTTGTATCACTGGAAATATCCCAGCAAAGAAAAATAATATGGTAGAGTCATATTGAAATTTTATAGTAATGAAGAAATATGAATCTTGACTACCCATTTGGAGGATTAACTTTAATGTTGGTATAATCCATAATCCTATAGGCTTGAGTTCTTAATGGTGTGATGATCCTGAATAGAACTATTTGGAAGTCCTATTAGACAAAGACACCTTTCGCTAGAAGCCACACACACACACACCCATATATATATATATATATATATATATAGAGAGAGAGAGAGAGAGAGAGAGAGAGAGAGAGAGAGAGAGTAATTATTTGAATTATTCACGGTATAGACATGTTGTTAACTACATGAATAAACATTGATCTAAACATTGCTTCTCTATTCTCTATTTATTTTCATTAAAGTTAGACACTTTGCATTATGTCAAAAGAGGATTACATAGACAAAAAATTATTGGCTACTGGTCTTCCTAAAGGGAAAACAAACCAATAACATAAGTTCATAGTCTTGAGGTTGTTAAGACCTTGTCTAACTAGAGCATCTTGTAAATAAAAACTTATAAAAACAGGTTCGTTTTGCCAAACCTTGACATATATTGACATGTGAAGACAAGAAAGACTACTAGTGTTAAAAACAAAAACCTAGTGTTGGCTGATCACTAATCCAAAAAAAAAAAAAGACGTTGACTGATTTCTTGGCTAAAATGATCAGCTTGTGGTCTATACTGTCAAAATTTTCATCAACTCAATAAATAATCAAATTTTGATATTATTTATAACTACTCTCAAATTCATAAAAATGATATATATATATATATATATATATATATAAACTATATAACTTTTAATTTTAAATATATAAAAATAAGCCATCACTTTTGATTTTTAAAATTTTGATATTATTTATGACTATTCTCAAATTCTTAAAAAATGATATATATATATATATGCCATTGATTTTGATTTTTTAATTTTATTATAAAATAAAAAAATGATTTTGATTTTTAAAATATATTAAAATAAGTTATTTTGGTACAACTATTTATAATTATGATCACAATTCTTTATTTTTAATATTATATTTATATGTATTTTTTTAATTAAAAGATGTCTTTTTAACAAGGTATTATTAGGAAAATGAACGGTGTGCATATTGCAACTTGATTTTTTTTTGATAAATTATTGTTTATGTTATATTAATTGAGAAAATGACCTGATAAGATTTTGAAGTTCTAAATAATACTATTACTTTATAAATGTGTCAATTTACTCTAAATTGATTTTCTTTGGAATTATATGATAAGATACGTGATCACAGTTTATTTGATGAGAGGTTTTTTTTGTTTTTAATTATTATTTTAAAGTCATGTTAAATTGATTTCAATATTAAAAATGCAAACTAATTTTTATGTACTTTGATATTGATAAGTTGATGTTCCACAAATGACTTTTTGTGATGATAGTAAATGATTTTTTATGATTATAATAAATGAAATTATTTTTAATATGGCCAAAATATATTTTAATATAGTTTCGTAATTATAATGATATTTCAATATATATAAGTTATGATAATTTTTATCATAACTTATATTGATAATTTTTATCAGAACTTATAATTTTTATCAATATATAAATTATTGATTGTGAGAGCTTTCTAATATAAATTTTATATTTTTACTTTTGAAATTATATATATATATTTTGTAGAGAAGTGAATTTTTTAAATTTACAATGGATTTTTAAAAGGGTGATTTGACTCGTTGATATATTTAAAATTGTTATTATTAATAATTTATTAAATAAGTTTAATAAGTATTGTGTTTGGTTGTATTGGATTTAGTCATAAATATGGAAGATAAACATAGAACTTGTGTGGGTTTATGAATTATTGGGTCAATGCGTGATATACCATGAATAAAATACCTTCAACGCATTTTAGGTTGTTAAGCTCAAGAGACCATAAACTGATTAGTAAGACAATGTCAAAAAAGCTAAGGAGTTGAATAGTTTTCCCTAAGGACTATGGCCCTAAAGGGAAAGGTCCATTTTTTTAATAGTTTTTGGTTGTTTTTTATTTTGGTTCTTTGAACCAAAATCATCATGAAAAGCTTCGTGTAGTTGACTTAGGGAATCCCCCATCTAACCTTCGTGAAGACAAAGACCCTCCTCTTATAATCCAATCCCTTCGTGAAGATCATTTGTCATTTGAGTGGTTTACTTGTATTGATTTTTCTTTACATACTGCACTATAAATTTTGATGAATATTTTTTAATTACATATTTTGTCCGTTTTGCAATTTTAGTTTGTGGTGACATTTTTCATAAATTTTGTTTTTAATAAAATGCAAGTTACATTAATTTTATTTAAAAAATTGCAATATATCAATATATTATTAATAATTAATTCAAAATTCCCCTACAAGTGTTTCATGGCTTTTAGAGGTCTAAGGTATGGATGAACTTTTTTTTCTTTTCTTTTTATTTTAGTGATCAACGATTTAAGATTGTTATTAAATGAAGCTAGATGGAAAGGAGCTCTAAAAGGCGTTGAAGTTTGAAACTCTATGTATCTTGTGCATCTTTTAATTGTTGATAGTGTCTTGTTGTTCAGGGATGGGACATCATATGAATTAAGTTAATTGATATTTATAACTTTGTGTCCTTTTTGCATCTTTTATTTGTCGATAATGTCTTATTATTTGGGTAATATGAGGCATCACAAGAATTAAGGTCATTGTAATATGTCTTGGACTTGTATTTTATAGCCACATGCACGGAATTGCACCTAAGAAAGTCATGTATGATATAGAACTATATATCGGAGGAAGTTTCTAACCAAATAAAGGAAATTACTCCTATCACTTGCAATGACATTGACCAAGGTTTCAAGTACCAAAGTTTTTTTTCTAAAATCGACACAAATAATGCTTCCATGACTAGTTATGGTTATATAAGAATATTGAGGTTTGAATCTAAACATGGGTCAACATGTGTTTGTCCCAAGGAGGTCAACTTGTGCTAATTGAAGTAGTGCTTGATAGCATACCTATATATTGGAAATCCATTACCGAGGTGCATATATGTATTCTTACAAAAAATCGAAATAATGTTTTGGGTTATTTTTTCCAGGGGAAGAAAGTGCATGAAGGTATTGAACTAGTAAAATGGTCCACCCTTCCTCCCCCTAAAGAGATCAAGGGATGGGGACTCAAAAACGTTTACAAGTTTAACAAATATTTCGGAGTGAAAAATATTTGGAAATTGGTAAATTTTTGGTGGTGAACAATATTTGGAATATGGTTTATAAGGATTCTCTATGGGGAATGGTAATGGAATTAAAATAGATACAATGTTGGAAAATGCAACAATGGTTTGGAACAAACCCAGAGACTCCAAATTGTTCTCTGATTATTTAAAAATTATTTGTAGATGTAGCACCATAGGTAAGTAAGTGGTAAGATCAAAGGACTGGTAGTGGTAAGAAAGTATGGATAGGAAAATGTATGGATTGGAGCCTTCAAAAATCATGTGTTATTGATCGAGCTCCTAAATGGTTTACATGAATAAGGAATTTTTTATCTAAACAATGCTAATAAACATGGTAGAAATGTTTTGTGGAGTCAAGGTTGGATGCCAGACATTGAATTTCATTTAGTTGGTCCTTAGGTTAAATAATGGAGGAGCTATACAAAGATGCTAGTTCTTGGTGCAATCAACTTATTAGATGAAGAATATAGCTTAGTTTAGTGGAAAAACTCAGGGAATGTCGACTTCACCACAAGGTTTGGGTATGAAGCATGCATGGAGGAGGATTGACAAGTAGAGGGAAAATGGTGGTGGGATTTTATTTCTAAAATCAGAAGCCCATCGAAGACTGTGATCAAAATTTGGATTGATCTTTCGAATATTTTTTTTACATGTGACTAACATTTAAAAAGAGGTTGGATTAGTTCAAACATGTGCTCCTTATGCAATAATGAAGAACAATATATAATAATGTGCTCTGTTTGTTTTTGTAACACCCTCCACCCACATCTACCCAAGAAACCGACCAACCCGGGTAAACATGTGACAAAGAGTTACTATGATATGATTCAACCTATCGGGTCACCTTAAGGAAGTGGAACTGACACTAAACAACAACACAGACCTTATAAACATGCTACAGGACACCCAAGATCTATCCCAACCTTCCAGGAGGCCAACCCCTATAAAAAATTGACATTTCATGCATCAATCCCCTAGTCGCTCCCTTGACATGGGAAAGAGAGCAACTACGACCCTCCAGTCACACGCACAACATGGCATTCATGCAACTGGGGACTTTTCCTAGTAATCTCGAGCCTGCGACCTCAATTTCTATGCCACTTGTCCAAGCCTAGAGCCCATGTCACTTCTCAGAACACCATGTCATTTTCATAAATGAAATATAATAGTGGAATAACGATGTCAATGCAAACACTTGAACACGAACTTAACTAGACCCTTACTAGCCATGACAGCATTTCGTCAAACATGTCACAAATATGTAATATAAATGTTTAAATAACATATATGAGCATATGGGTGTCATACTTATCTGAGAATCGCTAAGAAGCAGTGTTGCCTCATCACATTAATTGAATTATCATCTA
Source organism: Pinus albicaulis (assembly GCA_034641835.2). Taxonomy (NCBI): domain Eukaryota; kingdom Viridiplantae; phylum Streptophyta; class Pinopsida; order Pinales; family Pinaceae; genus Pinus; species Pinus albicaulis. Next base: position 1,538,178,320 of record CM076579.1, on the reverse strand, counting down.
TTTGGGCATAGATACTTTGTTAATTCATTTACAGATAAAAACATGATGAGATCCATATTGATTTATGGTAGCATCGAATGTGCTCTAAGCCTCAAGAGTTGCAGGGAGGCTAGGACACATGTATTCCAAAATATCCAAAAATAGTTTTGGGAAATTCCACCTGGAGGAGGTTTTATTAAAATAATTAATTATTTTTAATGGATGCCTAAGTCTAAACTTAGGGAATTAAAATAATTAAAGTGTATTAATAAAATTGGGTGTGAATCTTCTAGAGAAAGACGAAGATCGAGTCAATATGATATTAGCCATTGATTAAGATCTAATTTGGGTCGTTGATTTCTCAATGAGAATATTATAAGAAGGACTTTGATGGACATTTGGAAAAACACATCGAGTGAGATCAAGAGATCGATTTCTCAAGTGAGCAATGAAACAGTTTCTGAAGAGATCATTGAGGAGATTTATTACAGTGAGGGGCATAGATAGTTTCCAGTTGGATATTTAATGAGCCAAGGATACAACACAGAGAAATCAAAGAGATATCTAGAAGAGGCAGTGTAAGAGCAACGCTTGGCAGTGCAGTGCCATGTAGTGGGAGCGCTGAGCATGTGAGGAGATCCACAAATTTTCTGAGGATCAGATCAGTTTCAGTGCCGGGAACCAGGGTGTGAGACCAAAGGGCTAGAAGATCAAGAATCCAACCAACATATTTATCAGCCAGAGGGAGTGACGTAGTCCCTATCAGCTATGACATAAAGCTACGCAGAGATAGCGTAGAGGTAGCTTGGGGCTATCTATTTCAGGGTTGGATCAGTTCTGGATCGCCAGTGATAGTGTGAGGTATTTATCACTGATTTTTCTTCCAGACAGATTCTCTGTATTGTATGGCGAGTAAGTCATCCTATATTGTATTTCAAACTACTACTTAATAATACAAACCCTCAGTTGTTGCACCAGTTTTCCTGTATTGGGCTTTTTCAGGGACATTAGTCTAAAACAACGGTGTCAATTGTGTGTGTGATTTTTCTTCTTTCTCAATTCTTTTTTCCACATATAATTTAATTAGTGAAGGTTGTAGTTTTATTTACTTCGATATTTACAGTTTAACACATTAAATAACTTGCATGGAATTAAAAAGTAGAAGAAGTAATATTAGTTTGTTGCAGTATGGATTTAGGTAATCAAATTTTCACATGGTATCAAAGCGCATATGAAGCAAGAGAGAAAAGCTAGAGAGCCTAGTGCTGAGTAGAAAAGGGAGATCGAAGAGCTACGTACATAGCAGATGGAATCCCCAGAGGGATTGCGCAATCCAGTCCAGAAGTGCAAGATTTTTGTGGAAAAATATCTCTTCGAGTGAGTCGACAGAGAGAAATATTTCCAGATTAGAGTTTTCCAATAACAAAGGGAGCGACGCAATAGTTTCAGTGCAGATAAGTCTTCAAGTGGGATGCAGTATTTTGCTGCAATATTTTTTGGTGCATAAAAGCGTCAGAAGAAGGAAGAAGGAGCATTTTGAGGGAATTCTAACCTTTGAGAATTTCTTTCCAAAGAATTTATGATTTCCAATGAAAAATAAATAGTAACCGAGATTTATTTTTCTCACTCCAGCAGAGAGTGCATAGATCCAGCTGCACAGAGGGTTAGAGGCAGCATTCAACATTTGTTTGGGTGAGATGGAAACAACCAGGTTGAGAGATCAGGATCAATTCGAGGGTTCCTCCAACAATGTGATCTGGAAGGCAAGGATCTCCTTCCTTTTAGATGAGAATGATCTCAAAACCTTCACAATAATGTGGTATTTATCCCCACAGATCTGAATCCATTGAATGCCTACAAGAAAGATATGGAAAAATCAAAGAGGTTGATCCTCGACAGTGTGAGGTATCACATAGCTTCACACATTTCAAGAAAATGGATTGCCACGGAGATGTGGGATGCATTGGATATGATGTACCTAGGGTCTTTCGAGCAACAGATGATGTTCTTAGAGGAGAATATGAGATCTACAAGGATTTATAAGGGATAACACATAGATCTGTTCCTATCGAAGCTGCAGGATGTTCAAGATCAACTGGAATCTATAGGGTCATCTCCTCACACTATGAATATGGTAAGATTGGCCCTGAATTCATCCTCAAAAGAATGGAAAGTATTTTTCGAGAGTATCCTAAGTATCCTGGGCAGAGATAAGTTGCCAGATTGGGAAGGGATGTGTCCTGCTCTTTATCAAGAAGATATGAGGAGAGACTTAGTCAAGCACAAACTTAATGGTAGCAATAGTGGGATGAAGCCCAAGGAGGAGGAATAGAATTCAGCCCTTGCATCAAAGGTGAAATAGGAGTAGGGAAGGTAGAAGAAGGACATCTCAAAGATCAAGTGTTTCTGGTGTGGTGAGCTTGGTCACTACGCTACGCAGAGTCCTCTCAAGAAGAAGGACAAGGATGAGAAATAGTATTCGCAAGCTACAACTACGAGGATAAAGGAGGAGGATTTTTCTATGATTTCCCACATATCTCCAGGGGAGAATTGGGGTGATCTAGAACTATAATTCGAAAGAGTTGCAGATGGGCAGGATCCTTAAGGATTCCACCTCTTGGATCAAGACGTTGCTATTGGAGCCCATATCAGTAGTAGCAGGATGGACCAGTGTCAGTTGGTGTAGAGGAGTGCTAGAGTGACAGTTGTAGTAGCTAGAGAGCGTCAGAGACTGAGCAACGTATAGCAGAGTTGGAATCAATACAGTTGGCACAATGAAGAGTTAGTAGCAATGAAGAGGCCTCATAGGGTTAGCGCAGAGACTATCAGCAGTCAAATCTCCAATATCATATGCATCATTCTAACCACTTAGTTCAGTGTTTTGGATGTTTTTATGCTGCAACAACAACAAAGTTGCAGTGCATATGTAGTTGGTAGTAATATGCAATCTCAACGGAATCAAAGATACAACATTTGCATATTAGTCGGTGGGAAATGATGTCAGACATCAGTAGGGCAGAGGGAGATGTTACAAAGTTAGGATGATGCTTGAGTAGGTTGCATTACTAGAGCACATTCCTCGCTAAGAGGGAGTGTTGATTTCTAGTAGCATCAGATGTGATCTAAGCCTCAAAATTTGTAGGGAGGCTAGGACACATGCATTCCAAAATACCCATAAATAATTTTGGGAAATTCCACCCGGAGGAGGTTTTATTAAAATAATTAATTATTTTTAATGGATGCCTAAGTCTAAACTTAGGTAATTAAAATAATTAAAGTGTATTAATAGAACTGGGTGTGAATATTCTAGAGAGAGACAGAGATCGAGTCAATATGATTTGAGCCATTGATTCAGACCTAATTTGGGTCGTTTATTTATCAACAAGAATATTATAAGAAGGACTTCGATGGGAATTTGGAAAAACACATCGAGTGAGATCAAGAGATCTATTTCTCAAGTGAGCAGCGCAGCAGTTTCTAGAGAGATCATAGAGGAGATTTATTGCAATGAGGGGAAGAGATAGTTTCTAGTTGGATATTTTCTGAGTCGGGGATACAACACAGAGAAGGCAGAGAGAGATCCAGAAGAGGAAAAATAAGAGTCATGCTTGGCAGCGCAAAGACACACAGTGGTAATGCTAAGCCTATGAGGATATCCACAAATTTGATGAGGTTCAGATTAGTTTCAGTGCTGGGAGCTGGGGTGTGAGACTGGAGGGCCAGAAGATCGAACATCTAGCCAACAGATTGATCATCCAGAGGGAGTAACGTAGTACCTGTCAGCTGTGATGTAGATCTGCGCACAGACAACGAAAAAGGAAACTTGGGGCTAGCGATTTTGGGGTTGGATCAATGTCGGATCGCCAGTGATAGTGTGAAGTATTCTTAGTGGTTTTTCTACTAGTCAGTTCTCTGTATTGGATGGCTAGTAAGCCATAATATATTGTATTCATAACTACTTCTTAATAATACAAACCCTCAGCTACTTAATCGGTTTTCTAGCATTGGGTTTTTTTGGGGACATTAGTCCAAAAACAACGGTGTCAATTGTGTGTGTGATTTTTCTTCTTGCTTAGTTCTTTTTCCGCATATAATTTAATTATTGAAGGATACAATTGTATTTAATTCAATATTTACAGTTTAACAACGTAAATAACTTGCATGGAATTAACAAGTAGAAAAAGTGATTTCAACTTGCTACAATAAGGATTCGGGAAATCAAATTTTCACAATCCATACATAATCACTAGCATAAAAAACATTCATAACCAGCATATAAACAACAAAAATTACAAGAACATAACAACCATATAAGCCACATAATAACAAGCATATTTAACCATCAATACAAGAGGAAAGGAGCTCTTATTTCCATAAGAAAAATGCAACCAAGATTGGGATTTCCAAGTTCCACCTGACCATAGACAGGTTAAGCCAAATATCTCCTTAGCCTATCAACCCCATGCCATATTCGAAGCAAGAATGTGGGGTCTCATAAAACTCATCAATCAAAACCAAACCAGGGCTTTCAGAGGTCAAACCACCTCAACCCTCAACCAGTGATTCAACCTCACGGTCGAACATCATAACCATCACCATATTGGTCTCCACCCAAGCTGTCCAGGGCTCTATAACATTTGTTCCAAACAGGGATTCTAGGACTAGTAACTTAACCCACAGCTGCCACTCGGCTTCCAGAGCATTTTTCCAATGAGGGCTTCCAAGACAAGTAATTCAACCCACCAAGGGCATCAAGAGATTTTTTCCAACCAAGGCTTCCAGGACTCGTAACTCAACCCAAGATGTTACAAGGCTTCCAGTGCGTTTATCAAACCAAGGATTCTAGGAACTAATAACTCGACCCACAACCAAAGGCACATGAGAACCAACCAGAAAATCAAACAATGAAATGAACCCACAATACCATGGCTATCCATGAAATGGAAAGGCTAGGAAAATCCATTGTCAATCCAAGAAATATTCCATGCCAATGACAGATCATGACCAACAAACCACATGCATATGTCATGCATGCCAAAACTAGGGAGGAAAACATACATACAACTTGGTACCTACAAACAAAATCCACTTCAGTTGTTGATCCCAATGTACTCTTGCTCTTTCCTGCTCTTATTTTTCCTTCTTGCTCCAAATCTCCATGTATGCCACACTCTCCAAGAGTGCTCCAAGAAAAACTAAGTATCAAAGAGTATGAGAGAGAGAGAGAGAGAGAGAGAGAGAGATTAATGAGAGTTCTAAAACTGCACTGCCCCAGAGCCATATATTGGTCCTCAAAATCATTTTTATTAATGAGGCCTCTATTTTCTTCATTTTCCAATATTTTCATTCATTTTCCTCCTCACATGCAACCTTTCACCTCCCTTTCTCCTATTCTCCATTATTTTCATAAATAAATTCCAATAAATCCCACTTTTCATTTTTAAAGTCTTACCCATTTCCTTTTCCAATTTTCATAGCCATAATAAACCATATGAACACCCACACTAGGATGTTTTGCCCAACATTCAGCTTGGAATATGTGCCCCATGAACTTGGTTATTATTTTGCCTTTATTAACTTTTATCAGATGGAATTTTCAGTAGGGATGTTACAAAACCCTCCCCCTTGGGGGAACACCATCCTCGGTGTTTAATGACACCCACAACTAGTAAGACTGTTGTAAGAAAAACATACTGCCCATGGAGATTTATAACTTAGCTCATTGCAGTGTTTAAAATGATCAACCTACTAAGAAGAAAACCAACATGACAAAATGAAAAATATAACATCATAATGACATGACACCCATACCACTTATTGGAGGTTTATAAAATATCTCATGGCGGTGTTTTCATCCATATACATATGTACATGTACCATAACATCATACCAACATATTCCAAAACATATACCAAAACACAAGCCAAAACATTCACTCAACCAATGAATAAGGAAGGATACATGGCTCGCATCTAATCCACCATCCCCCATGTAGCTTCATTGGGCCCAAAGTAATTCCATTTCACATTAACTTGCTCGATTGCTCAGTTTCAGAGCATGCGTGTCTTTCTCTACAAAATGCATTGAGGTTCTATATGGAATTATTCTTCTGGGTCCACTTGAAATACAAACCAATCAATCACATGATCAACATATTTAACATACTTATCAAGAAATGATACATGGAAAACATCATGGAATTTCACTGTTGGAGGCAGTGCAACTCAATATGATTTTGACCTAATCCTCTCAATAATCTTGAAAGGTCCACAAAACTGAGGTGAAAACTTGGAACATGATCCAATCCGCAAGGAGCTCTTCTTGGGCTTGATGCACAAGTACACCTATTCCCCAACCCAAAACTCCTTAAACAACCGATTTTGATCTGCGTAAATTTTCTGCCTATCATGTGCTTATTTCAGATTCTTCTTAATTACCTACATTTCATGTTCCAACTCTGCCAACATGTCTGCTCCAATCAACACCCTGTTAACTGCATCACTCCAACTAATGGGAGTATTACCACTCCACCGATACAATGCCTCAAACAAACTCATTATGATACCCATTGTTGTAAGTGAACTCTTCTAGTGGAAGATACTCTTCCCACTTTTGTTTTTTATGCATCGCATACATCCCAACATGTCCTGATATATCATGTTGAACCTTTCTATCTGTCCATCTGTCTGCGGATGATAATATGAACTGAAGGCCAAAATTGTGCCCAAAATTGCAAAGAATTCCTTCCAAAATTTGGAAGTGAACTTTACATCCCTGTCTGATACAATATTTTGTGGAATGCCATGAAATCTGACCACCTCCATGATAAATACCTTTGCTACATCATTCACTATGTATACTTCACTGGAATGAAGTGTCCTACCTTCGTCAACTTGTCCACCACAACCATGATGGAATCATGTTGTCTAGATGTCCTTGGTAAACCTGTGATAAAGTCTATTATACCTTGATAGATAATCCCCAGCTGAAAAAGAGGCCAGTGCCCAAGACATTTATTAAAAACCACGATGATTATATTTTCCCAATGTTCTTAAATCCCAGAGATTTAATCCTTATCAGTCTCCAGTATGAGAAAAAACTTTCAAAGTGGCCTTCTGGTGTTGAATACAAATGGAAAAGATGGGACACAAAGAAGTGATGGTGGAAAGTCTTTAACAATAAGTTTCATGTGAAAAATATCTTGTTTCCAACTTTATAAGAAAAATGTAAGTATTAGGAAGTGAAAAATAGAAAAGAGGAGCACATCATTAAGGATTTTAACTTTAACTTACATAACTGTAAAATTAAAGACTAACAAATTCATTACTAAATTCTAAAGAAGAATGACATAAAAATAATATGTGACTGGAAAGACAACTCATACTCAACATATTATAGAATCACTTGAAAGCTTTATTCATATGCACATGGAGATCCAAAATACAAATAAATTATGCTTTTGAGGCCAAAAACTTGGAACCCCTTTCAACTCCTTTTGAGTTAAGTTTTTATACAAAATTTTCAAAATGGGATAGTTATAAAACTATCAACTACTAATTTCTATCCTCCTAAACTACTTCAAAACTAATTGTTTCTTTGATCATTACATTTTGAAAACTTAAATGAAAATTACATAATCCAAAAACTTTAAGAAGTTGATGAAGACGTGAACGATGTGATGGCGGAACGACCATAAGAAACTGTGCTAGTCTACTGACGTAACGCAGGGGAAAACTCCTATATGGGAGAAACCCGATGGAGTTCCCCCTCAATCATCCTGGACCATCAATCTGTAGGCTAATTGGAATCTGAAAATTCTTTACAGGGGGACTCGGAGAGATAACTCTTAGACAATTTGTGTCGTTGAGTTTTCTCTATACGAAGGGTCCCACTCTTTCTTTCCATCACACTCAATCAATTGCACAACCTTTAACCCTGACGACGTAAGTGCATTTAGGCCCACCAGAACTTGTGCTAATTTCTTAAACTACATAAAAATAAATCAACTCCTTTAATCCATCATAAAAATTTAAAATATAACCCTAAAATGTTCCACTGTATTTTGCTTTTTACTCGAATTTTGATTTATTTTAACACATATATATGTTTTTTAATGTATTGGAAAAGTAAAACGAGCTACAACAAAGTCCATGGAAATGACCTCCCATTTCCACTTTGGAATCACAATTGGTTGTAGTAGTCCACCTAGATTATTACACTCTACTTTCACTTGTTGAAAATACAAGCACCTAGCCACAAACTCTGTTACATCTCTCTTCAGATTCAACCAACAGTAAAACTTCTTCACTAATGTCAACATCTTCTGATAACCCAAGTGACCAGAATATGGTTTCAGATGAAACTCCCTCAATATCACCTTCTTTAGTTCAATGTTGTCTGGCACATATATCTCGTCTCTAAACCTGATCAAGACATATGCTGTGAGACGATAGTCCACATCTTGTGCTCCTGCACCTGTACCTTTACCTGTACCTGTACCTATACATGTACTCTGTTGTAACCTGTGAGCTCCATATACCTAACATCTTGCTAACCTATCTGCAATATCTTATCTTATAGATTTTTCCCATAGGAACTCATAGTTGCTATGTGATTCACCTGTATTTGCCTTCAAAGAGCATGTGAAACTATGTTATATTTACCTTTAATATACCTGACCTCAAAGTCAAACTCACTGATCATGACCAACCATCTACCTTGCCTAGAGTTCAGATTCGATTGGTTAAACAAATATCTCAACCCACTGTGATCACTCGTCCTTATAAATCTCCTGCTAAGAATATAGTGCCTTCACATATTCAATGCATGGATGATAACTTCCAACTCAAGATCATGTTTCATATAGTTCTGCTCATTCTCATTTAGTTTTCATGACTCATAACATACCATCTGTCCTTCCTACATAAAGACTCCGCCAAGCCCTCTCTTGAAAGCATTTGTACATACCACACATTGTTTGTCCGGATCGACGATATTTAACACTGGAGCATGTGTCAACAAATTCTTTAACTGCTCAAAATTGGCTACACATTCCCCTTGTTATTCTCCATAATTTCCTAAGGCTAAGAAAATATATCGATAGAGGTAACCTCAAACCAAGCTTTTAGTTTGGTAGCTAGCGCTACCAAACCAGAGAGGGCTCTCTCTATGAAATCATAGCCAAAGGTTTGACTAGATGAAGAGTGGGTTTTAGGCTAGTTAGGTGAGCTCTAGGGTTTTGAAAGTTTGATGGTTTTTTTTCTAGATCAGGGATGAAAACCAGGTAGCGAGGTCAAATCATCAAAGGGTTACAACTACAAATATATAAAGAAGAAAGATAGAAATGCTTTAGTGATGGGTTTATGGTTTTGTCGGTGTAGTGCAGGGTTTGAAAATGAAGGAGGATCTTAATGATCATGTGTCATGAATTCATTAAAATAGAAGGAATAAAACATAAAATGATATTCCCAAACAAAACAGAGCTTTATGGAGAATTCTACTTATCAAACTTTCAGGAAGATCACTAAAGAAAGAAAGGAATGGAAAGAGAACATGTATATCATTTATAAAATATTATAACAGAGAAAATACAACATCAAAAACTCACTACACATATATTCCTAGATAATAGATGCAATTATTCCTTTGAATTTCTGAATAAAAGCTGAATCACTAGCTACAATAGTCTCACCCTCTGATGTCTAACCATCAAAATGACTAAGAAATGCATAAATATAGACAGAAAACCATTTCCCCTCTCTCAGGGGTCGAATTCTTCAGTGGAGGAACTGATTACATGATCCTCTCACGTAAAACCTAAAGACTAGGGAGGTTAACAAGACTCTCCCCAAGATAGAAAAATTGATACCTTTGACCATAAATGACATTTACAAGCATGTATCCACCTTATTTTTACTCTAACCAACATAATTACACATGATTACATCATCACAACATCAAAAATGAAAAATTACATTAGTGGAGGTTGATCTTGGACTAAGTCAATTGATAAAATTAATTTTCAGGCAAAAACGCAGTGAAATCAGGAAAAAACGCAACGTGCTAGGAGAAAACACAACAAAATTGGTAGAAGTGCCTTTTGGAGGCCTTCCCGAGGTCCAAATCCTCATCTGAAAGATGCTGGAGAAATATCTTCTTGTCTTCTACATGATAAATTCCTCAAGCACTGAAAAAGTATGCTCCTAACCCCTCAAAATTCCACTCTCCCACAGGTACTCCAAAAATGCGGTGAGATATTCAAAAAGAGGGAAGAAAGGTGTTTTTTGAGCGGTTTTTGGCCCTTTTCACCTACCATAACTTGCTGAAAGTTTTATCCCATGGGATAGAATTGATGATAAATCCCAATATGTAAACAATTTTTCATTTGGAGGCCCCCATCAATAGCGGAGCGTGGGGCATGTTGCGTCTTTGACCTAGTGATTGTGTAAAAATTGCCAAAAAGTCAAAAACTTCAAAAAAATTCTGCAAACATACAGCTCAAAGGTAGGTCAATATCTCTCTAACCATAACTATGTTTGCAAAATTGAGATAAAAAAATTTTCTTTTGCATGTTATGAATAAAAACCTCCTCCATTTTTCAAAAATACGTTCCCATTTGGTCATAATCAAAGTTTAAAGTTGATCACTCAAAAATTGGAAAAACGCAACGCCACCAAGGAAAAGTGCAGCGTGATCTTGCAGGGAACTTTTGACTGCCTTCCTTAGATCCAAATAAAGATATGAAGGCACCATTGGAAATATTAGGATTTCTTCTACACAATATATTTATCAAGCACTACAAAAACCATCTCCAAACCCCTGAAAAACGGTCTTGAAGTCAAGTTGTCCAGAAGTGCAGAAAACCTCCTATAGCAGATGTATTTTTGGAATTTATACCAAATCATAATAAATGTGTATAAACTGAAGGATTTTTTTGTTCCTTGTTCTATTATGGACAAAAATCTCTTTCTATTTTGTAAAATTCATCTCTATTTGGTCATAAACACATTTTGAAGAAAAAATGTCCATGCATGCAATGTAAACCCTAGGCAGTCGATATCTTGGAAAGGTGAAGTTATGATTTCTTGGAATTTGGTGGGATCATACCCAATTATCTTACCTCATTTTTTTTATGGATTCTTTTCTCCCTCCATTTTTTGATATTTCACAACAAACCCTAGTGGGATGAAAGGGAAAAACAAGTTTTACTTAGAAAACAGGGAATTAGGGTTCCTTGCTTTAGGTGATGGAATGTAGGTGTTAGGGAGGAGACATGTAGGTAGAGAAAATTTTGGGAGGTAGATAGGGAAATTGGGAATCTTAAGGAAGTTTAGGATGATCAAAAGAGTGTATGGATAGGTTGTAGGAATTAAAACACGGTCCTAACCCTAAAAATGCCAAAAATGCAGTGTAGGAGCTAGGGTTAGGTATAGGGATTAGGAAAATGAGGGATAAAGGATAAGGAAATATTTGGGGAGGTGTGTAGGGTGTAGGGAAGGGTATTATGAGTATAGGATAGGTTTTCTTACTTGCAATTGGGAAAATTAATCTCACGCACAAAAAATGTAGCGTAGGGGCTATAGGAGGATTTTTACCATAAAAAAGGAAACAAAGATGATAGGATATGTCAAATGTTTAAAATTACTTGTAGACTGCTGATGAAACCTTCAGTTTCCCCTAAGAACCATTGGAAACAAGTTTGTTGCTTGTAGGAGTGAAAACGTAGTGAATTGGAAAAAACACAGCGTGGCTGCCTGAAAACGCGGTGCGACTGCTTAGAAAGGGTGCCAATCACTTCTTTAGAGTGTCCTTTGATGCCGAATATGTTGAGATAGTATTTTTTGGTGAGTGAGTGCTCTTTTCCAATTAAATGAGTGATATAAATGATTTTGATGGTCTTTTATAGCTTGTGGAAGTCAATTTCTTCATAGTGGTGTGGTGGCCCACCATGTGCTTTTCACTTTTTCTTTGAAAAATTTACAACTTTGGAAAATTAGAACATATTACACCATAATTGAAATAAAATTAAATTTGAAACAAAACTTTATGAGAAATTTTCCTATTACTACTCCTTCATTTGCCGGATTTATTAATGAAATGACTGATTTTGGTGACTTAAACCCTAATGACCTAATGGTGACACTGAGCTGAATGAGGACTATGGTGGCACGACCGAGATGAAAATGATGACTTTGCAATGATGACTCATCCAACTAAGAGATGGCAATGGTCAAAACATGAGTTTTTTTTTAAAGGAGTAGTAATCAGACCTAGACATACTAGCCAATGAACAAATTTTTATTTGAAGACCTACTGAAACCATAAAAATTTGACTTGAAACCCTAACAAAAACTTTGTAAGAGCACATTTGATCACTGGTGACAGGTAGAACTAACTGACACTAACATTGGCTCCAATTGGGGATAACAGCTCCTTGGAGGTGTCAAGAACACCGTAGACCAATTAGTCTTATCCATTGGGCATGGAGTCAAAAATCAAAAGACCAAACTCAAAACTAAAAATTGACTGAAAAAATTAACTGAATTTGACTAAAAAAAACTTACTGAACTTATTGATCACAACATATCATCGAGACTTGAGGGCTTCAAATCTTGATGATAACTACCCACCTATCGAAGACATATGTACAATCATGTGAAATGATCCTTCAAGTGTAACAAATCCATCAAATGGCTACTTACTTGAATCACGCTCACATTTTCCTTGAACATGTCGAAAAGACAAAAAGTAGAAAATTCCAAATATCCAGTGAAAATGTGCTTCTGGTCCATAAATACAAGAAAAATGATCTCCCCTATTGACTGTAACAAATCAGTAAAAGAATCCTCACAAATCTGAAATTTTACCTTGTATTGAAACTCAATAGAAATAGAATCACTCCTTTAATTTTCTAATCCTGGAGTAATTCAGATTTATGAAGGAACACAAAAAAATACACCAATAACCATAAATACAAAGATGCAGTGGAAATAACACTTGATTTCATTAATATCAAAGAACTGAATTTTATTTACAGACATAATGGAAATAAACCAGCTAGGGTGTTGGTTGCTTATCTCTGAGAAGAGATGTGGTGGCTATAGGCCTCTAAAATGTGTTACAATGAGGCTCAAAGGCCTATTTACTGTTGATAAAAAATGGAAAACACTAAACTTCCAAAAACCTAACCCTAGGAGATGAAGCACCAAAACTATGGGCCCCATTTGGGTAAATTGGTACATAAACTTCTGAGGGACGTAACTTTGGCATATGATATCCATTTGATGCGCCCAATACCTCGTTAGAAATATCTATCTAAGGACTACAAATTTTCAGTGAGGAAAATTGGTTCATAACCCATGTTGCTCCTGGTTTTCTAAAAAATTTCGTTTATGGCTTCAAAACAACTCTGGAAGTTCAAGACTCGAAAAACTGCTAAAAATAATAAATTGTGCTACAATTAAGGAAAATGAAAAACTGAGAGAATAAATGGTGGGGCCCCAAGTGGAATAGGTAGATGGACACCAATATCCACCCATATCATTCCTCCCTCCTTAGTAAGCAATGGTCCCCATTACGTTGAGTTCCTCCATGACATGAGGAAACTTTTGTTGAAATTGGTCCCTAGTGAACCACTTGTCGTGGTGCAGGAGTTGGCCAGCGTTGACAACCTGATACAGTTGGATTTTCTACTAGAAAGTGTTATTGATTTGCATGTAAATGATACAATATGTGGTGTGATGTTCCATGCAGTCTAGGTTTAACTCTGTTGGTGTGATTTGTTCTGCAATGTCGGAGGTGTCTAGTCGAGGTGGGAAGTAGGGACGAAGGTGGTCCACATTGAATACTAAGTGCATACCAAGGAATGGTGGAATACTAATCTCAAAGGCATTAGTCTGTACAACCTTGGTGATGGTGTATGACCCATATCGAAGTGAGAGAAGCTTGCGGTGAGGTCCAGTGAGGCGCTCCTTCTTCAAATGTAGCTGCACTTTGTTGCCCACCTGGAAGTTGTGTGGCACCCGATGTTGATCATGTCGTTACTTGTACTTAGCATTGGCTCTATCCAATATGTCATGAACTTGTTGGTGGATGTTTTGAATGTGCTTGATGAAGTTGTTCTCTTTGGTAGCTTCATACTGGACATGAGCCAAATCGACCTGAGTAGCTGCAAATGGAATGACTATATCAATGGGACATAGTGGCTAGAATACCAAGCCCACCTGAAAGGGGCTATGGTAGGTTGATCTGTGGAGAGCCCGGTTATAACTATTTGTACATAGGGGAGGCTCTCATCCCATGTGTGTGGATTCTTTGAATTTTACATGCACAAAATGTGTGCAATCATCCTGTTGACAACCTATGTCTGCCTATCAGTGTGTGGAATTGGTGAGCTTGGTGTCCAGCATTGACCAGAGGCTGGACCAAAATGTGTTGAGGAACCTGTTGTCCCAATCTGAGATGATAGACTGTGGGATCCAAAATTTTACCCACACTCATTCAAAGAAGATTTTAGCAATGGCTTCTGCTATTCTTCTTACAAGCCGCCATAATGGCTATCTTCAAGAATCTGTCGACGACCACGAAAACACAGTCATTTCCATGCTTAATATAAGGAAGGGCCGACATGTAATCCATGGAGATGGATTCCCAAGGTTGACTAGGGGTAGGTAGCGGAATATAGAGGCCTTAATTCTTGATGGTCAGTTTGGCAATGGAGCAAGCAGTGCAGGATTTGATGTACTTCTCGACATCCTGTCGAAGGTTCGGCCAATAGAAATATTTATGCAGTACTGCCACTATTTTCTCGACCCTGAAATGACCAACGAATCAACTGTAGTGTTCTTCCCAAATCATCTTGACACGCTCGCTTGAAGGAACACAAAGGTGTCCCAGGAAACATAGCATTACATCTTGGAGGTGAAAAGTTGGAACTTGCGTACCCTTCAAGAGTGTCTTGTATGTGTGGCCAAATTCTGGATCGCTCCTTTATAGAAGCGGCCAATTATAATTCTCGTGCCCAAAAGAGTTGAAAACGGTGATTGGCGCCACAATCGGTGGTCAGCTGAGGCATTCTGCAACATTATTGGTGATGCCCTTCTTTTACTGGATGTTAAAATGAAAATGTTGCAGATATGTGGACAAATTCTGATGGCGATCATTCTGTAACTTCCCTTGTGTCTGTATGAACTGCAAGGGTCAGTGGTCTATGTGGATGACCGTTTCCTTCCCCAAAATGTAATTCTTCCATTGTCGTCAAGCCTGCACAATGGAATACATTTCTTTTTCATAATTGGGATACTTGCGAATTGTCTCAAATAATGTCTCATTTTGATATGCCACTGGATGTCCCCGTTGAGTAAGAACTACCCTAATAGCATAGTCAGAGGCATCTGTCTTGATCTCAAATGGTTGTTGCAAGTTTGATGATATGAGCACTAGGGCAAAGCAAAGGAAATGTTTCAATTCTACGAACACCTTCTATTGAGATTCCGACCAAAATAATTTTGCTTTCGCTCCTCCCTTGGTAACTTGACTCAAGGGCCAAGTGATATGAGAGAATCCCAACACGAACCTCTGGTAGAAATCAGCAAGACCTAGAAAGTTGCGAAGCTCTATTAGAGTGGTTGGGGCTGGCCAATCCCGAATGAATTGGATCTTGGTTGGATCCACATGAACCCCATGTTCATCAATAATGTGTCCCAGATATTGAACCTCGGTCATGCCAAAAGTGCACTTCTCCAAATTGGCACACAATTTGTGTTGCCACAGTGTTTGGAGGACCTATCAGATGTGAATGAGGTGCTCTTCCCAAGTCTGGCTGAAGATCAAACTTTCATCCAATTAAAATACTACAAATGAGTTGGTGAATGGCCGCAATATGTCGTCCATCAGCCTCATGAAGGTTGCGAGAGAATTCGTTAACACGAAAGGCATGACCAGCCATTTGAAAAGGCCCTCCTTGGCTTTGAAGGTAGTCTTCCACACATCGGAGGGTTTGATTGGTACCTGGTGATACCTGGACTTCAAGTCGATCTTGCTAAAATATTTCGCCCCTTTGAGTTGGTCTAGAAGCTCATCAATCTTTGGGACTGGGTACCTATTCCAGAAAGTGATCTTTTTCAGTGCCTGATAGTCAATACAGAGTCTCTAAGTCCCATCCTTATTATGTATCAACACGATCGGGCTCCCACAGGGTGATGAACTCGGTCGAATGTGACCTTTCTGCAACAGCTCCTGAATCTACCTCTTGATTTCATTATTCTCCAGAGCAAAGCATTGATTGATTGGTCCATTGGGCAGTGGCGCACCTGAGGTCAGATCAATGGGGTGCTTGACCTAACAGTGCAGAGGAACCCCTGTGGGTGAGGTGAAGATGTCCCCGTACTCCTCCATGACGTTGTCCATTTGTTTTTTTTGTGCGGAGGAGCCCTGTCTGGAGGTCGTGGCCAAAATATTATTCTTACCTTGGGGGTGGATCATCAGGAAAAAAAATTTCCCGATTTTGGAAATGAGCTTATTGCATTGTTTTATAGTAACCAAAGAAATAGCAATAGGCGTTGGTACCTCTGGTATCCTGTACAACTTATTGCCAAAAGTAACAATAACAGCGCGAGGTTGGGACTCATACACAACATGTCACTTCGACAACTATGTTTGGCCTAATAATACATCACAAACATCAAGAGGAGCAATGTCACATAATACCCCATCCATGAAGGGTTTGATGTTGTTGGGAAGGCTACACTATTGGCTGTCGCAGAGATCCTGTCCTTGGTGAAGCCACCCAATGGTGTACGACTATGGGTGTGTTGTGGTCGGAAAGGCCAAGCGCTTCACGACCTCTGCTAAAATGAGGTTCTTTTGGCTCCCACTGTCGACAATGAACTGTATTAGGGAACCCTTTACCCACATCCGGGAGTGGAAGAGACGCTCCATCTCCTCTGGATCTTCTGGTTCCTCCTTCTAGATATTCACAGTGGCAATGGTGGCGTTGGGCTGCACATCAATAATTTTCTTCCCTTTTTCATTCCCCTTGTCGGGTTTTGATTCAGAGTTGGAGCATGCATCTGATTCAAAAGCCCTCATCTCAGTAGAGGGCTTTTGAATCATTGATCTCATGAGTAGAGGAGATGTATACTGATTGTCATTTGAAGAAATTTGTGAAACATGCAAGTGCATATCAAGAGGAAGGGCAAGAATAAGTAAATCAACATCAAGATCAGTAAGTCAAGCTAAACTTGGAAATTTTCTTGATAACTTTAAAACAAAAATTCTTAGCAATCTAAGCGAACAAGTAGAAATATTTAGAATGCTATATGAGCAAAAAGAAGATGTTGATATGTGTGTTGTCCATGCAGAATCATATTGCCCATCATTACCAAGGTTGAAGGAATTTTACCAAGAGGACAATGGAGCAAGTCAATCACCAAAGAAGATATGTTATGTAGCTCCAATAAGACCATGGTAGCCTAGTCAACTTGATATGATGCAAGGACCAACTTCACAATTTCAAGCTTATTCACCTCCATATCAAAGATTGGAACACACTCTTTCCTTGGCAACCTTGGCCATCTCAACCCCAAAACCAATCTTGGCAACAAGGATGGCAAGAACCTTATGGGATAAATCCATAATACCCTCAGTGTTTTCCTCAATATTCTCCATACCCAAATCCATGCTATCCCTACCATCCACCTCCACCACAACTACAACCTCAACCACATCCATCTCAAAGAGCCACTCCCACTCAACTACCTATGCCACCATTTCCAAAACTACACATGGAAGTAGCTCAACCCACTTAGTAACATATCCTCTTGATCTAAATGGTATTCATCTTAGTTCAAGAAAGGTATTGCAAAAAATATATTCTCTTGATGTCATTTAAGGACAACATCCAAAAGAAGAATATTCAAATGAGGATATCAAAGATTCATGGGTTGCACTTTTTGGAGAGAAGACATCAGAATTAGAGACTGAGAGGATTCCCTCATATTTACCATCAGATCCTCCATGTGTTCAAGTTAAAAATCAACAAAAAGAGTAATATTTGAATTTCATGGTAGAAAAGGACATCTAGGATGATTGAAATCAATAAGTGGACTAGGGGTATCACAACTATATTGAAATATGGTTCCAAACAATCATTAAGTTGCAGCAACACACTCTTCTTCAACAATTCTTGATCTCATCTCCGTCAAATAATTTGGTATCTCATATTTAGGTACATGTCCAAGCATACATTTTGAGCCTACACATGAGTATACCTATCATCTTGATGTGTACATGGCTACATTGGAAGTATTCCTATACTTGAAAGAGATTTTGTTTTTTCAAGTAGATTAGGATAGAAAAAAAATTAAAAAATGGAAAAAGAGAAAAAATAAAAGAATAAAATCTCAGGTGAAAACCTCTTTTGAGGCGCCTAAGATTGGCTCACTGATTGAAAACCTCCATGAGGCAGTCAATGGGTTGAAAAAAAGAGAAAAAGATCCTAGGTGAAAACCTCCTTTGAGGCGCCTAGGCATGCGTGCTAGTTAAAAACCTCATTGAGGCAACTATTAGGCCTAAAGAAAAAGAGAAAAGTGAAAAAATGAAAAAAAAAATGTATTTTCTCCATGTATCTCTCTCTAATGAATGCAGGTGCTCTCCAACCTTTGAAAGCAAGAAAAAAAACAAGTTGGCAACAAAAGAAAAATTTGGTCAAAACTGTGGTCAAAGGAAGTCAAACTTGGACTTCCTCCTCCTTTTCTCATATGCTCCAAAAGGACCAAGGTCATGCCAATCCATCACCCTCATCCATTTCCAACATCCACCCATCACTTCCAAGCTTTTCTCATTAATTTTCCTCGTTGTCCTAAAATGATACAGGAAACCCTATTTTTGCTACAAGAAGTCTTGGTTTTTAGCATATTTTTTTATTTTTTATATCTCAAAACCGTGCATCAATTTCTGATCTATTTTAGGGGTAGATGCATATATATTATGGTAACGTGCTCCAAAAATTTCAACAATTTCTGGTGCAGCATTTGTGAGAAAACGACCTCCATCACCTACAACCATTTTTACTTTTTCTTGAGATTCATGCATACAATGGATGAGATTGTTTATGGGGAGGTGCATAAGGATGATGGTAACATGCTCAAAACATTTCATGTCAATTCAGTCTACCATTTTAGAGATATGACTAAAACAATTCTTCTACAAGGGGTTGTCCTGAACTACTACAGGAAATTCTGTAATTCTGTTACAACAAGCTACATGCAAGTGAATCAAGGAAAAAAATAGTCACAAAGGGCCTTGATGTGTAAAAAAACCAATTAGGAGAGTCTTCGCATCATTTCATGCCACCTTCTCATCACTCCTCCATCTCAGGCACAGGGATTTTTCACTCAAACCCTACACTTTGTCACCTATGTAACATAATTTTTTCTAAGAAAAACATAGAGTTCCTTCACTCCATTTTTCCAAGGCCACACCACTTCCTCATCATTCTATAATCATCCTGCCATATCCCTAAGACCACCTCACACTCTCCCTCATCACTCATACAGATCTAGAAGCCTAAAACAAGCAGAGAAAGAGGTTGCTACAATAAAAAGTAACCTCATGTAGCAAGCCCTGTGTAAGCACCAGAAAAGCGTTGAATATGGTTTTGATCAATTATGGAGACCAAAAAGACTTGTGATATGAATTTGAAGACAACAATGGCACCACAAGGGGGATCCTCCACCAACAGACATACACATGAAGACTCAGCAAGAATACTGCACACACAAAAAATTTATCAATCAAAGAATCAACATGCTATGAAAACTTGTATAGAAGAAAAATCATCAACTACAACACTCACATCATGAGAATCTCGACAACATCATTTTATCCATGGATGTAAAGCAGCAACAACAACAACAAAAAACCCTACAAGACCTTCATATTCAAGGCTATCAGCAATAGTACCTCCAACAAATTATCACATGCAGCTTCAGGATCATTAATAGCAGTGTCAGAACCACCAAAGTCAGCTTCAACATTCATATCAGAAGCCTCAATATCACCTGCAAGAACACATCAAGGGTAAGGCTCAAGTATGCAACTCTCTAACCTCACCCTTCGAATATATTCTAGCTTAAGAAAAAATTAAAAGTGTGAGAAGGAAAGGTTTTTTTATAGCCAAAATTAGTAGCAAAGCAACATCAGCCTTATCTAGCAGTTAGCTTCACTTTTCCACCAATACACACGCAAAAGTGAGAGAGAAACAAGACAAAAGTGAAGAGGACTTGAGAAAGTGGGTAGTAAGAAGTTAGACAGGGAGTGCCAAGGGGTAACTTAGGGAAAACTCAGTTAACAGAAAAGAACTCTGAGTTTATTTTGTATGCAATGAATAAAAAGAGAGAAAAAAATGAAATATTTTGAAAAAGAGAAAAAATAAATAAAAAATAAATAAAAGGTGGACCCACCACCTCTTGGCATGCAAATATTAGCTACTACAGGCGAAATAGAGTTGCTACAGACACAAAATTTGCTACAGGAAAAAAATATTTTCTACAAGAAAAACAAATTTGCTACAGGAAAGACAAATTTGCTACATGAAGCTAACAAAGGGTTGCAAGAGAAATATTTTTCTACTAGGGTATTGGGAAAATATTAATTAATAGCTAAAAGGTACAAGGAAACACAAAAAAATTGCAAAGTATTTGCTACCAACATGGTAAATTATCCAAGGCTGAAAGGTATTCAAGTCACCAGTTTGATCATCACATCCTTCCTTTCTTTTGCTTCCGTTTATTGACCATCCTTTCTTCCTTTGTGAGACGAAAGAGCTCTTTGTGAAGTGTTTTCAATTCCATAATTTTATGAAGAGAATCTAGATTGTTAGTCAAGGGTGTTCATAAGAATTTGATGGATAATATGGTGTTTCATGACCAAGAATTTGTATCAGCAGTAAGAGGCTTGGACTTCAATGAGAATGACATTGGTAATTAGGTAATGGATTCCAAGAAAAAAATTTTTTTTTCACAAGGACAAGTGTCATAGGAATAATAAGAAGACAAACCTAAAGAAAGGTGTTTCTCTCACAAATAGAAACCATTACAATTGAATAAGAGTAGCAAGAAGAGCAACAGGAGGAGCAACATATGGACCAAAAAATAGAGAATGACCAGGCCACCATACATGAATAACCACAGGGCAAGGAGGATGAATAGGTTGCTCAGAGGATGAGCAACAGTTTCAGTAGAGGGGTATGATGGCCCTCTAAATTAAACATAAATTAAGGCCCATCTAACCTTTCTTAGGCACATAAAATATATATTAAATATCTCCTTATACACTTAATAATGTTTTTTTAATCTTTAATATATTCTTAGGAAGGTTTAGAGATAATTGCATATGTGTGCCTAATATTATTTATTTTTGAAGAATATTGTGAGAATATTGGGCAGATTATGAAGATTTGGAGAAGGATATAATTTAGGTACTTTCTCCCAACTACTGGAGGATAAATATTTGAGTATAAAAAATGAACAAAATATCATGAAATTATTGAGAAAATCTAGAGTAATTCTGGAACTCCAATGATTGAGAAAATCTAGGAATGCGTTCCCCGTCATTTAATGCAGATTCCTAGTGTTGAGAACCAGATCCACTATTGAGGGATTTTGGAGGGGAAATATTCCTCCTTTCAAGAAGAATGCTTCCTCATAATTTTGTATAAGTACCAATTCGAATTGGCCTCTAGGGGCATGTATTTTTTAGTCTTATTGTGGAGAAAACTTGTGGTTTAGTAGCTCCACTTTTTTTTCTTGCAAGGATGTACTTGGATTGATTCAATAATGAAGATTTACACCATTTTTAGCTTCTAAGGCTTGGTTTCTTCCATAGGGATCTGATTCTCCTTGGGCTTGGCCATCCCAGGAGCCTCAGAGCACTCTTGCACAATTTATTTATGTTCTTTTCACTTCTTATTCACATGCATCTCTCATTTCTGTTTTGCATATTTATGCATTTAGTATTATTTCTTTTCTTGTTGTAGGATTGAGTTAAATGATTGAAGTGAGCTATTTTGCAGGTTTTTTATAGATTTAAAAGCATTATTCATCTTTGGAATAACTTTTCAAGGTCATATTAAGCATTAAGCTACTTGGATTTGGTTACTAGTTTATGAATATAAGATTTCTGGAAATGCCTTGTAGCAAAATAGTAGTAAATTTCATCTATTTTTTAGAATGGGTTAATGAGCTTCATTTTACTTGATTCCACTTGTATTAGGTCATAATAATGTTAAAGTTCATAACAAAATTTACCCCATTGAATTTTCACATGATTAGGTTAGTAATTTGATAGATTAGCTATCTCACTAGTTCTTGAATTCCCAGATTTTAGAGTAGTAATTTTATGTTATTTTTTTAACACATGTGAACAGGGTTATTTTGGAGTGATTCCACTTGGAATGGAGACCTAAGAAATAATAATTAATAATAATAAAAATTTCCATCCCATTTTCATTTGATTTACTTAGTGATTCATGATTCATCTCAAAAACAAAACTTACCATAGCAAAAAAAGAACATCATGTAGCACTCTTGTAGCACATGTAAACTCGACCAGATTTTCTCAAAAAGATTGATTTTTGTCTTTTAGGCTTAAAGCATGACCCCTAGGATCTGAATACATGATTGAGGAAGAATAAACACCACCTAGGACATGCATTTTCACAAAGTATATTAGAATTATTTATTTGAATTCATGCTCTTAGGATTTCAATTACAAATTGTTGTTCTTGCCTAGGATTAATTTCTTTTAAAAGAAGCACTTCCATTTCTACAATCAGTTTAGGGTTTTATTTCAAGATAGTCACTCCATTACATCATATCCATGAAATAATAACACATTTTATGTTGCACATACAGTGTCGATACCTCTTAAGTTTGTACAAACCCCGAGTTGATAATTAAAGTTGGTAGCCTTGGGAGCTGCAGCATTCTTGTTGCACTATTGAGGCTCGTCAATAACACTGGCCTCCCATTTGGCCTCTTGAACTCCATCTCAAATTTCTTCCAATCAATGGTGACCTTCCCCAGTGTATAAAACCACTGAAATCCCAACACCACATTAGTATATGGTATATAAACCACAGAGAAATGATAAGTAGGTGATTAGTTTCCCATCTAAAAATTCAATCCAGGAATGTACTTCGTGGACTGCATGGTCTGGTCTCTCGGCACTAAAACTAAAAACCCCTCAAATGTGATTGTCTGGATGCCCCTACGCTCCACCATTTGGGCATCAAGGAAATTTTTGGGTGGCCCCACTGTCAACCAGAACTGACACATGATTCCCCTATACAGTTCCTTTGATCCTGAGTGTCAGATACTCTGTCACACTCCGAAGTGAGGCAAGGAATCCTCCTATTGGGGAAAATGGTCCTCCTCCATGTGGGGGTGGTGGTGGCCCTTTGAATATGGATGGTCCTCCCTCATCCCTTGGCTCCTCTACTATCTTGGTATCCTCCTTCTCTGGCTCAATGTCTAAGAACACCTCAATGAAATGGGCCTTACCCTTGGTGCACTTGTGCCCCAGTTCCCAAGGCTCTTGGCACGTTAAACAAAACCTCCTCCTCCTGATGTCCCTCCATGTCTCATCATGCAACTGACCATTCCCTCTGTCTCATTTTGGTGGCCTTGTATCTTTTTTCCCCTATGGAGTTTTGGATCTCGTGGGAAAGAAAGCTCGGTTCTTGGGCACTACACCAATCATGTCACAGGCTCTAGAGATAGCATCCTGTAGTGATGTGGGATTATAGGCACTCACCCAGCCACATAATGGTTCAACAAGCCCCTCCAAAAACAGCGTAATCAAACAAATCTCTGAAATATTCGTCACCATCACTATCAGTCTATGAAACTCGGTGATAAATGCATCTACAATGTTTGTCTGTCTCAAGTGGGCTATCTCCCTGAAGTGCAGCTCTGGGTCCTTCCTCTCGAACCTCTCCAATAACATTCGGGTGAACTCCATGTATGATGTTATGTTCATGTTTCCCAATGTGATCATCCTGTTAGGGTCCTATAATTATAGGGAATCATAATTTTGAATTGGCTATGATTTTACCATGTAATATTGTGCATACTTTGCATTTTTGCAAATGATTCCCATATTAGAAATGAAAAGCAATGGGTAGGTACAAACCTAGCTAAAATGATCATTATGCTTATCTCTAATTAAGAACTCCAAATATTTAATAAAGAAAGAAAGCAGAGAAAAATTATATCCTAAGTATAAACTATCCAAAAGTTTATACTAATTAAATCCCTTTTTAACCCCTAACTTCACAAAACCATATTAATATAAAGTTTTGGACTTTATATTAATTTTTCCCCAAAATTCCACGAGTTTCTTTATATTTGAAAAAACCCAATTAATATAAATTTTGTACTTTATATTAATATCTCCCCGCAAACCTATACTACCTCTTCCCTCTGCAAATTCAACCTATGGCCCACCATGCATTAAGGATTAAACCCCCTTCATTTTATTTTCCTTTGGAAAAACATGAACGGTTAAAATGATGTTTTGCACCCCAGCTCATCCAACATTTAACCAAAGGGGAAGGTTCGAAATGGGCAGTTTATTATTACCAAGTTTTACGAGCTGTCACTCCCACGTTTTATCGCATCCTCCCTCCAAATACCACATACTACTTGCCCCGTGCAAAAACCATTAACTGTTTTGGTTTTGAATATTATAAATGTGGATGGAAAGAGATGAAGTAAAACAAGATTCATAAGAAATGGAAGGCTATGTGGGTGGATTGATTTTACAACTACTGGTGAAATAGAATTTACCGATGCAAGAAATGTTCAAGAGAAAATTCAATGAAGAGTTTGCAGACATAGGTTTATGTACAGAGCTTCATGTAAACTAGTTTTACATATATGAGGAAAAACAGGTAAAAGATTTTTCACAAAGAAGAAAGATATTTTTGATTTACACGGATAAAAATTCAAAATGAAATATTTTATTAACCATGGATTTAAAAAACTAAACTTGGTTTTGTAAAAAGACGAGAAGAGAAAACAACCCATGGTTTCTAAAAAAGAACAACACATGGTTTGGAAATTTATCCACAGGTTTAAAAGGAATTAGCAGGTGGAATTACATAGAAAAGGTGAAAGGGAAAACTACACACAGATTTGAAATACAGGATGGTTTTTATGTTGAAATTTTTTATTATAAATTTTATTCGTGAATTTAATAGAATATTTTGGAAAAGGATATTTATATTTTTTCCAAAATTTATTATGACAATAATAAAATGATGAAAAGCCAATAAACATTCATAAACAGAATATAGTGAAATAAGGAGACAACAAAGCATTCCTGACATCAAAGCCTTCCCAATAGGCGTACTCAGCAACTTTTTCCCCCAAAACAGTGACAGGATATCAGTCCACTCTTTTAAGCCTATTATCTGGTCTCTGTTAGAGTTTATTTTTCAAATTTTAGCTAATAGTACACTCTCTATTGAGACAGTGTAAATTGTAATCATTTTGTAATATTTCTCTATATACACTTCATCATTCAAAGTATTACAGGTGTTGGTTGGGATTTGTAACCAGGAACCTCACCATTCAGTGTGATGCAGTTCATTGAGTTTAAGTGACTATTTGCATTAATAAAAGAGCAGTTGTTTCAGGATTCATGTGACATATCCATTGGTGAAGTTTTCCTCAATGTATATGTGCTTTCCTTTGTTTCCATCTTATTGTTTTCTTAATTCTGAATTGTATAACAAGAGTATTACTACAGAATTTGTTGAGATCATACACTCTGCCTTTAACTATTAGTAATTTACATGTTTTCTTCTGATATCCATATTAGGGAATTCTTCATTTCTCCCTAGTTTCAATTGAACCTCTATTCTTATATCCAAACTAGGGAATTCTTAAATGCTCCCTAGTTTCAATTGAGTTTACCTTCTTCTTTTATTACATTTCATCCAAATCTAAAGGATCCAGTATTAATGTTTACCTTTCCCTGTTTCACTTAACTTGATACTTATGCAAATTGATCACCCAAGCCTCTTTGAATCCATTGCACAATGGCCTTCCTCTGCATTTCCAACCAAACCAATTCAAAAACCAACTCTGTACTTATTAACTAGCCTAATGTATATTTCAAATAAAGCTAAATCATATAGAGAGAACCCTCTCTGAGTTTAGGAGGGCTAGATCCTAAACTCCAAAGTAGTTTTGTGGTTACCTAGGTGATTTCTTTCTTTAGCCTTGAGAAATTACAGAGTGATAACACATCCCATGGTACCAACACTCTTGGGCATCCCCTTCCAAGTGAAGGGTGGAAGATCAAATGGTAGATGCTTCCCTCATGGGGTTCAGGTTAAAATAGGTGTCCAACTTTTGTATCCATGCTCTGGCTAAAATCTTTGCTCTCCCATCAAAGTTTGAAAGTGTGACCTTCCCTGCTAATCTTTATACATCCTGGTTAGAAGAACCTCCTTTGTAATGGTTTCCGGCCCCCGTGGTATGCCTCTCCTTTAGATGAATGTACTCACCAAAGGACATCACACGCTTGATCCGAGCATCCCACCCCTCGTACTCATCGATACAAGATGCAACCGAGTGAGAAAAATATGAAACTGGCTTCGGCTCCCTCTCCAGTTCTAGTTCATCTACGAAATGCGGCATCAAGGGTCTGCCAGCCTGCCCACGTTGTGGAGTGTGTGGAAGATGGTAGGTATGGTTGCCTCCTTCTCTGGAACCCCCTTAACTTTGAGGTTCTACTGATCCATCTGGCCTTCCACCCACATGCAACCCCATCACCTGTTGTATCATATCCATCATGATGTGCCCTTGTCTCATCATCTATTAATTTTCTTTCAGTGGCTCCTCCAAAATCTAGTCCTGGCACCTTGGCCTAAGTTGTTCATCCTCCTCATGTTGCTCCATTCCTTCCCTCTGGGCTTCTACCTCAATGTCTGAAAATTGGCCTAGGTTAAATTCTCTCCCACAGCCTTTGCCTCTGCCTCTACCTCTACCATGAACTCTTTGTAAAACCAGTCCTCGATATCTTGGTGGAATCACCTACTCTTGTTCCCCACTTTGGCCAAGAACATGCTTTCATACCATTGTAATATTCCTAATGTAAAATTAAATTTGATAATAAAGAACATGCAATTACACCAAAACAAAAATTTCCAAAAATTTACACATTAACCAGAAAATTGCACCAACTCCATAAACTGGCCAAATTTTATTATATGATAATGTTGTTGTACAATAAGTAGCAGAAAATACACCTGGGCTTGCACAAGGCAAGCTACAAGCACTAGGTGATGAGTACATAAAATTACAACAGATCCAATAGCAAGCTCCTCCAAAACATTGTGTTCATGCTCTAGACTACATTTCTCCCTAACTTCAGCCTCTGATTACCCACTGAAATCTACCCAAAAAATTACAGGAAGTTGGGAAGGTGATCCTTGCCCGAAACCCAGAAAACCCAGAAATGGTTTCCTCTAATTCCAACCTTCAAAAATTGGCCCTTTACAACTTGGCCCTCCTCCAAATTTGAATTTTGTCACTGTGCCTGCTATTTTTACTTACTAATCCCAAAACTCCAACAAAATATCTCCAAGGCCCCTCCAAATATTTCCCCAATAAATTAGCCCCAAATTCCTCTGGAAAATGCTACCCCAAACTAGTTTCCCTCATATGACTGCACAGTCATAGAGAGGATGACGCAGTCCCTGATGTATGGTTGATGGGAACTACGTGTAGATGGATTATCCTTTGAGTTAATTGCTCACACACTTCATAAAATGACCAAGGATCCCTCTTTTAGTTGCTTCAGAAAATTCTTCCACAACTCAACTCCACAACCACTAGTTGTCTCCCTCTACAACACAATGTTGGCTTAATACTGTGTCCCAAACTCTCTTGAAATGTGTGGGACCTATATACGTTATCTCCTCCGGTAACAAGGTAAGGAAAGCCTTCCTTTGGTGGAACTCAAATTCCATCGTAAAAAGGTTAATCTTCACTCCTTGGGAATATCTTGTGTTGAACAACACAATTTTGGCTCAGCTAAGCAACTAAGGAAAATCGATTTCTCAAATGAAAAAAAGACCCTAATAACTTCCTTTTACCTTCCTTTTATAAGTGTTGGTCATGCATCCTTGTGGGCCCTCCATAATTCGATTTTTCCTTGGGGAATTCGAATTTTTTTTTCCCAAGTGTGTTTTCCTTGTGGGTCCCATATTGCACTAACAACTAAATATTCCATTTCTCCTATGTTCTCCACCAAAATTTCCTTGGGTTAGATTTAATCAAAATTGTCAAAATTTATTTCGTAAGACCTTAGGAAAATTTAGAAAAATTTAGGCAGGGACATTACACCCACGTGGAGGGGTGTATAGTATTCTTGGGTATACACCCGGCTGAAACAAGACATTTGAATCAGGAAGATAATCAGGCTCCACACCCAACAATCTACCACTTGGAGACTGATTATAGAAACTCCATTGTTGCTTCACTTTCTATATAGTGATTCTGCTTTGGACCTGGTTGTTTCTCATCTTCACCATCATACTTGAATCCCAATTGAACCTGATCATAATCTCAGTTTCTCCCTGGTCACAACTTTTGTTAACATATCTACAGGATTTTGGCTAGTGTGTATCTTTTCCAGCTTCAACTATCCATCTTCCAACACTAACCGTATGAAATGGTACTTGATTTTTATATGTTTAGTATTTTAATTAAATGCTAAGATATTTGCAAGATGAATGGCACTCTGGTTGTCACTGGATAACCTTCCCACCTCCTACTTTTTTCCCAATTCATCCATAAAAATTTGTAACCAAATCATTTCTTTACTAGCCTCGGTAGCAGCAACATACTTTTCTTTCATTGTTGAAAGTGCAACGTTGCTTTACAATTTTGAAACCCAACTAATAGTTGTTCCACCTATATTAAATACATACTTTGTGGTGCTCCTCTTGTTATCTCTATCACCTACCATATTTGCATCAACATATCCCTGTAGAACAATTTTTGAACCTCCAAAACATAATTCTTGATTTGTGGTACCTCTCAAATACCTGAGAATCCACTTCAATTCCATCCAATGCTCTTTTCTTGGATTGTTCATATACCTGATTACAACTTCCACTCCATGTAAAATATCAGGCCTTGTTCATACCATTGCATACATTAATTCTTCCAACTACTAATACATATGGAACTTTACACATACAATCCATCTCTTCCTGAGTCTTGGGACACATATCCTTTCTTAGTTTGAAATGGCTAGCCAAAGGTGTGCTAACTAGTTTTTCATTTTTCATATTAAATATTTCCAACACCTTTTATATGTACTCACTCTGAGACAGTGTTAATTTGTGATTTTTCTTGTCTCTAGTTATTCTCATACCAAGGATTTTTTTTGCACCACCCAAATCCTTCATTGTGAATGAATTTGCCAATTTTCCTTTGAGAACATTTTTTTTCCCACATGTCATATGCATACAATAGAAATATAATATAGTTTCCATCATTTTTTTTCTCAATATAAACACAGGGATCATAATGACATCTAGTATAACCTTTTTCAAACATAAACTTGTCAAATTTTAGATACCATTTCCTTGGAGCCTATTTTAGGCCATAAAATCTCTTCTTCAACCTACACACTAATTTCTCCTTCCCTTTGAACTCGTTTCCTTGTGGTTTTTACATATAAATATCTTCCTCCAAATCCCCATGGAGAAATATTATTTTTACGTCTAATTGTTCAAGATGCAAATATTTTGTTGCCACTAGACTTAAAATAGTTCTGATTGAAGTCATTTTAACAACAAGATAAAATATTTCATCAAAGTCTATACCTTTATTTTGTGCAAACCCCTTCACCACGAGTCTAGATTTATACTTGTCTTTACCTCCATTTTCTTCCTTCAACCTGTAAACCCATTTATTTTGCAATGTTGTTTTACCTGCAGGAAACTTGACTAAGTCCCAATTCCGGTTATGCATCAAGCAGTCCATCTCTTATTCCATGTCTTGCTCCCACTTATTCTTGGTTTCTATCTGCATTCATTCTTCATATCTTTCTGGGTCACTAGAATTGGTCAACAAGACATAATATAATGAAGGAGAGTATCATTCATGGGGTCTACTTATCTTGGTAGATATTCTAACACCACTTTCAGGTGTTTCAAGTGCTTGTTGATGTCGTTGTTTTTTTTTTGTTGTAGTTGTTGATCATTATGATTTTTAGGCACCTTTACCTTTTTTGTGATCTCATCAAGCACTGTGTATTCTTTGTTTTCATTTTCCTGTTTCTTTTCTTGTATTTGATCCTTATACAAGAAATTTTCATTGAATATGACATCGTCGCTCCTTATGATTTTTTGATTTTCATAATCATATAAGCGATAACCAAAATCATTAACACCATATCCAATAAAGGTACATTTCTTTCATTTTTCCTCAAGCTTTTTCCTGTTTTCTTTACTGATGTGGAAAAATGCTTCACAGTTGAAAGTCTTTAAAAATGAGTACTTTTCCCTTTTACTTGTCCATACCTCCTCTGGAATACCACCATCCAAGGAACTTGAAGGCCCTTAGTTTATTATATAAATAAAAGTATCTACAACACATTCCCAAAATTTTAAGGGAAATCATGCAGGCAATCTCATGCACCTTGCACACTCCATGATTTTCATGTTCATCCTTTCTGACATGCCATTTTCCTGTGGTGTTCCTGGAACTGTATTCTCTCTTTGAATTCCATGCTCTGAATAGTAATTATCAAACTCTTTGTTGCAGTATTCACCTCCATTGTCTAATTTGAGACACTTCAACTTCTTTCCTGTCTCATTATCAACCAAATCTTCCCATTTCTTGAAAGTATAAAATACATCAGATTTATTTCAAATGTAATAAATATTGGTTTTCCTAGTTGTGTCATCAATAAAAGTAACATAATATTGAGAGTCACTGACAGATGATACCTGACCAGGTCCTCATACATATGTATGCAAAAGCTCTAATTTTTCACTCTTCTTTTCCTTCTCGGCTCTAAGAAATATGACTCTCTTTTGTTTTTCATAAATACAATTTTCACAAAAATCCAAATCAACATGCATCAAACTTGGTAACAAATTTATTGAGTGAAGAATTTTCATCCCCTTCTCACTCATGTTCCCGAACCTATAATGCTACAATGTTGTATATTCTCTTGTGGAGGTTAAAGAATAAGAAAAAATGTAAATCCATTACATAAATACAACGTACCAACCTTTTCTCCCTGTTACTAGGGCTCCTTTAGCGACCTTCCAAGTTTTGTATGTGAATGTAGTTACAAACCTTCACCACCTAACTGCCCTATTGAAAATATTTTTTATTCATATTTGTAACATGCCTTACCTCCTTAAATAGATATTGGTTTCCATTTTGTTTCTTTATAAAAACCTTACCCATTCTAATGATTTTACAAGGTTTATCATCACCCAAATGAACCTATCAAAAATATCCTTGAACATAGTCACGAAAATGTTTCCTATCAGTTGTGACATGGAATGAAACCCTTGAATCTACCACCTAGACATCAATAATATTCTCTAATGAAAGATTCAAAACATCTTGCAACACATGACATGTTCCATTCACTTCATGAATGTTCTCTTGTTGTCCATTTCCTTACTTTTCCCTTCCAAAATTTGTAATCTTTCTTCACGTGTCCTTTCTTCCCACATTTCCAGCACACTATCCATGATATGGATTTGGATATGCCTTTTCTTGACTTAATATGATTTCCTAGTCTCCTTCATCTTTCTGTTTTTCTTCTCCTAGTACGTGCACACAAAACATTACCTGATGTCTCACCTCCATCACATTTCCTCGCTAAGGATGGAACCAAAAACATCATCAAACTTTAAAGTACTAGATCTATAGAAAAAATTATTGAGAGCCATAACTAATCCATTCCAAATTTTTAGCAATGAAAACATAAATAACATAACCCTAACTTCATCATCAAAATTTACCCCTACAGAACTTAACTGACCAGTAACTATGTTAAACTCATTTAAATTATCAACAACGGATCCACCTTATAACATCTTCATATGAAACGCCTTATTTAAGGCCAAGGGTTTTTCATATAGTTTGGCCAATGTTGTCATTTCCTTTGAAATATCGAAGGCCACCAACATTTTCAAGCACTGACGTATTGTTCCCAATGCCTTTCTATCGAGAATCTCCCATTTTTCATATGTCATACTCTTCGACTTCTTTGTTTTTCCGCCCAATGCCAAGTACAGATATTTATGATACAAATAATATTCCATCTACATATTCCACAGCTGGTAGTTTTTGGCATCAATTTCTTGACCCTAAACCTACCATATTTCGCCATTGCTCCCACTTGAACCAGGAACCCTTATCTCCTATGAGTTTATTAGCCAAACAGACCTTCTACTCTAATACCATTTTTTAGAAAATTAATTAACGAATCAATTAAATACAAAAAATATTCGGTAAAAACAAATAAATAAACTCATAAAACAATAGAGACACAAATATATTTGGCTCACACTATTCTAGCTACGTCCATGGAGAAACAACCAGTCCTTCGTTTTATATTATCCATAAAAATGAAGAGATACAACCTACATCATATCCATTGTAAATTTACTCTTCACTCTCACACAATTTCCTCGCTCTTTCTCTCTCATAATCATAATACACATTCGCGACATAATTCCCTCATGGAAACTGATGGTTTCCTTCTATGGAAAAAAACCATAAATTAATATAACTTCTACCGTCAAATCATATTCCTGATGAATGACCTAGATTGAATAAAAAATTACAATATTTTACAGGGAATTGTTTCATCTTTTTTTAGCCTTGGGGGAATTTCCCTAGAGCCCCTAGGTGAGGGGTGAATTCCCCCCTAGACCCCCACAGGGGGGACAAGTCCCCCCATGTGGAGGGGTGTACAGTTTTCCTGGGGTATACAAATACCTGAAACAAGACCTATGAATCATGAATATAATCAGGCTCCACACCCAATAACATAATTTTCAAGGAGGTTTCCATCATGGACAACACATTAGTCATAATACTAACAGAAGCAAGTAAGATTAACTTCAGCGGGAGTTGGAAGCAGAAATTGACATGAAGGATCTTATACGTTAAGATTATTACTAATGATTGAGATATAGTATGGTTTCCCGAAAGACTATGAAGCATAATTTTGTACATTACAGAGGCAAAAGATGCAACAGTTGGTACAGTTATTTGTGAAGAAGTTTGGCTCCATAAAATGTTGTGATGGAATATTTGATGACACATTGGATTTGATATGAATATTGTGAGAAAGCAAGAAGGTCAAATCTCGTTATGATGTGACACATATAGGAGCAAAGAAGCTACAATGGATCTCCATAAGACAAAAAAATAGTTAATGCATTGATGAATTTCCTTTTCAAAGTATTTTTTAGACAAGATTAGGCTTGTGGATGACTCCTCCCTTTTTGAGAGGTAACGCGGATCTCCTCCTTGGTTGAGAGGGAGTGAGGGTGGACATTATGTTCTCAATGTGTCACATATTATGGCCAAGAAAAATAGTTGCAATCCTAGTGCATGAATAATGGTAGGGAGAATGGTGGATTGGATAAGAATATGGGATCAATATTCTTTGAAGATATGAATTGCAACCATGACTAACCGTCGTAATTAAAGTACATTGATCTAATATAAGAATAGTCTTTAGGACCAAAACTTCCTAGTGTCATGTATTGTGAAAGTGGAGTATGAAATGGTCTTTTGAGGACATACCTTGGTGAACATCGGGGTGGGGTGTGTGCCTTGAGAGCTAGTGATGTCCAAATTTATGCCTCCCAGAATTATGCTCTAATCTAGTGGATAGATATAGCATATTTTCCTAGGCCTTGATGTTTTTAAAATGTTGGATATGATGATGTAAATTTACATTCATGCTTCCATACATATCCTTTCTTATATGAATATTTAAACTCGAGAGTATCTTGTTGTTTCATTATGAATGCCTCCGTATTTAAGAGGGAGTGTTGAAAATGAAACTAGTGTCAGTCTTCATAATGAAATGTAAATTCATCATAAACAATATTTATATTCATTATTACTATTTTATTTTTGGTCAAAAAAATTTCTTCATTCTTATAAATTAAAAAGAGTCAAAAAGAATGTATTACGAGTTAAAAAGAAAAATATATTTAAGTCCCATTTGGAATTTTGTAAATAAAATAAAATGAATTGCATATTGAGTCAAAGTCCACCAAAATTTTCAAGTCAACCCTCCTTGGGAACAAGTCAGTATGGGTCTACAACAACCACCCATTTGACCTCCTAGACAAATATATATATATATAGAAGACACTTTGATCAGTTATCATCATCATATGCATCTTCTCCACCCAAAAAAAGAGGGATAGACCAAGGAAAAGGGAGAGAAATAACTTACACATTTGGAATAATTCAATGAGAGGAGGAAAATTTTTAGAAATAGCTACAGGACCGAATTTTAAAGCTTGTTGCAAACCCAAAATTTGAGGAGTGAAATTTCAGGAAGGTGACGACTTTGACCTATGTTGAATTTGAATTGGGAGGTTATTTGGAGGAGGGCTGGACTTGGAGTTTTGGTGACAATTATTTTCTTGGTCTTCATCTTTTATATCTCATTTTGATCTAATTCTTATAACATAAACATTATTTTTGGGTTTCCCCACTTGTGGGGTTTTTCCCTAGCTTGAAGCCTAATTTATGGTGTCTCTTGTCTCTTG
Organism: Pinus albicaulis; assembly: GCA_034641835.2. NCBI lineage: Eukaryota > Viridiplantae > Streptophyta > Pinopsida > Pinales > Pinaceae > Pinus > Pinus albicaulis. Next base: position 1,538,143,489 of record CM076579.1, on the reverse strand, counting down.
TGCATTATGTTCTCTATATTTTTTTGATGTTTGATTGCTTGATGAAATAAAAAAAAATAAGTAAATACTAAGAAAATAATACATATCAGTTACAAGTAATTACCATTATAAGAAATTATATCATCTATTTGAATTTCAACAAATCCCCCCCCTCTTAGTATTTCCAACAATTGGTATCAGAGAAATTTCCTTCAGATGCAGCCTAATAGCTGGAAGGTAGACTTCAAAAACATATATGGAGAAGTCAAAAAGGCATGAATTAAACCCCTAAAATAAATCTCCTCCATAGTCATGAAAACGTAACCTTTTAAATACAATGAAGACAATTGGACAAGACAGACAAATATAGAAGAAGATTACACCATTGATTTTGAATCGAAATTTGTGGTTGCTCAAGAACAAATAGTTAGGCACATAAAATAAAATATAAGGCTTAAAGAGCAGTTGCAAATCCTTGAAGAGAAGAGTCATAACATTGATAAACATGAATTTTTTCTCCCAAGATCTTAAGCAAAGGAAGAATATTCAAAGAGAGAAGAAATGTTGTCAACTCATCTACAATAAAAGGTAAAGGATTATGAGAAGCTCGACACATAATTTGATCAAAAATAGAAAGAGCAAGAGAAATTTTTTGAATAAATAATCTCCTTGAAAATTTGGCTATAAGAAGCAAAGAGAATAGAAGAAATGATCAAAATTCGGTTGAAGGAAAAAGAATAAAATTGTGAGAAACTTGAAACATAAATTGTGTCATTGAGGAATGAAGTAGACGAGCTCAACAAGAACTTGAAAATTTCTCAAATTTTGGATAATATTCTCAGCAGTAAAAGATCACCTGGCGAAAAAAAAGGTCTTGGCTATGTGGGCAAGACTTCATACAATGAATATGTAAGCCTCAAGTCACCAAAAGGTAAAATTAAAGACAAGCCTGAAAATCATGCTAATATTCTTCAAAGCCCCAACCATAGTGGAAACAATGTAAGAAATCAGGATGAGTTTGGAAGAGCTACTCCACCTATAATTTATTTTAATGCCCTCAAGGGATCCATACGAACACAACTAGTTGTGTAATAAGAGACCATGATCAGAAAATAAGTTAATTTTATCCAAAGCATAACAACTTCAAAAGAGCTACTACATCATGGAAATCCTACTTAGCTAGGTATCAAATCATATTTATTGATCATTGTTTTCATGTGAACACTTTGGACATAAAGTAAGGGATTATAGAGCATATACTAGGAATGATTATGTAAATGAAAGAGTCCCTTTGTAGACCCCTAAAATAAAAATTGCAATCAAACAAACCAAAGATATTAATGGCTACATTAGCATAAACAATAATTCATTCACTCCCCTATTCAAGTACATTATAGAATGTGTCAAATACCACAATTATTGGAATATAGCATGTGACTATAGAAGAATCATGAGATGGTCTCCTAAACAAATCAAGTAAGAAGATATTTCTACCAAACATAGAGAAAAGTACACCAAGGTGTGGAGAAAGAAACACAAAGAACCAAATATGGATTTGTATGATCAAGATGTAGGTCCAAATGGTTGGTGAAAGCCTATTCAAGTATAGGAAAAGTTGAATTCTCTAAGGAATTTAAGGCATAGTTTGTAATTTGCACGCTAGCATGCTTGTCGAGTCCATGGAAACGTGTATTTTCAGCCTGACTGAGGTACGAGAAATGTGAAGAAAAACTTAGTTATATTTCACTCATGATTTGCAGTGGTAGGGCATTGAAATTCCCTAAAATTGCATTGATTGATGGATAATCACTCGTTACTATCTTTGATCCATGTCCTTGTAGAGAGCCCTTAGGAAACAAGGAAATGGAATCAGAGGAATGTTCTAATTCATTTGTCGTTATAGATGACATTGTTTTTTTTCCTTTTACATAGATAAGGAGGAGATAGTTTGAAACCATGAAAAGGTTGTTACTCTTCCAACTCCTTTCCATGTCATGCTTCTTTCTTTATTCACTAAGTCACAAAGAACAAAAAAAATAAAATCGATAATGGGATATATGTTCAGTGATGAGGGTTATGGATGATTTTAGAAAACAAGATTTTTGGAACCATGTTCACTAAAGATTGTGTTAGAGATGCTGAATTTTTCCAAAACGTTCTGCTCTGAAAAGATCAAATCTACCTGTGACAAATACTTGGTATCTCTAGTTTAAAATATGCATGAGGTGGTGACTTTTTGTTGAGTATGGTCTCAAGGAGAATGCAGAATTTTTGGTTTCTTCATTATCTAGAACATTTTATTTACTGGCATTTTCCAAGTTATTTTCTTCTATGATGTTTTCAAAATTGCATGAAAGAGCATGTAAAAACCATGTATGCAATCACATAAAGAAGAAGCAATAGATACGAGACAATAAAGACAATGCAAAATAAACATTTTATAATAGATTTCGTCTAGTGTGGACTACATCTCTGGGTCTTGCTTCGTTAGTGGGGAGGTCGCTTCATTCATCCGATCAAAAATAAAGGAAAGTAAATGGAAAAATACATCAGTATACCTCTAATCCTGGGAGTGACTTGAAATTCGGCTCCTCAAATCATAACAATCACAACACCAATGATTTTGTCTTGTCCTCTTGAGACTTTAGACTATAAACATGACCCACTCCTCACAGACGCATAGTTGTCTCAAACTTCGTGCCCAACAATTAATGATGAAGGCGGGTATTTTCCATGACCCCTGAAATCTACTACTCATATGCAAAAAATGGCTGCAAAAATGCAATCCTTGAAAAATTTTGGTTAAAATGTGTATAAAGTAAACCAAATTTCAACACCTGTAATTTTGGCCCCTTAGGGAATATTTTAGATTCCTCACAACATCAAAGAATATCTTTGGGAATATTCCCCCTCTGGAACTGCACCCTCCTAGTTCCGTCACACAAAGTTTCATGGCTCTAGGTTCCATGCCCCTTTGGCATTCATGGCTCTGGGTTCCATCAACCTCCACTCTCATGCCCCACTGCTTGCAAAACAAATGGTTTAAATACCTGTGTATGGGCGGATATAACAAGGTAAGGTTCGTTAACCTAATAGTTTTGCATGGTTTATTTAAGGCATAAGGTTGGCGACCTGGTGATTGTAGGTTCAAATGGTGGACCCAACCTGCATATATATTTTTAAATCCAAACTTATGGTTGTAACAATTAAACCATCCGCAATGCACACACACACACATATATATAGGATTTATTTGTCATTTTTCGGTCACTGTGGCCTTTGGGTCCCTTCAGTCTCGCATGTGACCATCTCCCTCTTTTTATGCGGGGGCGAGTAGTTTTTGCCTTAGGTTTCTAGGGTTTACACATACTCTTCCACCTTTCTTGTCGTATCTTCCCCCTTCCTTTTCATCCTTCTATCTTCATCTGAGTGTCTTCTCCCGTGTGGGTTGTTGTTTCATTGACGTCACTATGAGCAATGAAGAAGTCAATCTTATTTATATCCTGGAGGTCAGGTGTGTTCTCACAGGACAATTCGACTTCATGTGGAGAGAAAACTCAGCTCATTGTTCATCCCAAGGCACTCAGACTGATGAACCCCCATTACACTCCTCTCCTTGGAATGATGATGCCTCTGTACCTCTCATCCCTGTGAAGATCCTCTGGCCTTTAGATGCAAAATCAAGCAAGCTAGAAAGGGTGTTCGTTCTAAGCCTGGTTCTGCTACGCTCATTGTGGGAAAGGACATTGCCATTTCTGAGATTCTGGGATACCTGGAAAACGCACTTGTGGGATGATTTTACAGTTGAATGGCATCATATGAAGCTATTCATGGCTGGATTAAGGAACATTGGAGCCCTATGCTGGGTTACTCCCCATCCTTTCATCAACTCTCTCGTGGATGGCTCCTTTTCAGACTTTTCTCTACAAATGACAAATTAAAATTAATGAACCGCGTTTGGAATTGGTGTCCAGCAGGCCTAGTGCTTCAGCATTGGGACGTTCATTTTAATGCGGATAATGCTCCCCAAAATATGCAGAGTGTCTGAGCTATCTTTCCTGGCCTCCCTTAGTTCTTCTTGCAGCATCCACTGCTTGAGGCTATTGGAAATAAGATAGGTATGTTTATCGCCCTTGAAGAAGATTGGGATACCAAATTAGACCGAAGGTGTGCAAAAATTCAAGTCGAATTGGATGTGCGTAAAGGTTTATTCGAAGGAATAGTCCTTGAATTGCATTGCAACTCATGGTTTTAGAAACTCGATTATTTGAAACTGTCATTCCGATGTTTTTTATGCAGGCAAGTTGGCCACCTTGTTGCTCAGTGCCCACGTCCAGACCTCTCGCGTCCCAGGTATAAAAAAGTATGGAAAAAGGTGAATAATATTGTCTCTAATTCTCGAAATGACGAAAAAGACACCATATTTTAAGCCTCGGAGGTTTTGAAGGACCAAGTCCAGAATGAAACTGATGCTACTGTTCCTACTGACAAAGTATCCAATTCTATAGTCTCAGAGCCTCCAAAGGATCTGTCCATACAGGAACCAGCTGACGACGCTTCTGCTATCAAAGGTATGCCCTCTTGTCAATTCCCTCCTCTTTCCTCTGGGATTCTTCCTTTAAGTGCTAATTTTGAAGACGGAATCTCTTCCCCCTCTGAATCCCATATGTATGGCCCTGCTCCCTCTGTCCGAGTATCTCCTCCTCCCCTTCCTTCTTCTCCCCCTCGAAGAAATTTTCCCCCTGGTTTCCGTGCTCTCCCGTCTTATATTCCCTATCCTTCCTATGTTTATAAGTTACGTTCTCACTCTTCCCTTCATAATAACTCCACTATGAAGGGTGGCCTGGTCACCGACACGACACCTAAAATTATTCTTCGTCGCAAATCACACTTGTCTAAAGCTCAATCTCAAGCCTCCGTGGTTATTAATGCGGGGTGTCAGAAAACCATACAATGGGCCCTTGGAGCTAGGAAAGACCCATTAAAAGGTATACCATGATCTTTGTATCTATGAAATTACGGGTATTGGGGGTGCCCCTTAAAAGTTATCCCTCAAATGGTTAATTCAAACCGTATCACCTGACGCCATTCTCTTGCAAGAAACCAAATTCACGGGTGCTCGTGTTGTGGAGTTTCTTTCATGTTGGCTAAAGGACTGGTATTTTTCCTTCAGTGACCCTATGGGATAGGCTGGTGGCTTGGTGATAGCTTGCTGCCCTTCCATATCTGTCCTTTCCTCAAAGTTCCACCAGGCTTATATTTTTGCATCCTACGTTGACCAAAAATCCAATTTATCCTTTTCTTTATTCAATATTTATGGCCCTTGTTATGATAAAAATACTTTCTGGTCCTCCCTGTTTTCCTCTGAACCAGCTCTTTCCCATCCTTTGATTTTGGGAGGAGACCTAAAATTCACCCTCTCTCATCAAGAAGTTTGGGGGTAGTGAGCTAGAATTGATCCTCTGGCTCCTTTTTTTCTATCCCTCTTAGAATCCAGTAAGTTGGTGGATGTTAAGCCCCTCAAAGTTTCCCCTACTTGGCATAATAAGAAAAAAGGTGACGATGTTGTTGCAAAAATTCTGGACATATTTCTTATTTCTGATTATTTTTTGATGGACAATTCAGAATTTAGTCATGAGTCGAAACAGGAGGTTTGTCCAATCATCTCCCCATTATTCTCTCTATTGATGCCCCCTAAACTAAACCTCCCTCTCCCTTCAATTTTAATCTGGATTGGCTTTTATAAGAGGATTATAAGTCTCTGATCACGAATTCTTGGACGCATATTTCCACTAAAGTACCCATTCCTTTTAGGAAACAATGGGCCTCAAACATGGCCAAAATTAAAAAGGTGACGAAGAATTGGTTTCAAAAATTTCGATCCAGTCAACTTGAACTTCTAAAAAATACTGAAGTTGATCTAGCCAATATTTATTCTCACTTTAATGGATGTCTCTCCACTTCGGATCTTGATTCCTTAAATTCTCTTGAAAATAAGCGTCATGATCTGCTTTTAAAAGAGGAACATTTATGGCATCTAAAAAGTCGTGCTATTTTGATTCAGGCCAGTGATGACAACAACAAGTTCTTTCATCGATATGCATCTCACAGATGAAATCAGAACACTATCCAAGAAATTTATAACTCAAGAAATGTAAAAGTAAGCTCCTTCAAGGATAAAGCAAGTGCTGGCGTTCAACATTTTAAAAATGCTTTCTCAGCTCCAAAATCCTGTCCAATCCAGGAAATCTTACAAGTTCTCAAATTTTTCCCCAGCTTGATTTCGGAAGAGATGAATGCAAATCTTACAAAAGAAGTTGATGAAGAAGAACCCAAAAATACTCTTCGATGTTTCAAAAAATATAAAAGTCTTGGGGCGGATGGTATGAAAATTGAATTTTACTTGGGCTTTTATGATCTTCTGAAAGATGATTTGTTGAAAGTTGTAAGGGAGTTCCAGTCTTCTGGAAAGGTTTTAAGTTCTTTAAACTCTACCTTTATTGCACTCATCCCCAAGAAAAAAATTCCCTAAACTTTGGGGATTAACGTCCTATCTCGTGCTGCATATGATATATAAAATCATCTCAAAAATCATTACTCAGCGTCTAAAGCCCATCCTCAACAATATTATCTCGGAAGAACAGTTTGGTTTTTTGCATAAACTTCAAATTCATGATGTTGTGTCTCTATCTCAAGAAGTGTTACACTCAATTCATCTCAATAAAAAGGAATCCTTTGCACTCAAACTGAACTTATCAAAACATATAATAGGGTCAATTGGACCTTTCTCAGACTCTTATTAACTCAGATTGGGATGGTTGTGGATTTCGCCAATTGGATTATGGGATGTATTCAATCAACATCCTTTTTTGTTTTGATAAATGGTTCTCCTTCCGAATTTTTTCAACCTTCCAGAGGGTTGCATCAAGGATTTCCTATGTCCCCTTTTTTGTTTCTCTTAATTGTTGAAGCTTTAAGCCATCTTGTAAAACAAGCCTGTGATTCTAGCTCCTTCAAAGGTATTCACATAGCTGGATGTGAATTCTTGACTCACATTCTTTTTGTCGACGATATTCTCCTCTTTGGAAGTGTTACAAAATAAAATGCCTATACCCTTTCCAAGATTCTGGATATGTATCAAAAGGCCACAGGGATGCAAATTAACTTTGAAAAGTATAGTCTTATCCATAACATCTCCTCGAATTCTCTGATATCAGACCTTAGATCCTTTTTACCTTTTCCTCTCTCTATTTGGTCAGATGGTTTTAAATATTTGGGTTTCTCCCTTAAACCCAATTCTTATGGCTTCAAGGACTGGCTATGGCTCTACCGCAAAATTGAAAATTGCATAAAGCTTTGGACCAATAGATGCCTATCCAGAGGAGGCTGCTTGGTCCTCCTTAAATTTGTACTCCAAAGCATCCCAGTTTTTTGGGCCACCATTGTAGCCATCCCTAAAGGCATCCTTCATAAAATCAGGAAACTTTGTTTCTCCTTTATATGGACTTCTTATCAAAAGGATGAAGGTATCCCCTTATCCAAATGGACGTCATTAGCTTTTCCCAAGGAACTTGGAGGATGGGGAATAAAAAATCTACCTATCTTCTGTCAATATTTAGCTGCTAAATCTTTGTGGAGACTTTCAGAGAATCTTGGTTCCTTGTGGGGTCAAATTTTATGTGAAAAATATATTCCAGGCATTACTGTCTCATCTTGGTTCCGTGTTCAAACCAAATCACATAAAAATGTCTCCATTGGTTGGATGGCCCTTGTTCAAGCCTTTCCTTTGATAGGTGATTGGTCTGCATGGAATATTGGCAAAGGAGATCAAGTCTGGATCAGTTTGGACCCCTGGGTTGGGGCAGGTAATTATTTTAAGCTATCAGAAAGGCTTCGTAATATCTTACACACAAATTAGATCCATACCATTGCAGATGTATCCTCCTCCTATCCTCAGGCATGGGGTTCCTCAGGGTGGAAAACTGTGTCTTCTCTTTAGCTTAGTGAGGAGGATTATTTGGAGTGGCCCTCTTATGTTCATCTACTGGTGAATAACTTCATTCATCTTGATCATGATGCGGATGACACTCTGGTCTGGACACAAAATGCGACTTCTGGATCTTACTCTGCAAAGTAAGGTTATAAGGCATATATGGAGGAACACATTGTTACAGAAAAATAAGAATGGTGGAAATTCATATGGAAGACACCTGGGCATTTAAAAGCCAAACTTGTGTTGTGGCTGGTTTTAAAAAACAAGCTTCTAACATGGGATAACTTACAGAAACATGGATGGGCAGGCCCTAGTCGATGTCCTCTATGTGGAACTAGCTCTAAATCTGGTCCTCACCTTTTCCTTTTTTTCTCTTATGCAGAGTCGGTCTAGACCAAATCTGCCTTTGCCTTCACATCTGTTTGTTTGGATGCTGCTGAGAACTTTCTGGCCCGTACATATCAATGGCAGAGCATCCCTGGGGTAATCTCTTATGCTGCGCTACCCTCTTTATTCTCTTATGGGATATGGTGGGCTTGAAACTCAGCAATGTTTAATGGAAATCTTATCCCTGAAGATCTAACTGCATCCTTGATTATACAGTGGACAAAGGAGCACAAGAGGCCCCCAAAAAATAAAAATTTAAGGTCTATTCAACCTCCTTTCATCAACCATGACATTCCATGGGCCTTCTTTGATGGTGCAAGGTAAGGATCTCCTCCTCTTGCTGAGGTAGGAGCCGCCCTTCACCTCCCCTCTGGAAGAAAGTTTATGATAAAATTTGCTCCTGGTCAGGGTTCAAACAATAAAGCTGAACTGGCATCTCTTGGGCTGTTTTATTTGTTTCTCATAACAGAGACATGACTGAGATTTAGTGTTTTGGCAACTCCAAAGTAGTAGTGGATTGGGCTTCTTAGCAGTCTTAGATTCTGGCTCCTCACCTACAAGCAGTCTTAAGAGCCATTCAACACCTCTTTTCCAAATTCTCCTCTCTTGCCTTCAAACATGTATATAGAGAATTAAATGAAGAAGTAAGCCACTTATCAAAACAAGCTCTGATCTTACAGCCTGGTCGTCTTATAATCACATATTTTTCCTCCCTTGAAGAGGAAGTAATCCTGGTATAGTTTTGAAGTATGATGCTCTAAAGAACGGATCATATCCTGTACACATTTTTTTGATGTTTTGATCAGTTTTTGTTTTTTAAAAATATCCTCACTGTAAATCAGCTCATAAAGATAGTCTAATTATAGAACAATACAACTCAAGGGGAATTGTAAAACCCTTCGGGGGCCGATCCATTATTCTCATATGAATAAAGATTTTTTTCCATGGAAAAAAAAAATAAAAAAAATAAAAAATAAACCAAGTTCAATAAACCACCCACCATATTAAAAATCGTTCGTTGATGTTGAATTCAAATCATTATAATTTTATATGGTTGCAAAACATATTACCCATAAAAAATGTGCACAACAATGGATCCATTGGCATATGCTTTATTTGTATAACCATATTTAATATATTAATAATTTTTATTTTGTATAACCATATTTTAATATGAATTTTGTTTTTATGTCGCTATTTTAATAACCATGTTTTATATTTTTAAATGATTTTTGTTTTTTTGTGGGATTTTAATATTTTTTTTTTCTTTTGTAGGCCCCAAGGAACCAATGATCTAGTGTCAAGTATCACTATCTGGTAGGCCACTATTTGGATTCCATGCAATTCATGGGTCTTGTTGTGGCTCATTTTCAGTTACCTTTGAAATAACTTTCAAAACACCAAAAAAGCATATATGATAGAAAATGTAAAATTTTGTGTGTAGTAGATAGAAGAATTATGATTTATATGTTGATACATTAACATTACATGATGAGATGTGAAGGTGGGTTGAGTCGGGCTCATTCACGTGCATAACAGTTCGAGAGCTGGACCGATGGGCACGTTCAGAACATTGCACACTGGACAGGGTCGAGTAGGCCTCATTCACAAGCTCAAGAGAGATCAACGCTTTTTAAGACTAAGTAAAGCTCAGGAAGGTTTTAACACCATGGAGAAATATGGATTTGCATGAGTTCATTGAATGAACTATGACAGGGAGTAGTGTAGAGAAGATGGAGTTGTAGAACGACGACAACCGAAGAAACGGAGAAATCGGTTAAGGCAGAAAACCTTTAGAATATTCCCAAAGGAGGTGATGAGAAGGCGAGGACTAAATCACATAATTAAAGTGAGAGATGGAAGGACCAAGTTTCATCGCAAAGTTAACTTTGAAAATTTGCGAAGTGGCCATGTGTTGTCATAGCACAATTTCAAGTCAGCGATATTTAATTTTATGGATTAAGGAATTCGCAAGTTAAACGAAATAACTTGCGATGCGATAAAGGGAGGAGCCACGTGTTGGCACAACGATTCAACACATATTTCACATTGAAAGGTTTAGATTTTAGAATTAATACTTCGCCAGGTAAATTATTTTGGTTGCGATGCGACAAGGACGGGAGGTGGCAGTGTGAGACGATACAGCGGGGCTGTCAGATCTGGCGAAGATCTATGATGGATATTACATTGCACTTCGCATCGACATTTGTATTGTCTAACTATTTAAGTTATATGTTGAGTTCATCGATATGTGATGCACCATGATTGGTCACCATATTTTGGGACCCTACAACCATTGTTCCGCGTATATGTAAGTGGTTGAGTTATGTGCGATCTATTTTAAAGTAAATCACTATTGATTGCGCATGTATGTATGTTGAATAAACTCTAGTATGGCAGACCACTGCGTATGTAAATGGAATTTATGTGGGCCACAACCCACAGGACCACGGTAATGTTTAAAATGCATTTTTGTGATGTGGTGGGACTCGATCGCATAACGCACATTGCAAGATGTATAAGATAAGTTCTAATGAAAAGTTAAAAGAAGAAAAATGCAAAGTGTGATGTTGTCATGGACGCAATGTGGTTCCAAGATGAAATCTAAAGGATTTCAAGTATGGGATTATGAGGTTTGCACGCAATTTTCTGAATAAATAGGAAAAACATGATAGAGAGACTCAGGTAAGTGACCCGACACAGTTCAAAGAAGAAGAGGCAGAGTCAGGTAGCAAGTAACATGATGACTGCGTTTGAAGCACATGGGCATAGGTAGAGTCGGGAAAAAGAACGTATAGTGGCACTATTGGAAGCACGACAACTGGGTCAAGTTGGGCACTGAGGCGTCATTACAGAACTGCGCAGTTGCTGCATCATAACCAGAAAGGACACCTCGACATTTCGAGAGGATGCATCAACAACATCAGATTTAGAAAAACGAACAATATTTCCTGTTTTATTTTTTTTTCTCAGTATGATTGCATAAGAAATCTCAATAGTTTAGGTAGTTGATTAGTTTCAATAAGTTCAGTAGTTACGAACCACTTTGATGTATTTAAGTAGATAGAAATAAAGAATAGGGGTTCCAACTTTTGGACCTTTGAATGACTGTTAATTTGGTACTGAATTTTCTGAGAAATTAATGAAAGAAGATCAAGTTTCCTGCACTTTTTGATGTTGATATGTCTTTCCAGTTTCACTCTGTGTTTATTCCTCTTTGAATGAAGTGAAGTAATGTAGAAACTGGTCTCTTAATTACATATGTGAGTACGAGTTAAATCACCTTAATTTGTGCTCCTTCACTTCATCTCTTCTCTTTTCAAAAACTCCTGATGAAACTTTAAAATAATAGATTACGTGTTTACAACATATTATTTCGAGTTCCCTCTCTTGCCATGATTCCCTCTGAAACTTAGAAGTGATAGATTTTGTTTCTCAACATATCATTTTGAGTTTCTCTTACAGTTCTTCTTTTCATTTCATTCAAGTATCAGTAGTTTATGGCATTGTGAAGGCTTTCATTATATTACATTATTGAGGGTATTAAGTAATTAAATTCCAAAGGTGTTAAATAGAGGCCATTTGATATCGTAATTGTTACATAAATTTATAAAATGTCTTAAGCATTGATTCCTTACCATAGCCAAGGGATTGTTTCTTGAGATACAACATTTTCTGGCATCGTTGCCTGGGCCGAAGAAAAAAAGTTTATTTTTCCTTGGTTTTTTCACATTAGTTCCTCTGGTTTTTCAATGAGGATGAAATACTAGGTTGTGTTTGTTATTTTCAAAATTCTGGCTATCAAAAAGCCTCACATGAGGTCAAATACCTCACAGCAGATAGTCCCTGCTTTGTCAAATCTAGAAATATTGGTTTCTATAAGGTTCAGAAACCTGAAACTCCTTCAACACCTGATCCTACATTGTCTTCTCCTTAAAATAGTTCTAGTAACCCTTTGTTTGGAGATATTTATGAAATACTTCCTTCCTTGGAACAAGATTCACCTTTCACACCACCTTATTTTCAAGAACATAAGGTGGAAGAATACTCCTTTGAGTCTGTTTCGTTTACTTATACTCAAGATCAACAAACTCTAGCTGTTGGTCCCTCTGCTATTTTCCAACAACCTATCCTTGTATTAGTTTTACCTCCACCTTTGTTCATTTTCACAGCGGGTCCGTCGACTACATCTAACCAATGAACAATCAATCAAGGTTCCAACATGACAGCGCCAGCCTTTTTTTTGAACATATATGCTCCACTTAACTTTCTTCAACCCATGAAAGAAATTCCTCAAGAGTATCTTAAATTACTCCCATGTTTTATTGGAGAAGATGAAATAACTACAAAACAACACTTGCCTATGTTTTTTACTTTTGCTGAATATCTGAATGTATAACATATTGATGTTGTAATGAGGCTCTTTGTTCAATCTCTGGATGGAGAGGCTAGGAAGTGGTTTAATGGATTTCCAGATGATTCTATTAATACATTGGAAGAACTGGAAAATAGATTCACTCAGAGATGGGGTGAAAAAAGGGATCATGGTTACTCATTGACAGATTTTAATACAACTAAAAGAAAGCCTAATGAAAACATTTCTGAGTTTCTAAAAAGATTCAACAAATTGTACAATAGTTTTCCTATATAGATGAAGCCCCCCCCCCCCCCCCCTTCTCCTATAGGAGCAAAGGTGGTTTTTGCTGGGGCTTTTGAAGTTGATTTTAGCTTTACATTGAGAGATGTTGGGGCCCTTGTTTTTGGAAAACCTCGTTTTGAACGGTCTGAATTGGGAATAACGGCCAGATTTTGGGGTTGCGGAAAATGGACACATGGCAGCCGCAACCAAGTCGCAACCACACCAAATGGCAGAGCTACCAAAGTTGCGAAGGAACAAGCACATAGCAGAAGAGACTAGATGCACAGGCACAGATAAGAAGAAGATACACTAGAAGAACGCAAGCGGAACATACAGATAAGCAGAGAAAAGCTAGAAGCAGCAGCAGAAGGACATACAGAGAACTAACAGTTGCGACATCGGGTGAATAAGTAGCAGTCACCCGGATGGAAGAGAAGAGGATGATTGCGCAACAGGAGAAAGGAGAGAGCGACTGATGAAGAGAAAGCGCAGGCTGCAACAGGAGCCCAGATTCTGGATGAGGTCTCTGTAGTTCTTAGGGCCTATTGATGTACATCTCTGTTTCGCGAAGCATATGCATCAGACTTGTAAGCCAGTGCAAAGCTATGTAACTGTGAATTTGGCCAAGAGCTTAATACAATTGAAGGTTGTTGTCTATCAGGGTGATTTAAATGCATGTGTATTGATCGTGATGTTTCAAAATTTTAATTGCTTACTACCTGCATGCTTTATGGATGATGTTGCGTGTATGATTCTATTTATGTGATATAAATGCTGATAAGAATGATTTGCGGATCCTTCCCTCGCCATTGGTCTATTCCCCTTCTGCATGTAGTCACGACATGCCTCGGGTGAGACTCTCTGCTCTCCGGAGTAGGGTGATAATGCCGGCGTAATCCTAGACTATGGCGGATTCCTTTGTTGGCCACAACTCCCGAACCTGGGTCTTGCCCGCGAGACCTGATCGCTCACCAACAATGGTTCCGTTGCCGAGACCTGCATGATATGAGGGGATCTAGATCATGGTATCGCGGATCTTCGAGAGGGAGATACGGCAATGGTGGGATGACCACTTAGACCAATTCATTACTCAGCAGGCGGAGTTGATCAAGAAAAGGGAAGCAGCGATCAAGGATCTCGTCCTTTTCTCGGATTCAGCCAGTGATACGTACGAAATATTCTGGGAAAAATTCCCTAACAACCTATACAATTGGTTGCGGAGGTTTCAGACGAAGGTGCCTCGCGACGGCTCGCGGAAGATAAACCGCAGGTGGGTGCACGGAGATTTGGTGGCTCTGCATCGGTTGAACACCGAGCTAACCCGCGCAGTGGATTTTTGGGTAAAGACCACGTTGGAAGGATACACTGTGGAGTTTGCTGCTAAGTGCTATCAATCCTTCTCTAAGGCTGAGGCTGTCTTCCACTCAGGGCTAAGAGGGAAGTTGCTTAAGGAGATTCAGCTGTGGATTAAAGCTCTGATGGTGGATGAAGGGTTGATCGAATTCCACAAAATAGGTATGGAAGCGTAAACCACCCATGCTGGGGGAAGGGTTGAGGGGACCGATGCCATGTAGAAGGTGACTCGGGGAGTGGGGATGGATGTTGAGGCCACAAGGACGTTGAGGGAGCGACGTGCGCATCGGCGGGCATAGATCGCCGATAGGTGGCGAAGAAGGGTGATGCGAGATTTGAAGAGACGGGAGATCGAGAGGAAAAATCAGAAGGAGGCACCTCAGAGGATAAGGATTATGGACGCGGGTACCCAGGGACGAGAAGGGACCGCTGCGGAAGTATGATGGGTGCATGGGAGCCCCGTCGAGTGAGCAAGGGAACCGGTGACTGACGAAGATGGTGAAGGTATGCAGCCCGAGGAAAGTTCCGATGTTGAATGGTATGTGGTAATGCAGTAGCTGTTTCAAGAACGGACGGCACTTAGTCTTCCAGGCTGCCATACTCCCCCCAATCTGCATGGCCAGGATCCCTGCCTTCCCCTGGTACTTTATCAACCTTTGAGTAATATTTTTGTTAAATTTCAAGCATTGAGTCGATTGCACAGTAGTTTAGCGTCGTCAGCGACACCCGTTAGTAGCAGCAGCACTAGTAGTATTGCATTCCCGAGGGGAACAGTCGTGCAACCAAGACCCGGAGGATTTATCCTGGTCAATCCACCGCAAGTAACCATGGCTGGGTCTTTCACCCGGTATCCCGAGTTCTCGGGCCGAGGTAACGATGATGTAGAGCAACACTGGTATCTGTGTGAAGCCATTTGGAGGGCTCGACAGACGCCGGACGTAGGTAAACTAATAGAGTTCCAAACCACGCTCAGAGAGAGGGCTCTGCGATGGTTTATCAAGTGGTCTGAGGCCCACCGGAATCCCGTCATTCCAGACGTAAAGCGGGATTTTGTCCGAGAATTTAAGCTGCCCCAGACGGACCAACAGGGCCTGTCCGAACTCTAGGAAATTAAACAGAAGGAAGGAGAAACCGCATGGGATCTAATGCGGCGATTCAAGGACGCGATCGGGAAACTTAGTTACCCGATTGATCTGAACCATCAGAGGGATTGGTTCATCAAGGCTTTTCTTCCCTTGACGTGAACCCCCCTCACTCAGCAAAAGATTGACAATCTGCAAGATGCTTTGGAGCAGGCCATGAAGATCGAGGCCATGGCGGGCTACCCTTAGGAATATCGGGGAGGGACAGCCCCACAGGATCCCTCCTTGGTGGGATTGCAACATCAGATAGCCAGCTTGACTGAAAAGCTCAAGGAGATACAACCAGGTAGACTGGCCAGGCCAAACGTTTGGTGCACTCACTGCCTGGTCGAAGGCCACGTCGCAACTGAGTGTCCTCGGTTGCGGGGTGCGGGGGTGGGACCCTCAGTTGCGGCAATTCAAGGAGGGCCACCCACGGGGGGTGGCGCGGCGCTGAGTCCGCAGGGGGTATACCAGCCGCAACATCCCTATGCGAGGTTCCCCTCCCAACTCAACCCAACTGCCACGGAGTACTATGAGATTTGCCGGACTGTGGGACATCCACCTCGGATGTACCCGATTCTACAGAAGTATTCCAGTGTGCCAAACAACGTATATTGTGAGTTTTGCGCTTCCACGACTCACAACACTGAGCAATTCCGAGCTCTCAACGCACTCGCGGACCGGCTGGACCGACCCTCCTATAGGGTGAATGAAGCCCCTAGAGGAAGAGGGGGCGGGGCGCGGGGAGGCCGCGCTGGGGGCCGCGGGCCGGTGAAATGCTACAACTGTGACCAGGAGGGCCATGTGGCTCGCGAATGTCCCCTCCCTCGCCGTGCGTGGTGTTCGCAGTGCCGCGTAAACACCCATGCGAGAGAGGACTATCCGAAGCTCATCAAAAAATGGGAAGAACGTGCACGACAGAGGGGCACGAATTTGGTAAACGCCGAGCCGCACGTAGCTGCGACTCCGGCCATGCAGAACGTCGCTATCGTGAAAAGGGGCAGTAAGAAAACGGGGGAGGATGCTCACGGAAAGGAGTCGGCACAGGTTGTCAGGCCAGCATCCCCGCAGCGGGTAATCAGACCCGAGGCACAGAAGAAGTATTTTCAGGAGGCGGTTGAGGAATTTGCTCAGTTGCGCGACTCGGGAGGCCTGGAAGCATCTCTGCCGACAGACCCTGGACCACAGCACGCCCAAGGAACCCAGATAGCCGAATGGCTCCAGCTATTCCTCAGGATTGTTGACAATACAGCTTTGTGGCAGCAGCTCAAAGATGCTCTGGAAGGGCCACTGCAGGGGAGGACAAGATTGGGGGAACCGGTGGAGATGGCTCCCCAGTCGGTGCAGCACATCAAGCGAAATAAGCGACGGACGGGTAAAGAGTTCCAGATTGATACGCAGGTTGGGGGATTCCAAATCAGTGACACCATGCTTGATTTGGGATATGACGTTAACATCCTGCCGCGCAAGACATGGGAGGCTCTCGGAAAGCCACGGCTGGCCTACGTGCCCATCCAACTCGGGATGGCGAACCAGTACTGCATTCTGCCAATTGGCCGACTCGAAGGAGTTGAGGTCAACATTGCAAGGGTCAAGATGTACACTGATTTTGAAGTTATTGATATTATGGGAGACAAGGATCCATACCCCGCCTTGTTGGGGATCGATTGGGCTTTCGAGAATTATGCTATCATCGACCTCAAAAAGGAGCTGATGATCTTCGAAGATGGGGAGGTCCGGGTCACTCAGCCTCTCGACCCCTATCAAGGGTCGAGGTATACCGAGACGGTGGATAACCGGGAGGATGCTCAGATGATGGACCACCTCTATCATATGACTGCAGGGAAACGGGAAGACTACATTAACCCGACCGCGACTGCTTCTGTCAGCTGGTGGAGTGTCCAGAGCTCAGAGTTGGGATCCGAACTCGCATGGGAAGACTGGCAGCAAGGGGGATACGAAACTAGCACGCGGAGATGTGCTCATATTGGCCATGTCAATTGGATTGGTGCGGAGTTCAGAGACTACCCGACCTTATCGAACATGCAAGCTGTCAATACCTTTATTATTAAGGTTGAGGAGATGGTGCCGGAAGGGAGCCGAATACCCCTTCTGGATCTCGCACTACAGTCTACAGTAGCTCGGTGGTGGAAAAATCACCGCAACACCTTGTCGCGGTGGAGTAGTGTGGCGGACGCGCTACGGGCACGGTTTAAAGAAGATGAAGGCCCTCAAAGCAGGCGGCGGTATTCGGGAATTTCCAGTCGGCAGGACCATTTGCGGACCTGTGAGGAGCAGTGCCGGAGTATAGGATACCTAGAAGAGCTGTGGGTTCATCGGTTTGTCCACACCTTAGATACCATCCCCCATGCATGGTATTTGGGAGAAGAACAGAAACGAGGGACTAGCTCTTGGATGGAGGTCGCGCGCAAGTTTGCGCAGTGCTTCTCCTTCGCGGGAGACACCGAGCTGGAATCTCAGGCATTGCACGCTATCCGAGTGGTACTGTTCTTCCGCGATCCGCAGATCGACGGCTGCATGCAGCCCGTCCTGCCTGAGGACGTGCGAGAATTGGTATGCCAAAGGATTGACGGCGATCCCGAGAATGATGGGCTGGAGGACCTGAGGCACCTTTATTTCGAAGAGAAGGAAGGCGAGCGGAACATTAACAAAGAACCGGCCACGGAAGGGGTCCACTTACTACCGCTGAGGACAAAGAAGCTCAACATTGGTACGGCAGAGACGCCTAAGTTGGCTACGGTGGGCGATTACTGGGACGAGGAGACGACCAAGGAGATTTTCAGCCTCCTCCAGGAATATGAGGACTTGTTCCCCTCATCGGTAGCCGACCTAAAGGGCATCAAAGGCGACCTTGGTGAAATGTGCATCGTGCTGAAACCGGGGGCCAGGCCGGTAAAGCACCAACCTTACCAGCTGAACCCGCGGGTTAAGGAGAAGGTTAAGGCGGAAATCGATAAGATGCTAGCCGTGGGTCTAATCTTTCCCGTGGAGGAAGCAGAGTGGGTGAGCCCCATCATCATCCAGAATAAGAAGGACAAGGTGGAGATAATTGTTTGTGTCGACTATCGCAGTCTGAACAATGCCTGCATTCATGATCCGTTTCCCACCCCTTTTAGTGACGAAGTGTTGGACCACGTTGCGGGGAATGAAGCATACTCTTTCACTGATGGCTTTTCGGGCTACCATCAGGTGCGTATTGCGGAAGAGGATAAGTCGAAGACAACCTTCACCACCGAATGGGGGTCGTTCGCGTACCATGTCATGCCGTTCGGATTAAAGAACGCCCCGGCCGTGTTTTCCCGGATTGTCATCGCTACCTTCCGGGAGTACATTCACAAGTTCCTGGAAGTCTACATGGACGACTGGACTGTCTACAGTTTATTAAAGAAACACGCTACCTTGTTGCGGGTCATGTTTGATCGGTGTCGACAGCTGCAGATTTCCTTGAACTTAAAGAAATGTATTTTTGCCATTCCATTCGGCACGTTGTTGGGGCATGTGGTATGCAAGCAGGGGGTCTGCGTCGACCCCGCCAAGGTTGCGGTGATCGTACACATGGAAGCCCCTGAGATGGTGAAACAGTTGCGAGCATTACTTGGGCACACGGTATACTACAGGAGATTTATCTGCAACTATGCCAAGATCACTGCTCCGTTGGAACAACTTTTGCGGAAGTCCACAGTCTTTCAATGGACGGAGGAGTGTCGGATAGCCCTGGACACCTTGAAGGAGAAGCTGGTGTCAGCGCCCATTCTAGTACATCCAGACTGGGATAAGCAATTCCATGTGCATATCGACGCTTCTAGTATTGCACTGGGGGTTGTCTTGGCACAACCTGGCGAGACAACAGTCGACCACCCGGTCTACTTCGCCAGCCGCAAGCTGTCAAATGCAGAGAAGAATTATACCATGACCGAGTGGGAGGCACTGGCGATGGTCTACTCTCTTCAGAAGTTTCGCCACTATCTTCTGGGGGGCAAGTTCAATTTCTTCACAGACCACTCTGCCCTGAAGTACCTGGTCAATAAGCCCGTTTTGGAGGGTCGGATTTGTCGTTGGCTTCTGCTGTTCCAAGAATTCACGTTCGAGGTAATCGTCAAGCCCGGGAGGTTGAATGTCGGGCCCGATCACCTATCCAGGCTGGAGACAGGGGAGAACGACGGCTCCCTCAATGATCAGCTACCCGATGCTGACCTTTTCCGAGTCGAAGCTATACCAGATTACTTGGCCGATATTGCCGCCTATCTGACAATGGGGCAATGCCCTCAGGATTACACCCCGCTTCAGAAACGGCATTTGGTCGTCCGTGCCGCCGACTACCAGTTGATCGCGGGGCAGCTATACAAATTGGGCCTTGATGAGATTCTGCGTAGATGCGTCCTGGACCACGAACGAGAAGCGGTCATGTGGGAATGTCACAGCGGTGTTGCGGGAGGGCATGTAGGTGCGAAACCTACCGCACGAAAGGTGCTCCAAGCTGGCCTGTGGTGGCCGACAGTACACGCTGATTGTAAGGCCTATGTGAGGCGCTGTGATGTCTGCCAACGGACTGGAAGGCCCCACACCGGGACGAGCTCCCGTTACACCCAGTGCAGGTGTTGCGGCCGTTCAAGAAGTGGTTTGTGGATTTTGTGGGCCCCATAGCCCCGGTCGCCAGGCACTCCAAGGCCCGGTACATCATTACCGCCACGAACTACCTCACCCGGTGGGCTGAGGCAGCGGCGGTACGCGACTACACAACGGACACCGCCGCCCGGTTCATTTTTGAGCACATCATCTGCCGGTTTAGCTGCCCGCGAAGTTTAACCAGTGACCAGGGTACGCACTTCATTAATGATACTATCAAAACGCTGCTGGACACCTTCATGGTTCAGCATCACAAGAGTAGCCCGTACCACCCACAGGCTAATGGTACGGTGGAAGCCTTCAATAAGATTCTGGAGAAAGGCTTGACGAAGATTTGCAATGCCCAGCGTGATGATTTGGATGAGCGCCTATCAGCGGCCTTATGGGCCTATCGGACTACGGTGAAGCGCTTGACCAATCAAATGCCCTTCTAGCTTGTGTACGGCCGGGAGGCTATGATCCCCGCCGAGTTTACTGTACCAAGCCTGTTAATCGCCACGTCTCTGAAGTTCTCAGAAGAGGCCTTCCTCCAGGAGCGCCTCCACGAATTGCAGGAACTGGATGAGGCCCGCTTCCTGGCCGAATTCCACCAAAAGATCCAGAAGGACCGGCAGAAAGCGTGGCACGACCGCCACATTAAGAACAAAACCTTCCAGGTTGGCGGCAAAGTTATTTTATACGAGAGCAGGTTCCAGAAGTTCCCAGGCAAGCTCCAGATGCACTGGTGGGACCCTACTTTGTTGTCGAAATTCGCGACTCCGGAGCCGTTCGGTTGGCACAGCTGGACGGTATGGTTCTCCCGAGCTGGGTGAATGGCGCATGCCTGAAACCCTACCAGGAGTAAGTACCTTTCATTTCTCATCAATAACTCTCGCACCCGAGAGCACCCGTAGAATAGCATAGTTGAATAACTCTCCCGCAACCGGGATGATCGTAGGAGGTCTTTCTGTTCGTAGGTAGTGTGTCAATAACCGCTCAGTTGCGGGGTAAGCACCGCAACCGACTGTGGTTGGGGTGGCGCCTGTCCAGCGTGTCATCCCTGTAGGATCCATACCCGCCTCCCTGTCAGTCTAGCTCAGTCCACCCACGTATTTGTGTCAATCCGTAGGATCGCCTAGATCTGCGTCATTAATTACCATAATTGGCAGTAACCGCACCATCATCATTTGGCCATCACCCGCAGTAACCTCAGTCGTCGCGTCCGCCCACTTCCCCATGCCACCGTCAGCAACTGTCACAGCACTCATTGGCATGCGATTGATCGCACAATTATCGCAGAATAAATGCCAGCGGGAATTAACTCGTTAGGGGGTCTCATCAACCCCACTCGTGCCAAGTGCTGACATAACTTGCATGCACACCAAAAGCACGAGAATGCCGGACCCGTTCGAATTAGAAATTGCCGCTGCACCAGAGCCGCTGAGTTCTCAGAACGCATTGCACCAGGAAAGACGCTCACGATATATTCTACAGGTCTACCAACGCAGGGCCAAAATGCCGAAGGCCATCCCAACAGTTATTGAACTAGAGCTCGATCCTCGCATTCACAGAACCGAGTCCCTTGTGGGCAAGTATGATAGTGTAGCCCTGATTGATGCTAACCTCTCAAATGCTGTCGAGTTTCCGTCCCTCCAGTGACATGCATACATGGAGCACTATTCTACTGCAGCCGGCAATCCCGCCAGCCGCCTGTGACCAGAATTTAGCGGCCTTCAGGCCTCGTCCTTGATGAATTTGAGGAAGCTACCAATCTTTGGCACCACAGGACCGGTTCTGCAGTGTACCGGTTTCCTCCTCAGCCGAATCCAGAATGGGTCTCTGTGCCTGACCCAGGAAATTCCTATTCACGCTGAAGATATTCATCGCCTCACAGGGTTGTCACAGACAGGTGCATACGTCTCAATGGCCTGCCAGACCTCCTCCAAGCGCGCACGAAAGTCGGGCGATGCGGACCTGTATTCCAAATATGGCACTCGCAGGGGGGGGAAAGGAGCCAAGATTGAGCTCATTAACAAGCCCAAGATTCGCTTCGCCTGTTACCTCATTGCCAGCAAGAAAATGAGGCATTACACGAAAGGCGAGTGCACTCTTGATACCATCTCTATTGCTGAGCATTGTGTCCAAGGCACCAAACTGAATTGGTGTTCCTTCGTGTTGAAAGAATTTTTCGCTGCGTGCAAGGAGAATTATAAGCGTGCAACTACCTTCATTTATGGCTACTTGATTATTGCTTTCGCCATGTGGAAATGGCACACTCCACTCATCCGGTTCCCAGCAGAGATCCCCGAGGGCCAGCCCCTCGCGATGAAATTCACTCCCTGGCAGGTCTCTAATGACCCCAGTACCAAGCTGGTGAATGCGGATGCGTTTCGGTCGTGGTACCGACTAATGACGGATGTGGTGGCATGCCAGCAACGGGTGCCCCGGAACCCGTTGGATGAATATAGCACGCAGGTGTGGTTCGGGGTAATCCATAAGCACACTTACCTCTGACCCGCTTGCGTTCCAGCGGAAACCTTCCACATGACGCCACTGAAATTTCAGTTGGACGATGCCACTTTCCATCGTGAAGTCTACTCGTGGCCGGGAGTCACAAAGCACACGCAGGACGGGCTCCCCCGGTATAATTTTGACAGGATGGCACCGGTGCAACAGCCGGCCCAAACGGCAGAGGCAGCGCCCTCACAAGAGCTTCCCGAACCGCTCATCCCCATCGTTCGCCACTTCAATGCCCAGGTACGGAACCTCAATGTGGTGACTCAGGTTATTTCTGGCGGCGCTGCCCCATTTCCTTTATTTTCTGAGTTTCAGCTCACTCACTCCCCTTCACACCCCCGTACCACTCCACTCACCTCCCCCATTCCCACCACCTTGTTCACTTCGACTGATCCACTCACGACCCCGATGGGTGAGACGAGCGGGCCCAGAGATCCGCCCGAGGCCCCTCCACCTAAGAGGGCCCGCACAACTGAGGCAAATCCAGTGGTGGACCTCACTGTTGACGATCCGCCACCGCCCCCAAGCACCGGGGTATTGATCACCGAAGAGCCCCTTATCAACCCATCTGAGTTCATCAACATCTGACTCCCACATTCCTCCACCTCACCATTCACTGTCCCGATTACCATATTTCCGCCTACTACTCCATCTGGCCCCTCCACTTCATCGGCTACTATATCCGACCCCCTTGTCCGGGAACTTCGGGGTGGAAACCGCGGGGCTGAGGTCGACTCTCGTACTGCCACGGTCGACCCAGTGGAAGAACCCCACCCACCTCTTACTGATACATGCATGCAGCAGACACCCATTGTGTCTATTTTTGTTGAGGCTCAACCAGCGGCCAACCTCCCTCCACAATCGGCCCACATTGATCAGCACGCACCGCCGGATTTCAATATGATTGACTCTGGCCATCCAGAGGCCGCGCCCTTATCTCCTCCTGAGCATGGAAATGGATCAGTTGCCGATGGGCAACCGTTGCCGGAGCAAATGCCAGCGCCGAGCACATCTGGGACCGCCACCTTCCAGCCCAGCAATCCAGCTCAGCTGTACCTCCTGATTCAATGGGCGGCCCAGCAGGCTGACAGATTACATTTGGGCCTCCAGCAGCACTGTGCCGAGCAGCAACGCCAAATTGCCGCGCTTACTGAACAGCGCGAACAACTCCAAACAGCAAGGGAGCAGATGGAGGTAATGATCACCAACGTCACTCGGATGTTCTCTGACTTCTGGCCCTCCCTACAGCCTCACTACCCCCTGCTGCCTCCCGAAATTGCTGCGGCCAATCTCTCTGAGCAAGCAATCCACCTCCACAATGTCGTTCAGGAGTTATATCGGGAGAATCACGAGCTTCGTGCGGCATTAGCAACCCGTCCAGTGTAGCCCAAGGGAGATTCAGGAGGCTACGGACCCTGCAAGGCTGGATCAATTGTACGGCCAGGCCGATGAGCTTGAAGCACAGATCCAACATACATAAGCTAGCTCGGTGGAGGCCAAACGCGTCATTCAGGAGCTCTGGCCGCCTCTTCAATCTAGCGCCCGGTCTATACAACAGCTTGCAGCAGCCACCGAGACCCAGATCAGCACCATGTTCGGCGCCGTCCCAGTGCCCGTCGCGGAGGATGCTGCCACCAAGCTCGCCGAGGAAACAGACTTGCTCATCCAGGGCTAGCAGCAAGCTGTGTCAGATTTTAATGAGCTTCGCGCTACAGCATTCCGTAGGGTTACGGAGTTGGGGCCCTTGTTTCAACAACCGCCAGAAGATGCATGGCAAGGACAAGAGCAGGCTGAAGGTGCACAGGAAGAACGAGCGCAAGATGAGGGCACGCAGGGTGAACAGGACATGTAGGCAAGCGAGGCAATGGAGGTGGAAACTGTGATTTGTGATTGACTCGGGGACGAGTCAAGGAACTGTGGTCGGGGCCTGTTGGGGCGCTTGTTTTTGGAAAACCTTGTTTTGAATGGTCTGAATTGGGAATAAAGGCCAGATTTTGGGGTTGCGGAAAATGGACACATGGCAGCCGCAACCAAGTCGCACCATTAATTAAATCTGGCGCAGCTACTGTGTGTTAAGGAACAGTAACATAAATAAGAGATTTGCATGCATGTGTACGTATAAGAACAAGACATACCGCATTGTATCTAAGCGACGCATATATAAAAGTTAGAAGAAAGGAAGATACAAAGAACCAAGAATAATAATAATGGTGAATAAATAGCAGTCACCCAGATGGAAGAGAAGAGGATGATTGCGCAGCAGGAGAAAGGAGAGAGCGACTGATGAAGAGAAAGTGCAGGCTGCAACAGGAGCCCAGATTCTGGATGAGGTCTCTGTAGTTCTTAGGGTCTATTGATGTACATCTCTGTTCTGCGAAGCATATGCATCAGACTTGTAAGCCAGTGCAAAGCTATGTAACTGTGAATTTGGCCAAGAGCTTAATACAATTAAAGGTTTCTTTCTATCGGGGTGATTCACATGCATGTGTATTGATCGTGATGTTTCAAAATTTTAATTGCTTACTACCTGCATGCTTTATGGATGATGTTGCGTGTATGATTCTATTTATGTGATATAAATGCTGATAAGAATGAGTTGTGGATCCTTCCCTCGCCATTGTTCTATTCCCCTTCTGCATGTAGTCGCGGCATGCCTCGGGTGAGACTCTCTACTCTCCGGAGTAGGGTGATAATGCCGGCGTAATCCTAGACTACAGCGGATTCCTTTGTTGGCCACAACTCCCGAACCTGGGTCTTGCCCGCGAGACCTGATCGCTCGCCAACAAGAGACAGAAGAGCCCCTGCTCTTGAGCATATACAAACATACACTTTAGAGATTGAAGCTAATATGACTGTAGCTGGAAAGACGAAAGGGAAACAACCAGTCCCAGAGATGGGGAAATAAAAGGAAGAATCATCACAAGATCTAAGGATTGAAGATATGGAAAAGGTGATGACAAATTTGACAAATAAGCTAACTAAGATGGAATTGGAAAATAAAAAATACCAAAGACAAGTACAACAAAACTGAGCAGGGTTTAACCCTCAATTCATAAGACATATCCTGCAAATTCTGCAGATGGAAAGAAGAGATCAAGACCAGGTTCAAGCACCATTGTATATAGAAGTAGCACCCGTAGAGCTAGCAGACAATGGCCAAAGGGAGGCCGAGGATCAGGTATCTGCTATGTGTGCGATAAAATAGGATGAAGAGGAATATTGTGAGGGATAATATGCTGAATTTGAAGTATCTTTTGATCAAGATGAAATGGATGAATACTGTAGGAAATTCACAGATTTCATGCAAGCTAAGTTACATAAAAATTATGATTTAAGGTCTAGAAAGAGATCTAGAGTGCAGGATAATGAAGGTGAACAACAAGGTTCAATTCCTCCTCCAATGGCGACTCCACAAAAAAAGGACCCTGTGAAACAAGTCAGTAAGGGGAAATAACCTGTAAATTCACTTAATAGAACAAATGTGCAGCAGGGTGAATCTTCCCAGAACAAATCAGTTGACACTAATATTTTGGAGAGAGTTGTTCCTGTACCCGAACAAGTGGAAAATTCTGGAAGGAGTGAAGAAGAACCTTTAAAGAACTTTAAGAAAACTCACACTTTTTTTTTGGAAAAAGAGTTGGAGAAGGTTAAAATTCAAGTACCTCTTCCTGAATTAGTTAAAATACCATCTTTCAAGAAAGAAATTTTAGAATTGATTAATCTCACACAGGTGGAAGATATAAGTGACATTGTGAACTTACAAGAAGAAAAGACAATGGTCACCTTTGGTCCTCATGTAGAAGAAGTATATCCTTCTGTTCCACCCTTCTATATTTCTCTGTGGCTTCATAACTTTACATAATTGCATGTTGGACTCAGGAGCATCCCATAATCTCATGCCATTGTCTGTTATGAAGGAACTTAACTTGAATATTACCAAACCTTATATGGATCTATATTCATTTGATTCAAAAAGGGTGAAATGTGTTGGGTTAATTAAATATGTGGAAGTTTCGTTGGCACAAATCCCAGCAAAGAGTATAGTCATGGATGTAGTGGTTGCTGACATCCCAGCCAGGTTTGGAATGCTCCTATCAAGGTCTTGGGGAGAAAATTTGGGAGGTGTACTAAAATTAGATTTCACCTATGCTATAATTCCATTTTTTAATTTTGAAGAAAGGAGATTGTACAGGGAAACAAGGTTTGTGAAGACCACCTCAAAGAAATATGCAGGAAATTCCCCCATTTATATTCAAGAAACAGAAGATCTTTCTTGTTTCATGCTGCATGAAGATGCAAAATTTGCTGAAGACACAGGGAAGTAGATGTCTTCAGCAGTTTTAGATAATGAGTTGCACTCAAGGAATATTTGGAAGTGATACCTTGATGGTTCCTACTCCAAGGAAGGCGCAGGTGCTGAATTCTTGTTGATATCACCAGAAGGTAACCTCATGCCTTTCTCTTTTAAACTATAATTTGATTCAACAAAAAATGTGGCTGAGTATGAGGCCTTAATATCAAGCCTTCAAGTTGCTAAACAGATGGGAGTTCAATGTATTTCAATTTTTGGTGACTCTGAATTGATATTAATTCAGATTAAAAAAAAAATTCAAACCAAGCATCCGAGGTTAAGATCATATAGGAATGAAGTTTGGGATCTGATAGAAAACTATTTTGAAGCATTCAATCTTTAGTTTATTCCAAGGGAGGAGAATAGATTGGCAGATTCTTTAGCAGTTGTAGCCAGCACCTTCAAATCTCTAATAAATCCAAGGCTAAGGTATGAAATTGAAATTAGACATAGACCTTCTATCTCTGACAATGTTAAACATTGGCAGGTGTTTGAGGATGATGAACAGATAAATCAATTCTTGACAATGATTGGAAACTTTGAATATGCTGAAATAGACCAAGAGGAAGAACAAACAGGGTAGAAAGAAGAAGTAAGAAACCTCAAGCAATCAATTGGTGAACAAAATATTATCCAATTGAAAGATAATGTGCTCCCTAAAGGGTTGGTTCCCCTTGAAATATTATTCGATGCTAATGATTCCATTTTTTATTCAAAGAAAACACATCAAGAAGAATAGATGGAAGATTGTAATTTGGGAACTCAGCAGGAACCCAAAATAGTGAAATTGTTCAAAGGTGTTCCAAAAAACTACAAATAAAGATACATTGATCCATGTAAGAAATATATGGATGTGTTTTCCTATTCATATGAAGGCCTAAAAAAATATGAAGACACAGGGAAGCATCTCTCTTCAGCAGTTGTAAATAATGAGCTGCACTCAAGGAATATTTGGAAGTGATACTTTGATGGTTCCTACTCCAAGGAAGGCGCAGGTGTTGGATTCTTACTGAAATCACCAGAAGGTAACCTCATGCCTTTCTCTTTTAAACTATAATTTGATTCAACAAACAATGTGGCTGAGTATGAGGCCTTAATCTCAAGCCTTCAAGTTGCTAAATAGATGGGAGTTCAATGTATTTCAATTTTTGGTGACTCTGAATTGATATTAATTCAGATTAAAAATCTTTGTCAAACCAAGCATCCAAGGTTAAGATCATATAGGAATGAAGTTTTGGATCTAATAGAATAATATTTTGAAGCATTCAATCTTTAGTTTATTCCAAGGGAGGAGAATAGATTGGAAGATTATTTAGCAGCTGCAGCTAGCACCTTCAAACCTCCAATAAATCCAAGGCTAAGGTATGAAATTGAAATTAGACATAGACCTTCTATCTCTAATAATGTTAAACATTGGCAGGTGTTTGAGGATGATGAACAGATAAATCAGTTCTTGACAATGATTAGAAACTTTGAAGATGCTGAAATAGATCAAGAGGAAGAACAAACAAGGCAGAAAGAAGAAGTAAGAAACCTTAAGCAGTCAATCAGTGAACAAAATATTATCCAATTGAAAGATAATGTTCTCCCTAAAGGGTTGGTTCCCCTTGAAAGATTATTTGATGCTAATGATGTCGTTTTTTATTCAAAGAAAACACATCAAGAAGAATAGATCGACGATTGTAATTTGGGAACTCAACAGGAACCCAAAATAGTGAAATTGTTCAAAGGTGTTCCAAAAAACTACAAATAAAGATACATTGATCCGTTTAAGAAATATATGGATGTGTTTTCCTAGTCATATGAAGACCTGAAAAGATATGACAAAAGAATAATTCAACATAGATTCCATTAAGGAAGGACTAAAACCACACAGATAGAAGTTCAGACAGATCAATCCATTGTTGTTAGCTCCAATCGAAAAGGAAGTGAAGAAATTGTTGCAGGTGAAAATTATAGTCCCTCTCAGATATTCAGATTGGGTTTCTAATCTGGTCCTTGTAAGAAAGAATAATGGAGAGATAAGACTGTGTGTAGACTTCAGGAACTTGAACCGAGCATCTCTAAAAGATATTTATCCTTTACTGAAAATGGATTATGTCTTACAGAATGTGACAAGATATCATAGGTTGTCTATGGTTGACAGATTTTTTTTGGGTATAATCAAGTAGTGGTAGAAAAAGAAGATTAGAAGAAGACTGATTTCACGATGCCATGGGGCACCTTCATGTATGCAAGGATGCCATTTTTCCTTATCAACGCAGGTGCAACATTTCAAAGGGCCATGGACATAGCCTTTGCTGGTGATAGGTTTGTAGTTATATATCTAGATGATGTAACTATTTTTTCAGGGTCAAATGATGAACACTTGGAGCATTTGCGAAACAAAAATCAAAAGTGAAGAAAGTTTGGTCTGTCATTAAATCCCAAGAAATATTTATTTGCCTTAGAATAAGGTAAGTTATTGGGTCACATAGTTTCTAAACAAGGAGTAAAGATTGACCCAGCAAGGGTGGAAGCCATTCAGATGATTCCTTTACCAGAAGCAAGAAAGATATCCAGAGATTCCTAGGAAAAATAAACTTTCTAAGGAGATTTGTGCCCAATTATGTTGAGATTGTGAGAAGTATAACAGATATATTGAAGAAAAATGCAGAAGTGAAATGGGATAATGAAGAAAGAGATGCATTTTCTAGAACAAAGGAAGCACTGCAGAAAGCTCCAGTTCTGATTAGTCCAGACTATCAAAAAGCCTTTCAATTATTCTCATTTGCATCCCCCACTACTATTGTTGTTGTGTTGTTGCAGAAAAATGAAGATAGTAAGGACCAACCAGTTGCATTTTTCAGTATAGTTCTCAGATATGCTAAGCTAAAATACAATATTCTGGAGAAATAAGTATATGCTTTGGTCAAAGCACTGAAAGCATTCAGGACTTATGTGTTACAGTCCCAAATAACTGCTTATGTTCCCAATTATTCTGTGAAAGATGTGCTGGTCCAAAGTGAGGTTGAAGGAAAAAGGGGGAAGTGGATAGAAAAAATCCAAGAGTATGATTTGGATATCAAACCCACCAAGCTGGTCAAGGTATAGGGGTTGGAAAATTTGTTGGCAGAGACAAATTTTCAAGCCTTGGGAATTATTCTGTTGGCACCAGTGGATGGATTTGTTAATGAAGAAGGTCAAATCAAGTCCAAAAAATGTATTCAATACAATTTTTTGTGCTCTTATTGGTATAAGGATATTGTGCACTACATGTGTTTCTTTTCCTATCCAACTTCACTAAATAGAAAAAAATACAGAGCTCTCAAGCTCAAGTCTCAGCCATATGTTATCATAGAAGCAAAGATATACTGGAAAGATCCTCCTGGTATTTTGCTATTATGTTTGACTGAAGGAGAATATATTTAAGTCACCAAACAATATCATGAAAGTCTACATGGAGGACATTATAGCTGGAAGTTCACTGCTCATAATATTCTCAAGTCAGGCTTCTATATGCCAACCCTATTTGCAGATGTTTATAGACTAGTCAGAAGTTTTCAGAAGTGTCAGTTGTTTGCTGAAAAGAAAAAACTTGCTCCATTACCTCTCATCCCAGTATTAATTGAAGAACCTTTCAGGAAATGGGGAGTGGATTTTATTGGAGAGATCAATCCACCATCAAGTGGACAGTTCAAGTGGATTCTAACTACCACTAATTATTTTTAAAAATGGGTTGAAGTAATACCCACAAAGAAGGAAAATGACCAAGTAGTGATGAAGTTTCTGGAGGAAAACATATTCAGGAGATTCGGATGTCTAGTCAAAATTGTGACTGATAATGCTCAGGTATTCAACTCTGCTCGTTTCATTAATTTATTTCAAACATATAATGTAATTTTATCACATTCCAAAACATATCATCCCCAAGGGAATGGATTGGAAGAGTCCTCAAATAACACATTGGTCATAATCTTTAAGAATAAAATCACCAAGAATCAGAAGGATTGGGATATGAAGTTGAAGTTTTCCCTCTGAGCAAGTCCAGTCACTACCAAGAGATCTACTGGAAAGTCTCCCTATGAACTGGTTTATGGAACCCAAACATTATTTCCTACTCAGCTGACAAAACCAGTGATTTCTTTCCTTCAAGAAGCTCAGGAAGAACCTAATTCTTTGGTAAAATATTGAAAGAAATAATTGAATCAAGTGAAAACAGAAACAAATTCAAGGATAACTTGATTAATTATCAAGAAAATATAAAGTCTATATTTGACAGAAAAGAAAAATACATTCTCTTTCAAGCAGGAGATTTGGTACTTAGATGGGACACCAGACAAGAAGAAAATGGGAAGCATGGTAAATTTGACCCTCTATGGTATGTTCCATACAAGATCTCTAAGGCAAGGTCAAACAACACATTCATTTTGGAAGATCTAGATGGAGATTCAGTAAAACTGCCTGTGAACGGGCAATATCTGAAGCATTATTTCCAACATTAAAAGTCAGCATTCCACCATTGTAAATGTCAGATTTCTCATTTTCCGTATGTCACCAAGAAATATTTGACTCCATGCCCAATGGATAAAGCACCAATCTGCGGTTAAGAGCACTTTCGTGGAAGAAATCACTATCCCCAGGTGGATCCAGATATTGTGGCTCATTTTCATTTACCTTCGAAATATTTTTCAAGACACCAAAAAAGAATATATGATAGAAAATGTAAAATTTTGTGTGTAGTAGATAGAATAATTTTGATTTATATGTTGATACATTAATATTACATGATTACATGTGAAGTTGGGTCGAGTCGGGCTCATTCACGTGCAGAACAGTTCGAGAGCCGGACCGATGGGAACATTCAGAACATTGCACACCGGACATGGTCGAGTCGGGCTCATTCGCAAGCTCAAGAGAGATCAACGATTTTTAAGACTGAATAAAGCTCCGGAGAGTTTTAACACAATGGATAAAGATGGAGTCGCATGAGTTCATTGAATGAACTATCGCAGGGAGTAGCATAGAGAAGATGGAGTTGTAGAACGACGACAGCCGAAGAAACTGAGAAATCGGTTAAGGCAGAAAACCTTTAGAATATTCCCAAAGGAGGCAATCAGATGAAAAGGATTAAATCATAGAATTAAAGTGAGAGATGGATGGACCAGGTTGCATCACAAAGTTAAGTTTTAAAAGTTTCAAAGTGGACATGTGTCGGCATAACACAATTTCGCATCAACGATATTTGAGTTTATGGATTAAGGACTTCACAAGTTAAATGAAATAACTTGTGATGCGGTAAGAAATGAAACTTGTGATGAGATAAAGGGAGGATCCACATGTTGGCACAGTGATTCAGCGCATATCACACATCGGCAGGTTTAGAGTTTAGAATTAAGACTTCACAAGGTAAAGTATTTTGGCTGCAATGCGACAAGGACGAGAGGTGGCAGTGTGAGACGATACATCGGGGCCGTCAGATCTGGTGAAGAACTATGATGGAGATTACGTCGCACTTCGCATCGGCATTTGTATTGTATAACCATTTAAGTTATATGTTGAGTTCGTCAATATGCGATAAACCATGATTGGTCACCATATTGTGGGACCCTAAAACCACTGTTCCACGTATATGTAAGTGGTTGAGTTATGTGCAATCTATTTTAAAGTAAATCGATGTTGATTACGCGTGTGTGTATGTTGAATAAACTCTAGTATGTAAAGGGATTTTTTGTGAGCCATAACCCACATGTCCATGGTAATGCTTAAAATTCAGTTTCATTATGCGGTGCAACCCAATCGTTTAGCGCACATCGCAAGTTGTAGAAGATAAGTGCTAAGGAAAATTTAAAAGCAGTGAAATGCAAAGTGTGATGTTGTCACGGACGTGATGTGGTTCCAAGATGAAATCTAAAATATTTCAAGTTCGAGCTTATGAGGTTTGTGTGCCATTTTATGAATAAATAGGAAAAACATGGCAGAGAGACTCAGGTAAGTGACCCGACACAGATCAAAGGAGAAGAGGCAGAGTTAGGTAGTAGGTAACATGATGACTGCATATGAAGCACAGTGGCATAAGCAGAGTTGGGCAGAAGAACGTATAGTGGCACTATTGGAAGCACAAAAATTGGGTCAAGTCAGGCATTGAGGCGTTGTTACAGAACTGCGTAGCTGCTACATCATAACCAGAAAGGACACCTCAAAATTTCGGGAGGACGCATCAGCAACGTCAGATTCAACAAAATGAAAAATATTTCTAGTTTTAATTTTTTTTCTTAGTATGATTGCATAAGAAATCTTAACAGTTTAGGTAGTAGTTTCAATAAGTTCAACGGTTATGAACCACTTTGATGTATTTAAGAAGATATAAATAAAGAAAAGGGGTTCCAAGTTTTTTACCTATGGATGACTGTTAATTTCGTAATTAATTTTCTGAGAAATTAATGAAATAAGATGAGGTTTCCTACACCTGTTGATGTTGATATGTATTTCCAGTTTCTCTCTATAGTTATTCCTCTTTTAATGGAGTGAAGTAATGTAGCAAACGATCTCTTAATTACATCTTTGAGTAAGAGTTAAATCACCTTAATTTTCACTCCTTCACTTCATCTCTTCTCTTTTCACAAACTCCTGATGAAACTTTAAATTAATTGATTCTGTGTTTACAACATATTATTTTGAGTTTCCTCTCTCTCCATGATTCCCTATGAAACTTGAAAGTGATAGATTATGTTTCTAAGCATATCATTTTAAGTTTCTCTTATAGTTCTTCTTTTCATTTCATTCAATTATCAACAGTTTGTGGCATTGTGAAGGATTTCATTATATCAGATTATTGAGGGTATTAAGTAATTAAATTACAAGGGTGTTAAATAGAGGCCATTTGATATCGTTATTGTGACATACATTTATAAAATGTCTTAAGCAATGATTCCTTACCACAGCCAAGGGATTGTTTCTTGAGATACAATAGGTCCCCACGTGGCACACTATGGTCCCCCTTTCCTTCTTGTCATGTCAACTTCAAACTACGATAAATTGGTCATACAAAATCGAATTGAGGCGATGTTTATGTCGTTGGAATCATATAAATGAGCTCTTTGATCTGATTCTAGTTTCAGTGATATTCAAAGAATTCAGTTTTTGGACCATTAGGGATCCTACTGGATCATTCCTCCCCAGTAAAGGATTTTTGGTCCTCCAAAAGTATAAATAGTACCAGAATATTGATATGCATGACAAGTGTCTCTGACAAGCCACCTTCCCTTTCCTTCACATTTGTACTTTGGAACTTGGAATGATGAAATCGACACTTGTATCCATATGCAAACAAACAACTTCCAATACATGTTCAACTTACAAGATTCCAAACAAGACCATACTTTCCAAGAGTGTAAAACAGACTCATTGTCAAGTTTTACAACAAAACCCATACCCTTGATATCCAACAAAAGGCCAAAATATCACTATGTTTCATATAGAAGTGATGTTATACATTCATCACTTTTACAAACTTTTCGTTGTAGGTTTTAAACTTGTACAAAAATTACCTGCAAAATAATTCTTAAAACAAAAAAACATACAATGGTGAGAACATAAAACAAATATACACAGAGATTTTCCCCTGGATCCAAAAATTGGGAACACTAAATTGATTTTTTATTATATTCCTTTCAATGTTACAATGCATATATATACATGTTGAAGCATTCTTAAACCCCAATCCACTAACCCCGGATTAGAACATAACCATAGTTCCCTTAACTGGATCTACAAATACCATGGGAAAAACCCACCATGCCTAAAAG
This sequence comes from Pinus albicaulis, assembly GCA_034641835.2. NCBI lineage: Eukaryota > Viridiplantae > Streptophyta > Pinopsida > Pinales > Pinaceae > Pinus > Pinus albicaulis. The sequence goes on along the minus strand of CM076579.1, from coordinate 1,538,108,733 downwards.
CCATGCATGAAAACCATGCAAAAAAGCATGAGTAGGTTCGCCCACCATCTTTGGGTCCACCCCCCATCCTTGGGTCCACCCAACTATTATTTGGTGTGCATCAAATAAAATAAAATAAAAATCTAGGGCAATGCCCGAGACCACATGATGCATGGAAAGAATATAACACACACCCAACATTCGCAACATGTGATTTACAATAGTGGTCATGCCAAACTACTTAAAAAATATACCCCTTTCTTACCTAACCAGGTTAATGGGCTTTCTTCCCATAGTTGGCTTCCATGTTGAACTACTTCATTGGTCAATTCCTTCACAGCTGCTTTCATATGCTCCTTCTCCCTCTTTGGTTGTAACTCTGGATGGAGGTTCCAACATGTGTATCTCTGATTTCCACCCTTGTTTCAATGGTTATAATGGTTCTTCTTTCTCTATATTTTCTTAACCGTATTTGATTGGTTGTCTCTAGTGCGGCTCTAATGAGGAGAGCTTGCAAACTCTCATTGGAAGGTGGTGATGTGCTCTCAACATCTTTCCATGTCTCATACAATAGGTGAATTTTGAGGTCTAAAATGGGCCTCCCAAGGAAACTATAAAATACTAGTGGAAATAATAAAATAATATTAGATTACATCATCAAAATTGAGAGGGAAAAAAAGAAAAAACTACTTTTTTAACTTGTATTTTCAACTTATCTCCCTATGGGTTTACTCAAATTTCGAGTGGGAAAAATCATCGGATGCATAATTTGATTCCTCATTCAAGGAGTACCCATGTTGCATACTTTCGATTGACGTTTCTACACGAAAAATGAGAAATACATGAAAAACGTGGTTGCAATCACATTTTTTCATGTATTTCTCCTTTTTCGTGTAGGAGGGTCCATCAAAAGTATGCAACATGGGTACTCCTTTGATGAGGAATTAAATATTGCATCCACTTAGTACTTCCCTCAAAATTTGAGTAAAACCTTAGGAATATAAGTTGAAAATACAAGTTGAAAAAATAGTTTTATTATTTTATTATTTTTTAATCTTTTTAATTTTTTACCCCAAAAATGGTGAATCATCCCCCATGGTTGATATCATCATCTTGAATCCTATTGGTTCTTATAAAGTTTATTTTGGTTGTAAAATTTTCTTAGGAGACCCATTTTAGACCTCAAAAGTTCTCTAATGATTGTCACTTGACGAATCTCTTGTTTCTTCCTTTCTGACATAGCTCAATCCTACATATCGAGGTAAATATTCCACCACTTGGATCAGATTCACAATGCCTTGGCCATTAACTCCTAAAACCTTTCCTTCATATCCCATCTTCTTCATGAGCCTCGAACCAATACATGTATTTTTCTTTTAAAATGCACCAAAATCATCATCATAATGAGAACATGAAACTGAAGGATCACAAACATTGGTTACCTCAGTTGTCGACTATGAAGCGGGTGATGATGGATTTTCTAAGCCTTCACTGCTCTTTAACTTTTCCAAGCCCCCTTTTGTGGCTTGTAACTAAAGCTGGAATCTATGCTTCTCCTCTTTTGCTTCTTGTAACAGCCTCTACAATTCAACATTCTCTGCTTAATCTCCTCAAGTTATGGGATTCGTGTATTCCATTGGTGCTCTTTTCATATTTGGTGCAAATCTTGCTACAATCTTTCTCTCTTCGCATAAATCATACCCAAAGTCAATAGATCCATAACTTTAAATCCTAATAGTTTCGATCTTCATCTCATCGCCTAAATTAGAACCCAGGTAAATTGGTCCAACACCTGTAAATCTAGTAGTTGCGACCTTCTGAATTGGATTCATGGTCTTGTTTCTTGGTATAAACCGCATTCTAATTCCCTTTGACTTCAATTATGGATGCAATTTCTTGAAATAATCCTAATCATTCCTTTTTTTCTCACAATAAGTGAAAATTTGAAAATGACAGAATGAGACTGTCCTGGTGCAAAATTAGACAAAAACCCTAGGATGGACTCATCAGTATGCTCATTTGTAAAGTATCCTAGGATAAATGACAACATGGAAATGACATGCCTAGACCCTTTTGGAAATTTTGAAGTAGAATATGGAGGGTTTATTTGTGGAATTTCAACATGTAAAGCCATGAACACTTGAAAAATCTAAAACCTTTTGGGAAAATTAAGGCCAATGTACAACTTTGTAAGTGCTTCTATTGACAAAGGAACAACTTTGGGATCATGTTTGAGTTGTAACATCTGGTTTAAGGACTCAACAGTAATTGTAAACAGTACCTCTTTGTTTTCATTCATCATTACTCTATGTTTAGGTGAATAATAGCTCTGACACAACCTAATAACCTCTGGGCATTGATGAGTGATTGGAACAACATATTTGGGCAGGCTTGATTCCCAAATTTGGACTTCTTCAACCTGATCTAAGGAATTTTCATAACTCAAGCAGTGGAGTTCTTATAGATTAAATTCAACAATTGGATCTGATATCTTATATTCTACATTTGCTAAAGGTGTGTGTTCAATGTCTACAACAAGAGGTTGCAGAGGATTAACAATGATTGCAGTCTTGGAGGACATAGCTGGATTGGATTTTGACATTTTTTTTTAGGCTTACTAGATAAATGAAACTCTGTTTTTATGGCTTTCTAAATTTTTCTGTAAGATTAAATGGTTTACAGAGGTGTTGTTGAGATTCAACAAGATGATGAGCTTAGTGAAAATAGTCGCCTTCACTAAGTGGGCCCGCAGGCTATTTTTGGTGCAAATTCTATTTTTTAGACTATGTCTATTTTTAGACATGTTAGCTCCCTGTAATCAGCAAGATTGGAGAAAGTCCGACCGCGGGGAGAACACCGTTTCAACCGCTTTGGGATTCTAGGATCTAGCCCTCCTGAATCTGGAGAGGGATCTCTCCAATAAGTGCAAAGATGGATTTATCTTTAAGGTTTTTGGGTAATGATATTAGGCTAGCTATGAAGTCTAAGGGTTGTTGTTTGTTTTGGATGGTTGAGCATGATTATTATTTGAGTGGAAAGTCCTATATGGAAAGAGTTCCAAAGGTGTGAAGTTGCAAGAAGATAGAACAAGCTTTGGCTAAAAAGATGGATGTAATGTTGGTTTTAGTCCATTGGGCTATTGAGTCATAATAGGGTTTAATTGAAACAACCAGGTTCAAGAGTGGTCCATGGGGCAAGTCATCTATGTCTAAGGATCTCTTTGAAGTTGATTTTATGGAATGAAATGATACAACAAGAAGGGGAATTAAACAAATTAAGGACAAAGAGCAGGCTAAGATCTGGTAAGTACTTTGAAACTAGCCAGGTTTTGACATACACTTAAGAAAGACATAAAATAAATCCAAGATCTGTTAAGTACTTCGAAACTAGCTAGATTTTGATACACTTTCAATAGAAAACATATTAAACACAAAGGGAAACTTAAAGGCAACTGTTGGAGAATAAACTAGAGGGCAGGGCTCACCATAAACCTCCCTAGCTCTGCTTTACTTGGTAAACTTTCAAGACAAACACATAAGATAACAAATAAAAGTCTAAGATCTGGTAAGTACTTTGAAACTAGCCAGCTTTCAACACATTCTTAGGGAAATTTTCAGACAGCCTTTGGGGATAAAACTAGGATAGGGCTCACCATAACTTCCTTAGTTCATCTCTACTTAACATAAACTGAAAATAACATTCAAGAATAACAATTAGCCTAGACAGTAGGACGAGGGAACGCCAGCATTCCTAACTGCTTGAAACTGAATTAAATCATTCCTAAACCAGACAATTTGGAAGAAAACATTTAGATAAATATTATCAATCAGAGAAGGGTACTGATATACAGTAAATCCTAACTCTATGCTTCATGTTCTTTATAAGAGAAGATGGAAAAAGTGAAAACAGAAATAAAATAACGATTTACAATAAGAAAAAAATCACCGTCGACATAGACCAGGATCCCATAAATCAACTTGTATTGATGCTTCAAACTAGTTACAGCTTCAAGTCCAGTGTTTCAGTTCTACAATCATCTTCACTACTCAGCCTAACTATTCTATCACAAGCAGAGCTTCAAGAGCCTTTGAACACTATTTACAATCAGAAGTTTCGAGCACAAGTATATTTCAAAGTTCTGCAACCAACATTTTCTCATCTTCTATAGAAGTATTTATAGAAGGAATGAGGAGGTGAGATCTGATAAAAGATCTCCTAGGCTAATTAATACAGACTTAATAGCTTTTTGGCCTTTGAGGGGCTCGATGGAGAAGTTTACGGATGTTATGTCTGTATTAATGTTTTACATTTAAGATTTAAGCTCGGTGGGAGCTTTTGTTGACTTTAAGGATCTGTATTAGCTCTGTAATAACTTTGCTGATATTTTACATTAAGTTCATTTGGCAGAATTAACTATTCGGCTGCGCTGAGGCAAATATCTAATTTTCTGATCATAATTCGGCCTCTGTTGAATGCTTGAGACTATAGGTGGCATTGGGTAGCTGAGAGGAATCAATTTTCCTCTGTTGTGGCAGTGGAGGCCTTTCTATCTGATGATCTTTTAATTTCCCTTTAATTGTGTTTATTTTAATTGATTAGGCTTTTGATAATCAATCTTAGTCGTAATTAATTAAACTATGGAATTCATCTTCAATCTTCAGTTTCTGCTGTGGTAGGTCTTCGGCACTGTTACTCTTTTAATTTGATTTAATCACACTGTGTCTTGTTGATGTGTAGGGCAACACAGGGCTCATATGGCATCAACGCCCATGAAGCATTGATGAAATGTGGATTTGAACCCTGTGGAATGATCTTTTTGTAAGTATAAAGGCACAAGGGATCGTCATTCCCAGCCTTTGGTTTTCTTTTGATGTAATGGAAAAACCATTCAACACCTGCAAAATACAAAAATAATTAAGAAATCCTACGTTTTTTGGGAAAACTGCTTCAGAGGTTCTGGGGAAGAGCGTGGCTGTTGGATGGCAACATCCAACGGTGGAGATCTGCGTGTAGTGGTTAAAAGGAGAGCGGTGGGGAAAAATAAGTCAGATCCGTTGATCTTCAGAGATCGACGTTCGGGATTAATCGAGAGGAATATTATGCAAATGGCCACTTTATAGAGAAATGGAAGTCAAAAAACAAAGGAAATAGGCGAAATTTCCTTTGGCGGGGGTAAAATGCAAAGGAAATGAAATTGGGGCCTTGGGCCGTCGGATGGGATCGACCCATGAGATCAACGGTGGAGATCGAGCGTTGAAAACCTTTGGTAAAGGCGGAGGATGATGGTGAAAGGCCAGATTATATCTGGGTTGTTGATCTGCAGAGATCAACGGCAGGAACTGCGCACGATGAATCATAATAGAAATGGGGAAAGGCAGTTTCGGAGGGCAATATAACTGTTTTCACGTGAGAAAAAGGCGGGTAGGTGGTTTTTCCTTTTTTAACGTGATATGCGTTCCCGCCCAATCGCGCGGCCTTTGGGAAATTAACCTTCGCACTTGAAGTCACATGATATAGAATGTCAGCCGTTAGATCTGGGGCCTTAGATCTAACGGTGGGGAAGCGAACGCAATATGAGATAGATGCACGAACGGAAGTGGGGAGGGAAGTTTCAATCTGAGCCGTTGGATGGATAAGATCAACGGTTAGGATTGAATCAAGAATTAAACAAAATAATATACAGGCGGAGAAAGGGTTAATAGGGACCGTTGATCTACAGAGATCAACGACATTGATTGGCCGAGAAACATTATGAGCAGGGCTGCATGTTTTTAACCAAAGTCAGGAGATGCGATCTGGACCGTCTGATATGGACACGTGGACGGCCCAGATGCAATCTGGGCTCAGCGATCGGCGGGGGGAAGAACTTGTATAGTGCTGATGCGATTGAGCGCTGAACGTCGATCTGCAAATCAGATCAACGGTGGGAAATAAATTGGAGGGGTTCAAAGGTGGGGGAAAGGTTAATAATCAGAGCAAATGTGGGCCGTTTGATATGGGAAGGCGAGGAGGAGATCAACGGCTCACGATTGATCGAGGAATGGCCAATCGGGGAGAGGTAAAAAAGAACGTGAAATGTGCCCTTTGAAAATCTTCGATGCGATGTTGTGCAGGCCATTTGATCGGCTTAAGATCAACGGCGGAGATTATCTTAAGTATGGTACCGGCAGAAACCCTTTATAATACATGAAAACCCAAATTTTTATGAAATAACAAAGGTTTAATGGTTCAGGGTGGGACATATATATATGAAGTGGTCTAGCGCCCGACTGCAGGGCCCGTGGTTTATATGAAATGCGATAGGCCCAGGGATTATATATATGAAGGCCAGTCGCATCGGAACTTCGGATCGGGCCTGTGGACTTTTCAATCTACCCATTTAATTCTCCAATGCGATTAGCGCTTCGAGACATTTAACTCTTGGTCCCAAGCGCAAGTTATATAGAGTAAAGCGGAGAGCGTGGTTTATATATAATGGGGCTCAATCGCATCGGAATTTTGATGCAGGACTTTTCAATCTACCCATTTTAAATTAAAAACATTGATCCGGCGGGTTTTAGACCAAACTTAGGAAAAACTGGTTTTATCGAATTTACAAAGGAAAAAGGCAATCGGGAATGGAATAATACAATGTTTTAGCGCCCGATTGCAGGCACAAGGGTTATATGAAACAAATAATATGATCAGGGGTTATAACAAAGGGCTAATTGCAATCGGAGGTCTTAACTTAACAAAAATATTTGTGTGCTCTAAATTTTCTGATGCGATAAGCGCCGAAAGGGCTCAGCGCTTGGTTCCAGCACCAAGGCATATGGTGGGGAAGTGGTTAGGACTTAGCCCAAAGGGGCTTAAACCCTTAGTAAAAAAAAAGTGTATTTTTATGATTTTTTTAGAGTTTTTGGATGGATTTGGGGGTTTCGGCAGAGTTTAAAAAGGAGTTTTAAACTCTGTTATGTGGATTTTATGAAGGGGGAAAGGGAAAAATGGAAAATAAATGGATTTCATGGGGAATCAAAGGGGTAAAAATGAAGGTTAGTTTTTGGAGTGGAGAGAGGGGAAAAATGGATTTTGCAGTAGTCTTTTTCTATGGAATCAGCAGAATTTCTGAGTTTGAAATGGAAACAACAGTGAAGATTGAACCAAGGGCATGATGTCTCCATGAGTCTTCAAGAGATAACAATTTTTAGCAATAAAACGTGTTTCTTGAAGGCTCCAAAAAAAATTTAGCCACCATTTGATATGACAAATTTTATTGGTGGCTAACAGTGGCTCCACTTGGGGATGGTGCCTTCTTGAAGGCATCAAGAACTTCAGACTTGCATTCTCTGGGAGGCTGATCAACGCCTTATCCATTGGGCTGCCTTTCTTTACTTGGACGATCTTCTTTTGCTCTGAAAACATATTAGCAGCCATGAAAAACAATGGATCTTCATCAACACAAGCTTTCTACCTACCCAATCCTACTGATCTAACATTTTTTCTTCTTTAGAGTGCACTTGGACTGGCAAACTCTTTTTACAACATTTTATTCTTTTGAAAGCAAAAAATCTAATCTAATTCTACTCCTTATTTCTCCATGAACTCATATTAAACAGTTGAGTCCATATGCTTCTCTACCTAATCTACCAATCTGTTAGGATTAAACAGTCTAACAGATTTTTATTCTCTAAATTCTACAACAGAAATTAAAAAGCATACAAGACAGGATTGAACAGTCTAACTTGATGTTGATCTATGGCATAAAAAAACAAGCTGCACATAGATATTATTTTGCAGAAAAATTAAATCAAAATGGAAGGCTTAAGATCTGAAATTTCAAAGCACTTCCTTCATCTTTTTACAGCTCTATTTTTACTTCTGTTTGAGCTGTTTTTCCTGTGTTGACTAGTTCAGATTTTGAGCTAATTAGAACCAGTTTTTCCCTCTATTTTGACTCAAGGATTTAAACAGATTTGATTCATTCTTGTTTGGAAACTTAGGTTCATATTTTGAGCATGTTTGAACCTTTAATTTCTATCCTAATCTACCTACTGATAAGCCAAGATTAAACAGTTTGGCAAATCGAATTCACTAATCCTATCAGTATTAAATTTAAAACTAATTAGTCAAGATTAGGTTTTTTACCTAATTAGAAGTGTGTTCTTCAGGAGTGGCATTTAATCTTTCACACTTTCATATTTGTTTCTCTTTTTGTTGGTATGGGATTGTACCTTTATTGTTTTTACAATCTGCCCTCTTTTCTTTCTTTCACTGTTTTTGTATTTTGGATTTTTCTAACTTTGAATGCAATGGTGGATGAAATATTTATAATGAGAAAAAGATAAAAAGGCTTTCAGAACATGACATGGATCAAGAGAAGTAATGTGTAAGCATCTCGCCATTGACAAGACCCCCAAACAACTCAGCTCCATTCAACTCTTGTAAGAAAAAGGCATTATTACCAGCAGCTGAATGAATGAAGTAAGGGCCAAGCCACAAGCTGTCAAATTTTCCATGCTTGCCCTTGTCTTCTCTCCTGGAGTCCCACCTTAAAAATTTGTCCCCAATATTGAAGTTGTTGGCCTTTGTTCTTCTGTCAAAAATATTTTTAATGATGTCCTGCTTCTGTAATGCTTTGTTATAAACCTCCTCTCTGGTTTGCTGAAGGTGAATAGTCTGATTTATCCTTCTGATCATGTCATTATCTTCAGACTGAACCTCTTGAATCAACTTCATAACTGGCACACCAAGGCTGGTTGGAAAAATTACATCAGTTTCATACACAAGCTGGTAGGGTGACATGCCAATAGATTTCTTCAAAGTCAATCTATCAGCCCAAAGTGCATGCACAAGCTTTGCGTGCCAAGACTTTTTGTTGTCCTCCAACAACTTCTTGATTATGTTCACTAAAATCTTGTTTGAGGATTCTGCAAGTCCATTACCTTGAGGGTAATAGGTTGTGGAATGCCCCAATGTTATCTGATACCTATGACAGAATTCAACCATCTTCTTTGATCCAAATACTGTTGCATTATCAGTGATGATCTTGGTAGGGCAGTAAAATCTAGAGAGAATATTAGTCTCCATGAATTTTATAATGAAAGAATCATTGGCTTGCCTACAGGGGATGGCTTCTATCCATTTAGTGAAGTAGTCTGTGGCAGTGAGAATCCATATATGCTGGGAAGAAGATGGTGGATGGATTTAACCTATGAAGTCAAGTCCCCACTATTGAAAAGGGGCTTCAATAGTGATTGGATACAGAGGAAGAGGTAGCAGCTTCCTTTTGCCTTAAAAAAGTTGACATTTATGATAGGCAATTATCATCTTGTGCACATCAAGAAAGAGAGGATGCCAATAGTAACCAGCCCTCAAGATTTTGTTGGTTGTTGTCTTCCAGTATAAATGGCCTCCACACTCTCCTTCATGGAACTTGTGCTTAACCTTCTCTGCATCAAACTCAGGAAAACATTTAAGCAATATCCCACTTGCATTTTTCCAATAAAGACATTTATGTATAATGCAATAGTTTACAGCCTTTAACTTTAGGAACCTTGCCTTTGTTTTTGTCAAACCAGGAGGTGTATTCAAATTAAGCAAAACATAAAGAATATCAGCATACCAAGAGGAATTCATAAAATGGTCTTCAATAATGGGAGTTGAGATTTCCTCTTGTTCATCCAAAGCATTTATCATATTAATATCAAGAACTTCAAAATTTTATTCAACCATCAATCTAGCTAGACCTTGGCCTTTGATGAGTTTAGTGGGCTTTATCTCTAAATCATATTCAACAATAACACCTATCCACTTACCTCTCTTACCATCTGGGTCCTGTGTTAGAATGTCTTTCACAACTGAATTTGGGACAAAGGCAATGATGTGTGAGTGAAGGATGTATACTCTGAAGTCTTTTAAAGCCTTAAACAAAGCAAAAGCTTGCTTTTCCATAATGTTATACTTCAAAGGAGCATCTCTCAATGCCTTGCTAAAGAATGCAATAGGTTGCTCTTGTCCTTGTATATTTTTTTGTAAAAGGACAACAGCTATTATATGTTCTGATGCAAATGAAAAAATATAAAAATATTTTGAAAAATCAGGACTGATTAGAACCGGTGTTTTGGTTAACGCTTGTTTCACCAGCTCAAAGGACTTCTTTGCTTCCAAGGTCCATTTTACCCCTTGCTCCTTCTTCAACATGTTTGTTATATTCTTAAGGAGCTCAACCAAGTTGGGGATGAACCTTCTCAAAAATTTAATCTTTCCAATGAAATATTGCAACTCCTTGATGTTTCGAGGATGAGAGATTTGAAATATTGCCTCAATCCTCTTTGGATCTATCTTAATACCCTCTTCAGAAATAATGTGCCCAAGAAGTTTGCCTTCTTGGAGACCGAAAGTTTTTTCTTAGGGTTCAAAGATATCCCAAATTTCCTGCATCTCTCGAAGACTGTTCTTAAATGTTCTAAGTGCTCTTCATCTATATTTGAAAAAATAGTGACATCATCCAGGTAAATAATGATGAAGTAGCCCAGTTCTTCGGAGTAAGCTATGTCCATGGCTATTTGGAATGTTGCACCATCATTCATTAGACCAAAGGGCATTTTCACATACATGAAAGTTCCCCATGGTGTAGTAAAAGTTTTCTTTAGTTGATCATCAGGGTGGACTAAGATCTAATTATACCCTGAGTAGCCATCCAGCAAAGAAATTCTTCTAGACCCTACCACCCTTTGTAAAATATGATCCATCTTAAGTAAAGGGTAGTTGTCTTTCAATGAAGCTTTGTTTAAGTCTCTAAATTCTATACAAAGCCTGATCTCTCCTGTTTTCTTCCTAACTAACACCAGATTAGACACCCACTCAGAATATCTAATAGGGACAATAATACCAGCTTCATACATTTTCTTGATTTCCTTCTCAACCAAAGGTGGCTGAATAGGGTTTATTCTGCGCAACTTCTGTTTGAATGGTTTTTAGTTTTCCTTGAGAGGGATTTTGTTTTGTATTATTTCAGTGTCATAGGATTTAAGATCTTCGTAAATCCATGCAAAAACATCAGAAAATTCTTTAAACAGCTCAAAGTATTTGAGTTTGATTTGAGTTGGTAAAGTCTTAGACAGTTTGATCATCATAGGTTTTAGTTCACTGCCTATATTGCATTCTTCAACTTCAGTCTCTACAGGCTCCAGTTTTGGCTTCTTAGCCACATCGTTAAAATCAAACAACTCTTCTAAAGGGGCCAGACCCTTAGGCAAACTCTGATCTTTAGACTGCAGGGTTTCTAACTCCTCTGTTTCTAACTCTTTAGTCAATTCTGTTTTATTTTCAATTTTGCTAGACAGTAGATTTATATTGGCAACCTCAGGAGACGGTTCTTCTTCACCAAGAAAATTTTCTTCACTATTGCAGTCTGTTTCATAATTTGAATCCGAACTGTGTAGTTCAAATTCATTTCCGAGTTTCATGAAGTCTTCCATTTGTTTATCTCCGTCAAACACCTGCCAATATTTTTTGTTATCAGGAACGGCTGGTCTGAATTTAATCTGATTTTTGCAGTCTTTGGTATCATATGGCGCCAAACATGTTCTAGCTGCGAAAGCTAAGTTGTGGGCCGCGATATTTCTTTTTCTTGGGACAAAAATTATCTGGTACTCCTCAAAAGTTTTCAAAACATCCACAACATGATTTCGATAGGCCCTAAGTCTCGAGTGATTTGTGTTTTATTCCCCGTTGACTTGCCTAATGATCAACTCAGAATCCCCATATGCTTTGATTCTTTTGGCTCCTAACTTTTTCAACAAACGCAAGCCTAAAAGTAGGGATTCATATTCCGCTATGTTATTCGAACACTGAAATTTTAATCTATAGGAGATGTTTTCTGTGTGGTTGTTCTCAGTGTTGCAAATCCAGACACCTACACCAGCGTTGGTTCTAGTGCATGACCTGTCGAAGTTCATAATCCACAGAGGACTAGATTTGGTTTCATCTTGGGTACTATCCTCTTTAACTAACGTGCTTTCTAATTGTTGTTGAATGTCAGCACTTAGTTGAATTTGTTTCAACTCCTCAGGTTTTTCACTGCATTGAAGATTGCTTTCTTTACTGTCAAGGTTTAAAATCAATGGACGCACGATTTGTAGCTCAAGATCTGTGTTTGGTTTGCTAAAGTTTAAAGGTTCGGCAAATTGTTTTAACACTTTTGTGTTGCGCTCTTCCTCCTCTCTATCGGCCATCAGTTTAGTTAAAGTGACTTGTTCACTAAACGATTCATCGTTAAACAAAATAAAAGAATCAAGGCTTGTATTTACAGAATACATAGGAGAGTTTTGTGGTCTGTCTTGGCTTGTCACCATGTACTGCATATGTGACTCCCTGTACAGTCTTCTAGATTGATTAAACACAGGGATGGTCGCATAGGTCATGTCCATCTGCATAGTCCCTTGTAACTTAGCCCCCCAAGACCTTGATAACATCATTCCATACTTTGGGGGCACATCAGCCACAACAATATCCATGACTAAGCATTTGGTTGGAATCTGTGCTAAGTTCACGTAGAGGTCTTTAATTAATCCTAAATATTTTACCCTGCTCGAGTCAAAGGAGTAAAGGTATTTATAAGGTCTGGTGATTTCTAGACCAAGGCTCTCCATTATAGATTTTGGCATTAAATTATGAGAAGCCCCGGAATCATGCATAGCGTTGTGCAAAATTTTGTCATGAACATTTAAACTTACATAAAAGGGAGGAGCAGGTCCCTCTTGATACTTACCTTCAATCTTAGGACCAAAAATAAGCTCTGGTTGGTCATCATTAAGATTGGCTGTGTCATTATTCTCTTCAATGTTTAAAGCCTTCAAAATTTGGGTCCTATATAGATTTTGGGCAGCTAACTCAGTCAGGGGAACAGAGATTTTAATTTTGGAAATTTCCTGCTCCATGCTTAAAGGAATTTGATTTTTTGAAATGTTTGTTTCAACCTTATTAGCTGTCATTCTATCAGCAACATCAGCTTGCTGATTTGTTCTATTTACATTTGAAAAAATTGTTTTAACAGGAGTACTAGCTGAAGCGTTAGTACTGCTAAGGTCTGCACTCTGTTTTGTAACGTTTTGAGTGCCTTTCTCTTTACCTTTATCAAAATTCATAGCTACTGTCTTGTCTTTCTGTTTAACAATTTTGGGTTTGTTTACAGTGTTGTTTTGTGAAGATTTGTCAGAGGTTTTGGTGTTGGGAGTCTGTTTATTGGTTTTACTTCTAAGGTCATATTCCCTTTGAGACTCTATGATGACATTTTCCATGTCTTGATAATAACTTTCATCCTCATCTCTTTTTTCATCATAGGGTGTGTAAAGACCTTGTTTTCTATCATAATGAATCTCAAAGTCATCATTATCTACTCCCAGCATGTTGATATCATCTTCCTCTATTGGTTCATATGTTTCCTCAACCTCACTCACATAGTTTTGATGAAAGGGAGGAGTGATCTGTTGATCATCTTCCCTAGGTCTGTTTGGAGGTTGGTTCCTTCTAAAATTCTGATTCTGGTTCTGGTTTCTGTTTTGAGGAGCAGTTTGGTTTTGACTTGCTTGTGCTCTCTCTAGGATGCTCATTTTCTTCATCATCTCCTCCATCATTCTTTCCATCTTTGAGCTAGAAGTAGAAGGTGTGGATTCCTCTCTGAAGGATACTCTCTTCTCATTTTTCATTCTTTCTCTCTTCTCCATCAATTTAACTTCCACAGTAAGAGCTCCTTTTTGCATTTCTTCAAGAGTTGCAAGATCTCTCTCTCTTAGCTGATAAGCCATTTCAGGGTCAAACCCTTCAAGAAACTTCTTTAGAGTTGAGCCTTGTGGAGGCTTTAGATCTGGGGAAAGTGCATTATATACACTGTTAAATCTAGTGCAGTAAGCTTGCACACTTTCCCCAGTGTTTCTATGGTGGTTCTTGTAATCATAAAGGACTTGGAGAGGATTCTTCTTCACTTCCCATTTATTTAAGAAGGTCTGATGGAAGGCTTGGAGATCATTAATACTATGGGGGATTAAGATTTTAAACCATTTTCTTACTTCTCCCCCCAAACTCTGAGCAAATAGTCTTAGTTTGACAGATTCTTCATCAATTTCATTTCTGTCAAAGTAGTCATTCATCTTATCCACATGTTGTGATGCAGTAGTAGCATTACTAGCATCATATAATGGAATTTTGTACTGATAGTCCTGTGGAAGATTGACTAATGGTACAGGAAGGACTAAGGGAGCATACCATGCTGCCAGGATATGTGGTGGAGGTGGATTTACAAGAGGTGGATTGACAAGAGAAAAGGTGGGTTGAAGTGGAGTGGTTTGAACAGTGGATGTAGGGTGAACAAATGTGGATGGACCAAGAATAGATTGTTGAGCTGATCTTGGATGAGAGACACCTAAATTGGAAAGGAAATGTGAATCAGGTGGTGTTGTTTCTCTACTACTAGGATGTTCACTTGTTTCAAGAGATGAAAGTGAAGACTCAGAATATAGCTGATCTAAATCATCAAGAGACCTAGTTCTAAATGGATTTCTTAAGTCAACTTGTGATTGTTGCAGAGCTGCAAGATTTTCAGGAACTGAATTAGCTCTCAAGGGTGATTTGAAAATAGTTGAAAATTTTATCTTAGGAGACTTCCTAAGGATACTTTCTGGGTTATCAACTATCTCAGGTGGATTTGGTTCAGGATAGGCTCTAGTATGAATCTTTCTAGGAGCCACTATGGTGTGTTTTTAGACCCAACTAAACAAGAAAAGTTCAACCAGATATGATAGCCTTTAATAGGTCAACTAATATGTTTTACACAAATTTTAATCCTACAGTCCTGTAATTGAGTTTGAATGATATTACAATGATAATGGGTCTTCCCAGTGGAGTCTTAAGGTCTGTTCAGGATAGTGGAGTCGCCAAGTGGAATTCTTTAGCTCTTTTGGAGGTAAAAGGTTTTATGGTCCACCACCATGTTTATTGAATACCAATCTGAAATACTTTTGGGTTTTCTGAGTTATTTTTCAGTCCTATTGGTTGTTAAGAATGTCCGAAATATGTTTCACAACTTAGCTACGGTTATGAGACAGAGACAGTCTACTCTTACGACTAAGCCAGCTGATCTTTCAAGGTTAGATAAACTCTTATGAGAATCCTAGGGTCTATCTAGTTTGTCACTGATTCAAACAAGTTTTACCATGATTACCTTTACCTGGTAGTGCTTAAAAAAGGGTTGCTTTTACTCACAATTTTTTATGAAGTGTTTAAGGGAACCTAAGATGAAAATTCGACTCAAGTCCCCAGTGGAGTCGCCAGAAATGTTAGCTCCCTGTAATCAGCAAGATTGGCAAAAGTCCGACCGCAGGGAGAACACCGTTTCAACCGCTTTGGGATTCTAGGATCTAGCCCTCCTGAATCTAGAGAGGGATCTCTCCAATAAGTGCAAAGATGGATTTATCTTTAAGGTTTTTAGGTAATGATATTAGGCTAGTTATGAAGTCCGAGGGTTGTTGTTTGTTTTGGATGGTTGAGCATGATTATTATTTGAGTGGAAAGTCCTAAATGGAAAGAGTTCCAAAGGTGTGAAGTTGCAAGCAAATAGAACAATATTTGGCTAAAAATATGGATGTAATATTGGTTTTAGTCCATTGGGCTATGGATTCATAATAGGGTTTAATTGAAACAACTAGGTTCAAGAGTGGTCCATGGGGCAAGTCATCTATGTCTAAGGATCTCTTTGAAGTTGATTTTATGGAATGAAATGATACAACAAGAAGGGGAATTAAACAAATGAAGGACAAAGAGCAGCCCAAGATCTGGTAAGTACTTTGAAACTAGCCAGCTTTTGACATACACTTAAGAAAGACATAAAAGAAATGCAAGATCTGGTAAGTACTTCGAAACTAGCTAGATTTTGATACACTTTCAATAGAAAACATATTAAACACAAAGGGAAACTTAAAGGCAACTGTTGGAGAAGAAACTAGAGGGCAGGGCTCACCATAAACCTCCCTAGCTCTGCTTTACTTGGTAAATTTACAAGACAAACACATAAGATAACAAAGAAAAGTCTAAGATCTGGTAAGTAATTTGAAACTAGCCAGCTTTCAACACATTCTTAGGGAAATTTTCAGACAATATTTGGGGATAAAACTAGGACAAGGCTCACCATAACTTCCTTAGTTCATCTCTACTTAACATAAACTGAAAATAACATTCAAGAATAAAAATTATCCTAAACAGTAGGACGAGGGAACGCCAGCATTCCTAACTGCTTGAAACTGAATTAAATCATTCCTAAACCACAAAATTTGGAAGAAAACATTTAGATAAATATTATCAGTTAGAGAAGGGTACTGATATATAGTAAATCGTAACTCTATGCTTGTTGTTATTTATAAGAGAAGATGGACAAAGTGAAAACAGAAATAAAATAACGATTTACAATAAGAAAAACATCACTGTCGACATAGACCAGGATCCCATAAATTAGCTTGTATTGATGCTTCAAACCAGTTACAGCTTCAAGTCCAGTGTTTTAGTTCTGCAATCATCTTCACTACTCAGCCTAACTATTCTATCACAAGCAGAGCTTCAAGAACCTTTGAACACTATTTACAATCAGAAGTTTCGAGCACAAGTATATTTCAAAATTCTGCAACCAACATTTTCTCATCTTCTATAGAAGTATTTATAGAAGGAATGAGGGGGTGAGATCTGATAAAAGATCTCCTGGGCTAATTAATACAGAATTAATAGCTTCTTGGCCTTTGAGGGGCTCGATGGAGAAGTTTACAGATGTTCTATCTATATTAATGTTTTACATTTAAGATTTAAGCTCGGTGGGAGCTTTTGTTGACTTTAAGGCTCTGTATTAGTTCTGCAATAACTCTGCTGATATTTTACAATATGTTCATTTGGCAGAATTAACTATTCAGCTACGCTGAGGCAAATATCTGATTTTCTGATCATAATTCGGCCTCTGTTGAATTCTTGAGGCTACAGGTGGCATTGGGTAGCTGAGAGGAATCAATTTTCCTCTGTTGTGGTGGTGGAGGCCTTTCTGTCTGATGATATTTTAATTTCCCTTTAATTGTGTTTATTTTAATGGATTAGGCTTTTGATAATCAATCTTAGCCGTAATTAATTAAACTATGGAATTCATCTTCAATCTTCAATTTCTGTTGTGGTAGGTCTTCGACACTGAAACTCTTTTAATTTTATTTAATCACATTGTGTCTTGTTGATGTGCAGGGCCGCACAGGGCTCATATGGCATCAACGCCCATGAAGCATTGATGAAACATGGATTCGAACCTTGTGGAATGATCTTTTTGTAAGCATAAAGGCACAAGGGATCGCCATTCCCAGCCTTTGATTTTCTTTTTATGTAATGGAAAAACCATTCAACACCTGCAAAATACAAAAATAATTAAGAAATCCTGCGTTTTTTGGGAAACATTCTTCAGAGGTTCTGGGGAAGAGTGTGGTCGTTGGATGGAAACATCCAACGGTGGAGATCTGCGTGTAGTGGTTAAAAGGAGAGCGGTGGGGAAAAATAAGTCAGATACGTTGATCTTCAGAGATCGACGGTCGGGATTAACCGAGAGGAATATTATGCAAATGGCCACTTTATAGAGAAATGGAAGAAAAACAAAGGAAATAAGCGAAATTTCCTTTGGCGGGGGTAAAATGCAAAGGAAATGAAATTGGGGCTTCGGGTCGTCAAATGGGATCGGCCCGTGAGATCAACGGCGGAGATCGGGCGTTGAAAACCTTTGGTAAAGGCGGAGGGCGATGGTGAAAGGCCAGATTAGATCTGGGTCGTTGATTTGCAGAGATCAACGGCATGCATTGCGCGCGATGAATCATAATAGAAATGGGGAAAGGCGGTTTCAGAGGGAAAAACAACTGTTTTCGCGTGAGAAAAAGGCGGGTAAGCGGTTTTTCCTTTTTGAACACGATATGCGTTCCCACCCAACACGTGGCCTCGAAAAAAAATTTATATCGCATGGCCTTTGGGAAATTAACCTTCACGCGATATAGAATGTCGGCCGTTAGATCTGGGGCCTTAGACCTAACGGTGGGGAAGAGAACGTGATATGAGATAGATGCACGGACGGAAGCGGGGAGGGCAGTTTCAATCTGAGCCGTTGGATGGACAAGATCAACGATTAGGATTGAATCAGGAATTAAAAAAAATAATATACAGGCAGAGAAAGGGTTAATAGGGACCGTTGATCTACAGAGATCAACGGCTGCGATTAGCCAAGAAACATTATGATCAGGGCTACATGTTTTTAACCAAAGTCGGGAGATGCGATCTGGACCGTCCGATCTGGACACGTGGACGGCCCAGATGCAATCGAGGCTCGGCGATCGGCGGGGGGAAGAACTTGTATAGCACCGATGCGATTGAGCGTTGACCGTTGATCTGCAGATCAGATCGACGGTGGGAAATAAATTGGAGGGGTTCAAAGACAGGGGAAAGGTTAATAATCGGAGCAAATGTGGGCCGTTAGATCTGGGAAGGTGGGGAGGAGATCAATGGCTCACAATTGATCGGGGAATGGCCAATCGGGGAGAGGTAAAAAAGAACGTGAAATGCGCCCTTTGAAAATCGCCGATGCGATGTTGCACGGGCCGTTTGATCAACTTAAGATCAACGGAAGAGATTATCTTAAGTATGGTACCGGCAGAAACCCTTTATAATACATGAAAACCCAAAGTTTTATGAAAGAACAACGATTTAATGGTTCGGGGCGGGACATATATATATGAAGTGGTCTGGCGCCCAACTTCGGGGCCCATGGTTTATATGAAATGCGATAGGCCCAGGGCTTATATATATGAGGGCCAATCACATTGGAACTTTGGATCGGGCCTGTGGGCTTTTCAATCTACCCATTTAATTCTCCAATGTTATTAGCGCTTCGAGACCTTTAACTCTTGGTCTCGGGCGCAAGTTATATGGAGTAAAGCGGAGAGCAGGGTTTATATATAATGGGGCTCAATCGCATTGGAATTTTGATGCGGGACTTTTCAATCTACCCATTTTACATTAAAACATTGCTCCGGCAGTTTCTAGACCAAACTTAGGAAAAACTGGGTTTATCGAATTTACAAAGGAAAAAGGCAATCGGGAATGGAATAATACAATGTTTTAGCACCCGATTGTGGGCACAAGGGTTATATGAAACAAATAATATGATCGGGGGTTATAACAAAGGGCTAATTGCAATTGGAGGTCTTAACTTAACAAAAATAATTGTGCGCTCTGAATTTTCCGATGTGATAAGCGCTGAAAGGGCTTAGCGCTTGGTTCCATCACCAAGGCATATGGTGGGGAAGTGGTTAGGACTTAGTCCAAAGGGGCTTAAACCCTTAGTAAAAAAAAAAAAAATTATGATTTTTTCAGAGTTTTCTGATGGATTTGGGGGTTTCAGCAGAGTTTAAAAAGGATTTTTAAACTCTGTAATGTGGATTTTATGAAGGGGGAAAGGGAAAAATGGAAAATAAAGGGATTTCATGGGGAATCAAACGGGTAAAAATGAAGGTTAGTTTTTGGAGTGGAGAGAGGGGAAAAATGGATTTTGCAGCAGTATTTTTCTATGGAATCAACAGAATTTCTGAGTTTGAAATGGAAATAGCAGTGAAGATTGAACCAAGGGCATGATGTCTCCATGATTCTTCAATAGATAACACTTTTTAGCAATAAAACGTGTTTCTTGAAGGCTCCAAAAATGTTTTAGCCACCATTTGATATGACAAATTTTATTGGTGGATAACAAGGCATTTCGATCATATTCTATGAATTGTAGGATGCTATTTGTGGATGGTTGGTCAAGTTGTAAAAATATATGGACTTTTATTTTTAGACATATTGGGCAGAATCTATTTTTAGATTGTCAGTCTAAAAATAGATATGTCAAATATTATTAGCTCTTAATAATATTTGGACTCTAAACATTATCTTATTCTCTTGGAGCACTTCAGTTAAGTGCACAGATGTGGCATAGCAGCTGATAGAAGGAATTACCCTATTCCTGAGGGTTTACTAGAGCTAAAGCATGGAGGACTTCAGTTAGAACTCATGTGAGAGAGTTTGGTGGAGTTGTAGAAGTAGTTGGTGGAGTTGTGTTCAGTTTAACTCAGTTAGACTCAGTTGAGCTAGTTATATCTAGTCTAACTGATTGATACACTAGTGAGAGTGGTGTGAATTAATTAGTTAATTAATTCATAAATAATAAATCATTAATCAATTGAAGAATACATTAGTTAACTACAGTGCATGTCAGTTCAGTGGAGACCAGTGGAGAGGTAGGTGAAAGAGCAAGTGTGACTATCAGTTGTGACTATAGTGATGCATTGATTGCATCCAACACTCAGTGGAGATGACAATGAGGATTGTGCAGTCAATCCTGGAGCAATTCGATTTCATTCAGAGCCATTCTTCAACAGGGATTGCGCAATAGAGGCAGGCTAGCAGGTGGAAAATATCGGTGCATGGATTTGCTAGATCGGGCCTAATTAGTGTGTAGCGATTGTATTGTACTAAGAGCTTGATATGATCAGCTTTGTATGAGGATTGTTACATGATCTCTATGACATATATTATATACAGATAGTTGGGGTTTTCAGCTTCAGGCTTTCCCGTTAAAACAACTGTGTTAATGTGTGTGAATTTTTATGGTTTCATGTGTGCATTGCAATCTTAATTTAATTTCTGCAAATGATCAATGGTGGAATAGATTATGTATTTTGCATGAAGTTAAAATAGTGTGAGATCAAGAGAATATTGGAAATATAACACATAATTTATATAATTTCTACATGGTATCAGAGAAATATTGATCAGAGGAGATTTCAATTATTGAAGCGGTTGAGTTTTGTGCTGGTGGAATTTGAATTTGCTGCAGTGTTTTCTTGGTGTCGAAGTTGAGCATTCATTGAAATGTCTTTCAACGGATTGTGATTGGAGTGTGCCCTTGATGGCAGCTCAAATTATATTTCATGGAAGGACAGGATGGAGGCGGGGCTAGAGGATAATAGGCTGAAGGAGTTCATAGATGTTGAGATTCCAAAGCCTGGTTCTAGCAATGCTAACGCGCTTGATGCATGGAAAAAGAAGATAGAAAAGTGTCGAAGGATTCTGTTGGAAGGTGTGAAGGACCACATTGTGTCCAGCCTTCATGGTAAATCCACTCCATTCTTAATGTGGAAGGATTTTACAGACTTGTTCCAAAGCAGAAGTGACCAGAGGAAGTTGGCGCTTAAAGACAAACTCAGGAAAATAAAAATGGAGAAGGGCGACAGCATACCCAAGTACCTCACGAAGTTTTTCCAGTGCAAGGATGAGTTGGGAAGTGTGGGGGTTAATGTTGATGAAGAATACTTGGTGAGCTTAGCTCTCCTTGGGCTTCCGAAGAGTTGGCATAGTTACGAAGACTCTATCAATCGACGGGAGAAACTGCCAGGATGGGAGCGACTTTGGTCGGATCTTGTGCAGAAGGAGATAAGGTGGGGTACCAGTGATGGATCTTCATCGAAGAATGAAGACGAAAAAAATTGCGCTTTGGCTGCCAAAGCAAGGAAAGGGAATGGAAAGAAAAATCCTTCTCAATCCGGTGCTAAAGGCAAGAAGCAGGACTTGTCCAAGGTGAAGTGTTTTCGCTGTCACCAGCACGGGCATTACGCCACTAACTATCCACAAAAGAAGAAGAATAAGAAGGTTGTTGGATCTGTAGCTAGAGAGGCCTTAGCCTCACAGTTTGAGCTGGATTTTTCTCTGATCGCATGCTTGGTTTCAAGTGTGATGGGATCAGTGTGGTTTCTTGACAGTGGTGCGTCTTTCCATATGACCGGAGACAAAGATTTGTTTAGTGATCTGAATGAAAATGATCTTGGAGTGCACATCGAGATGGGCGATGATGGTAGATACAGTGCGAATGGCATTAGGGGAAATTTGAGGTCTAAAATGGGCCTCCTAAGGAAATTATAAAATAATAGTGGAAAAAATCTAATAAGATTTGATGACATCATCAAATTTTAGAGGGAAAAATGAAAAAACTACTTTTTCAATTCATATTTTCAACTTATCTCCCAAATTTTTTACTCAAATTTTGTGCGGGAGTACTCGTTGGATGCATAATTTAATTCTCCATCCAAGGAGTACCCATGTTGCATACTTTCAATGGGTCCTACTACACGAAAAATGAGAAATACATAAAAAAACGTGATTACAATCACGTTTTTTATGTATTTCTCATTTTTCGTGTAGAAGAGTTCATCGAAAGTATGCAACATGGGTACTCCTTGGATGAGGAATTAAATTCCGCATCCAACGAGTACTCCCGCTCGAAATTTGAGTAAAATTTTTGGGAGATAAGTTTAAAATACGAGTTGAAAAAGTAGTTTTATTATTTTATTAATTTTTATTATTTTTACTTTTTTACTCCAAAAATGGTGAATCATCCATTATGGATGACATCATCATCTTGAATCCTATTGGTTGTTATAAAGTTTATTTTTGTTGTACATTTTTCTTATGAGGCCCATTTTAGACCTCAAAATTCCCCTAATGTATCGGGACCATAGCCTTTGAGAGGGAGTCTGAAAACCTTTCATCTTGAAGGATGTCATGCATGTTCCAGGATTGAAGAAGAATCTGATCTTTGTGTCGATGTTGGAAGACAAGGGTTATGATGTTGTTTTTAGCGAGGGAAAAGCCTTCCTGTGCAGTAAAACAACTGGTCAAACCAGGAGGATAGGGATTCAAGTTAAGAATATTTATCAATTTTAGGTAGATGGCTGTGTAGCAATGGCAGGAAAAGCAGAAGGAGTGGTGAGCCAGGATGAGGGAGAATTGTGGCACAGGAGATTGGGCCATCTTCACCATGGCGCTTTGAAAATTTTGCAGCATATTTCTATCGGGCTTCCCAAGGGTACACTTGCGCAGTCAGATCAGTGCAAGGGATGTACTTTGGGAAAATTTATGAAGACCACTTTTCATGAGAAGGATAGTCGCACCACGATGATCCTTGAGAGAATTCACACAAACGTGTGTGGACCTTTCTCAGTTGCTTCAACAGCAAAGTACATGTATTATGTGATATTTGTTGATGACTTTTCTCGTAAGTGTTGGATCTTCTTCATGCAGAAGAAGAGCGAGACATACTCAAAGTTCTGTGAGTTCAAGGCGTTGGTTGAGAAAGAGTCGAGGAAGCAGGTGAAAGCTCTAAGGAGCGATAATGGCAGTGAATACATCTCTGGTGAATTCAAAAACTTTTGTAGCAAAGAAGGAATTCAAAGAGAACTCATAGTGCCTCATAACCCACAGAAGGGGGTCTCTTAGAGAAAGAACGTAACGATCGTGGGTGTCGTATGGGCGATAGCCAGGCTGATCGTGGCCTCTCCATACACTGTGGGGTTGAGGTATGCAACACCGCGGCTTATGTGCAAACCGTTGTCCCCAGAGTACTTCGTATTTTTACACCCAAAGAGGCTGCTTCTGCAGAAGTCTGACATTTTACTGAAGATTTTTGGCTCACCTGTTTACATTCATGTGACGAAGGATGCCAGGAAGAAGCTGGAGTCGGCCGCAGAGGTTGGGATATTTTTGGGGTACACAGAAACACCCCACAATTATCTTGTGTATTTGCCAGACAATCGGATGACTGTTGTGCGATAGGATATCAAATTTCATGAGGAGAAAGCCATGAATTTGTCGCTTGAGAGGGAGCTACACTTGCATGCACATGAGGAGCTACGTGTTCCTAAAGATGAGCCTAAGGATGTGGATCAGCCACAAGAGGAGGTTCATGGAGTGGAAGAAACCACTCATGGAGCGCCAAACATCAGAGGGCGGAAGCGCACTACAGAAGTTGAGCGACTGAATCTTGATGCAGTGCAGAATGTAGGAGTTCCTACATCACAGCGCAGACAGAGACAGTCACCTGACCAATTTACTGGATACATGGCTCTGATGAGCAAGTGTATAATGACGAATTGGACTGTCGTGAGGAAGTCAGGAGGATCCGCAACCACTATTTTTTCCATGGTGGAAGAGTATGATTCGATTGTCAGAAACAGTGCATGGGAGATTGTCCCAAGGCTGGAAGGGAAATCAATGGTAGGTTCAAGATGGATCTACAAAGTGAAGCCAGTTGCTGACGGGAGTGTCGAGAAGTACAAGGCAATATTTTTTTCCCAGGGCTTCTCACAGATCGAGGGGATCGACTATGAAGAAACCTTTGCACCTGTCGCAAGATATTATTCCATACGAACCATCCTTGCTCTTTCAGCGTAGATGGGTTGGCACATTCATCAGATGGATGTGAAGACTGTGTTCCTCAATGGAGTCATTAAGGAGGAGGTTTACATTGAGCAGCCTGAAGGATTCGAAATCTTCAGCAGCGAGTCGCATGTGTGCAGGCTCAAAAGAGCGTTGTATGGGCTGAAACAAGCACCTCGTGCTTGGTACACATGGATAGACAGTTATTTCACCAGACTTGGTTTCACCAAGAGTGAGGCGGATCCTAACCTATACCAGCTTGTGGTGGAGGGTAAGCTTTTGATCATTTTACTTTATGTAGATGATTTAATACTAACAGGTGATGAATTGTTGATACACTCATGCAAGGCAGATCTTGCAACGGAGTTTGAGATGAAGGACTTGGGCCTCCTTCATTATTTCCTGGGATTGGAAATTTGGCAGCGGAAGGGTGGACTATTTGTGTCTCAGGGCAAGTATGCCCGGGAGATACTAGAGAAGTTTCACATGCAAGGATGCAAGCCTATAAACACTCCTCTTCTTGGTGGTTGGAGGAAAGAGGATGATACATTGGCAGAGGTAGTGGATGCGACTGTTTATTGACAGTTGGTTGGTTCGCTCATGTATTTAGTCAATACACGACCAGACATACGCTATGCTATTAACCAGCTTTCACAAGCTATGGTTAAGCCTACCAAGCTATTTTGGAAGGCAGGCAAGCATGTCCTGAGATATCTCAGGGGCACATCTGGATATGGATTGTGGTACAGACAGTTGGATGAGGTGAAGTTGCATGGCTTCATGGATGCAGATTGGGCAGGAAGCCCAACAGACAGAAAGAGAAAATCTGGAGGGATTTTCAGTATCGGATCTACAGCAGGAAAAAAATATCTGTGGCACTCAGTTCAGCAGAGGCGGAGTACATGGCAGCAAGTTTCGCTGCATGCGAGGCTATATGGATGAGGTAGATCCTGGTTGGTTTGTTCGGTTCTCACTTGGATCCCACAGTGATATATTGTGATAATTAGAGTTGCATTAAAGTCTCATTTAATCAAGTATTTCATGATAGATCTAAACATATTGACATCCGGTATCATCATATCAGAGATTGTGTGCAACGGAAGATCATGTTGCTTTCTTACATTCCTACGGAGGATCAGGATGCAGATATTTTGACGAAGGCGCTCACCATGAGCAAATTCGAATACCATGGAGACAAGATCGGGGTGGAAGATAATCCCTACCTTGTTGAGAGGGAGTGTTGAGATTCAACAAGATGATGAGCTTAGTGAAAAGAGTCGCCTTCACTAAGTGGGCTCACAGGCTATTTTTGGCGCAAAGTCTATTTTTAGACTATTTCTATTTTTAGACATGTCGATCATATTCTATGAGTTGCAGGATGCTATTTGTGGATGGTTGGTCAAGTTGGAAAAATATATGGACTTCTATTTTTAGACATATTGGGCGGAATCTATTTTTAGATTTCCAATCTAAAAATAGATATGTCGAATATTATTAGCTCTTAATAATATTTGGACTCTAAACATTATCTTATTCTCTTGGAGCACTTCAGTTAAGTGCACAGATGTGGCACAGGAGCTGACAGAAGGAATTACGCTATTCCTGAGGGTTTATTGGAGCTATTGCATGGAGGACTTCAGTTAGAACTCATGTGACAGAGTTTGGTGGAGTTGTAGAAGTAGTTGGTGGAGTTGTGTTCAGTTTAACTCAGTTAGACACAGTTGAGCTAGTTGTATCTAGTCTAACTGATCGATACACTAGTGAGAGTGGTGTGAATTAATTAATAATTAATTCAATAAATGTTAACTCATTAATCAACTGAAGAATACATCAGTTAACTACAGTGCATGGCAGTTCAGTGGAGACCAGTGGAGAGGTAGGTGAAAGAGCAAGTGTGACTATCAGTTGTGACTATAGTGATGCATTGATTGCATCCAACACTCAGTGGAGATGCCAATGAGGATTTCACAATAAATCCTAGAGAAATTTGAGTTCATTCAGAGCCATTCTTAAGCAGGGATTGCGCAGTAGAGGCAGGCTAGCGGGTGGCAAAGATCGGTGCATGGATTTGCTAGATCGGGCCTGATTAGCGTGTAGCGATTGTATTGTACTGAGAGATTGATATGATCAGCTTTGTATGAGGATTGTTAAATTATCTCTATGACATATATTATATACATATAGTTGGGGTTTTCAGCTTCAGGCTTTCCCGTTAAAACAATTGTGTTAATGTGTGTGAATTTTTATGGTTTCATGTGTGCATTGCATTCTTAATTTAATTTCCGCAAATGATCAATGGTGGAATAGATTCTTTATTTTGCATAAAGTTAAAATAGTGTGAGATCAGGAGAATATTGGACATATAACACATAAGTTATATAATTTCTACAAGTGTTTCTTAATTTAACAAAGGTTCTTTGGATAAAATAGGCACAAATTCGTTCTTTCCTTGGATTTCAACTTTTAATTTTAACTTCAAATTGTACTTTAGACTTTCACTAGTTTATAAAATAAGAAACATGGGTTTATTATACTTTTTTTCAGTATATTTTGGGCTAAAAATTGATTGAAAGGGGGCATAAAGGGTTGGGGTTACCTATAGAGGACTTCTGGGCAATTAGGGACTCTTATAAGTTTGCAAAAGCTAAAATAAACTCAATTTTTTCTTTAAAACTGAATGCAGTATTAAAACAGGGTCTTATCAAAATTTTGACAGGGTTTTAGCTCTTTTTCGGGGAACTAGAATTTTTCTTGGAGTAAATAAGCTCTTTACTATATACAATTCCTTCAGAAAATTCTTTTCAAATGATAACAGGTTCGTTTTTATTGGAAAATACATGTTTGCGTAGGTATAGGTATTTGTAACATTTTCTGAGTTGTTTTGACAGGTCCCTTGTATCTTTTGAAGGTTTCCGGAAGCTTTCTAAAGTCTTTTGGTAGAAAATACAGGTTTTCTTAGGTTCTGGGTTTTAAAACAAAGCACAGGCTTAGTTTTTTAAGTTGAGAGGATGCATACAGTGAAATAGCGCAGAAAAATGACTTAATAGCATAATTCAGCAGTTTATTAAGTGTTTTTAGGCTTAGAATAGCCTGCAATTAATGGAGGTCAGATCGAGTCAAATGGTGGTTTTGAGTCTTCAAAGGCGAAAACCATAGGCGGTTATCACATAGAAAATAAGTGGTAAATGGTATTCCTGGATCGAATTCGATCCAATAACATTCGGCCATGTGGAGGAGAGAGAAAGAGGTGAAACCACCTATTTTGCGTGGTTGGATAAATGTTATGGTCACACAAATTAATTTGCAATATGGCATTTCGATCATCGGATTATATGGATTTGATGCGAACGGTTAAGATTTCATCTTGGAGTTGCTCAGTGGTAATAGGTGGGGACTGGGATTTGTTAATATGGCTGGATAGGTTTTTATATTAAAAATATATATGTTTTTTAATATAAAGTCAAGTTTTATTTGATTGGGTGGGGGGTAACGTTATATGTTTTAAATTAAAACATTAGCAAATGTTTTAACCAATGGCGTGGGTATGGTATTACATGGCATATAAAACCATTTAATAAGTGTTTTAAAACCATAGGGGGGCGGGATTATAACATAAGATAAGTTTAAACCTATGGGAAAAAAGCAAGGATTTATTTATCATGA
Organism: Pinus albicaulis; assembly: GCA_034641835.2. Taxonomy (NCBI): domain Eukaryota; kingdom Viridiplantae; phylum Streptophyta; class Pinopsida; order Pinales; family Pinaceae; genus Pinus; species Pinus albicaulis. The sequence goes on along the minus strand of CM076579.1, from coordinate 1,538,080,806 downwards.
GGGATAAATAAATATAGGTTTAAACTTTAAATAGTGGGTCTTTGGGGGTATTAATATATAAAGAAATTAATATATGTGGGAAGGGGTATTTTATAAAGGGTTTAGTAATATAGGTTAGAAATTAATATGAAATGGAAATTAATGAATGAAATGAATTAAAATACATGGAATTTAAACTAAGTAAAGTGTAAAATAGGCAATTAAGCATAATTTTGTCCCATTTTGATTTTTTACACATGAACTTAGGATAAAATTCATTTTGTGGGTTTTTGAGTGTTTTTTGAATGAAAATGAAATTAATCAAGGGGGTTTTTACTTTTCTAAGCAAAAATGGTGTTTTACTTAGGAAAAGAGATCATAGTTTTTGGAAAAGGGTGAATATGCTCATGAAGTGGGTTTTATGTAGGGAATCCATATTTTAACCAATCAGTCAGTAAGCCTTGGGTCCGGTCCCAACAGAAGTCAGAGAAATTCTCTGAGCCTCTTTAAATGAAGGTTTAGAATACTGGATCATTATAGGGGAGGGGAAATTAGTAATTTTTACCCGATGATGCTTTATTACATGCCTTGCACAGCTGCTTTCTGCTTACCCATCATTATTCTAACATTTTTTACTTAATTTGCATGAGTGCATTTAAGCTTGCAACCCTAAATCCATTTTTTCTTTCAAAGCATAAATCTATCTAAGTCTAACCTTATTCCATCCGAGGGCTCAGATTAAAATGTTGTGCTCCTCATTTATCCTCTAAATATCTACTGATTTGTCAAGTTTAAAATGTTTGACATATCTTTATTCTCTATCTAAAACATGAAATTCAAAACATGAAAAGTTAAGACTAAGTTTTTTAATTGATCATGGATTATGGAATTTTGGACAATCTGCACATAATCATTATTCTTGCAATAAAATTAAATAGTAGTGGAATTTTTGCTTGCTCACTTTCAGGTCTTATTTTATCTCTTTTTCTTTTGGGGTCTACTCTTTTCTAAGTCCTTTTATTTTTCTTTTAGGACTTTTACCCTCTTTTCAAAAAAAAAAAAATTATTATTATTTTTCAAATATGGGAAAACAACTTGTAGAAAGCAAGGTATGTACATATTTACAAGGCTATCAAAGAGTCAATTCAAAAATTATGAATCCTATTATTATAGGACCCTAATAGTGGCTCCACATGGGGATGGAATTTCCTGGTGAATGTCAAGAAATTTAAGACTAGTTTCCTTTGAATTTTGATTGTGATGACCCTGTAAGTGTCTTATGATCTCTGCAATTATTCATACTTATGATATTTTACCTCTCAAAGCTTAGGGCCTTCTCTTCGGGCTTCAACTTTGTTAGGAAAACATCCAGTCCAATCTAAAATCTTCAATGTATATGTACAATGGTCAAAATAAATGAAACTAACTATTTTTTATCTCTAAGGAGTAGTAGTGCTTCAACATTCTTCCATTTACTAGTCCATCTAGCATATTTGATCCATCCATTTCTTTCAGATAAAAAGCAGTGTTACCTCTGTAACCATAAATAATATAAGGTCCTTTCCATAGAAAATCAAATTTTCCATGTTTTCCCTTGTCTTCTCTTCTTGAATCCCATTTTAACACTTTGTCTCCAATGTAGAAATCATCTTCTTTACTCTTTTTGTCAAAAAAATTCTTTATCTTATCCTGGATAACTTGAGACTTAATGTAAACCTCTTCTCTTGTTTGCTGCAAGTGAATGATTTGATTTATCCTTCTTTGAATGTCATTTGGCTCAACTTGTAATTCTTGGATAATTTTCATTCCTGGTACTCCTAAGGAAGATGGAAAAACAACATCCATTCCATATACAAGCTGGTAAGGAGATGTACCAATATATTTTTTGGTTGTAAGTCTATCTGCCCATAAGGATTTGACTAACTTCTTGTTCCAAGTCTTTTTGTTATCTTCAAGTAACTTTTTGATGATGTTTACAAGGTTCTTATTTGAAGATTTAGGTAGACCATTACCTTGTGGGTAATATGTAGTAGAATGGCCTATGGTAATGTGATATTTATGGAAAAAGTCAGTCATCTTTTTAGATTTGAATGTTGCTGCATTATCAGTAATAATCTTTTGGGGACATCCAAATCTTGAAAGTATGTTGATTTCTAAAAAGGAGATAATAATAGTGTTTGTGGCTTGCCTAGAGGGTATGGCTTCAATCCACTTGGTAAAATAGTTAGTGGCTGTCAGAATCCACTTATGTTGGGCTAATGATGGGGGGTGAATTTCTCCAATGAAATCAAGACTCCATTTTTGAAATGGCATTTCAGTTGAAATGGGCTTTAAGGGTAGGGGTAACATCTTTTTCTTACCCTCAAATATTTGACACTTGTGACAGGAGGTCACATACCTTTTAACATCTACAAACAAAGTAGGCCATTAAAAACCAACTCTCAGGATTTTGTCTGCAGTAGTCTTCCAGTAGAGATGTCCTTCATAGTCACCTGCATGAAATTCTTGTAATAATTTGTCAGCTTCTTCTTTTAACAAACAATTTAACAAAATCCCACTATGACCTTTCCAAAAAGGCACATTTTCTAATATATAAAATCTTACTGCCTTTAGTTTTAAGAATGTAGCTTTTATTCTTGATAATCCGGGAGGAGCTTGTAAGTTTAGTAATACAAATATGATATCTGCATACCATGGTGAGTCTAAAAAGGCTTCACTGATCTCTGGAGTCGCCTTCTCTTCCTGATCATCTACTTGGGCAATAAAATTTATGTCTAAGGCATGACAATTTGAGTCAGCCATGAGTTTGGCTAAACATTGACCTTTTATCAGTTTTGTGGGTTTTATCTCTATGTCATATTCTAAAATTGTGGCAATCCACTTACCTCTTCTACCGTCAGGACCATTATGAGTTAGAATGTCTTTTACTACTGCATTTGGGACATAGGCAATGATGTGAGAATAAAGAATGTACACTCTTAAATATTTAATGGCCTTTACCAAAGCTAGGGCTTGCTTCTCCATGATATTGTATTTCAAAGTGGAATCTCTAATTATTCTGCTAAAGAAAGCTATGGGATGCTCATAACCTTGGTCATTTTTCTGCAGTAATACTGCAGCAATGGTGTGTTCTGAAGAAAATGAAAAAATGATGAAATCATTTTTAAAGTTAGGACTTATAAGGACTGGGGTTTTGGTTAAGGCTTGTTTGATGGATTCAAATGATTGTTTGGCCTCAATAGTCCATTTAAGAACTGAATTTTTTTTAAGCATGTTGTTTAATTCTCTAAATATCTCAGCTAAATTGGAAATGTATCTTCTTAAAAAGTTAATTTTTCCTAGAAAATCTTGTAACTCTTTTATGTTTCTTGGAGGACTAATGTTAAGAATTGCTTCTATTTTGGCAGGGTCTATTCTAATTCCTTCCTTAGATATTATGTGTCCTAGTAAATTGCCTTCTTCTAGTCCAAATAAGGTTTTCTTAGGGTTTAGTGAGATGCCAAACTTTATGCATTTAATAAAGACTTGTCTAAGATGATCCAAGTGTTCATAATCAGTCTTAGAAAATATAGTTATGTCATCTAAGTAAATCACTAAAAACTCATGAATTTCCTTTGCAAAGGCTATATCCATAGCTCTTTGAAAGGAAGCCCCTGCATTCATTAAACCAAAAGGAATTCTTACATACATAAAAGTGCCCCAAGGAGTAGTAAAAGATGTTTTGGCTTGACCCTCCGGTTAGACTAAAATTTGGTTTTATCTTGAAAATCCATCTAAAAGAGAAATCCAAGAAGAACCAACTACCCTTTGTAAAATTTGATCCATCTTTGGTAAAGGATAATTATTTTTTAAAGATACTTTGTTTAGATTCCTAAAATCAACACATAATGTAATCTCTCCTGTATTTTTTCTGGTTGGAACTAAATTAGAAACCTAATCAGAATATTTGATTGGTGCAATTATCTGTGCATCGTACATTCTTTTTACCTCTTTTTCAATCAAAGGCATCAACACAAGGTTGATCCTTCTTAACTTTTGTTTAAAAAGATTTTCATCTTCTTTTATAGGGATTTTATGTTGAATTATGTTGGTGTCATAGGATTTTAGGTCCTTATAACTCCAAGCAAAAACATCTTGAAATTCCTTGAAAAGAGTGATATATTATTCTTTTTCTTGTTGAGGTAAGACTTTGGAAAGTTTGATCATCTTGGGTTTTAAATCTATGCCTATGTTTCATTCCTCAATGTCAGATCTAAGTGGCTCCATTTAGGGTTTTGTAGAAACATCATTTGAGTCAAATAAAACTTCTAAAGGATTTAAACCTTTTGGTAAGAAATTATCTTTAAGATTTAATATTTCAGATTCATCATCAATTATCTCATCAATTTCTAATTTCTCTAAGTTATCTATATCTGATTGACTAAACTTAGTTGGTCTAGCAAACTTTACTTTATTTACATATATATTATTTAAATCAATTTCACTATCTAAATCCTGATATAATGTACAATCAGTATCTATTTTACAATTCTGAAATTCACCTTCATTATTCATAAAATGGTAAATTTGTTGGTCTTGTGAGAAAATTTGCCAATATTTGAGGTTGTCTAGAATTATTGGTCTATGTTTTACTTTTGTAGTATATTTATGATTGGGCTGAAAAGGTAAATTACAAGTACTAGCAAAAGTTGCTAAAGAGTGTGCTTGTAAATTTTTCTTTCTAGGTATTGCAGAAAAATTACATTTCAACAAATCATTAATCAAATCTAATACAGTCTCTCTATATCGGCCTAGTCTAGGATTGTAAACATAATATTCACCATTAATTTTTTTTACAATCAACTCTGAGTCTCCCATTATTGCTATTATTTTACCCCCTAAGTTTTTGATAATCTGGAGTCCTAAAATGAGGGCTTCATACTCAGCCATATTGTTGGTGCATTTAAAATTCAGTCTGAAAGCATGGCCTTCTGCATGCTTATTTTCAATATTAGTTATCCAAACCCCTGCTCCTACTCCTAAATTGTAACTGAGCCATCAAAATCTAAATGCCATAAAGGTTCATGAAAGATATTGTCATTGTTTTGTATTTTCTTTTTGTCCTTTAGTTTAGTTTTAATTTCATTATCAATTTCAAAGTTACATAAGATGAAGGAATCTAGGTCAGGAGGTGTAGCATAAATTGGGTAATTTATTGCTCTTGCTTCACTACTTACCATATATTTCATCAATGTTTCCCTATAGAGTTTATTTGGTTGACTAAAAACTGATATAGTAGCATATGACATGTCCAATTGTAGAGATCCTTGTATTTTTTCTCCCCATGAGCGAGATAGTAACATTCCATATTTGGGAGGTATATCAGCTACGAAAATGTCCATGAGTATAATTTTACCTGGATATTAAACTAAAGTAACACACAAATATTTAATTAAACCTAGGCATTTAACTTTTCTTAAATCAAATGAAAATAAATCTTTGTAAGGCCTTGTAATGTCTAAGTTCAGGGTTTCCATTATTGCTTTGGGCATTAGATTGTGTGAAGCTCTTTAATCTAACATTGCATTGTGTAAAATCTGGTCATGTACAGTTAAACTAATGTAAAGTGGAGGAAATGCTCCATCTTGATGTTTTCCATTCACATCAGGGACAAAAATCAACTTTGGTTGATCATCATTCAAGTTTAGAGAATCTTCTCCATCATTCATGTTTAATGTTTCAATGATTGTTGTTTTATACAAATCATGTTTTACCAATTTTGTCAAAGGAATTGGTATTTTTAACTTTGCAATTTCAGTTTGTATATTGAATGAAGGTTTTGATTTACTTATTTGAATTAACTCTTCCTTAGTAACTGTAATTTGGGTGGGTTTATCTTGTTTTTCTACAGTTATGTTTTCATTTTCTGTTTGAGTTTCTTGTGTCTTACTGCTCCTAGTTTTCTTTTTAGGAGTCGTTTGAGAAGTAGTGGATGTTTTGGACTCTAAGTTTGTTGTTTTAGCAGAATTGGTTGTTTTTACAGCAGCAGATTTTTGTGCATCTTATGTTGTTTGATCCACTTCACCTGTTATGTCAACAATATTTGGACTTGGTGAAATTTTAGGGCTGGAAACTTTGTGGGATGAATTAGATTTTTGCTTATTTTCCCTAGGGAGAATTTGTAGAACTTTTATTGTTGGGGCTTCTACTGTTTTCTTATTTTCAGTTTGTGCAGATTTCTTAGTAGAAGTTTCAGTGTTATTCTTACTTCTAAGGTTATATTGCTTATGTACTTCATTTATAGAAAAATCATAACCTTGTTTGTAGTCAAATGATTCACCTGAATCTAATTGAAGTTGTTGCATTTCAAATAAATCTTGGTCTTCCTGAGTGAGAAAGATGGTGTTATATTCATTTATACCCATTAGATTTATGGTATCTTCATCATCTACATTGTTTTGAGAACTTTCAGCATAGTTCTCCTGAAATGGGGGTCTTATTGTCTGATTTGGAGCTGATTCTTTTGATTTTCCTGAACTTGTATTTTTCCTAAAATTTGGATTTCTGATTTGTTGTTGATTATCCCATTGAGGTCTTCTTTCTATGTTGTCTAATATATTCATCATTCTCTCTAAAGTCTTAGCTAATTGATCTATTTTTCCATCTGAATTAGAAGATTCTTATTTCATCATTACTCTCCTCTCATTCCTTAATCTATATTTTCGAGCTAAAATATTTACTTCTACACCAACAACATATGTTTGCATTCTTTCTAATGTTTCAGCATTTCTCTCCCTCAGCTGATAAGCCATGTCTGTGTCAAATCCATCAGGTAATTTGAGTAGGACAGAATCAGGAGTGGGTTTGAGATTGGCTGGGATTGAGTTATAAACACTGTTGTATCTAGTGCAGTAGTCATGGACTGATTCATTAGCAGCTCTTTTCATGGCATCAAATTCAGATAATATTTGGAGTGGATTTTTCTTCTTTTCCCATTTATTCAAAAATAATCCATGAAAGACTACTAAATCAGTTATACTACCAGGATTAAGACCTTAAACCATTTCTTAACTTCCCATGTTAATTTTTGTGCAAACAGTCTTATTTTTACATCAAAATCATCTATTTCATGAAGCTCAAAGTAATCTGTAATTTTATTTATGTACTGTTGTGCAGTGTACTGAGTAGTAGCATCAAATTGGGGTATCTTACTTTGGTAATCCTGAGGCATGTCATGTAACTATCCTGGAAGAACTAGGAAAGCATACCTAGCATCCATAGCTCGAATTTTAGCTTGGCTAGGAGGTAGATTGGAAGTGCTTGGGGTTGTACTGGAAATACTAGCTAATGCAGTTAAAGAAGTGACTGATGAAAATGGAATATAAGATGGTGAAATAGAAAAAGTGGTAGATGAACTAAAAGATAAAGTTTGGGTACTAGGAAATGAAACTAGAATATATGAAGAACTACTTGGAAATGGGAATGATGAGTTTAAATTTGCAGAAGATAAACTAATGGATGAAGCTGATATGGGAGAGTATGGAAATAACATTCTAGGTTGTAAGGGTTGTCTAGGGATAAATGGATCTATAGGTTGGAATGTGGTGGAAATTATAGATGATGTAGTGGTATCTAAATTAGAAATAGAAGGTTTAGATGTGTATGCTAATAATTCATCTAATTAAATAGCTTCATTTATTTCCTTAAGAATAGTAGCATTTATTTCTTCAAGTTTATCATGAGCTTTAAATATCTTTGATTCAAAATCTGCTGAAATAATTTTCTGTTTTGTTTCAAAAAATGAAATAAAAACAGGGTCTAAAATAGTACTTTTTAAGTCAGTTTCTGATTTGCTTCTAAACAAAGAATGTTCAAAGTTCAGGTCAAAATCTCTGTCTTGTAAACTCACTAACTCTTTTGGTAATGAATTGGCTCTATCTAAGGAAACTTTTGCATCTAAATATTCTGTTTGTTTTTTTTTTTTCTAATTTTGTCCGAATTGTCTACTATAACAGCAAGTTTAGGATCCAGATTAGACCTAGTATAGTAAACTTTTCTAGAAGCCATAATTATTGTTTTTTATAAAATGATACTCACAACTTATAAAACATTATTAAAGGAAGAAAGATAATGAAAAAATATTTCCTTAAGACCTATTTTAAGACTGAGGATTGGTTAGTTCCCCAGTATGGTCGCCAAAATGTTATCACTCTAATGATTCTTAAGTTGCGAGATTTTTGTTTTTAGTCAAAGAACATCAGAGGTAACCACAAACCTACTTTTAAACTATAGGATATAGCCTTCATAGGGTTCAGAGAGGGCTCTCTCTGTAAAATTTAACTTTGTTTTGATTATAAGATATTATGCTAGTTATGATGTGCAAATTGGTTTTGATTTGGTTTGGTTTGGTGGGAAAAATCACTTAATAAGATGGATAGTGGGAAATATGTTTGTCCATTTGGCTAAGGAGTCAAAAGTCAAGTAGACAGAACTAGGATCAAGGTCAAAAATTCAAATGTTTTCAGGGCAAGATAGATGAGTCTTTGAATATATTGGAAGGTTGTTTTGGTGAAGTGGTTTAATCGGGATAAAGAGGAATAAAGGATTCTTTGATCCGGAAAAAGAAAGAAGTAGACAGAGGTCAATCGAAAGAGGGAGCGATTAAGGGTTCCCTACTCTGGAAATCAGCAGAAAAAATAAAAATGATAAACAGTAAAGATAGGGTGCTTTTAACAAATCCTGAAATAATACTCCTGTTTATTCATTCAAATTTAGAATACATAATGGATGCATGAAAACATGAGAAGATAAAAAAAGACAAGTTGAAAGTACTTCACTTCAATGGCTCATCACATGAATCCTGAAATATGATGCTAGATTATTTTATCCAGTCTACTACTTGAAATTTGCAACAAAAAGCTTCCAAGTCCAACAAAAATGACTATAGAAATATTCAGCAATTTATTCCACAATATTACTTCAAAGAGTGAAGTATTTATACAAAATTGTTTCCAAAATATCCTAGAATGCTTCTAGGAATTATCTAAGGAGAAATAAAATATCTTTACAACAAAATAGTGACAGCTGCTTAACAAATCAGCAAGATGTTCTATTTACCCAAATAAAATAGAAAACTGTTTGTGGATTAGGTGCAACTAGCTGCCTTAGTGTCCTCTTTGCTGGAAAAGTTATTTCAAATCTATTTTGAAATATTATCTGTTTATTTTATACTCTTTCACTCTGGTACTCTTTGTTGAATTCTTAGTTAAACTGAGAGGGGGGGGGGTGAATCAGTTTAACACATACAAAGGCTTTTTTAACTTTTCATCAAGCTAATTTACAGCTTAATTTTATAACCAACTTTAATATGTGGACAGTTTTAATATGTTGGAGCAAGTATTAAATTTAATGTGACATCAAACTTATTAAGAGAGTAACAAACATTAAGCAGATTGGGTAGATCATATCAACACATAGGCAACACACACAGGGACATCAGATATAAGTGGAAACCCATAAAAGGAGAAAACCACATCTTATTTTTGTTTTGATGCAAAGGCAAGCTCCAACTCCCTCTCACCACTGATTTTCTGCAGGCACCAACCTACAGGAGGCTCCAACCTTAGTTAGCTACAACTGATAGCTATCAAGCTTCAACTTGATAGGGAAGCTCCAACTTCCTTACTTAATCAAAAGAAAATATTTGTTGATTTACCTCAGATATCAGCTCTATTCTATAGCATCTCTTTCTACTTCTCCTTTTTCTTATCTCCTCTGCCTCACTTCTTCATACTTTGCACTCTCTAACCTCTATATGCATATCAATGTGATATTCTTTATACAGTTTTCCTCATAACAGTTCGTATTCCACAGGGAATTCAAAGTGAATAGCCCTGACTCTTTGCATTCTACCTCCTCACTTCTTTTTCTAGCTCATTTAGAAAATCTCAGCAATATATACAACTTTCAATTTTACAGTGGAGTTTTATTTCCTATGGAGACTTTCCAGTGCATCACAACAATATAAATCAATTAAAACATTTACATTCAAATACAATAAGAACTTCAGCTCAACTCATTCAGCCTTTTGGATCACTGTGTATTTGTCTTTTCTGTGACTGTGTCTGTCTTTTTCTTCTCTGTATGCCTTTTTGTTCATTGTTGTTGCATAACTCCTGCATCTATGTAACTACACTTTTTATATAATGCAAATCAATTCTCGGCATAATAATAATAAGGTATTTTTAAAATATGCACTGCCGTGTTATATAACTTAAGTAACTTTCGGCGATATAATGATAAAATATCATTTTAATACATAAAATGCCCTTACGGGCCCACTCACCGAACTTGCTCTATTCTCCGATGCGATGTATCACCTCTTGAATACTTCCGATTGCGATTAATCGCAATTTCAACTTCCATTTATATGTTTCGATGCTTTGCTCCTTCTCCGATGCGATGTATCACCTTTCGAATACTTCCGATTGCGATTAATCGCAATCGCAACTTCCATTTATATGTTTTGATGCTCTGCTCCTTCTCCGATGTGATGTATCACCTCTTGAATACTTTTGATTGTGATTAATCGCAATCACAACTTCCATTTATATGTTCCGATGCTCTGCTCCTTCTCCGATGCGATCATTTACTGTACACTTCACTGCGCCGATGCGATCGCAACATTCAACAAATTGTTCAATTGCAATTTACTTCCGATGCGATAACTTGCTCCGATTTGCTTTGAGGCGGAATTCAAACAAATATAGGTTGAATAGTTTATAAGTGAATCGGGTCCGCTTCCATTGGAAATTTTGTTGATATGTTCCTCTGCCATTAGTTTCTCCGATGCGATACTCGAGGGTCCCACCGTGTGGTAATTCGTTTGTTTTGACTCGAACAATAGAGCGCTACATATAAAAATATATTTCTTTGGTCCTTTGTATATAAAGTGCAACATATATAAAGCGCTGCATATATATAAACTTTCCGCTTCAGCTTTAATGTATCCTCCAGCTTGGGTTAAGGTTCTCGGAATTTTATGTAGGGGGTCCCACTCTACACACCCAATATCTTTCGTCAGCATTATATTAAGTCTTGGACTTAGACTTAAGCCCAGAACTAGTATATATATAGCTTCTCAGGTTCCATAGTTTGCTTAATGCTTTTGTTCCCAGTATAGCCTTAGCCATGTAACATATTAACATTGCAATAGGTATCAAACCCCGACTTCGTGTAAAAGCGCTCAGGCCCACAGCATACTACTATATGCTGACCATCATATGTGGCACACCTTTGGTGACTTGCATATCAATTATAATATATGGATATATATAACGACCCCGTTCAATTTATTATGTACCTTATAATAAACCCACGCATTTAACTTATATGTGAACTCTTTACCATCTAATTCAACCTGAATTCGGCCCATCATATATATCAACATATATTAATATAAGTTATAACCTCTGCCTATTTATTAACTTTCATAACACAGAATACACAGTCATTCACATAATACTTTGGCTCCGCAGCTCTGAATGTAGGACCCACATCCTTGGTTCTCTTCCCCGCACCTTCACCTTTGATCGGACGGTCAATTTGCTCTCACGCACCAACTGAGCTTTGGACCCCCATCCAATGAACAACGCGCAATATCGCGCAACTTAAATGCTCCCTACATAATTCTCTAAAATCACGCGAAAAAAATTGTATTTGGAAACCTCTTTAGGACACGTGGCCATCAATGACATATATCGCGTTCATTTTGGCAATACTGCTTACCACTTCAACCAATGTGCGAACCCACTGGTTTTGTGGCCCTCCGATTTTACTGTTCATGTTCGGGGTTCCACTTATAGTCATGGTTCCGCTCCAACAAAAACTTTGCGCCTTCATTATATACATATACTTCATTCAAAGGTTTCATTTCATATTTTTCCAACACTTCAATATATGAACTCTGCCTTAACACATAAACTCTTGTTTCATCATTATTTTAATATAATACTACCATAAGGTTTAAGATAATTTCACTGTTTGTTAACGGCTCTACCTCTGTATTCTCTGCCTCCGCCTCTGTTGCTCGACCGTTTCATCTCTGCCTCTGTATTATTTTCTCTGCCTCTGCTGCTCTGCCTCCTCTAGTTCTGCCTCCTTTCTCTGTCTCTGTGTCCTCTGTTGCTCGACCATTTCATTTCAACAGTCTTCTTCCACCTGTCTCCTTTTCCATCTATGATGTCTCCTTTGCTCTGCTTTTCTTCTTCTCATGCTCCCTGTAAATGTTACTATACCATTTACCAAAAACCTGTTGTCTTCTCCTTTGCTTTTATTGTTGTCCTTTGCCATCAATGACAACACTTCTAACAGTCTCCCCCTTTGGCATTGATGGCAATACGCTTCCTCTTCTTGCCTTTTAGGACTCTTTCTTCTGTTGCTTGCTCTTCCTCCCCCTTTGACATCAATGGCAAGAAGTTTCTCATTTCCATGTTGCTTTTAAATCTCGTCCATGTTTCTCTGATCTTGAGGACCTGTTTCTTGCTTTCCTTGCTAACTGATCTCCCCCTGGAATGATATTTTCGTTTATGTTTTCCCCCTGAAGCGATGCTTTATTTTCATGTCAGAGAGTAGCATCTACAGATACCACCCCTAGTCTATCTCTCAAATACTCAAATGGTTCTCTAGCAAGAGGTTTGGTAAATATATCTATTGTTTGTTCTTTTGTTGGCACATACTCCAGCTTCACTACCTTCTGAGCTACTTGTTCTCGGAGAAAATGATACTTGATTGGGATATGTTTAGTTTTTGAATGAAGCACATGATTTTTTGATATGCTTATAGCACTTGTATTATCACATTTGATAGAGATAGGTTCATCAATGCTTACCTTCATGTCTTGGAGGGTTTTCTTCATCCACATGACTTGTGTGCAGCATGCTTCTGCTGTAGATAGAGAAATAGATGTTTGTTTCTTGCTTAGCCATGCCACCAAACTTTCTCCTAGATAGAATGCACCTCCACTTGTGATTTTCCTATCATCCACACAGCTGGCCCAATCTGCATCTGTGTATGCTGTCAAAGTGAATTTTTTTCCTTTTGGATACCAAAGTCCATGCTGTGCAGTTCCTTGCAAATATCTGAATATTCTTTTGACTGCTAGAAGGTGATTTTGTTTAGGTGTTGCTTGATATCTAGCCACAAGTCCTACTGCCAACATAATGTTTGGTATTGATGTTGTTAGGTACAGAAGACTTCCTATCATGGATCTGTAAATTCTTTGATCTATATCAGCAGATTCATCATTAGCACATAGCTTGCATCCAGTGATCATGGGAGTTGACACAGGTTTTCAGTCTTCCGTTTTGAACTTTTTCAACATCTCTTTTAAGTATTTTTCCTGTGAGATGAATGTACCTGTGTTATTTTGCTGAATTTGAAATCCTAAGTAGAAACTGAGCTCTCCAATCATAGACATCTCAAACTCTGATTTCATCTCTTCAGCAAATCCTTTTGCTAGCTCATCTTTGTTGCTTCCAAACATAATGTCATCTACATATACTACAACAATCAGGAGTTCATTTCCATGGGCTTTTATGTATAGATTGTTGTCTACTCCACCTCTCTTAAAGCCTTGTTTTTGCAAATACTTATCCAGTTTTGAGTACCAAGCATGAGGAGCCTGTTTCAGTCCATATAGAGCCTTCTTTAGTCTGCACACATAGTCTTCTTTGTCTGTTAATGAGAAACCTTCTGGTTGTTCCATGTAGACTTCTTCTTCTAGATATCCATTCAGAAATGCAAATTTCACATTCATTTGATATACCTTGAAGTCTTGGTAGCATGCAAAGGCTAGAAACATTCTGATAGATTCCATTCAGGATACAGTGGAAAATGTTTCATCGTAATGAAGTCCTTCGATTTTTTAATATATTTTGCGAACAAGTCTGGATTTATTCCGATTACCTGTCCTTGCTCATTCATTTTATTCTTGAATACCCATTGTGAGCCTATGGTACTTTTCTCAGTGGGTCTAGGAACTAATTCCCAGGTATTGTTCTTCTCAATTTGATGCAATTCTTCATTTATAGCATTCACCCAATGCTTGTCCTTGCTAGCTTCTTCAAACTTCTTTGGCTCTATTTGTGATAACATAGCTATGTATACCTGTTCTGTCTATTCACTTAGCTGCCTTCTTGTCTGGACTCCTACACTCTTGTCTCCAATGATCTGATCTTCTGGATGGTTCTTTTGAGTATATCTTGAGGGAGCTTTTGAGCTCAGCTCAACATCTTCTGTTTTCTTTCTTGTTTCATCATCATCTTGGTTTTATTTTTCATGATTGTTTGAAGGACTGCTATAGTTTGTACTTCTTGTCTTGTTTGGAAGTTCTTCATCAAATATTACGTCAATGCTTTCTACAATTTTTCGAAGAGTCTTGTTGTAGCACATGTGCCCTTTACTCTTGGATGCATATCCTAGAAATATCCCTTCATCTGCTCTTGCATCAAATTTCCCCATATTTTCATCATTATTATTTATGTAACACTTGCTTACAAACATTCTAAAGTGCTTGATTGAAGTTGGTTTACCATGCCAAAGTTCATGGGGATTCTTGTCAGCAGCAGCAGCAAGCCAAATATGGTTTAGGATATGTTACTGACTATGTGTAATGCTTCTGCTCAGAAGGTTTGAGGAATATTACTCTCTTGCATCATGGCTCTGGAAATTTGTTGTACAGACCTGTTTTGTCTCTCTGCTACTCCATTTTGTTGAGGTGTCCCTGCTGTTGACCATATCAACCCCTCCATTCGAATTTTTGGCCAGTAGTCCCATTTGGATCCTTTTAAATCTTCTTACGTGGCCTAAGACCTTCATATCCTACCTATCATTACCATTCCCGTCCACGAAATACATTAGACAAAGGCTAAAATCTGCACTTAAAAAATATATTGGGCCTAGCCCCTTCAGCCTCAGCCCCCTTCATTTTGTTCTCCACGTAACGCATGAGCTAGCCCATGGGCCAAAATGAAAAGCGCTTACCATATACAGCCATCGGGTGCGTTTTGCACCGTCCGATCAGGCCACAAATCAACGTTCCACGACATGTCGCCCTAGTGGACCCCGCGTTGCGCATCGATTCCAAAACTGGCCTGTTTATTTCGCACCACCTTTGCTGGGCAGGTGGTATTCCTCCTTTGTCCAGTGATTCCATACGCTAATCGTCGCGTGTCCCAAGCCACTATTCCAAAACCGCTCCATTTCGCACGTTATCATTCGGTCATAGACGCGCAGCGAAATCAATGTAAACCGTCCGATTTGAGGGCTTTCATCCTATGGCGATCATTCTCCGGAGCCACGCGGAATTTAACACCAAGGAAATATATCCCCTGGCCCACTGTCAATTACCTCCCGACGTGTTTTAAACCATTGATCTCGCTTTAGGATCGGGCGGCCCAGATCGTTCGTTTGCCTAGCTGTTGACTTGGTCTCCCACCACATCATCATCCCACGCGTCTATCATTTTTATCCTCCACCATTCACATATTTCATTCATAAATCATATTTCAACGTTTTACATGGAAAGTTATCACCAGCCCGTCCTCCATCGTTCCTCTGCATCTCTCCGCCACCCCGCATCGTTTCATCATTCCGCCAAGTCTGCACCATCGTTTCCATCAACCCCGCCACGTTCACCATCCCTGTGTCTGGTTTTCTTTAACGAGTTTGTGGTTTTGCAGGTTTGTTGCGGCAGAGAATTATCATGATTCACCGCCTCCATTACAGAAGCCGAGAATGCATGATAGGACCATGTTTCAGGAGCAAAATTTATGAAAAAAGATCCGGGAGCTGCTATGATATGACCACCATTAAAGAAAGCAAGGATTTAAATCTATTAAACCCTCCAGGGTCATTCAAATGCACAGGTTGAGCATATGAAGAATTAATGGCGCAGATAGAGAATATCAGTGAAGAGCAGGGGATTAAAGAAATGTATTTAATGACTTTGGGGCTTTTACATACCCTTTTGGAGGCAAAGTACTGGATCGAAGACCCTGTAGATCACTAGAAATATCTTTTCACAGAAAACAATGCCCTCAAGGTTTATTTCAGCCAAATTTTCTTCAGGAAAGGACAGAAAGTTCATGTGAATTTCTCTCTATACCATGTTCCTGAAGAGATTTTCTACCCAGTGCATTTATTTCTGCCGGCAGCAGAGTACACACAGCTCAGCATGGTCATTCAGCAATGTGGGCGCGAAGGTTTTCCGCCATTTTGTTTAAATTAAGCCAATTAAATGAGCATCACCTACCTCATTTTCTGGAGTTTTCAGTCTCTCCTATAAAACTCCAAAAGAAAGACATTGTAAGGGTTCCAGATTTTTATCAGAGAATTGTGCAGTGAAAGGCAATTTTTGTATACATTTTGTAAAGATTTTATATGAAGGCTCAGAGCCCGTAGGATCTCAGTGAGGAGGAGTTATATACGTTTAAGATAGGGTGCACTATATCCCTGATGTCTTAACCACATGCATTTAATACAACATTTCATTTTATCCATCTTCTTGTATAATGTCTTTGAAATACGATAGCTCTTGATTTTAAGTGGTATCCTAGTTGATACCCATACTTGGGTCAATCAAGCGCTTTAAATATGGCTCAGGCATGATATACTATTTCATGTTCATTTCATCCATCTTTCTGCTATGTTAGTTGCTTTGGGAGGATGCTTTTAAAACGCCATTGTCATATATGGATTCTTAGATTGATAAGCCCCTATATGGTTCTGTTGTGTATCTAGGTATCAGACCAAAGATAACTAATATATTCTTATATTTCTTTCACCGCATACACCTTCTGATATTTGATTTCTGTGGCATATTACTTGAATCGGCCCTCTTTAATGTAAATTGTCTCTTAACTGTCTAATGCTTTTACATTGGAGCTTTGCATCTTGTCTTTGCAACATTACTTTTCCTGTGACAGTTTCTGTAAGTTCTGGTCCCATTTAAATCAATTTCCTTGTTTACAAGAGATAGCAGGAGAACCTTTGGATTGACACCCAAGTTATTTATTATATGCTCCTTGCTATGCTAAGATGTCCTAGGCACTGGTCTATGGCAAATCTAGACTGTCTCTAGGAGAGACAATATCTGTCGACAACACCTGCAATAGTAAATTGTTGCTTTATCCCATGTTCATTGCATAGGTCTGCAAATTCATGGTCTGTGAATTCACCTCCTCTATCTGATCTGATGCATTTTAGCTTGCATCTCGTTTGATTTTCTGCTAATGCTCTGAATATCTTGAATTTCTCCGGTGCTTTCGATTTATTCTTGAGAAATGCAACCCATTTCATTCTGGAGAAATCATCTATTATCAGCATGAAGTAGGATTCTCCACTTGGTGTTTTATTTCTTGCCGGTCCACATAGATCCATGTGCACAAGCTGGAGTGGTCTTCTTGTTGATAGCTCTTCTTTGGTCTTAAAGGATGTGCGGGTCTGTTTTCCCAATTGGCAAGATTTGCATATGGTATTTGAAGGCCTTTTTATTTTTGGCATATCTTTGACAGCTTTCTTTTTGCTCAGTCTGATGATATGGTCGAGGCTGAGATGTCCCAATCTCTTGTGCCATAACCATGACTCCTCAAGTTTGCTAAGATGGCATGCTTCATCCTCCTCTTTCACTATGTAAACATTACTCTATGTTCGAACACCTTTGAGCAGAGTCTTTCCTGTGGTGCTTGATCTGACTTCACGGTCTTGTTCTCTAAAAAAAACTTCACAGTATTTATCACACATTTGACTGACACTCAGCAAATTTTCTTTCAGCCCATCTACAAATAGTACATCTTGGGCCTTTCCTCTGCCATTGTC
Source organism: Pinus albicaulis (assembly GCA_034641835.2). Classification (NCBI taxonomy): domain Eukaryota; kingdom Viridiplantae; phylum Streptophyta; class Pinopsida; order Pinales; family Pinaceae; genus Pinus; species Pinus albicaulis. The sequence continues at coordinate 1,538,062,971 of CM076579.1, read as the reverse complement.
TAGGCTGACTAAGCCTTTTCCTTTGATTTTTCCTGATTTATCATTGCTGAAAGTAACATTACTAGATTTATTTTCATCAAAAGTTTTAAACTTGCTTCTGTCTCCATTCATATGTTTTGAGCAGCCACTGTTCAAATACCATTGGCTCTTCAGGTCTTGAGCAGTTAGAGCCAGGTCACATTTATTCACCTTCTTTTTCCACTGGAAGCATCCTTTTGTTTGGTATATTTTGTGAGATGATGAACTACATCCTTTCAGAGGACATTTGGAAGGCATATGTCCAATTTTATTGCATACACAGCATTTGATCATAATTTTCGTAGAATTGTGAGTATGAGAAAAATTTCCTTGATTCATAAACCTCCTTGAGGTGTTGAACATCAATCTTTGTCCATATTTTCTGCACTCAATGATTTTATGGCCAAATTCCTTACAATAAAAACAGTAACCATAGAAAAAATTTGCATACCTGATGTGAGGTTGTCTTCTCCATTTGTTTGCTTGAGACAGTCTCTTCACTTTTTGCATATTTTGCTGGTTTGAATTACTCCTCCTTGTATGACAGTATGTAGCAATGTGTCCCATCTTGTGGCAGGCATAACAGGTAGCATTTTTCATAGGAGGGAAGAATCTCCTTTGATGGCTTCCAAATTTGACATACTCAGGGGTATATGATCCTTTTCCTATTGTCTTAGTATTTATTTCATTCTTTGTTGTTAGAGGTTTCTTCTGGTTTCTGTCTCCCTCGTTACATGTTTCTTCTTTTGTAGGAATTATTTGAGCTGCTTCATCAACCTTCTTTGCTTTTACAAAAATAATATTTTTGTTTTCCTTTTCTTTGCTTTTACTTGATTATCCTTCATAGCCTATTCCAGTTTTTATAAGAGGATATCTTTGAGCATCCAGTATTTCGTTCAACTTACCAGAGCTTGTTGTTTGAGAAGAATTTATAGAAACTTTCCTTTGAGCATTTTCTAATTTCTTCCTCAGACATACTACTTCTTCTTCCAACTTCTCTTGTTCCTGAGTTTTATCCTTGATTTGCGTAAGTAACATGTCTTCCATCTTCTTGGCTTCTTCAAGATCTACCTTCAGTTGCATGAGGACTTCTGAATTTTTCTCTTCTCTTACATACTTGAGGAGAATGTCCTTTTGTTTTCTGCACTTCAGTTTGAGTCTGTCAATCTCTTCCAGGGCACTTCTTAGCTCCCCCTCAAGGTCAACTTCACCTTCTTCTTCATCTTCTTGCAAGAGGCCTTCAAGTTCTTCTATGGCCATCAATAAAAATTCAGAGGTTCCTTCTTCACTTGAGGGTTCGTCTGAGTCTTCAGATGCACTGTTGTCTTGTTGAACATAGTAAGATTTTCTATTGAATTTCTTTCCTTTCTTCCAGTTCTTTGATGTAGTTTTCTCTGATTCATGAGCCTGATTCCTTGCTTTCTTATGAGGACACTTAGCAACATAGTGTCCAACTTTTCCATAGTTAAAGCATTTGAATGGAATTTTACCTTTATATTTACCTGAGCCTCTGTCCAGTTTCTTGACAAACTTAGCCTCTTCTTCATCAGAGCAAGAACATATATCTTCCTTTTCTTCTTTCTTCTTTTCCGTTTTAAAAGCTGCCTCCCTAGCACTTGGCTTCTTCTATGGGAGTCTCATCTCATAGGCTGTAAGATTTCCAAGTAACTGGTTCATGGTCAAGGTTTCCCAATCAGTTTTTTCTTCTATTACAGACACCTTGGGGTTAAAAATGGGTGGAAGAGATCTTAGAATCTTTTGTACAATTACACTTTCTGGTATGGTTTCTCCAAGAGCTTTCATATTGTTAACAATTTCTACAACTCTTAAGAAAAAGCTGCCAACATCTTCATCATCATTCATTTTTAAATTTTCAAACTGATCTCTATATACTTGAAGTTTGGTTGTCTTTACCTTTTTATTTCCCTCATGGATGTTTTCAAGAGTATCCCACATATCTTTGGCAGTCTTTCTGTGCATTACTTTGATAAACTCAGCCTCACATAGTCCATTTAAGATTGCATTCATGGCCTTTGCATTTGCTACAAATTCTTGTTTAGCTTCTCTCTCTGGGTCAGTTGACTTTGGGGCATATCCAAATTCCACAGCAGCCCAAACCTCTATTCCTAGAGACATTATGTATGCTCTCATTCTGATTTTCCAAAAGGCATAATTAGCACCGGTGAAAAAAAGGGCTTTATTGTTTGAGCTTCCTTCTTGACTAGCCATCCTGGGCAACTAGGATCTCCTTTCAGTGGTTAAACTGGTACAAAAGGAACTGGCTCTAATACCAATTATTGAATCCTTGGTTAAACTGAGAGGGGGGGGGTGAATCAGTTTAACACATACATAAGCTTTTTAAATTTTTCATTAGACTTATTTACAGCTTAATTTTATAACCAACTTTAATATGTGGACAGTTTTAATATGTTGCAGCAAGTATTAAATTTAATGTGACACCAAACTTATTAAGAGAGTAACAAAAATTAAGTAGATTGGGTAGATCATATCAACACATAGGCAACACACACAGGGACATCAGATATAAGTGGAAACCCATAAAGGGAGAAAACCACATCTTATTTTTGTTGTGATGCAAAGGCAAGCTCCAACTCCCTCTCACCACTGATTTTCTGCAGGCACCAACCTACAGGAGGCTCCAAACTTAGTCAGCTAAAACTGACATCTATCAAGCTTCAACTTGATAGGGAAGCTCCAACTTCCTTACTTAATCAAAAGAAAATATTTGTTGATTTACCTCAGATATCAGCTCTGTTCTGTAGCATCTCTTTCTGCTCCTCCTTTTGCTTATCTTCTCTGCCTCACTTCTTCATACTTTGCACTCTCTAACCTCTATCTGCATATCAATGTGATATGCTTTATACAGTTTTCCTCATAACAGTTCATATTCCATATGGAATTTAAAGTGAATAGCCCTGACTCTTTGCATTTTTCCTCCTCACTTTTTTTTCCAGCTCATATAGAAAATCTCAGCAATATATACAATTTTCAATTTTACAGTGGAGTTTTATTTCCTACGGAGACTTGCCAGTGCATCAAAACAATATAAATCAATTAAAGCATTTACATTCAAATACAATGAGAACTTCAGCTCAACTCATTCAGCCTTTTGGATCACTGCGTATTTGTCTTTTCTGTGACAGTGTCTGTCTTTTTCTTCTCTGTATGCCTTTTTGTTCATTGTTGTTGCGTAACTCCTGCATGTATGTAACTGCACTTTTTATATAATGCAAATCAATTCTCGACATAATAATAATAAGGCATTTTTAACATATGCACTACCGTGTTATATAACTTAAGTAACTTTCAGCAATATAATGATAAAATATCATTTTAATATATAAAATGCCCTTACGGGCCCACTCACCGAACTTGCTCTATTCTCCGATGTGATGTATCACCTCTCGAATACTTCTGATTGCGATTAATCGTAATTGAAACTTCCATTTATATGTTCTGATGCTCTGCTCCTTCTCCGATGCGATGTATCACCTCTTGAATACTTCCGATTTCTATTAATCACAATTGCAACTTCCATTTATATGTTTCGATGCTCTGCTCCTTCTCCGATGCGATCATTTACTATACACTTCACTGCGCCAATGCGATGGGTCACTGTAGACCCCACTCTGTTTTTCTTTAGATCCAGCGGTTGCATTCTTCAATGATCTGACAGATTGCACCATCGTGATCGCAACATTCAACAGATTGTTCAATTGCACTTTACTTCTGATGCGATAAATTGCTCCGATGCGCTTTGAGGTGGAATTCAAACAAATATAGGTTGCACATTTTATAAGTGAATCGGGTCCGCTTCCATCGGAACTTTTGTTGATATGTTCCTCTGCCATTAGTTTCTCCGATGCGATACTCGAAGGTCCCACCATGTGGTACTTCGTTTGTTTTGACTCGAACAATAGAGCGCTACATATAAAAATATATATGCTTTGGTCCTTTGTATATAAAGCGCAACATATATAAAGTGTTGCAGATATATAAACTTTCCGCTTCAGCTTTAATGTATCCTCCATCTTGGGTTAAGTTTCTCGGAATTTTATGTAGGGGGTCCCACTCTACACACCCAATATCTTCCGTCAGCATTATATTAAGTCTTGGACTTAGACTTAAGCCCAGCACTAGTATATATATAGCTTCTCAGGTTCCATAGTTTGATTAATGCTTCCGTTCCCAGTATAGCCTTAGCCATGTAACATATTAACATTGCAATAGGTATCAAACCCCGACTTCATGTAAAAGCACTTAGGCCCACAGTGTACTACTATATGCTGACCATCATATGTAGCACACCTTTGGTGACTTGCATATCAATTATAATATATGGACATATATAACGACCCCGTTCAATTTATTATGTACCTTATAATAAACCCACACATTTAACGTATATGTGAACTCTTTACCATCTAATTCAACCTGCATTCGGCCCATCATATATATCAACATATATTAATATAAGTTATAACCTCCGCTTGTTTATTAACTTTCATAACACGGAATACACAGTCATTCACATAATACTTTGGCTCCGCAGCTCTGAATGTAGGACCCACATCCTTGGTTCTCTTCCCCGCACCTTCACCTTTGATCGGATGGTCAATTTTCTCTCGCGCACCAACTGAGCTTTGGACCCCCATCCAACGGACGACATGCAATATCGCGCAACTTAAATGCTCGCTACATAATTCTCCAAAATCACGCGAAAAAAGTTGTATTTGGAAACCGCTTTAGGACACGTGGCCATCAATGACATATATCGCGTTCATTTTGGCAATACTTCTTACCACTTCAACCAACGCGCGAACCCACTAGTTTTGTGGCCCTCCGGTTTTACTGTTCATGTTCGGGGTTCCGCTTATAGTCATGGTTCCGCTCCAAAAAAAACTTCGCGCCTTCGTTATATACATATACTCCATTCAAAGGTTTCATTTCATATTTTTCCAACACTTTGATATATGAACTCTGCCTTAACACATAAACTCTTGTTTCATCGTTATTTTAATATAATACTACCATAAGGTTTAAGATCATTTCATTGTTTGTTAACGGCTCTGCCTCTGTATTCTCTGCCTCCGCCTCTGCTGCTCGACCGTTTCATCTTTGCCTCTGTATTCTCTGTCTTCGCCTCTGTTGCTCTGCCTCCTCTGGTTCTGCCTACTTTCTCTATCTCTATGTCCTCTGCTGCTCGACCGTTTCATTTCAACAATCTACTTCCGCCTGTCTCCTTTGCCATCTATGTTGTCTCCTTTGCTCTGCTTTGCTTCTCTTTTTGCTTCTTCTCATGCTCCCTGTAAATGTTACTATACCATTTACCAAAAACCTGTTGTCTTCTCCTTTGCTTCTGCTGCTGTCCTTTTCCATCAATGACAACACTTCTAACACTCTTTCACTCTGATACTCTTTAAACTCTGTCAAAACTGCCTTACTACTGTAATTTTCTGTTTTGACTGTAAAAATCAGCAAACTATTTTTGTCTTTCTCTCTGCAATTTGACTTTTATAGTAAGTCAGTGAGTGATTTCTAAGCTTCATCATTAGGAATTTGTATCTTTTTCAGCCTCCTGAAATTTTCGTCTGCCTCAGTATATCTAGAAAATTTTGGTTTTATGACAAACAAGTGTTTTATCTCATGCTGAAGATAAAACAAGTCTCAAAACTTCTGAGTAAGACCTTCCCTGTAGGAATACCTTGTCCATTTGTCTTGTCCACTTGCTCTTTTGCATACTCTCTGATTTTCTTATTGTAGTCTTCCTATGGCATGAGCTTATCATTAATGACCAAAATGTTAGGCAAACTTCTTTGCCTCAAATTTTCAAATTTAACCATGAACTTGGTTATGGTTATGTTCATATTTTCACATTTCTCTTCAAGTTGTTTCATATGATTCTTCTTTGAAATGACTTTCCTTATTTCAAGGATTGTCTATGTCATATCAGCGATTTGTTTTTCTTACAACTCCTTCCTGCTTCTATGGCTTGCTCGGGTTTTTCACCTAGCTCATCTTTTGTTTTTTGAATCTCTGCTTGTGCTGCCTTTAGTAAATCCCTCTGTTCATATATTACCTGGATTGATGGCCAAACATTATTGATAGCTTCAATGATTTTACTCCATAAGTGATTCTTTACATAAGAAATTGGCTCTTTCAATGTCAAATATTTTTGTAGATTCTTCAACTCGGTATTTAACCTATTGGCCCTTTGCTCATGAGTTTTAACATTGATTTGAGCTAGCTTTTTGGTGTCTTCAATATTGTCAATCATTTTCTTCAATCTGTTTATCTCATTAGTTTGAAGTGACATATCTTCCATGGCTTTTACTAGTTTACTTGCCTCATTTGTTGGCTGCGCTGTTGATGTAAAAGACTTTGTGGCTGAAGTTGTGGATGATGTCACTGGCACTGTAGTAGCCAGTGGTGTTTTTGGTGTCAACTCTTATGCTAGAGTTGAAGGCACAACAGTAGTAACCATGGGAATTATTGTAGGAGTTTCATATGCTTTTGTAGTTTCTCTTTCATGGACAAGCTTGTCCATTTGAATCTCCATCTCTTTTATTTTTCCTGTTAATTGAAAAATCAATTTCATCATGTCATCTTTCTGATTTTGGTCTTGTACTATTTCTTTGGCCTGTGGATGTTCATTTGGTGGAAGCTTAAGCTGTTTCCTCGATGCTGCAATGTCCTCATTCTTTTTCTTTACTAATTGTTCTGTTGCTTTAACATTTGCAGGACCATATCCTACTTGGGTAACCAACTCTTCTAAAGACTTAATTCTAAGATCTTTATCATATGATGAGACCTTGTCAACCTTCATTTGATCTCTCATATTTATGATGTATTCTGAAGTTTTTTGGCACTCATAGCCTTTGTAGTAATAGTAGAATATAACATCTCTAAACTTTGCCTATGAAACTCAATCTGATCTAGTGCGTGAATACTTTCTATGGGCACTTCAAGATCAATTTTCTTGTAGTCTACAACTGTCTTAGGAGTCTTGATTGTTGGTTGTTGTTAGCCATCCATAATTTTTACATATTCAAATGATGGCTAAAACAGGTCTTTTAGCCTTCAAGAAACAAATTTCAAGCAATCTGTGAGCTCTTGAAGTCTATTGTATTCAATATCCTTCATAAGACCCATCTCATTGATGTCTTCGCTCAAAAATCCTCAAAGAAGCTTGTTGATATACAAGGATTGTTTCAAAAACCTCTTCTCCATCATTTCCCTCCTAAAATTCCCCTTTTCCCTTTATTATTCCTCCATTATCCTCCAAAAACCCCTCTGTTTTACATTAGGGCCTTAAGTGTTTTTCCCTTAGCCCTAGCCCTCTTTCACCATATGACCCACCACTGTAACCAAGCGTTAAGCCCATCGCTCATCGGCACTTCGCACTTCGCCACGTCCAATTTCTCACCTCCCAAAACCCTTTTCCGCCGATGGTCGATCCCCCGAGCAAATATCCACCATTGATCCTGTTTAATATCTAACGGATCTCGCTCCATCGGAACATCGCAATCACTCCCCCCACATCTCCTCCTCCCGTCTGTCTGGATTCTCGATGTGCGCGGCCCTGATTTAATCACAGCCATCCATTCCCCCTTATCTAACGGCCCACATTACCCCTGCATTTCAACCCCACCCTCTTCATTCTCCTTCATCATCTGATCTTAGACGTTGATCTCCAACGATCGAACGGTCCTTATTTCATCGCATTTTCGCCATCCACATCGACCCCTCCATCCGTCATTCCCTTTATTCTTTCCCCCACTCTTAATTTGGGTCGTCGATCCTAATTATCCAACGGCTCCCACTTAACATGGCCGTTTTTCCCACCGATCAACCTATTTCGCTCCGCGACAAAGTAGCTTACGTTGGCTACCCAGTCCCACCACTTTTCCACCGCACATCTTTCCTCCTATCATGCTCATCTGCAGCCGTTGATCTAGACTGCCCAGATCAAACGATCGAAACTCTACAACTTCTGTGCGAAATTAGTGGTTTTGTGCGGGACATGCATCACCCACCCACCTGTATCGCGTCCGCCCGTCCCTTTACCGCTTACCACCCAACTCTCATGTGAATACCACCCTGGTTTTCTGCGAAACTGCCCATCATATTTCCACACCATATTTAAATTTAAACCCTGATTTTCATTTCCGCCATGGTTTTACCTTCCATCGCTGCATTCGCACTTCCTCCACAAATGCTCCTCTGCCTCCGCCGAGCCTTTTGTAAGTAGTTTAAGCCCAATCCGCAGGTTTTATTTAACTGGTTTGTTGATTTTATGCAGGCTTAATGGTGGTTGTTCAATAAAAACCATCCCACCGCAAATATAGTTGCAGAGGCCGAGGATGGCGATCCTCAGAGGCCGAATTCAATGCAGAAAGGGACATAAAGGGTCGGATTGTCAAGTTTAATCAATATGTCATGAATTTTGATTACACAAGCAAAGCCCTCCAGCGCAAGCCACCTGTACATCAAATCGAAAAAAGCAGTGAAAATATTAGAAGAGATCCAAGATTAAATTTAAAAAGGATTAAAATGCAAAGCTTGAAGATCAAGAGCCTTAATCCATAGTTCAATGGATAAAGCAGCATGAAGACCAAATATGATCTGAGAAGGCCTAATGAAGCCTAAATCACAAATCAAAGCCTAAATCAGTGATTAAAGTGTTTAAGAGAGACAAATCAGCCAAAGAAAGCCTCCAAAGGACACATCAGCGAGGCTAATTACTTCTCAGCAACCCATAATGCCACCCGCTGCATACTGTACACTCAAAGGGGCAACTTGACAGTTACACTGCTGACAAACCCTCTTAAATTGTCAGGGAAATTATTATAAAGGCATGGGTGGCCTTAAAACTAAATGTTTTACCTAACTTGTCCCAGAAGCCAAGACAAAGTTACTGCAGTCAAAGGATATCTCCAAAAGCACACACTTCGGAGTTATTACCAGCCTACCAGATATGCCTCAAAGTCAAAAAAAACTACTTAATGGTCTAAACAATTAATGAAATGTTTATTGAGCAGAGTGAAGCATTCGATGCACTTCTCCTCTCTCTTAATTGATCATTAAGACCATCTCTTCCACCACTCCTCCTCATTCACCTATAAATACTCTTTGAAGTTTCATTGTAAAGGGTTGGAAAGTTATTGATTGTTTGAACTGTTATTAAGTGGAAGTAGCTGAGTAGTTGTAATATAGTAGGCTGGGAAGAGAAGTATTGGACTGTAGGAATCCATTGGACTTAAAGTATGTGACTGGTCTTGCACATCAAATAAACAAGCAGATTCTCAGGATCCTGGTCTATATTATTGGTGATGTTTTTCTTACTGTAATTTTTATTCTCCTTATGTTTCCATACTATCCATTTTCTCTGATAAAGAACAACAAATTTAGAGTAGGATTTACTACAAAGTACCCTACTTCTACCTGATAAGATTTATCTCTATGTTTTCTTCTAATTTTTGCTTTGGGAATGATTTCAATAGAGTATAACCAGTCAAGGAATGTTGGTGAGCCCATTTCTTGCTGAGTAGAACTTGATATGTCGTTCTCGAATGATCTTTTCACTGCATGCTAAGTAGAGTCCTAATCAAGGAAGTTTATGGTTAGCCCTGTCCCTTGTTTAGTCTTAAACAGCTATTTTGAAGATTTCCCTTAAGAGTATGCCGAAAGAAGGATAGGTTCAAAGTCCTTACTTGATCTTAGGCTACTTTTTATGTTTATCTTAAATGTTTTCTACTTTCTGAAGGTAGTCAAGAAGATTATTGGATTGTTGTCTTAGAATTTGGCTTTAGTAGGAGTTTTCCCAGAGAAGTCTATGGTTTTCCTTGTCCTTTGGCTTGCTCCCAAATCAGTCACTTTGAAAGGTTTTTCTTGTGTAGTGAAGTTAATAGATTCTTAATTGGTTATTAACATTACTTCTTTCACCACACTTCTTAATGTTTCATACCACAAACTCAACTTAAAGAGATCTTTTGATATAGATGACTTTCCCTATGGAAACCCTTGAATAGTTGTTGTGCAAGTAAACCCTTTTATGATTCCATAGCCCAATGGATTAGCACTGTTTCTTGACCTATCTTCCCATGTTGAAACATCCTTCTACTTATTTCCTCCTTCACTCCACATGACCTTCTGAATTAATGATCCCCAACCAAAAATAAACAAATCCCGTGTGCTTCATAACTAGCCTAATATCATATCATGAGCCTATAATAATATCATTCTAAAACACATATAGAGAGATCCCTCTCTGAATCCAGGGGGCTAGATCCTAGGATTCCAAAGTGGTTTTGATGTTTCCTTGTCATTTAGTATGCCAATCTGCCAAATCACAGAACACCAACAATTGTAACACTGACATAATCAACTTTTTGTTTGAGTAATAAAAAGTTGATAAAAGTCTATTTTGAATGCCTGGTGTTTGCTTCAAATAATGAGAATATATCTCATTCTTAATTTCTTCATTCTTTGTCTTAATCTACTTATATTTTTCCCTGATATCAAGATCTTTTTCTTCTGTTGTCTGTGAGGAAGATGCCTCCAAATTCTGTTGTTCTCTATGACCTGAGTGTTTGAATTATCATTATTTTCTTCATTTAAAATCTTTGTTGCTGCCTCATATGTATTGACTGTAGCAGCATCCTTATTTGTCACTGGAACATATTTTTCTTCTACTTCTATTGTCACTTTTCCTTTATCAAATAAATTGACTTTAGGCTTTTTATTGTATCTAATTTTAAACCTTGTTTCAGTTGTTGTCTCAGCAGTGTATGTTCCTTCTTCTATGAGTCTTTTAGTAGATTTTTCTCCTTGATTTGAAATTTGCAAGGTGTGACTAGTATCACCCTGTTTAACTGCATCTACCAAAGTGTTTTCTAGCCACTCAGTTTGATTGACATATTTTTCAATCTCTGGTTTTTTCTCATGAATATAGGGTGTTAGTTTACACTTAACCCTCATTTTGCTTAATATTCCTTGTGGACCATAGTTCCATGAGATTATTTCTTCAAATATGTACTCAAGTAATTGTTTTGTTGCTTCTTTTTATGCATCTCTGTTATTACAAATAAATGGCCCCACCTGATTCTTTAACTTAAATTGGGTCTTCGTCTTAGCTGCTAGGAAGTTGATAGAATCATAATTTAAGATTTGTCTGATATACTCCAAGGAAAAGACTCTCATTGGTACATATTTAGGTAGTTTGTAGGGTAAAAAATTGAACCCAATAAAATCTGATTTTTGTATGTTTCTCATATAAGTACCAATCACCAGTTCTAGTGTGCTCTGATAGCTATAGAATTTTCTTCATTTCATCACTGATCCTTGGTTGTTCTGTGTTGGTCAACATATTTATCAATGGATGGAAAAATTTATCTGTAAACTCAGCATAAGTAAACTCTGTGGACTCTCTTCTGATTAAAGAAGTCCAAAAAATGACTGAAAGTGGATTTTCTTCTATATCAAGCTTCTGGAGGGTCATTGGAAACTTGTCTGCTTGAAAATACAAGAACATATGGAAGAGAAAGGATGTATATCTAAATACTCCTTCAGTTTGAAATTTAACCAGCTGATCACGGATATTGTCAGCTATATACTCAACATAATTGGAAATGATAGAAGGAGGTTGTCCTGGTGCAAAATTAGACAGAAACCCTAGGATGGACTCATCAGTATGCTCATCTGTAAAGTATCCTAGGATAAATGACAACATGGAAATGACATGCCTAGACCCTTCTGGAAATTTTGAAGTAGAATACGGAGGGTTGATTTTTGGAATTTCAACATGTAAATGCATGAATAATTGAAAAATATGAAACCTTTTGGGAAAATCAAGACCAATGTAAAAGTTTGTAAGTGCTTCTATTGACAAAGGAACAACTTTGGGATCATGTTTGAGTTGTAACATCTGGTTTATGGACTCAACAGTAATTGTAAACAGTACATCTTTGTTTGAATTCATCATTGCTCTATGTTCAGGTGAATAATAGCTCTTACACAACTTAATAACCTTTGGGCATTGATGAGTGACTGGAACAACATATTTGGGTAGGTTTGATTCCCAAATTTGGACTTCTTCAACTTGATATAAGGACTTTTCATAACTCCAGCAGTGGAGGTCTAACAAATTAAATTCAACAATTGGTTCTACTATCTTATAGTCTACATCTGTTAAAGGTATGTGTTCAATGTCTACAACAGGAAGTTGTAGAGGATTAACAATGATTGCAGTCTTGGAGGACACAGCTGGATTGGATTTTGACATTTTTTTAGGCTTACTGGATAACTGAAACTCTATTTTTATGGCTTTCTGAATTTTTCTGTAAGATTAAATGGTTTACAGAAGTGTTTCTTAATTTAACAGAGGTTATTTGGATAAAATAGGTACAACTTGGTTCTTTCCTTGGATTTCAACTTTTATTTTTAACTTCAAACTGTACTTCAGACTTTCACTGGTTTACAAAATAAGAAACGGGGGTTTCATATACTTTTTTCAGTATATTTTGGGCTAAAAATTGATTGAAATCGGGCGTAGAGGATTGGGGTTACCCGCAGAGGATTTCTGGGAAATTAGGGAGTCTTATAAGTCTGCAAAAGCTAAAATAAACTCGATTTTTTCTTTAAAACTGAATTCGGTATTAAAACAGGGTCTTATCAAAATTTTGACAGGGTTTTAGCTCTTTTTCAGGGAACTAGAAGTTTTCTTGGAGTAAATAATCTCTTTACTATATTCAATTCCTTCAGAAAATTATTTTCAAACGATAACAGGTTTGTTTTTTATTGGAAAATACCTGTTTGCGTAGGTATAAGTCTTTGTAATAGTTTCTGAGTTGTTTTGACAGGTCTCTAGTATCTTTTGAAGGTTTTTAGAAGCTTTCTGAAGTCTTTTGGCAGCAAATACGGGTTTTCGTAGGTTCTGGGTTTTAAAACAAAGCAAAAGCTTAGTTTTCTAAGTCAAGAGGATGTATATAGTGAAATAGCGCAGAAAAATGAGTTAATAGCATAATTCAAAAGTTTATTAAGCATTTTTAGGTTTACAATAGCCTGCAATTAATGGCGGTCACATCGACTCAAATGGTGGTTTTGAGTCTTCGAAGGCGAAATCCGTAGGCGATTATTGCATATAAAATAAGTAGTAAATGGTACTTATGGTTCGAATGCGATCCAATAACATTCGGCCATGTGGAGGAGAGAGAAAGAGGTGAAACCACCTATTTCGCGTGGTTGGATAAATGTTATGGTCATGCAACTTAATTTGCGATATGGCATTTTGATCGTCAGATTATATGGATTTGATGTGAACGGTTAAGATTTCATCTTGGAGTTGCTCGGAAGTAATAGGTGGGGTCTGGGGTTTGTTAATGCAACGAGATAGGTTTTTATATTAAAAAAAATATGTTTTTTAATATAAAGTCAAGTTTTATTTGACTGGGCGGGGGGTAACGTTATATGTTTTAAATTAAAACACTAACAAATGTTTTAACCAATGGCGTGGGTATGGTATTACATGGCATATAAAACCTTTTAAAAAGTGTTTTAAAACCATAGGGGGTGGGATTATAACATAAGATAATTTTAAACCTATCGGAAAGAGCAGGGATCTATTTATCATGTGGGATAAATAAACATAGGTTTAAACTTTAAATAGTGGGTCTTTGGGGGTATTAATATATAAAGAAATTAATATATACGGGAAGGGGTATTTTATAAATGGTTTAGTAATATAGGTTAGAAATTAATATGAAATGGAAACTAATGAATGAAATGAATTAAAATACATGGAATTTAAACTAAGTAAAGTGTAAAACAGGGAATTAAGCATAATTTTGTCCCATTTTGATTTTTTACACATGAGCTTAGGATAAAATGCATTTTGTGGGTTTTTGAGTGTTTTTTGAATGAAAATGAAATTAATCAAGGGGGTTTTTAGTTTTCTAAGAAAAAATGGTGTTTTACTTAGGAAAAGGGATCATAGTTTTTGGAAAAGGGTGAATATTCTCATGAAGTGGGTTTTATGTAGGGAATCCAATATTTTTAACCAATCAATTATTAAGCCTTGGGTCCGGTCCCAACAAAAGTCAGAGAAATTCTTTGAGCCTCTTTAACTGAAGGTTTAGAATACTGGATCATTTTGGGGGAGGGGAAATTAGTAATTTTTACCCGATGATGCTTTATTACATGCCTTGCACAACTGCTTTCTACTTACCCATCATTATTCTAACATTTTTTACTTCATTTGCATGAGTGCATTTAAGCTTGCAACCCTAAATCCATTTTTTCTTTCAAAGCATAAATATATCTAAGTCTAACCTTATTTCATCTGAGGGCTCAGATTAAACTATTGAGCTCCTCATTTATTCTCTAACTATCTACTGATTTGTCAAGTTTAAATTGTTTGACATATCTTTATTCTCTATCTAAAACATGAAAAGTTAAGATTAAGCTTTTTAAATGACCATGGATTATGGCATTTTGGACAATCTGCACATAATCATTATTCTTGCAGTAAAAGTAAATAGGAGTGGCATTTTGACTTGCTCACTTTCAGGTCTTATTTTATCTCTTTTTCTTTTGGGATCTACTCTTTTCTAAGTCCTTTGATTTTTCTTTTAGGAATTTTACCCTCTTTTCATTTTTTATTTTTTTTCAAATATGGGGAAACAACTTGCAGAAAGCAAGGTATGTACATATTTACAAGGCTATCAAAGTCAATTCAAAAATTATGAACCCTATTATTATAGGACCCTAACAGAATGCCAGTCCTAGTTGGGGATGGTCATGTCTAGTCCTTATTTTAGTTTTGGTTTATAATCATTGTAGTCATGTATTTTCTGTGTTCTGAAAGTTACATGTGTTTTTTTGGCATAAGCTTAGCCCTAGCCTTGAAAAATAGCCTTAAATTCTGCATTAATTGGTACAACACTAGGCAGAGAAGACCACAGTCGCACTAATGCAGGCCTATGGAAGCGACTGGGGGTTTCTAGTCACATGTAGGGCTTGGAAAGGGAGCGAATGGGGCTTTATCTCAGGGAAAAGTAAGTTGGGTCAAAGGATGGACACCTGGAGGGGTTGGGTTACTCTTGGAGGGTCTTGAGACACCTGAGGGAAGTCAATAAGGTATGTTTTGTCAACTCCATTTCCTAAAGGTCACCTAGGAGGTTGAGTCTTGTCATAACAACCCCTCATCTCATGTTTACCCCAGGTAAGCTAGTGAAAGTGGGTAGAAGTGAGGGGAGAGATTGATTACACTTCCTATGTAGGTAAAATTTTGATTCTCTTCTTTTTTTACTTATGAGTGATTTTCTATCCCTTGCATTGGATATTTTTTATAGGATTGAAATGTATTATCCATTAAAGTTATCTTATTTCTTCCTAAAGTTTATATTTTTGGTTGATTAGAAAAGTCTAACTTCATTGTTGTCTTTGGAGACATCTAGGAATGTTCAATCATTATACGAGGTCAGAGATGATAAGGAAACTAAGAACATAAATTTTATAAGGGATTTTGAGCTCTTATTGTCCTGAATGGATTCAAAGGATCCTAATGTCAAGCATGCCTTAGCTAATGAAAGTGGAAATTCAAAACTAAATGAAGTTGCTCCCCTAACAAATTCCAAGATGGAAAATTATATGCCTCTTGTATTTAAAAATGACAGAAGTAAATGAAGGCTATTGGAACTCTCCGGAGAAGCATTTGTGGAGATGATTTATCATACTTCTCTTTTTTATTTTGTAGCTATGCATTATTCAAGATTTATTTCATCTAGAAGTGAAGACCACTTTGAAAAGATGCAACTTTAGGTATGACACTATGTTGCACGACCATGGGTTCTTATGACATTGAAACTGGTTCTATAAATGGATACATATAAGTGTATAACAACTTACTTAATTCAAACGCCCTTGGGAAGCACAAACTTCAGAGGAGAACCTTTTGTGATTGATGCCAAAGGGGAAGAGAATGTAGAAAAACTGAGAAATTTATAGTAAATGAGATAATGAATACAGGGAGAGTAGTTGTCAAAAGAAGTAGATATCAAATTATTTCCATCAATAACAAAGGGAAACATTATTGAAAATGGTTTTTATTGATGTCAAAGGTTTTCCAAATGAAAGATGAAATTACATAGTCATATAGAACATTTTGAGACCTTTCTGATGAAATGTCGCGCACCTTATAACTCCTAACATTTAAGGAGAAATTGTTTTTTGAAGATATTCATTTAATTATTTTGGATTTGCACAAGTCAACGTAGCTAATGGATAGGTTGGCCTTGGGACAACTTGGCCCCCTACTGTTTATTATAAATAAGGTCACACGTGTGGCTCATTTAGAAATCAACTCGTTAGTGTGAGAAATATGGTATTAAATAGACCACAGATCTGAACTAAAAGAGGAATGTCGATTTTGACACAAGATTCGAGCTAAGAAAGGAAAGGATCGAATTGATATCGAGAGGAGTTTTAGGAGAGGCGACTAGAATAAATTATACGGAGGAAGCCAAATTTAGGAAGATTTAGGTGTTAGGGTTTTTGGCATACTTTTGGGAAGAGTTCTCAACCTTTTTTAGGGTAAGTTGAAAACTTGTTCTGGCTCAAGACTTAGCCCTGTTGAGGTCAAATTTCAGTCCTGGTTAGAAGGTGATTTGTAAACTTGTTATGGTTTAAGGCTAAGCCCTCTTGAGTTTGAGTTTCAATATTGTTTATGATTTCAATTGCAAACCTTCTCTAATTGATGGTCGAGCCCTCTTGTAGTTGAGTTTCAAACCTAGTTAGAGGCCAAGTTATATACCAGTTTTTATTATGGAGGTTGAATTTTGTGTGCTAAATATGAGAGAGGTTGATCAAGTCCTATGTGTTGAGGACTTTGAGCTAAGGAACAAGAAGAATATTCTTGGTTTGTTAAGAAAGAGGTTATATCATAGGTGAATATATTTGTTGTGTGAAAGTTATAACTAGTCTAAGATAGTGTGGCGAAGGGTGACCAAACTTGAGCCCTATATAAGAACAAACCAAACTAGAAAGGAAGGAGTTATATTGAAGGAAGGATAGACCCAAGAGTCACCCTACACTCTTATCAATTTGGGTTGGAAGTTTTTGGCGGTCAAGATTAGTGAAATCTATTTATGAATACCATGGGATTAGACAAATTTTGATGTCTAAAATGGGCCTCCTAAGGAATATTATAAAATAATAGTGGAAATAATAAAATAATATTAGATTTCCTCATCAATTTTTGGAGGGAAAAAAATAAAAACTACTTTTTCAACTAGTATTTTCAATTTATCTCCCTGCAATTTTACTCAAATTTCACGTGGGAGCACTTGAAATTTGAGTATAATCGTAGAGAGATAAGTTGAAAATACAAGTTGAAAAAGTAGTCTTTTATTTTTATTTTTATTTTACCTTTTTACTCCAAAATTTGTGAATTGTCCCCTATGGTTGACATCATCATATTGAATCCTATTGGTTATTATAAAGTTTGTTTTTGTTGTACATTTTTTCTTTGAGGCCCATTTTTTACTTCACAATTTCTCTAATGAATGATGTTGTGAAAGTTGTTGAAATGTTTGATGGTATGTTATTAGAAGTAAGATACATCAAGATCTTATTTGCAAGGAAAATGTAGGTTTTTGTCAGACATAGCAATGGAATAGGCAAGAATAGACAACATGGGAAAGATAAGTGTGAGTTGATTTATTATTAACATATATGTTCATTTATATTACATTCATTGTGACTCTTGGATTCCACATTCCAAGGTCTCTTGGACTTCCTATGTCTATTCGCCTTCTACACCAACCCTAGGAGGATTAGGTGTCCAACATTACCCCCCCCTTAATCCGAAGGGGTATGTATGAGTCCAAGAAGAGAGCTATAATACAAATGTGCAAAGATATGCATGGCAGCACTAGGCTTAATGAACTCCCTAAATTTTTGGCATAAGGAGGTGGTTTAAGGATGACCACCAACACTGGAACAGTTACTCTTCCAAATTTGGCAAGAAGATGAGGTATTCTACTAGAGGAAGTGCACCTAATGCTTTGAAGAGGGAGACCTGAACCTGGAAGAAGGGAGGTCTACAAACCGCATAAAAAGGATAACTTCAACCTGAAAAGGGATATCTCATCCTGCGGTGGTTTAAGGATGACCACCAACTCTAGAATGCTAAAATGAATTTCCTGGAACTCTTCCAAAACTGGCAAGAAGATGAAGTCTTCTGCTAGAGGAACTGTCCCAAATTCTTTGAAGAGGGAGAAGCTCAACTTTTCATAGATGGTTTAAGGCTGACCACCAACCAAAGGCATGTTCATGGGCATATGTGTCTTTGGCTACAACTCTGAATTTGGAATGGAAAGTTGTGGCTCAAGCTCGCTTGAACGATTGTGTATCTAGCTACAACTCAGAATCTGGAATGGTAGGTTATGGCTCAGGCTTGCTTGATGTGGCTTTGAAGCTTGTAGATGACCATAATTTTCCCCTTGTCAAATACAAGGTGAGATGATGGTGAAAACTCAACTACAAAACTGTTCAATACTCTTGAACAAGTTTTGACATATGACTGAAACGTCTTCTTGGTTGTTGATGCCCATTGTCAAGAAGCGATCCATCCAAGATGAATCTTTGTTCTTGCAGGAGGCTTGTTTCTGAAGCATCTGTGTGAAGAATGAGATGTTTTGTGACAATGCTTACATGGATTAAGATCAAAACAGTGATCTTTCGTATGGCCAACTCAGTCATAGTGTTGGAATTTTACAATCGGTTGTTGTTGCTGTGGAAGAGGAGAAGAATCTAGAATAGTTGAAGGTGAGCTATCATGAAGAAATATGGAACTCTGAAATTTGATGGGCTTGGAGTAGTTTGGAATATGAAAGGACACCTCCTTGTCATATCCAAGACCTATTATGTGCTTGTTATGGACAAGCTCTTCCCAAGTTTTGATGATGGGCTTGGGAAGTGCAAGGTGAACTTCTTCTTCTGCGTGCAAATCTGCTCTTGCACTAGACACCGAGTGTGAATCAACCTCAACTTTATATTCTTCATGTTGATTGGAGTTTGTCTCAATATTAATAAAAGAATTTTTTTGAACAAGAACAAGTTCAGAATGATGACTACACTGTTTTAGCTGAGATTCAAGCTGCAAAAAATCAATCTGTTCTTGTGCATTTTGCAGAGAGGTTTGAATATCAGTGAGAGTGTATTTACTGAGTTTAACCATCCCATCAATAATAAAATGTATTATTGTATTCAACAACTCTAATGCATCACCCATTCAATCCATTTCACAACAATGTCACTTTAAAAAACTGACTGGCATATAACTTTGTCTTCAAAAATAATGATAAAAACTCAAAATACTATTAAAAACCCAAAATCTAGCACATAATGCACTACTTACTGTACTCAACTCACCTGAGAACCATGTATTTTTATTTAGAAATAAAAAGCAAATAAAATCTATAAATACCCACCGCTACCATTGCTATAAAATATGTATAAGATGGAAATATAAAAAAGTATAAGCTGGTGTTATCAACAATTGAAACCCAACCCGGTGACAAACTGATTTGGGCATTATTTTCCCAATAACCAAACAATGAAATACAATTGGATATAATATTTTTTTTTAATAACCCGATAATGGAATATATTTGGGTATAATTACTACACTGGCCTAAGAATGAAAACGAACTTGGGTATGAGCCCAAAAATGAACTTGCGTATGATTCTTCACATTAGCTCAGCAATGTAAGCTGATTCGAATTTCATTTTCTACATGGTATATTTCATTCTGAGTAGAGACAATATACCTATGAACACAAACCGAATCCACCCAACATCATATGCTAGTTTTTCGCAATATATATTTAGACGGTGTTAATAGTAGTGTTGCACGTGGAGTGGGTGGAAACTGATGTGTGGATACTGTGTTGGTAAGAAGGTCGACTGAGGGTAGTTGTATGAATGAGTGAATTGTGGGAGGAATGTGTGGAGGACCGCACCGAGCATCGAAGGTATCACCAGAGTAGCATTAGCGTACTGTGCAAATGAGTCGAGCGTTAGTGTAATGTGCAGATGTGCTGAGGGAATATGTCGTGGCTTACTGAAAAGGACTTAGCAATGGTGTTGCGGGCAAACGAAATTAAAAATTACCAGGATCAACCTGAACATCTGGGATATCATCAACCTGTGGCTAATTGGTATCTAACCAACATTGCATGCCCTTTCTTTCCCTTGCAAACCAGTTCCTTACAGTACTAGGCAACCAATGTCAACCGAATTCAACACATTTGAAACAATCATGTTTAAATCATTAAAGGGTTAGGACCAAAAGTAGAGACAAATATTGTCGGCCCAAAATTCGCTATTTCCTCATCAGAGGATTGTCCCGTCCACAATGTCATTGTGGTGCGTCCAAGCTCTAACAACAACAAACCCAAATTTTGCATCATAATTCCATTTTGCATTGCAGCAACCTGAATCTCACTACGTGCTAATGCATTAGTTACAGTTGCTTCACCTTCGATGATTTAATTCAATATGGAGACATGGTCTTGAAACAATAGCGAAAAAATCATATATATTCCAAAAATCCATGCGCATTCTCTAACATATAACCAGTCAAAAAAATTTCACAGTGTTCCCATAGACGGCGCCAGAGTTTAAAGCATCATTTCAACGCTACATTCAATCAATCGGGGCAAAGGATAATGACAGAGAATAATGGTCGTGGATAGGATCCAGGAAATGCACCTATAATTTGTAGGAGAGCAGCCTACACCAGAGAGCAGTGTCAAATGGATCGTACACAGAGAGCATAAAAAAAAAAAATAGACACTGAGAAAATAGGGACATAAAATATCGCATATAATTGTAGGAGTTATGGTTCAATATTCCAGAAGTAATCGCTCAGAGTCAAATATCAGGAGAAAACTAAAATTAGGACTGGTAGAATCTAAAAATGCCTCTGATACCATGTCAGACACACAATGGAATAGGCAAGAATAGATAGGATAGGAAAGATAAGTATGAGTTGATTGATTATTAACATATATGTTCATTTATATTACACTCATTGTGAATTTTGGATTCCACATTTCAAGGTCTCTTAGACTTCCTATGTCTATTCACCTTCTACACCAACCCTAGGAGGATTAGGTGTCCAACTATTTTCAAGTAGACTTCACTACAATGAATAGGGGAGAAGTAGATTATGACCTCACAACATTGAAATTATGTAAGTAAGTAACCAGTGTGTGACTACAATAAGGTTGTGGACAGTTGGAATGAGTGGTTAGCAAAGAGGAATATCAGTGTTGTGAAACACTTATGAAGCAATGTAAAGCTTGTCGTTTTTGACATGTTCGACGAGAAAATTGATGAATTATGAAAATTAGTGTAGTGCCTTGAAGAAGTAAGTTTGTGCCTACAAATTGTTGAGTTGGTGCTCAGTTGAAGGGATTATAGTCTCTTGTAGTTTTGTGCCAAAGAATTTGTTGAGTTGGTGCTCAGGTAGGGAACTAAAATCTCCTGTAGGTTGGTGCCTACAAAAGTTCTAAGTTAATACTTACTTTGTACAAGGAAGTTTACAAAAATTTACTAAGAAAAAAAATTGTATAAGTGTTTCTTATAAAGTTTGTGTTTCATGATTTATGTGCATTAAATGTTTTAAAAGCTAAAAATTGTTAATAATAACAAATTATTGATTCACCCCCTCCCCCCCTCAATATTTCCAACAAATTGATCCTTATATAAGATGATCAATGTATAGTGTTACCTCACCTTAAGGGATTTTATATTGAATAAAGTGTTAAACATTTTTATTATTATTTGTGATTCAATTTTAAGATTTTCGGATCATAAGTGGTCTTGGAGAATTTTATTGGGAAAAGCAGGATAATTTGTTTTAATTTTATTTATTTATTCTATATTTTCTTGCAGTAGGTTTTTGTCTAAACTTATTCACCAGATGATAGTTATACTAGTGATGTTAGAAACAAAATGATTTTGTTATTTTATAATTAATGTTATAAGAGATATTTAGATCAGCATTGAAAAGGCTATATACATTTCAAATTAGAGCCTCGAAACCCTTATGTGAAAATTATTGCAATGTGATTCGCCCTTTATTTAGGAACTAGAGTGCAATATGATCATTATCATTAGAAGTAGTGGTTATTCCATTTCTAGATTGTAGTCATAATATAGATTCTAATAACTAGCACAGAAGTTTCACCTATTTCAAGTTGGGAACTTAAAACTCTAATGAGAATTTTTTGCAATTTGGTTATCTCTCTATTTATGAACACAATGATAGTGTGGCAATCATCATTAGAATCAAAGTGAGCATGTTATTTCCACGAATTTGGTTATAGAGAATTTGATCAATATTAAGGAAGCTAATGTACTTCAAAATTTGTACCCTCAAAACCGTAATAGAACCAAAGAATCAACATGTTGTAAAACATCAAGAACATGATCCAACAAAGTAAAAATACACACAAGGAGTGAACCTAATGAAGACAAATTTTCAAAAAATTATAAAGGCTAGATCAATGGTGAGACATATACTTTCATCAAAGGAGAACATACAAAAGCCATATCTACTTGGTGTGATTTGAAGGAGGCTTATAATGAATGGTATATAGAGAACTGACATACTTCCCATATATATTTAGTTACTCTACTCAACAATATGAGGAGAATATTATTAAGTAAAAACAAAACAAAAGTGTGTCTACCAATGTTTAGTATAACTCTTTTATAATGGTAGTGTCCCTTCTAGATACAATATAATTACTAACTTGATGAGAATTATGATCTCACAATAATAATTATATACTTAAATACCCAAATAAAATAATAATAATAATTAAAAAAAATCACAAGTATATATATATATATATATATATATATTTATATATATATTAAAATTAAAAGTGTTTTGGTCTTTCTCTCTGAAAAGTATTCTTTGGGGAGTGTTCCCTTTGTCTGATCCTATTCTTGCAGTTCATCACAACATCATCTTATATGTTGGCACCCGATTTGCGTGCAGTACCATTATTACACTTTTATGACTTGGTACTTTAAGGATCAAGTATGTGACATCAGTGATCAGATATATCTTTCAAAATCATTGATTATTTCTTTTATATGTGATACTATGATATGACCTTGATAGGTACTTTTGAGGCTATGATCAGATGATCCACTATGTGTTTCTCAGATTCCTTTTTACTTGTATACATATTGGATCCTCTCTATACCTAATATGCGGGCATGATTTACTATCTCTGAGCATGGGTATGCCCGCCTCATACATGAGATTTCTTTCTGATCTCTTCCATTGGTTTTTGGCAGGCTGAGATCTAGTGAACTCCTCCCAAGTCCTCACATCACATGATTCTTCTTATACACTTAATACATTTCGGCCATCATGTAACCCATTTGGCCTCATATATTATGGGGCATATGCTATAGCATCATTTTCCACCTCTGTATACTTGATGCTCCGAGTTATGGCCTTAGGCAGCCCTTTCCCTTCATAATTGGTCCTTCATCTAAAAAACATTATTTTAATTTCCATATGTGACTCTGCCCTGTCAAAAGCGTGTGCACACATGGGTCCATCTATACTCAACCCGCATATATAATTTTAAATATGAAAAAATATAAAAATCCCTATTTTTTGGGTGGGGTTACCGGGTTACACCGGAAGCCTACCTACAGCAACACGTGGCCTAATTGTATCCGAACTTAAACAACTATTTTGGGGTGGTATAAATACACCTCATGGGAAGGCATAAAGTGGGGAGAAAGATATAATATTTATATTATAGCCATTTTGTCCCTCATCAAGTCTGATTTATCCCTGTGCCTCCTGCACTCCCAAATTGTGGAAACCATTTTTTCCCTCACGAAGATGTTCATTTCTCTGATATGACATCCATGTGCATGCATTTAGAAGGAGATTGTTGAGGCTTGGGTTGGACAGATCCAGAGGACGGTTTCGCTTGGAGTCATGGCTGAATCAGGTGGTATTCCTCCACACATCTTTACATCCATCAATAAAGAAGCTCTGTCTCATTCTTGATATTCATTATCTTATGCTTTATACATTACTATGATCTTATTATGAATGTTTTCATGTTTTATGCTTATGTGCTCATATGATCTAATGCTAATATCTTGAACATGCTTTGAATTATCATTAGTATATGTGCTTTTCTTGAATGAGTTGTAGGTTTTGGAGCACTAGGAGAAGCAGAGGGTTTGAACCCTATGGGGTCGCCTTCAAACGTAGGACCTACGGGTACTACTCCTTCTTCCCATTTTACTAGTTTAATCATTAGGACTGCAATTTTGTATGATTATTGTTGTTGTATGCCTCTCGCTCTGTTGGGGTTCCCAACCCAGACCCTAATGTGTATTATCCCGTAACATGTGCCAAGTTTGCACCATGACATTTCAAGCCTTTTGAGATCCTTGAGAGGATTGGACCAGTGGCCTATTGACTTGCACTGCCTCCAACAGTGGAATTCCATGATTTTTTTCATTTTTCATTGCTTAAAAGGTATATAAAGGATGTTTATCATGTTATTGATTGGTTTGTATTGTTGGTGGAGAAAGAACGAGAATTACAACCAGAAACTCAGTGCATATTACAGTGGAAACAACTCATGCTCCAGAACAGAGCCATCGAGAAAGTTAAAGTGTAGTGGAAGCACTTTGAGCCTGAAGAAGCTACATGGGAGATGGCAGATCAGATGTTCGCTACGGATCCTTCATTTTTTTCCGATTGAGGCAAAGAATTTTTGGTATTTGTATATATTTATGTATGTTTTTTATTATAAATACTGCCATGAGCTAAGTTATAAAGCTCCAATAAGAAGTATGGTTGATATATTGTCATGTTGTCATGATGGTTTTTGTTTTTTAGCATGTTATTCATTGTAAATACCGCATCGAGCTAAGTTATAAAGCTCCATGGGAATTATGTTTTCTTTTCAACAATTTTATTGAGGTATAGGTGTGGTTTAACACCGAGGACAGTGTTCCCCAAGGGGGAGGGGTTTGTAATATACCCAAGCTAAAATTTCTTGTAATAAAAGTTATTAAAGGTAAAAATAAGACCACAGTTAATGTACACTTATTCCAAGATGAATGTTGGGTAAGATATCCTAGTGGGAATCACTTGATGTGTTTATGGCTAAAGATAAATTGGAAAAGACAATGGCTAAGTCTTTGTAAAGGAAAAAATTATTTTTGGCAAATTTATTTATGAAAATAAAGGAAATTAGGAGAAAATAAAGGTGAAAGTTCACAAGTTTCATGTGAGGAGGAAAATGAAGGAAAATAATTGAAAATGAATAAAAGAGAGGCCTAATTGATAAAAAGTATTATGAGGATTAGTTGGTAACTTTTGTCATTTAATTTTTGGAGCTCTCTCTATATTCTCTCTCTCTCACTCTTGGACACTTAGAATTTTCTTGGAGAACTTCAACATTGGATCAAGAAAAGAAAAGGAAGGAAAAGGAAAGCAAAGATAAAGTAAGTAAAGGTTGGAACAATCAAGCTTCAGCAAGAATACTTGCAGGTAACAGATTGCATGTATGATTTCCTAGCTGGTTTTGACATGCATGGTATGTGCATCTTGGTATTTTGTTCTTTTGTTGTCAATGGCATATTTTTGTGGGGTTTCGACAATGGTTTTTAACATTGCCTTTCCATTTTTGGATAGACATGGTGTGATGGAATTGTTATTGGTTTTGAGCTTTGGAATTGCCAAAAGGTTTTGGAATATTGGGCGGAGGTGGTCTCATGAACATTTCCATAGGCCTAGGAATCCCTTGACCGGTAATGGTGGGATATGTTATCATTCCGAAATTTCCCAAGGGTTGTTCTAGGTGTTAAAAATAAATATCAGAGGTAACTATCATCCACTTTTGGATATTAGGATCTAGCCTTCCTAATGCTTCAGAGAGGGCTCTCTCTTAATGATTTAACTTTGTTGATTTAATATATTTTAAGCTATTTAAGTATGCTTGATTGGGTTTGTTTTGATTGATTAATTGGTTTTGGTAGATAGGTGGAATTAATGATTTAGATGGATATATAGATGCCTTTCCATTTTCCATTGGGCTATGGAGTCAATATGCTTTTAAAACATAACAGGATCAAATTGTAAAGGAAGTGTCACAGGACATGATAGCTTAGCAAAATCAGATCTCAAGGATGAATGGTGAAGTGGTTTTCAATCGGGATCAAGGAGCAGTTAAGGATTCCTTAAAACAGATAATGAAAGAAGGTGAAGGAGGTTAATCAGGATCAGAGAACAATTAAGGATTCTCTAAACCAGATATCAAAAGAAAATATAAAATGTTTTAACAGTTCAAAACAGAGTGTATTTAAACAAATTCTGCAATAAAATTCCTGTTATAACATTAAAATTTAGAAAAAATGCAAGTTTATGGAATACTTAAGAAAAGAAACATGAATAATTGAAATATACTTCAATGAGATAGCTCAACACATGAATCCTGTAAATAAATGCCTTTATTACTTGTCATGTCTGTCAACTGGAAATGATAAAATAACCCTCAAGTAAATAGATCAATCAACGATAGAAATGTTCAGAAATCCACAGTAATCGACCCTTGATACTTCAATTTATGAAGTATTTATACAAAAACATTAAAAAATATCCTATCAACTTATTTAGGATTTATTTAAGGAAAATAAATATCTTCATGCAAGAAGATAGAGACACCTATTAACTAACTGCAAGTTGTCCCCATTTTATTTGATTTTTTGTTTGTTTATTTCACGCTCATTGTCTTCTTTCCTGTTGTTTTCTCTTTCATGTTGTCTTATGTTCTGTCTTTCATCTGTCTTTCTCTTTAACCTACGAGTTCTTTTACTAGTATTTTATTTCACCTTTCATAGTAAATCACACCATTTTTTCCATGTCTCTTCATCTGGACTTTTGATCTTTACCATCCTTCTGTAAATCTCATCTACCTTTGTGTTGCTTCTGAATGATTTGTGCACTGGAGGTTGATGGCTGATGTGTTTCTTCTGAAACTGATGGAGGTGCATCATCTCTGACAACTATATATGTCTCAATGGTTTCAATTGTATCAACTATCTCTTCATGTTCTATCATTGGATTCAGTTTTTCCTTCTTCCTATAAATAAGCTTGAACTTAGTATCAGAAGTGGTTTCTGAAAAATAAGAGCCTTCCTCTCTTGCCCTCTTTGAATTTATGTCCTGTGGAGATGGAGAAGCAGGTTGATACAAGTTCCATTACCCAAAATAGGGACAACCTATGTATAGGAAGAAGGAAAAATTGAATCCAATGATAGAACAGGAAGAGATAGTTGATACAGTTGAAACCATTAAGACAGATATAGTTGTCAGAGATGATGCACCTCCAACAGTTTCAGAAGAAACACATCATCCATCAACCTCAAGTGCTCAAATCATTCAGAAGAAACATAGAGGCGGATGAGATTTATAGAAGGATGGTAAAGATAAAAATTCCAAATGAAGAGACGTTGGAAAAATGGTGTGATTTACTGTGACAGGTGAAAGCAAATACAGGTAAAAGAACTTGCAAGTTAAAGAGAAATACAGATGAAATACAGAAGAGAAGAAAGCGTGAAAGAGAATATAGCATGAAGAAGACAGCTACCGTGAAAGAAAGAAACAACAAATCAAATAAAACAGGGACAACTTGAATACTTTTAACCTTTAGGCTTTGACTCATGAATGAAAGGGGTCAATTTGAATTTGACTCTTAACTTACTTATGACACCCAAGGGGTCATATTTCCATTTGAAACTGCTACTGAACTTAAAATATTGTAAACATTTTTCTGCTTGCTGTCCAGCATTCCTACTATTACATATAAAAGGCCCTAGCTAGTTTTTTATCTTGAATTGGGTCTTCTTTTTAGCTGACAAGAAATTGACTTCATCTGAATTCAGGATTTTTCTGATGTATTCCAAAGAAAATAACCTCATTGGGGGGTATTTGGGAAGCTTGTATGGAGTTAGCTAGCTTCCATACACTCTAATTTCTGTATGATTCTGGTATAAAGACCCGTCTCCTATTTTACTCTGATCTAACAATTGTAGAACTTTCTTTATTTCTTCACTGATTCTAGGCTGAATGCTACTGATTAGCATATTAACTACTGGATAAATGAAGGAATAAATGAAGTCTTTGAAGCTTAATTCAGTGGAATCATTTCTGATCAAGGATGTCCAAAAGACAACAGATTGGGGATTACCCTCTGTGTCCAGTTTTTGGAGGCTAACTACAAACCTATCTTATTGGAAATATATAACATATGGAACAAATACTGAGGAGTATTTGAATACTCCTCCTTCTGGTAATTTGACCACCTGATCATGGATTTCATCTACTAGGTATTGGGAAAAATTGAAGGTTGTAACTGGAGGCTAACCTGGGAAAAATATGGATAGGAAACCAAGAATAGATGAATCTACATGTTCATCAGTGAAATATCCTAAAATACATGATAGCATGGTTACAATCTACCTTGTTCTTTCTAAAAACATGGAAGCTGAGTATGGAGGATTGCTTTTAGGGGTTTCTATTGATGGAGGGAGGAAAGTCTGAAATATTTGGAATCTTTTAGGAAATTCCAACTTCAAGTAGATTTTAGTAAGGGTTTCAATCGATAATGGCACTTCATCAGGTTGTGGTTGAATTTGTAACATCTAATTTATGGATTGAGCTATGATTGTGAATAGGATTTCTTGGTTTGGGGTCACAAAAGCTCTTTCATTGGTAAATAGCTTATCTGGAAGAGTCTGATGAGTTCTGGGAACTGAAAGGTCTTTGGGAATATGTATTTGGGAAACTTTGAATCCCACAGATGGATATCATCATCCTGATCAATGAATTTGTCATGGCTCCAACAGTGGAGCTCTAAAAGGTTGGAATCAGTCATTGTATCATTGATTTTGAAGTCCTTATCGGCCAAAGGGGTGTGGTAAACATCTACTACAAGTGGTTGCAGAGGGTTTACGATTTGTATGCTTTGGGAGGCCATTAATTTGTTCAATTATCAATTTTTGTGCTTAATTAATGGTTTCAAGTACTTTAGAATTACCTGGAAAATAGTCGAATTTGGTGTGCAAAATTCCAGGTGGTAGCAGGATTCAATCTTGTTCGGCAATGGCTTCTTTGGCTTCTTTTTCGCAAATAACAGAAATATTGGGAAAATGGTTTCGGGCGGGCTTTATTAATTTTAACCTTTGGGTTTATCGCAATGGCGCGGGGGTGTTTATTTCAAACAGTGGCGGTTTCATCGCGTAACAAAAAAGGTGTTCTGGTAGGTTATCACACCATGAGAAGCAGTATAGTGGTTTAGAGGATGGGTGGTGCAATAAGACGTGGGAGCGCTACGTAGCAAGGGAGTGGGGGTGTGAAACCACCCATTTCGCACCCCCCCCCCATTGGTTTTAAATTTCGGACGTTGAGGGGTGCGAAACGGTTTATGGGCCATTAGATCTAATTGGATAGGATCGGGGGTATATGGATATGCGGGTTTTAAATAAAGTGGGACTTGGGTATTATATATGTGAAGGGGTTAAGAATGATAGTGGGTTGGGATATATATATGCAGGATTAAAATAATATAAAGGGGGTTTTAATATAAATATGGTTCGGGGAAATGTATTAAAGAGAAAGGGTTAACATGTAATGGGGAGGGGTTAAATGAAGTGGGACCCGATATATGTTAAGTGATTTAAACTTTGGATAAGTGGGTTTTTCATGTTTTTTATGAAAATGCAGAGTTAGTAAAGGGGAAGGGGTTTTTAGTAATGGAAATAGGTTTTTCAAAGGGAAAAGGGTTAGGACTAAGGGAAAAGGGACATTATCAAAGGGAAAAGGATTTTTTAGAAGGGGAAATGACTTCCAAGAGTGGAAATAGGGTTTTTAGCAAGGGGAATGTGTTTAGAAGGATATTAGTGATAAAGATAAACCATATGATGCCTTCCATAACTTTTTAAAGTATTCTACCTACCCTTTATTTACCCTAACATTTTTTACTTCCTTTATTGGGTGCATTTGAGCTTGCTGACCCTTTTGTTTTCTTTTGGTAAGCAAACTAACCTATTTCTAACCTTATATCTTCCAATGGCTCAGATTAAACTTATGAGCTCATTTTATTCTCTACTTAACTACTGATTTTCCAAGATTAAATGGTTTGGTCAGATCTTTATTCACTAACTACCATGACATGAAATTTGAAGGCATGATTTAATAAATATTAAACTGTATGATCATCATGAATTGTGGCATTTTGAACAAGCTGCACACAATGTTATTTGCAAAAGTAAAGTAACTAAGAGTAGTGGCATTTGAATGTGCAACACTTTTAGAATTTATTTTTGTTTCTTTTTTTGGGGTTCATACTTTATATCCTTTTTTTATCTTTCTTTCTTTTGGTCCTTTGATCATTATTTTAGAACATACCCTCTTTTCATTTTTTAATATGAGAAAACATTTGCAGAAAGAAAAGGTATGTACAATATTACAAGACTTAACAAAGTCAATTCAAAATTATGATACCTATTATTATAGGGCCCTAATATTGGCTCCACTTGGGGATGACATCTCCTGGTGAGATGTCAAGAAATTTTTGATCAGTGGCCTTGGAACTTTGACTTTGCTGGCCTTGGAACTTTGACTTTCTGTGATCTCATTTATTCAAACATATGATGTTATACCTTTTAAATCTTAGGGCCTTCTCTTCGGGCTTCAAATTTAGAAGACAAACATCCAATCCAATCTAAAATTTGCTATGGTATTACAATGAGAAAAGTAAAACAAATGAACTACTGGTTAATCTGGTGAAAAATAGTGCTTCATCATTCTACCATTGACTGGTCCACCTGGTAGATCTGCTCCATCTAACTCTTTCAACAAAAATGCATTGTTACCTCTGTAACCATAAATGATGTATGGGCCCTTCCAAAGAAAATCAGATTTCCCATGTTTCCCTTTATCTTCCCTTTTGGAATCCCATTTGAGTACTTGATTACCTATGAAAAAATAATCTTATTTATTTTTCTTATCAAAAATATTCTTGATTTTGTCTTGGATTACTTGAGATTTGATATAAACTTCTTCCCTGGTTTGTTGCAAATGAATTGTCTGATTTATCCTCCTTTGGATGTCATTTTTTTATACTTGCACATCTTGAATCATTTTCATCACTGGCACTCCTAATGAAGATGGAAAAACAACATCCATCCCATATACCAATTGATGAGGAGATGTACCAATATATTTCTTTGTAGTTAGTCTATCTGCCCATAAGGCATTGACCAACCTTTTATTCCAGCTTTTCTTGTTATCTTCTAACAACTTCTTAATGATGTTGACTATGCTTTTATTTGAAGATTCTGCTAGTCCATTACCTTGAGGGTAATAGGCAGTGGAATGGCCTAGGGTGATATGGTATTTGTTACAAAAGTCAACCATTTTCTTGGATTTGAAGGAAACAGCATTATCAATAATGAGCTTTTGTGGGCATCCAAATCTAGAAAGGATGTTGTTTTCAAGAAATGAGATAATGATAGAGTCTGTGGCTTGTCTAGAAGGGATGCCTTCTATTCACTTGGTAAAGTAATCAGTGTTTGTCAATATCCATTTATGTTGGGCAGAGGAGGGTGGATGAATTTCACCAACGAAGTCTAAACCCCACTGTTGAAATGGAATTTATGTTGAGATAGGTTTGATGGGTAATGGTAAGAGTTTCTTCTTCCCTTCAAATATTTGGCATTTGTGACAGAAGTTCACATACTTTATAACATATGCAAAAAGAGTGGGCCAATAAAAACCTGCCTTTAGAATTTTATCAGCAATTGTTTTCTAGTAAAGGAGTCCTCCACAATCTCTTACATGAAATTCCTACATGACTTTGTCAGCTTCATCTTTTAATAAAAAATTTAATAGAATTCCACCTTGATCTTTCCAAAATAAAACATTATCCAAGATACAATATTTCAATGCTTTCATTTTTAAGAATCTTCTTTTAGTTCTAGATAAACCAGGAGGAGATTGTAAGTTGAGTAAACAAATATAATGTCTGCATACCAGGGTGAATCTATGAAAGATTCACTGATTTGTGGAGTCATCATCTCTTCTTGATCATCTAAGGTAGTAATGAAATTTATTTCTAAGGCCTGACAGTTCGATTCAGCCATGATTTTGGCTAAACCTTGGCCTTTAATCAATTTTGTAGGCTTGATTTCAATGTTATATTCTAGTATTGTGGAAATCCATTTGCCTGTCTTTCCATCAGGCCCATTCTGAGTCAGAATTTCCTTTATAACTAAGTTTGGAACATATGCTATTATGTGAGAGTATAGAATGTATATTTTGAAATCTTTTATGGTTTTCACTAAAGAAAGTGCTTGTTTTTCCATGATATTATACTTTGGTGTTGCATCTCTTAAGGATTTACTGAAAAAAGCAATGAGTTGTTCATAACCTTCATCATTCTTTTGCAACAAGACTATTGCAATGGTGTGTTCTGAAGCAAATGAAAAAATTATGAAATCTTTTTTTAAATTAGGACTTATGAGGATAGGTGTTTTAGTAAGAGCTTCTTTGACTGCTTCAAAAGATTGTTTAGCCTCTACTATCAACTTAAGTATTGAATCTTTTTTCAACATGTTATTTAAATTTCTAAGTAATTATGCTAAGTTAGAGATGAATCGAAAATTTATTTGCCTAGAAATTCTTGTAACTCTTTAATGTTCCTAGGATGATTGATATTCAGGATTGCTTCTATTCTAGCTGGATCAATTCTAATACCCTCTTTAGAAATAATGTGTCCTAGGATTTTTCCTTCTTCTAATCCAAAAAGTGTCTTTTTAGGATTCAAGGATATGCCAAAAAATTTTCATTTTATGAATACTCTTCTTAAATGATCCAGATGTTCATTATCTGTTTTGGAAAATACTGTGATATCATCTAGGTAAATAACTATAAATTCATGGTTTTCCTTTGCAAAGGCTATGTTCATAGCTCTTTGGAATGTAGCTCCAGCATTCATCAATCCAAAGGGAATTTTCAAATACATGAAAGTTCCCCAAGGAGTGGTAAATGAAGTCTTTTCTTGATCTTCAGGTTGGACTAGGATTTTGTTGTATCTAGAAAATCCATCAAGTAATGAAATTCTGGATGAGCCTACTACCCTCTGTAGAATGTGGTCTATTTTAGGGAGGGGATAGTTATCCTTTAGTGATACTTTATTTAAGTTTCTGAAATCAACACAAAGTCTGATTTCTCCTGTTTTCTTTCTAGTAGGGACTAAATTTGAG
This sequence comes from Pinus albicaulis, assembly GCA_034641835.2. Taxonomy (NCBI): domain Eukaryota; kingdom Viridiplantae; phylum Streptophyta; class Pinopsida; order Pinales; family Pinaceae; genus Pinus; species Pinus albicaulis. Next base: position 1,538,029,542 of record CM076579.1, on the reverse strand, counting down.
ACCCAATCAGAATATCTAATGGGTGCTACGATTTTAGCCTCATACATCCTTGTAAATTATTTGTCTATTAATGGCATAAGAACAAGGCTAATTCTCCTAAGCTTTTTTTTAAAGGGCTTATGATTTTCTTTGATTGGTATCTTATGTTGGATAATGCTGGTATCATAAGACTTGAGGTCTTCATAACTCCAGGAAAATATATCTTGGAATTATTTAAACAAGATAATGTATTTCAACTTTTCAGCTTGAGGTAATGCTTTGGATATCTTGATAAGCTTGAGTTCTTCTTCTGTTCCTATGTTACATTCCTCTATATCTGACCTTAAAGGCTCCATTTTGGGTTTTCTAGCTACATCACTAGAGTAAAATAGATCTTCTAATGGGGCTAATCCCTTAGGAAAAATGTTGTCTTTAAGGTTTAAAACTTCTGATTGATCATTAATTAATTCTTCAATTTCTACTGTTTCTAATTTGTCTATTTCTACTTTAGTGAATCTAGTTGGTTATGTTTTATTTACATCATTTACATCTAACTCATTATTCATGGTATAATCTGCTATACAGTCAATGTCTATATTACATTTCTGAAATTCTCCTTCACAATTCATAAAATCATAAATTTGTGAGTCTTGTGAAAATATTTGCCAATACTTCAATTTATCTGGTATGGTTGGCCTATGTCTTACCTCGGCAGTGTACTAATGATTTGGCTAAAAAGGTAACCTGCATGTGCTGGAAAGAGTGGCCAAATTATGTGCCTACATATTCTTCTTTCTTGGAATAACAGCAAAGTCAGTTTCAAGAAAACAATTTATCAAGTCTAGAATAATTTCTCTATATTGGCTAAGTCTAGGATTATTCACAAGATACTCTCGCTTTATTTATTTTATGATAAGTTCTGAGTCTCCCATGACAGAAACTCTTTTGGCTCCAAGTTTTATTACAATTTGCAGTCCTAACACTAATGCTTCATACTATGACATGTTATTAGTGCATTTGAAATTCAATCTAAACACGTCCTTCTGAGTGATCATTCTCTAAATTATAGATCCATATTCCAGCTCCTGCTCCTAATCTATTTACAAAGCCATCAAAATCTAAATGCCACATAGACTCATGAGTTATATTATCACTATCAATTTCTTTGTGTTTCTCTTCTACAACTGTGATTTTGTCTTTGCCAGTATCTGATGCAGGAGCATCAAGGCTTTTTTTCATTTGTAAATATGTAATAAAGGGGGGTGTGACATTTTTATTATTTTATTAATTAATTTGTCATTTTTAATAAAATAGGAGATAAAGTGAGGATTTTTTAAATATTCTTTTATTAATTAAAAGGATATGAGAGAAATACATTAGGAGCAAAATTAGGGATTAGGAATTCTATGTATGGGACTTTGTTGAGTCCACACCTAAAATATAGATTTAGTTGAGGATTAGGTGGAGATATTTTTGGAGTGAATTAAATGCATTATTATGTATAAATATGAATGGTTTTTGTGAGGAAAATACACTTGAATAGTAGGGGAGTGAGAGAGTGAGTAGAGAGCTGGGTCTCTACTTGCAAGCCTTCGGGCATTTATAAAGGGCCATTGATTTGAATATCTGGCCATGAACAAAAACAAAAAAAAAGCTTTTGTAATTGGTTGTTTATTTTATATATGAGGATTTTGGCTTTTTGAGCATACAAGTATTGTTTGATTGATTTTGTGAGAATCTGCTTGCTTTAAATAAGTATATGAAATTTCTGAAATAAGTCCTGAGTTATTTCTGAAAGAAGTTCTGAAATATGTCTTTGCATACATCTGAAGGAATCGATATTACTAAATATCGATATCATAATTGATAATTGAATGTGTATTTGTTGAAAGAACGCAGGAGGAGGTATCGATCCTCGTGGAGGAGGATTAGATTGAATGTCAATTAGGAGTAGATTGAATGTTGGCACATCGACTTTGGAGAGTCGACTTCATTGAGGGAGAAATTGTTTAATGGAAATTTGACTAAACTGTTGTGTTTTCACAAGTGTTTGACCTGAATTAACATTGCAGGTTCAGGGTCTTCAAATCTAGACACAGTTCCTGATTGATGAGAACGGAGTTTGGAAAAACGAAAGGATATCAGTTATATAAATTGAACTGTGGTAGAGGCACCTTATAAATTTTTAAAGTCGATTGTACATAATTAAATTGCCTGCACTGATACGTGACAGCTGGATAAGCTGAATGGGGAAGACATATATGTAAGCGTCGAAGGGTTTTTTTACAGACGAATGGAATTGGAGTTTAAACATGCATTGGGAAATGTATTATTAACGTGGTGAATCCGATGCAGATGTTGAATGCGCCAGCGGTGAACAGTAAGCTAAGATGCAGGGTTGTTTGATTGGGTCTTTTTTTTAAACTGGTTCATGTGTTTAATAATTGAATCAATTTGCAGAATTAACGCAGAGTAGGCACAGCATTTAAATGGTAATTGTATTGATGCGTTGAAGAGTAGGTAGACTCTGCGTTGAGTTTGTATAAATGTTGTCAGTGTTGAACTGAAGTGGTATTAATACAGCCCGAGTGTAAGATTTGCATTTGTAGCACATTCAGAAGTTGTAGTTTTATTGAAATGCTACATCTTCCAGATCGTTGAAGTTGAACACAATATGTATCCATAGTTGGATGGACAGGTATGAAAGGTTGGATTCGATCAAAATCTAAGTTTTTATATGGATTTTCATTTTCATGAAGTGGGCAAATTAATTGGTAAAGAGCGCTTATATAATTGGAACTTGGTTTTGTATTGAGTTCAAAGGCGAAACCTTGTTATGAGGCTTGGTTTGTATTGAGTCCAGATAGAATGTTAAGAATTAAGCATGGGAAGAGGCATAAGCGCATGGACTAGAGTTAATGATTGAAATTTATTCCAATTGTGGAATATTTGAACTCACATTATTATTGGGTTCTATATACTCATATTGCAGGCAATCAAATAAATTAAATGGAAAGTGATGGTTGAGGTTATGGTATTTATGTTGAAGGGCCTCCACATGATAATGGTAATGTGTAGATTTGCCGGATATTGGGGTTTTTATTTGGGAAGATGCTGAGTTGCATGTTTAATTGCATGGTGTTTAAATATTCTGGGTTTACAGGTTTAGGCCTGCATCAGTATCTGAATTACATAAGATAAATGAGTCCATGTCAAAATGCATAGAATAGATAGGATAATTTTGTGGTTTTTCTGCACTACTGACCATGAATTTCATCAAAGTTTCTCTGTAAAGTTTTCTTTGCTGACCAAATATAGAAATGGTAGCATATGACATATCTAATTGCAGAGATCCCTGTAATTTTTCTCCCCATGAGCGAGATAATAACATACCATACTTTGGAGGGATATCAGCAACTACTATGTACATAACAATACTCTTTGTTGGGCACTGGACTAGAGTTACACAGAGGTCTTTTATCAGGCCAAGGCATTTAACTTGACTAGAATCAAAGGAGAACAGGTCTTTGTATGGTCTGGTGATAGCTAAGTTCAATTTTTCCATGACTACTTTAGGCATTAAGTTATGAGATGCTCCTGAATCTAACATAGCATAAGATTTTATCATGAACGTTTAGGATAATGTAGAATGGAGGAACACCCCCTTCTTGATGTTTTCCATTTAATTCAGGACCAAATAATAACTCAGGTTGATCATCATTGAGGTTAACAACATCTTCACCTTCTCCTATGTTTAGTGTTTTAGTGATTTGGGCTTTGTATGAATCATTTTTCACCAGCTCTGTTAAAGGAACTGGTATTTTCAATTTGGCTATCTCAATTTGAATATTGAATGGAATTTGAGTTTTTCCTAATTGAATGATTTCATCTTTACCAATTGTAGTTTGATTTTTTTTGTCTTTTTTATCAATAGTGGGTATTTCAGTTTGTGTATCTACTTTTTTTGTTTTCAATTTTCTTGTCTGGAATAGTTTGAGTAGCTTTTGAAGTTTGAGTGGCAGTTGAAGTTTGAGTAGCAGATGATGTTATGTCTACAATCTTTGGGCTGGAAGTATTTTAAGTCTCTCTAAGGAGAATTTGTAAAGTTTTGGTCACAGGAGCTTCTACTGTTTTCTTAGTTTGAGTTTGGATTTTTTCTTAGTAGGGGCTTCTATGTTCTTTTTACTTCTAAGGCTATATTTTTTATGAACTTCGTAGATAGCAGATTCATAGCCTTGTTTATAGTCAAAGGACTCTCCAGAATCTAACTGTAATTGTTGTAACATGTACATTTCATGTTCTTCTTGGGTAAGAAAAATAGTATTTTCATCATTTATTCCCATTAATTTTATCTAGGTGTCCTGGTCTTCTTCATTTTGATGTGAAATTTCAGCATAGTTTTCTTAGACAGGTGGTCTAATCAGTTGATCGGGTGCAACTTCTCTAGATTTACTAGTATTAGGATTTTTCCTAAAGTTGGGGTTTCTAATTTGGGGACCTTGTTGATTTTCCCACTGAGGTTTTCTTTCCATGTTTTCTAATCTATCCATTAGTCTTTCCATACTTTTAGCTAAACTATCTATCTTAATATCTGATGTGGAGGGTTCTTCCTTAATGGTCACTCTCGTTTCATTCCTCATCCTAGCTCTTTTAACTAGTAAGTTAGCTTCTACACTAATTGCATTACTCTGCATCTATTCTAAAGTTTCAAGGTTTATTTCTATTAATTGATAGGACATATCAGTGTCAAAACCATCTAGAAATTTGATTAGGGCTAAGTCTGATGGAGGTTTGATATTTGTTGGAATTGCATTATAAATGTTATTAAACCTAGTATAATAATCCTGAACAGATTCATTAGGAGATCTCTTAATGTTCTCATATTGAGATAATATCTAGATAGGGTTTTTATTTCTTTCCCATCTATTGATAAACAATTGGTGGAAAGTAGCTAAATCAACTATATGGTTGGCAAGTAAAGATTTAAACCATTTCTTAACATCTCCAGCTAATGTTTATGCAAATAATCTCATTTGAACATCATCCTCATCAACTTCATTTAATTCAAAATAATCAGTCATTTTATTCACATGTTGTTGAGCGGTATACTGACCAGTACCATCAAACTGAACAATTTTACTCTGGTAATCTTGTGGCATAGCATGTAAAGGGGGCCTGTAAGGCCAAAGGGGCATATCTGGCTGCCATGGCTAAGATTATAGCTTTACTAGGAGGTAAAGTAGTGGTTTTTGGAGATGAACTTGAAACGTTTGAAGATGAGCTTGGAACACTTGAAGATGAACTTGAAACACTTGAATATGAGCTTGAAACTTTAGGTTGGAGAGGAAGCTTAGGTATGAATGGTTCTGTGGAATGCACAGTGGTGGATATTATAGATGAGGTGGTACTAAATAAAGTTGTATATACAGTTTCAGAAGGTTTTGTAGAATGCTTAGGGTTAGCAGCAGTTAGGGCAACTAATTCAACTGACTGTGGAAAGTAGGCTTCGTCTATATCTTTAATCAAGTTGAGGTCAAAATATCAAGTTTATCAAAAGTGTCTAGAACCTGTTGATCTAAATCAAGTTGTATAGTTTCCTTCTTTGCTTCAATAAATTGAGTAAAGTTAGGGTCTATTACACTATCAAAGATTGAATTTTCAGATTTGGTTCTAAATAAAGAATGCTCAAATGATAAATCAAATTGAATGTCCTGTATGCTTGATAACTCTTTAGGAAGTGAATTTTCTCTGATTAACTCACTACTACTTCCTAGACTTTCTATTTTTTTAGGTTTTCTTAAAAATATGTCAAGATCATCAACAATTGTAGCAGGTTGTGGATTAGGATGAGCCCTGGTATAATATGTTCTTTTAGAAGCTAGAATTTTAATTTTCAATGATAAATTATAACAACCCTTTCAAATCTTAATGCAAAAAAAATGAGAAGAAATGTTCTTTTAAGATTTGTTTAAACTAGGGATTGATTTCCCCAGTATGGTCGCCAATATGTTATCACTCCAAAATTTCCCAAGGGTTGTTCTAGGTGCTAAAAATAAATCTCAGAGGTAACTATCACCCACTTTTGGAGATTAGGATCTGGCCTTCCTAATGCTCAGAGAGGGCTCTCTCATAATGATTTAACTTTGTTGATTTAATATATTTTAGGCTAGCTATGTATTCTTGATTGGGTTTGTTTTGATTGATTGATTGGTTTTGGTAGATAGGTGGAATTATTCATTTATATGGATAGATGTCTTTCCATTTTCCATTGGGCTATGGAGTCAATATTATTTTAAAACAGAACAGGATCAAATTGTAAAGGAAGTGTCACAGGGCAGGATAGCTGAGCAAAATCAGATCTCAAGGTTGAATGGTGAAGTGGTTTTCAATCGAGATCAAGAAGCAGTTAAGGATTCCTTAAACTAGATAATGAAAGAAGGTGAAGGAGGTCAATCAAGATCAGAGATCAATTAAGGATTCTCTAAACCAGATATCAAAAAAAAACATAAAAATGTTTTAACAGTTCAAAATAGAGTGTATTTAAACAAATTCTGCAATAAAATTCCTGTTATAACATTAAAATTTAGAAAACATGCAAGTTTATGGAATACTTAAGAAAAGAAACATGAGCAATTGAAATATAATTCACTGAGATAGCTCAACACATGAATCATATAAAGAAATGCCTTTATTACTTGTCCTGTTTGTTAACTGGAAATGGTACAATAACCCTTAGGTAAATAGATCAATCAGCTATAGAAATGTTCAGAAATCTACACTAATTGACCCTTGATACTTCGATTTATGAAGTATTTATACAAAAACATTACAAAATATCCTATCAACTTATTTAGGATTTATTTAAGGAAAATAAAATATCTTCATGCAAGAAGATAGAGACACCTATTAACTGACTGCAAGTTGTCCCTGTTTTATTTGATTTCTTGTTTGTTTCTTTCACGTTGGTTGTCTTCTTTCCCGCAGCCTTCTCTTTCACGTTGTCTTCTCTTTTATCTTTCATATATCTTTCTCTTTAACCTGTGAGTTTTTTTACTTGTATTTTCTTTCACCTTTCACAGTAAATCACACCATTTTTCCCATGCCTCTTCATCTGGAATTTTGATCTTTACCATCCTTCGGTAAATCTCATCTGCCTATGTGTTGCTTCTAAATTATTTGTGCAGTGGAGGTTGACGGATGATGTGTTTCTTCTAAAAATGTTGGAGGTGCATCATCTCTGACAACTATATCTTTCTTAATGGTTTCAACTGTATCAACTATCTCTTCCTATTCTATCACTGGATTCAGTTTTTCCTTCTTCCTATACATAAGCTTGAACTTAGTATCAGAAGTGGTTTATGCAGAATAAGAGCCTTGCTCTCTTGCCCTCTTTTAATTTCTGTCCTGTGGGGCTGGAGTAAGCAGGATGGAACTAGTATCAACTTGCTTCTCCATCTCCTATAAATTATTTTCCAACCACTCTAATTGGTTGGAATACTTTTCAACTTCAGGCTTTGACTCATGAATGAAAGGGTTCAATTTGAATTTTACTCTTAACTTACTTATGACACCCAAGGGGTCATATTTCCATTTGACACTGCTACTGAACTTAAAATCTTGTAAACATTTGTCTTCTTGCTATCCAACATTCCTACTATTACATATAAAAGGCCCTAGCTAGTTTTTTATCTTGAATTGGGTCTTCTTTTTAGCTTACAGGAAATTGACTTCATCTAAATTCAGGATTTTCCTGATGTATTCCAAAGAAAATAACCTCATTGGGAGGTATTTGAGAAGCTTGTATGGAGTTCGCTGACTTCCATACACTCTAATTTCTGTATGATTTTGGTATAAATACTAGTCTCCTATTTTACTATGATCTGACAATTGTAGAACTTTTTTTATTTCTTCACTGATTCTAGGTTGAATATTACTACTTAGCATATTAACCACTGGATAAACAAAGGAATCAATGAAGTCTTTGAATTTGAATTCAATGGAATCCTTTCTGATCAAGGATGTCCAAAAGACAACGGATTGGGGATTATCCTTTGTGTCCAGTTTTTGGAGGCTAACTGCAAACATTTCTGATTGGAAATATATAAACATATGGAACAAAACTGAGAAGTATTTGAATACTCCTTCTGGTAATTTGACCAGCTGATCATGGATTGCATCTGCTAGGTATTGTGAAAAATTGAAGGTTGTAGCTGGAGGCTGACCTGGGCAAAAGATGGATAGGAAACCAAGAATAGATGCATCTACATATTCATCAGTGAAATATCCTAAAATACATGATAGCATGGTTATAATATTTCTGGTTCTTTATGAAAACATGGAAGTTGAGTATGGAGGATGGATTTTAGGGGTTTCTGCTGATGGAGGGAGGAAAGTCTGAAATATTTTGAATCTTTTAGGAAAGCCTAGCTTCAAGTATAGTTCAGTAAGGGTTCAATGGATAATGGCACTTCATCAGGTTGTGGTTGAATTTGTAACATGTGATTGATGGATTAAGCTGTGATTGTGAATAGGATTTCTTGGTTTGTGGTCACCAAAGCTCTTTCATTGGGTAAATAGCTTATCTGGCAGAGTCTAATGAGTTTTGGGAACTGAAAGGTCTGTGGGAATATGTATTTGGGCAACTTTTAATCTCACGGATGGATATCATCAACCTGATCAATGAATTTGTCATGGCTCCAACAGTGGAGCTCTAAAAGGTTGGAATCAATCACTATATCATTGATTTTGAAGTCCTTATCGGCCAAAGGGGTGTGTTCAACATCTACTACAGGTGCTTGCAGAGGGTTTACAATTTGTATGCTTTGGGTGGCCATTAATTCCTTCAATTATCAATTTTCGTGCTTAATTAATGGTCAGATACTTTAGAATTACCTGAAAAATAATCAAATTTGGTGTGCAGAAGTCCAGGCGGTAGCAGGGTTAATCAATCCGGTCGGCAATCGATTATTTGGCTTCTTTTTTCACAAATAATAGAAATAGTGGGAAAATGGTTTCAGGCGGGCTTTATCACTTTTAACCTTTGGGTTTATCGCAATGGCGCGAGGGTGTTTATTTCAAACAGTGGTGGTTTCATCGTGTAACAAAAAAGGTGGTTTGGCGGGTTATCACATCGTGAGAAGCAGTATAGTGGTTTAGGGGATGGGGGGTGCGATAAGACGTGGGAGCGCTACGTAGCAAGGAGCAAGGGTGTGAAACCACCATTTCTCACCCCCCCATTGGTTTTAACTTTCGGACGTTGAGGGGTGCGAAACGGTTTATGGGCTGTTAGATCTAATTGGCATTAGGGAAATTTTGAGGTCTAAAATGGGCCTTCTAAGAAAATTATAAAATAATAGTAGAAATAATAAAATAATATTTGATTACATTATCAAATTTTAGAGGGAAAAAATAAAAAACTATTTTTTTTCAAATCATATTTTCAATTTATCTCCCTATGGGTTTACTCAAATTTTGAGCGGAAACACTCGTTGGATGCAGAATTTGATTCCTCATCCAATGAGTACCCATGTTGCATACTTTTGATGGACCCCGCTACAAGAAAAATGAGAAATACATGAAAAACGTGATTGAATTAGAAATACATGAAAAACGTGATTGCAATCATGTTTTTCATGTATTTCTCATTTTTCGTGTAGCGGGGTCCATCGAAAGTATGCAACATGGGTACTCCTTGGATGAGGAATTAAATTTTGCATCTATGAGTACTCCAGCTTGAAGTTTGAGTAAAAAATTAGGGGGATAAGATTAAAATATGAGTTGAAAAAGTAGTTCTATTATTTTATTAATTTTTAATATTTTTACTTTTTTACTCCAAAAATGGTAAATCATCCCACATGGTTAAAATGATCATCTTGAATCCTATTGTTTCTTAAAAAGTTTATTTTGGTTGTACATTTTTCTTAGGAGACCCATTTTAGACCTCAAAATTCCCCTAATGATAGGATCAGGGGGTATATGGATATGTGTATTTTAAATAAAGTGGGATCCGGGTTTTATATATGCAAAAGGGTTAAGAATGATAATGGGTCGGGATATATATATGCGGGGTTAAAATGATATAAAGGGGGCTTTAATATAAATATGGGTCGGGGAAATATATTAAAGCGAAAGGGTTAACATGTAATGGGGAGGGGTTAATAGAAGTGAGACCCGATATATGTTAAGTGATTTAAACTTTGGATAAGTGGGTTTTTCAAGGCTTTTTACGAAAATGCATAGTTAGTAAAGGGGAAGGGGTTTTTAGTAATGGAAATAGGTTTTTCAAAGGGAAAATGGTTTTTAGGAGGGAAAAGGGTTAGGACTAAGAGAAAAGGGACATTATCAAAGGGAAAATGATTTTTTACAAGGGGAAATGACTTCCATGGGGAATGTGTTTAGAAGGATATTAGTGATAAAGATAAACCATATGATGCCTTCAATAACTTGTGAAAGTATTCTACCTACCCTTTATTTACCCTAACATTTTTTATTTCATTTATTGGTTGCATTTGAGCTTGCTGACCCTTTTATTTTCTTTTGGTAAGCAAACTAACCTATTTCTAACCTTATATCTTCCAATGGCGCAGATTAAACTTATGAGCTCATTTTATTATCTATTTAACTATTGATCTCCCAAGATTAAATGGTTTGGTCAGATCTTTATTCACTAACTATCTTAACATCAAAATTTAAAGCATAATTTAATCAAGATTAAACTGTATGGTCATCATGAATTGTGGCATTTTGAACAAGCTGCACAAAATATTATTTGCAAAAGTAAAGTAACTAAGAGTAGTGGCATTTGAATGTGCAACACTTTTAGAATTTATTTTTGTTTCCTTTTGCGGGGTTCATACTTTATATCCTTTTTTTATCTTTCTTTCTTTTGGTTCTTTGATTATTCGTTTAGGAAATACCCCCTTTTAATTTTTTAATATGGGAAAACATTTGCAGAAAGCAAAGGTATGTACAGTATTACAAGACTTAACAAATTCAATTCAAAATTATGATACCTATTATTATAGGACCCTAACAGGATACACGATAAAGCCTGAGGGTGGAGTCTCGGTTAGGGCCTAGTGATATGGTTTGGATTGTGTTAAAGCCTAGATACTTGGAGACGAAAAATTCGTCAAGGATGGTAAAAGAATATGGAGGCATTCCAAGCTCGGTTTGGTTTTGTGATCTCGAAGTCGATTTAGGTGAGATCATGGTATGGTGAGGGTGGAGGTGGTTTAAACTATGTATTCCCTTGGTTTTTTTGGATTGGTTTATCCTATGAGATCTCATATTCATGCTTGGAATATGGCATGGGGGTGACTGGCTAAAAGAAAGATTTGGTTCATCCAGGTCTACGAGTGCTACGTGGAAAGTCCTGAATCTGGTTGCCTCTTGTCTATGTTTAATGAAAGCTAAGTTTTGTTGTTTGATTGGTAAATGTATTTTTTATTATGTGGCTTTAATTGTTGTTATCTTATGGTTATTTATATGTTGATATCTTGGTTATAAGCATAGATATATGACTGGTTTTAGTCATGGGTATTTTCATGTTTTTACTTGTAACTGAAATAATAATGGATGTAATACCCGATTGATGTTAAGACAACTAATGGGAGAGGGTGTTTATCCTTCTTGTTAAGTGTCATATACTAATGGGAGAGGGTGTTTATCCTTCAATCCCTTATGTTCATAATTGCATTCATGACATGTAGGTTTCATATCTACCAAGTGTTTGATGGAATGTTTGTAATGTTCCCAACTTTTAGCCTCAAGCTAAAAGTGAACATTATAGTTTGCATATTTTCATTTTGTTGAATAAAATGGGTAAGGAGACACCTTAACCCCCTTAGATGGAGAAATAACACTCCTTGTGTGAAAGGGGGAATAATAAAGCAGCTGAATTGAGCACCACATGGTGTGAACAGGATTGGATCATATTTGATCTAGTCATTTTAATCAAGTCCACATGCACTCTCTAAATACAATGTATCTCCTTGATGGACTGCGTAGTTTTAGAGAAGGATCACATGCATGAGTTGGAAGGAACATGTGGATGGGACCCATGGTGGAGAGGAGCACTTGCTATAAAAGAAGAGGAGGAGAGCCATTGTTATTCATGCTTGATTATTATTTGCTTAGTCTGTTGAGACTACGCTCCTCTTGCTTCTTAGCAAGAGTGCAGTGCTACATAGCACTAGGGTGTTCCCAGTCAGGAATCCCTACCTCATCCTCAAGGAAGGAGAGGTTCTAGAGCTACATTTCCTCATTCCGTCATTTGGCCAAAGCTACCTCCTTCAGTCACAGCATTATCCCTGGAGAAGCATAACTTTGTGTTGTAGGGTGCGGCAACAGAGGTTCTCTTGAGTTGTTCCTTGGCTTTTTTTTCAGTGGAGGGCTTAGCTATTCATTGGAGGATCAGTGAGGAGGACTCCCGAGCTTATTTTCATATCATTGGCATCAGGCCAACCATCCATCTTCCCTCACAGCGCAGTTTCCAGCTAGATCTATGTTATTTTGGCAAGCAGTTGCTGAGAGGGTCATTTAAGCTCATCAGGAGGAGTTGTTTCTGAGTAAATGGATCAGCCTTTTGCTTAGATACACTATCATAGGAGGGCACCATTATTTCTGATCTGATACAGCCTCATTTCATGTTTTGATTCAGTTTCAGTGACAAGTTAATTGTCACATTGTACATTCTGCGGCATTTCTAGCAATCTCTCCTAGATTGGCTAGAAATCTTTTATTGGAGCCCATTCTTCTATTCTTGGGCATTTCCTTGTATCCTTCAGCCTCATTATCATTTTGTATGTATTCGGCAGCTATTACTCTCATAGGGACTGCAAAGTCACTGCTCTCTGGAATTTTGTGCAGTTGTAGCAACTCGTGTATTTCATAGTTTAATCATTGTAGACTAGTTCTGATAGCTTGAGTGGCTTGTCCCTCAAGATATTTCTGTATATTGTTGCTGATATATTAATAAAAATGATGGCCGTATTATATTCCCTTTATTGACATGTTCAAAATTGCAGAGTTTTATGGTTGTGTTCATGTACTGTTGTAGGCTCTCTCTTTGAGCATTTTCTAAGAGACCTAGGTGTGGGAGATCTAAATAACCCACCTAGAGTTATTTCTTTGGGCTCAAATGTTGGAAGTGTAATGTATGGTGTGTTAACTAAGGGATCCAAGCCCCCTTTCAGATTATTTTTACATTACCTTCCTTATACAGCGTCCCCCTGGACCATATTGCAGAAATCCCCAAGTTGGGAACATTACAATGTCAGTCCTGGTTGGGGATGGTCATGTCTAGTCCTTATTTTAGTTTTTGGTTTATAATCATTGTAGTCATGTATTTTATGTGTTCTGGAAGTTACATGTATTTTTGGGCATAGGCTTAGCCCTAGCCTTGAAAAATAGCCTTAAATTCTGCATTAATTGGTACAACAATGGGCGAAAAATACCACAATCACACTGATGCAGGGCTATCAGAGCGACTGCAAGTTTCTAGTCACATGGAGGGCTTGAAAAGGGAGCGGATGGGGCTCTATCTCGGGGAAAATTAAGTTGGATCACAGGATGGAAACTTGGAGGGGTTGGGTTACTCCTGGAGGGTCTTGAGACACCTGAGGGAAGTCAGTAAGGTATGTTTTGTCAACTCCATTTCCTAAAGGTCACCTAGGAGGTTGAGTCTTTTCATAACAACCCCTCATCTCATGTTTACCCCAGGTAAGCTAGTGAAAGTAGGTAGAAGTGAGGGGAGAGCTTGATTATAGTTCCTATGTAGGTAAAATTTTGATTCTCTTCTTTTTTTACTTATGAGTTATTTTCCATCCCTTTCATTGGATATTTTTTATGGGATTTAAATGTACTATCTCTTAAATTTATCTTATTTCTTCCTAAAGTTTATATTTTTGGTTGATTAAAAAAGTATAACTTCATTGTTGTCTTTGGAGACATCTAGGAATGTTCAATAATTAAATGAGGCCAGAAATGATAAGGAAACTAAGAACATAAATGTTATAAGGGAGTCTGAGCTCTTATTGTCTTGAATGGATTCAAAGGATCCTAATGTCAAACATGCCTTAGCTAATGAAATTGGAAATTCAAAACTAAATTAAGTTGCTCCCCTAACAAATTCCAAGATGGAAAATTCTATGCCTCTTGCATTTAAAAATGACAGGAGTAAATGAAGGTTATTGGCACTCTCTCGAGAGGCATTAGTGGAGATGATTTATCATACTTATCTTTTTTATTTTGTAGCTATGCATTATTCAAGAGTTATTTCATCTGGAAGTGAAGACCACTTTGAAAAGATGAAACTTTAGGTATGACACTATATTGCACGACCATAGGTTCTTATGACATTGAAACTGGTTCTATAAATGGATACATATAAGTGTATAACATCTTACTTGATTCAAATGCCCTTGGGAAGCACAAAATTCGCAGGATCACCCTTTGTGATTGATGCCAAAGGGGAAGAGAATGTAGACAAACTGAGAAATTGAAAGTAAATATGGAGATAATGAATACAGGGAGAGTAGTTGTCAGAAGAAGTAGATATCAAATCATTTCCATCAATAACAAATAGAAACATTATTAAAAATGGTTTTTATTGATGTAAAAGGTTTTCCAAATGAAAGATGAAATTACATAGTCATATAGAATATTTTGAGACCTTTCTGATGAAATGTGGCACACCTTATAACTCCTAACATGTAAGGAGAAATTATTTTTTGAAGATATTAATTTATTTATTTTGGATTTGCACAAGTCAGCGTAGCCAATGGACAGGTTGGCCTTGGGACAACTTGGCCCCCCACTGTTTATTATAAATAAGGTCACACGTGTGGCTCGTTTAGAAATCGACTCGTTAGTGTCAGAAATGTGGTATGAAATAGACCACATATCTGAACTAAAAGAGGAATGTCGATTTTGACACAAGATTCAAGCTAAGAAAGGAAAGGATCGAGTTGATACCGAGAGGAGTTTTAGGAGAGGCAAGTAGAATAAATTAGATGCAGGAATCCAAATTTAGGAAGCTTTAGGTGTTAGGGTTTTTGGCATACTTTTGGGAAGAGTTCTCTATCTTTTTTAGGGTAAGTTGCAAACTTCTTTTGACTCAAGACTTAGCCCGGGTTTATTAGGCTTTAACGAGAATAAACACATAACCATAAATACAGAGATGCAGCGGAAATAACACTTCATTTCATTAATATCAGATAACAGAAAGATGCTTACGGACATAATGGAAATAAAATAGCTAGGGTGCTGGTAGCGAATCTCTGAGAAGAGATGTGGTGGCTACAGACCTCTGAACTGCTTTACAATGAGGCGCGAGAGCCTATTTATTATTGAGAAACAATGGAGAACCCTAAACATCCCAAAAACCTAACCCTAGGAGATGAAGCGCCAAAACTATGGGCCCCGTTTGGGTAAATTGGTGTTTCAACTTCTCAGGGACGTAACTTTGGCATACTATCTCCGTTTGACGCATATGATACATCATTAGAAAGCTCTATCCGAGGACTACAGCTGTCGGGACGAATTTTATTAGAAAATTCGTTGGCGCTTTCATACCCAAAAAACGTCGTTTAGGGCCTCAAAACGGCTCCGGAAGTTCAGGACCCGAAAAACTGCTAAAAATAGTAAGTTATGCCGAAACTGAAAAACTGAAAGAGACAATGGTGGGGGACCAAGTGGAATAGGCGGGTGGCCACCAATATCCACCTGGATCATTCCTCCCCCCTTAGGAAGAAATGGTCCCCATTGCGTTAAGTTCCTCCATGAGATGAGAAAATTTCTGCTGAACTTGGTCCCTGGTGAACCACTTTCCTTGGTGCAGGAGTTGGCCGGCTTTGACAACCCGATACAGTTGGATCTGCTGTTGACGAGTGTTCTTGATTTGCATGTCCATGATACAATCTGTGGTGGCCTGTTCCATGCAGTCTGGGTTTAATTCTGTTGGTGTGAGTTGTTCTGCAATGTCCGAGGTGTCCAGTAGAGGTGGAAAGTAAGGACGAAGGCGATCCACATTGAAGACTGGGTGCAGACCAAGGAATGGTGGAATACTAAGCTCGAAGGCATTGTTACCTACAGCCTTGGTGATGGTGTGCGGCCCGTATCGGAGCGGGCGAAGCTTGCGGTGAGGTCCAGTGAGGCGCTCCTTCTGCAAATGTAGCCATACTTTGTCGCCCACCTGGAAGTGGTGTGGCACCCGGTGTTGATCATGGCGCTGTTTGTACTTCGCATTGGCTCTGTCCAATATCTCATGAACCTGTTGGCGGATGTGTTGAATGCACTCGATGAAGCTACTTGCTTTGTCAACTTCAGACTGGACATGAGCTGAATCGGCCTGAGCAGCTGCAAACAGCATGGCTATGTCAATGGGACATAGTGGCTGGAATCCCAAGCCCACCTGAAAGGGGCTAAGTGGAATAGGTGGGTGACACCAATATCCACTGGATCATTATAGCATGCTGCATTGTGATATTAATGGAAATAAAATAGCTAAGGGTCTTTGGTAGCGAATGCGAGAAGAGATGTGGTGGCACTACAGAACCTCGGCCCCTTTCAATGAGACGGCGAGCCTATTTATTGAGAAACAATGGAGAACCCTAAACATCCCAGAAACACAGAGCGGCAATCATGGGTTATGGGTCAACTACACAAAATCATTTTCATCAAAGTCCATTTGCTAGGCCGCACACTGTTAGTCACACAGTTGGTCACAAGCATTACGGGGTATCTCTATCTTCGGATCTTCGTTTGTCATGATTTTGGTTCATCCACAAACCCACACTTCATCGAAGTCCATTTGCTAGGCCACACACTGTCAATATCACAGTTGGTCACAAGCATTACAGGGTATCTCTATCCTCGGATCTTCGTTCATCATGGTTATGGGTTAACTACACAAAACCCTTCTATTCAGTGGTTCTTCATATTCAACAAAGGATTCTCATGAGGGAACTTCACGCAATGGAGACCATTGCTTCTTAAGGAGGGAGGAATGATCCGAATGGAAAATGGCATCAACTCATGTTATTCATCTACCCATATTATCCATCTACCCATGGAATTTACCCATGGTATTGTAAATGGCATCAACTCATGGTATTCATCCACCCATGATATTTATTCACCCATGGTATTATAAGTGACCCATGGTATGTATCCACCCATGGTATTCATCCACACATGGGGTTTACCCATGGTATTGTAAGTGGTATCTACCCATGGTATTGGCCCATGGTATCCACCTATGGTATTGTATCTCAAAAAAGGCTATAAATAACAAGCCTCACTTTGTAAAAGGACAGATTGTCCGCCACAATGTAGCTTCTACAATTATTCTTTGTTTTAATAAAACAAGTTTCTTTGTGGTTTTATTTTCTTTGTGTTCTCTCTTCTTTTCTGGCATTCTAATTTTGCAGATCTGGTCATATCTTTTTCAAATTTTTAGATCTTGGAGGCCTCCCCCCAAGATTCGGATCAACTTAGCCATGTTAAGGTCAAGTTTGATCTGTGGTTAGGAGTGAGTTGTAAAATTGTTATGGTTGAAGGCCAAGCCCTCTTGATGTTGAGTTTTTTCAATTGCAAACCTGCTCTAATTGATGGTCGAGCCCTCTTGTAGTTGAGTTTCAAACCTAGTTAGAGGCCAAGTTATATACAAGTTTTGTATTATGGAGGTTGAATTTTGTGTGCTAAATATATGAGGAAAGTTGATCGAGTCCTATGTGTTGAGGACGTTGAGCTAAGGAACAAGAAGAATATTCTTGGTTTGTTAAGAAGAGGTTATATTAGAGGTGAATATATTTGTTGTGTGAAAGGTATAACTAGTCTCAGATAGTGTGGCGAAGGGTGACCAAGCACAATTTCTGCTGAAACAAACCAAACTAGAAGGGAAGGAGTTATATTGAAGGAAGGATAGACCCAAGAGTCACCCTACACTCTTATCAATTTGGGTTGGAAGTTTTTGGCGGTCAATATTAGTGAAGTCTATTTACGAATACCATGGGATTAGACAAATTTTGAGGTCTAAAATGGGCCTCCTGAGAAATATTATAAATAATAGTGGAAATAATAAAATAATATTAGATTGCCTCATCAATTTTTGGAGGGAAAAAAAAAAAACCTACTTTTTCAACTAGTATTTTCAATTTATCTCCCTACAATTTTACTCAAATTTCACGTGGGAGCACTTGAAATTTGAGTATAATTGTAGGGAGATAAGTTGAAAGTACGAGTTGAAAAAGTAGTCTTTTATTTTTTTAATTTTTTTACCTTTTTACTCCCAAAATTGTGAATCGTCCCCTATGGTTGACATCATCATATTGAATCCTATTGGTTATTATAAAGCTTGTTTTTGTTGTACATTTTTGCTTTGAGGCCCATTTTTTAATTCAAAATTTCTCTAATGAATGATGCTATGAAATTTGTTGAAATGTTTGATGGTATGTTATTAGAAGAAAGATACATCAAGATCTTATTTGCAAGGAAAATGTAGGTTTTTGTCAGACATAGCAATGGAATAGGCAAGAATAGACAACATGGGAAAGATAAGTATGAGTTGATTTATTATTAACATATATGTTCATTTATATTACATTCATTGTGACTCTTGGATTCCATATTCCAAGGTCTCTTGGACTTCCTATGTCTATTCGTCTTCTACACCAACTCTAGAAGGATTAGGTGTCCAACATTCCCTCTCTTAATCTGAAGTGGTATGTATGAGTCCAAAAAGAGAGCTATAATACAAATGTGCAAAAATATGCATGGCAACACTAGGCTGAATGAACTCTCTGAATTTTTGGCATAAGGAGATGGTTTAAGGATGACCACCAACACTGCAACGCTTAGTACAGTTCCCGAAACTCTTCCAAATTTGGCAAGAAGCTGAGGAATTATACTAGTGGAAATGCTCCTAATGCTTTGAAGATGGAGACCTTGAACCTGGAAGAAGGGAGTTATACAACTCGCATAAAAAAGATAACCTCAACCTGAAAAGGGAGGTCTCATCCTGCGGTGGTTTAAGGATGACCACCAACTCTGGAATGCTTAATGTAATTCCTGGAACTCTTCCAAAACTGGCAAGAATCTGAATTCTTCTGCTAGAGGAAGTGTCCCATATTCTTTGAAGAGGGAGAAGCTCAACCTCGCATAAATGGCTTAAGGCTGACCACCAACCAAAGGCATGTTCATGGGCATCTGTGTCTTTGGCTACAACTCTGAATTTGGAATGGCAGGTTGTGGCTCAGGCTCGCTTGAACGGTTGTGTCTCTAGCTACAACTCTGAATCTGGATTGGCAGGTTGTGGCTTAGGCTTTCTTGATGTGGCTTTGAAGCTTGTAGATGACCATAATTTCCCCCCCTGTCAAATACAAGGTGAGATGATGGTGAAAACTCAATTGCAAGACCGTTCAATACTCTTGAACAAGTTCTGACATATGACAGAAACATCTTCTTGGCTGTTGATTCCCATTGCCAAGAATCGATCCATCCAAGATGAATCTTTGTTCTTGCAAGAGGCTTGTTTTGAAGCATCTGTGTGAAGAATGAGATGTTTTTTGAAAATGCTTACATGGTCGAAGATCAAAAAAATGATATTTCATATGGCCAACTCGGTCATAGTGTTGGCATTTTACAATCTGTTGTTGTTGTTGTGGAAGAGGAGCAAAATCTAGAATAGTTGAAGGTGAGCTATAATGAAGAAATATAGCACTTTGAAATTTGATGGGCTTGGAGTCGTTTGGAATATGAAAGGACACCTCTTTGTCATATCCAAGACCTGTTATGTGCTTGTTATGGACAAGCTCTTCTCAAGGTTTGATGATGGGCTTGGGAAGTGCAGGGTGGACTTCTTCTTCTGTGTGCAAATTTTCTCTTGCACTAGACACCGAGTGTGAATCAACCTCAACTTTATATTCTTCGTGTTGATGGGAGTTTGTCTCAATAGTAATAAAATAATTGTTCTGAACAAAAACAAGTTCAGAATGATGACTATACTGTTGTAGCTCTTCTTATTGTAGATGAGATTCAAGCTGCAAAAATTCAATCTGTTCTTATGCATTTTGCAGAGAAGTTTGAATATCAATGAGAGTGTCTTTACTGAGTTTAACCATCCCATATAACTTTGTCTTCAAAAATAATGATAAAAACTCAAAATACAGTTAAAACCCCCCAAATCTAGCACCAAATCTAGCACATAATGCACTACTTACTGTACTTGACTCAACAAATAAAAACCATGTATTTGTATTGAGAAATAAAAAACAAATAAAAACTAGAAATACCCACCGCTACCATCGCTATAGAATATGTATAAGATGGAAATATAAAAAAGCAGACGCTGGTGTTATCAACAATTTAAACCCAATCTTGTGACAAAAACTGATTTGGGCATTATTTTCCCAATAACCAAACAATGAAACACACTTGGATATGATATATTTTTTTTAATGACTCAATAATGGAATAGATTTGGGTATAATTACTACACTGGCCTAGGAAAGGAAATGAACTTGGGTATGAGCCCAAAAATGAACTTGCGTATGATTCTTCACATTAGCTCAGCAATGTAAGCCGATTCGGATTTCATTTTCTACAAGGAATATTTCAGTCTGAGTAGAGACAATATACCTATGAACACAAACCGAATCCACCCAACATCATATGCTAGTTTTTCGCAATATATGTTTGGCCGGCGCTAATACTAGTGCTGTGCGTGGAATCGGTGGAAACTGATGTGTGGAGACTGCATTGGTATGAAGGTCGACTGAGGGTAGCTGTATGGATGAGTGAATTGTGGGAGGAATGCGTGGAGGGCCGCACCGAGCATCGAAGGTACCACTAGAGTAGCGTTAGCATACTGTGCAGATGAGTCAAGCTTTAGTGTAATGTGTAGATGTGCCGAGGGAATATGTCGTAGCTTGCTGAAAAGGACTTAGCAATGGTGTTGCCGGGAAACGAAATGAAAAATTACGAGGATCAACCTGAAGATCTGGGATATGATCAACCTGTGGCTAATTAGAATCTGATCTGATACCAACATTGCTTGCCCTTTCTTTCCCTTGCAAACCAGTTCCTTGCAGTACTAGACAACCAATGCCAGCCGAATTCAACAATCCTGTTTAAATCATTAAAGGGTTAGGACCAAAAGTAGAGACAAATACTGTCGACCCAACATTCGCTATTTCCTCAGCAGAGGACTGTCCCATACACAATGTCATTGTGGTGCGTCCAAGCTCTAACAATAACAAACCCAAATTTTGCATCATAATTCCATTTCGCATTGCAACAACCTGAATCTCACTGCGTGATAATGCATCAGTTACAGTGGCTTCACCTTCGATGATTTAAATTCTATATGGAGACATTGTCTTGAAACAATAGCGAAAAAATCATCTATATTCCAAAAATCCATGCGCATTCTCCAATATAACTAGTCAAAAAAAATTCACGGTGTTCCCACAGACGATGCCAGAGTTTAAAGCGACATTTCAATGATACATTCAATCAATCGGGGCAAAGGATAATGACAGAAAATAATGGTCGTGGATAGGATCCAGGAAATGCACATATAATTTGTAGTATAGCAGCCTACACCAGAGAGCAAAGTCAAATGGATCGTACATAGAGAGCATAAAAATATTTTTTTAAACACTGAGGAAATAGGGACAGAAAATATCGCAGAGAATTGTAGGATTTATGGTACAATATTCCAGAAGCAATCACTGAGAGGCAAAGATTGGGAGAAAACTAAAATTGGGACTGGTAGAATCTAAAAATGCCTCTGATAAGACACACAATTGAATAGGAAAGAATAGATAGGATAGGAAAGATAAGTATGAGTTGATTTATTATTAACATATATGTTCATTTATATTACATTCATTGTGAATCTTGAATTCCACATTTCAAGGTCTTTTAGACTTTCTATGTTTGTTCGCCTTCTACACCAATCCTAAGAGGATTAGGTGTCCAACAATTTTCAAGCAAACTTCACTACAATGAATAGGGGAGAAGTAGATTATGATCTCACAACATTGAAATTATGTAAGTAACCAGTGTGTGACTACAATAAGGTTATGGACAGTTGGAATGAGTGGTTAGCAAAGATGAAGATCAGTGTTGTGAAACACTTATGAAACAATGTAAATCTTGTGAAACACTTATGAAACAATGTAAATCTTGTCGTTTTTGACATGTCCCACGAGAAAATTGGTGAAGTATGAAAATTAGTGTAGTGCCTCGAAGAAATAAGTTGGTGCCTACAAATTGTTGAGTTGGTGCTCACTTGAAGGGATTATAGTCTCTTGTAGGTTGGTGCCAAGGAATTTGTTGAGTTGGTGTTCAGGTAGGGGACTAAAATCTCCGATAGGTTGGTGCCTACAAAAGTTCTAAGTTAATACTTACTTTGTACAAGGAAGTTTACAAAATCTTTACAAAGAAAAAAAAAGTGTATAATTGTTTCTTATAATGTTTTTGTTTCATGATTTATGTGCATTAAATTTTTTAAAAGCTAAAAATTGTTAATAATAACATATTATTGATTCACCCCCTCCCCCCTCAATATTTCCAACAAATTGATCCTTCTATAAGACGATCAATGTATAGCGTTACCTCCCCTTAAGGGATTTTATATTGAATAAAGTGTTAAACATTTTTATTATTATTTGTGATTCAATTTTAAGATTTTTGGATCATAAGTGGTCTTGGAGAATTTTATTGGGCAAAGCAAAATATTTTGTTTTAATTTTATTTATTTATTCTATATTTTCTTGCGGCAGGTTTTTGTCTGAACTTATCACCAAATGATAGTCATACTAGTGACGTTAGAAACAGAATGATTGTGTCATTTTATAATTAAGGTTATAAGAGATATTTAGATCAGCATCGACAAAGCTATCTACATTTCAAATTAGAGCCTCAAAACCCTTATGTGAAAATTATTGCAATGTGATTCGCCCTTTATTTAGGAACTAGAGTGCAATATGACCATTATCATTAGAAGTAGTGGTTATTCCATTTCTAGCTTGTAGTCATAATATAGATTCTAATAACTAGCACAGAAGTTTCACCTATTTCAAGTTGGGACCTTAAAACTCTAATGTGATTTTTTTGCAATTTGGTTATCTCTCTATTTATGAACACAATGATAGTGTTGCAATCATCATTAGAATCAAAGTGAGCATGTTATTTCCACGAATTTGGTTATAGAGAATTTGATCAATATTAAGGAAGTTAATGTACTTCAAAATTTGTACCCTCATAACCTAATAGAACCAAAGAATCAACATGTCGTAAAACATCAAGAACATGATCCAACAAAGTAAAAATACACACGAGCGAACCTAATGATGACAAATTTTCAATAAATTATAAAGGCTAGTATCATTGGTGAGACATACACTTTCATCAAAGGAGAACATACAAAAGCCATATCTACTTTGTGTGATTTGAAGGATGCCTATAATGAATGGTATATAGAGAATTGACATACTTCCCATATATATTTAGTTAGAGATTATTATTAAGTAAAAACATAAGCAAATTGTGTCTACCAATGTTTGATAGTATAACTCTTTTATAGTGGGAGTGTCCCTTCTAGAGACAATATAATTACCAACTTGATGAGAATTATGACCTCACAATAATAATTATATACTTAAATAACCAAATAAAATAATAATAATAGTTTTTAAAAAAATCACAAGCATATATATAAAATTTAAAATTTAAAGTATTTTGGTCTTTCTCTCTGAAAAGTATTGTTTGGCGAGTGTTCCCTTTGTCCGATCCCATTTGTGTTTAAGGGGGTTGATAGTATTTTTTCATTTGTTTAGGATTTATTTTTATTTTCTATATGTATTTTTCTTTTGTTTTGGGTTATTCCTTTTTATTTATTTATTTTTATGATTTTGTTTCTAATAAGTTTAATTTTCTAAGTCATGGTTTTAAAAATGCCACAATCTTAAGCCCAAAATAAAATAAAAATGTGTTATTAGTAGCACCATGTTTCAAATTGAAGAGTGATTTTGACATTTCAGTTTGTGATGTTATTAGTTATTAAATGCATTGTTTCAAACAATTCTAAAAATAATAGGATATTATTGCTAGCACTATTTTTCCTTTTAAGGGTCGATTTTAAGTTTTTTATTCAAAATGGTAAAATTATCAACATCACAATTTCAAACAAATTGTGATTCTAATCTAAAAATATTATTAAAAAAAATTATGTTAGTAACACTACTTTGTGATTTAAAAATCAATTAAGGTTTTTGTTTGCAACCTTATACATCATGGTTGCAAATTTTGAAATTTAACCCCAAAAATAAAAAGTTGCTACTTGTAGCACCACCTTTTGAAATGGTGATAAAAATAACTAGTAAATGCAACCTCTAAAAAAATAATAACTCTAGAAGGATCTCATCAAGCTTGTAACTATGTTACCCACCAATCAACGCATATATAGAGGATATTACCATTGTGGATGGTATCATTTACTTGGTTCCATATGATTTTGATGAGAATTCAAAGCACGATACTCAACCATTCATCGAGCTCAGGTGTCATCTATTAGGAGTTAGCATGAACTCTTGAACATGGAACCTAGGTTTATGGACAAGCGTCTTGGACTACTTCAACATTGAGACTAGCACTTATACATGGGACCCTTATTCCTTATTCTACTTAAGATTCCTTGTTCTACTTAAGATTGTATTTGACACCCATATGTTTATGGTTGCACATCATCACTTCAAGAATTAAGGACAATTCTTCTCAAAGAGGGAGGAATGATGTGATCCTTTGTAGGGGTGTAATGGGAACTTATGGGTCAGGTATAATTAACAAAATGATAAATTTGGTGGCAATATAATGTAATGAGGACTAGGCCCATTATGTTATTTTATTAAATAAGGCCCCCTTTTGTAGTCAACATTGAATAAATGTAATATGACCTCATTAAGAAGATAAAATAGATAGTTATCATTTGTTTATGATTAGGGTTTTCTAGCTACCTACAAAGAATAATGGATGCCTTATGGATCATGTATTGGAATATATTGGAACCTAGCTCATTATAAAGTTACACCTCAAAATGACAAGCAAACAAGGATTAATTCTTGCATAAAATAATCAATTTATGGTGTTGCCCTTCCTTAAAGGTTTTTAATATTGGAAGAGGCTTTCAAACAAGAATTTCAAAATCTCAAAAACCTATTTTTTTCCTTAAATTTTCAATTCTAGAATACATTCTCCATGCTTTTAATTAAAAATGTATTAATATTAATAATCAATGTTGAGAAAAAATTCATAAGCTTTTTAAGTTATCTCAAAGACAAACCTACACTCATTTAACAAAAATTATCCATGTTAATAAATTAAATAAAGTGTTGACCATTTTGATATATTATTTGTAATTTGATTTTAAAGTTACAACATCAATTATCAAAACAACAAATCAATTTTTGACAAATCAATTTCAAAAATAATAGAAACCACCACATTCAACAAATATTAAAATTTTATTTACTATACATGAATTTGATTATCATACATAGCTGATAATTTGAATTTCATTTGTTGTTATTGCACCAGAATAAAATAATTAATATTTTTAGCTCAAAGTTGTGAATAATGTGTGTTGTGGATAATTTTAAAATTGTAGTTATATTTATATAATATTTCATTCATGTATCACATTTAATTAGGATTTTAAAATATATATTACTTTTAGAATATCTTAGCTTTAAATTGATGAAATAGAAAACTTTTAAACTAAAATAGGATCTTGTCTTTTTATTGGTATTGATATCAGTATTGAGTTGTATTTTTATACAATAAAAATATATAATCTATATTATTAATATAATGATGTTAAATTGCAAAATAGGATCTTGTATTTCTATTTGTATTGGTATTGGTATTGAGTTATGTTTTTGAGTGAATAAAAATATATAATCTATTATTAATATAATAGTGCTAAATTGCAAAAGAGATTTTACATATATTCTTATTCAATCCATCAAACAAGTATAAGCATTTATAATAACAATGAATCCAAATGTTAAAATGTGAAATTTATTTGTATGAATGATATCGTTTAATATATATTATTTTTATTCCCGATGAGGGTGTCCAATCTAGTGTTCAGTTGGCGGTGCATCGGATCGTGGAGCTAAGAGGGCCTCCACGGACCACACAATCATATTGATGAAGCATAGGGACCCGGACCCCACTCCCCATGCATTCAGTTTATTAAGGTATCAGTATAGGAAGCTGGGTATTTGCAGTCATTGGGCGATGAGGAGAACGTGTCGGGAGAGAACAACCTGTGTATTGGCGTCCTAGCTCAAGCCATGGCTTGGGGCAATAGAGCAGGATGAGATAAGTAAATGTGGTTGGGTGCAGATTTGGTCTCTGTTTCGAGCCTAGCCATGGGATCCAGGGGCAGAATTATTTGCCTGGAGTGACGAATTGTCTAGTTTCTGGTATGTTCTGTGTGGTTTGGGTGAGGATATCACGCTTACCGACGCCTAGCTATATCTCTAGTTAGCGGAAGCTGCATGGTTGCGTCAGTTTGCAGGGGAGAAAGTCGTTCGATGATGGTCTTGGTGTTGGAGGAGCCCGGAGGTACCCAAGCCCTGGGGTGTGTGTTCCTACTTATGTGCTATCTGTGGTATCGGTGTTGGTGCACGGGACTGCGAGCTTGGCCACAACTGGACTGAGACACCCAAAGGCTAAGGTTTGGTAAGAAGTGTTCTAGTTCAAAATTGTCAATTCAATTTCGTGTGGTGTATTTGTTTTCGCACGAAGATAACTCTCTGGGCCGGAGACGCTGGGTGCGGTGGTCCTAGTTTTATTCCTTGACAGCGAGGACGTGCTAGAAGGGGAGGTGTCGGTTGTCGCATGGAGGAAATACAATAACACGGGGAGCCTAGTTCTGATTCTGCGTCGACTTAGATACACCACTCTATGGTAGATATGGCCATGTCTCCAGCCTGCTCCCCGGGCCACGTTGAAGCTTCGGCCACCCTGGAAACGATAGCAACTCATCTTAATAGCATACAACTCATTGACACATTGAGGGAACAATGGTGTGAGGACATGAAAGAAATGGCTACCTACATCAACGACCTCCAGCATATGTAGAATGATACGTTGGACTCTTTGGAAAGCCTTTGGCATCAACATCGACAAACCAATGACCATTTATGTGCCCTGGAGATTCGGGTGGAGCACATTGACTACCATATGCTTGAAAGAGATTCTCTATTTTCCGCAACTCATGCGTTTCCTCCCAATCCCCCTCCTTGATGTAAAATTCTCAATTTTGTAATTTTGTACTTTTGGTGCTGGCAATAACTAAAAACACTAGTTCTCTTGGCTCTTCTCTAGGATTTATTCTGTTTAGAGTAAAGCTCTTGTTAGCTCTCAAGAATGTATTGCTCTATTTTGCTACAACTATATTGTATTTTGATGAAACTTATAAAATAATAATATAAAGAGCATTTTTGACCCAAAAAAAAAAATTTATATATATATATATATATATATATATATATATATATATATATATATATATATATTACTTTTAAAATATTTTAAAATATAAATATAAATTTTAAACTCATGTGGGTTTTATATTTTTATGGGATTATTTGTTTGAGTGAATAAAAACACATAATCTGAATCATTAATATAATAATGTGAAAACACAAAAGATATTTTGCATTTCTTGTTCAATCCATCTCACAAGTAAAACTATCGATGGTGATGTTGCATCCAAATATTATAACGTGAAAGTTATTTGCATTAATGTTTTCTAGAGAGTTTTCACGATGCTTAATTGCTAAGTTGTGATAAACCACATCAATTACTATTTACTATTTGGAAACTTAGCTTTTCTCATGTTGACTTTTGGTTGTAATAGAGCTAACCTCTTTACTTCTTACTATTTGGAAACTTAGCTTTTCTCATGTTGACTTTTAGTTGTAATAGAGCTAACCTCTTTACTTCGTAAAGCACATATGATATGAAAAGGTGTATGAAAAACGCTTTAAACCATCTTTATTATGTTCCCCTTGACATTTATTATTGCTTAAATAAAGAGTGTTATTATCATCTAAAAGCTTGTGACATAAATCCCTTTATATTCTAAAAGGTTTAGCAACAATTTTTAAAAATCGTGACATGAATCTCTTTATAATATAGAATGTTTAGCAACCGTTTTTAAAACTCACTTATGAAATTAATCTTATTTATTAGTTATTATTATACATAGTATAAAATGAGTAAAGTGATCTTAATACCATCTTTAATGGTTGTATATGAGTTATGGTTTCTAATGGTTGTATATGAGTAATGGTTTCTAATTATAAAAAGACATTTCACATTAAAGTAAAATAATTGCTTATTATACAAATTTTATATTCAACTCGACAAAATCTACAAATACCAATACAATACCAATAAAGGTGAATGTGATGTGATGGTGACAGACAGTACACATTTTAAAATTTATGGCTAACCAATGTTACACCTAGGACTCTAACTAATAAATGCATATCAAGCTCAAGTAATTTAAATAAGTTTGGGGTTAGTGTCATCCATCAATACACCATCTACAATGCACATTCAATCTAATGTTACATGATGAGAGATCATCTTACAACTATATAATTATATAATTATGAAATACACATTATTTTTATATATAATAAAATATTTATTATTTTATTGTAAATATTTATTATTCAAAAATATTTATTAATTTATTTTAATTACGTTGGTATGTTTATTTTGGAATAAGGTATCTAGAATTTTAATTTTATTATCAATAATTATTAACTAGATAGTACTTCTATGGAATATTTTAAAATATTCATAGTAATATACATATATGAAAGGTTGAGATTTATCTCCAAAGTAGTTATACTAATTTTTCCATTTTAATTAAATTGGTTAATTAAAAAAATGTCATATGAACACCCGTCATATGAAGTGAGTTTTGGTTTTTGGGCATGTGGTATCTGTTGGGCCTCTATTTTTCCTTGCTTTGTATCACCTATTACTTGAAATCCCTCGTGCTTTTATTTAGTTTGAATAGTTATTGTCGTAGTTTTGTGCATTCTCAGAGTGAATATTTCCTATTCCCTTGTTTTAACAAGATTTAAACATTAAAAACATCATAAATAATAATTTGTATGTTTGCAGGTTTGAAACTGAGTTGATTATATGCATAGGCCAACACGTCTTGATCCTGCATTCACCTTCCTGTATTACGCAGCAAGTTCATGTACCACGCATTCCTGCACCAGCACTCCTACACTAGCATTCCAGCACTGATTTGGGGCTTTGATATCTCGACACGCTTTCGAGGAAAACAGAAGATGGCTATTGTCCAAAATGAGGTTCTAACACCTTCCCATGAGTTGGATTGCACCCAGGTCGCGTGTGTGGGTCTTTATAATCAAATTAAAAAATCTGCTCAAAATCTGCATAGTTTCCAAACGGCCAAGTTTGACCTCCGTTTTCGTGTAGATGGAGGTGAATCACATAAATACGAGAAAATGGGTTTTTTTTATCAATATGACCAATTACCTATAACCAAAACCGTTTACCAAGATTCTAATTATTCCAAAAGTTACATGTAGGTCTTCGAAGCAATTCGAAGCAATTTTATAAAAAATAAAAAATAACAATAAATAAATAAAAAATAAAGAGAGACTTTTTTTTTCCAAAATTCTAGGATCTTGCCCAAATTTGCCAAAAAAATGGAAAATTCGTATCAAAGCTGCATTTTCTTGATGGGATAATGGTTGTACTGGTCTCCTATTGTTGGAAAATAGTTGGGATTCAATTCCTCATTTTGTTTTGTAATGGATTGGCTGGCCAAAAGCCAAATTTGTATCATGAAATGTATAAAAACAAAGTTATGGCTCCAAGCCTAGGGGGAGGCAAGCCATTTCTTTGTACCTTGATGTTGTTGAGCTCAGTGTTGGGGGTTCTACCCCCTGCCCTCTGATCAATTGGAGGTTGGATTTATGTTTTATGATGTACATTTTCTCTTTTGAAATTTAATACAAAGGACTGCGCTAGTTATGCAATTTTGTGTTTCAATTTCGTTGTGATTTATCATTGAGTGACTGAGGTATCAGATCTCGTAGCAGGGAAACGAGTTGGTTGGATAGGGCCCAGCCAACTCAGCTCGTTTGCCCCTTATTTGTTAGGTGTGTTTTACTTAGTTTATTTATGCAAGTGTGAAACAGACCATATTTAATTCTCTCATAAGTAACAAGTTTAATTATTTTGCAAATCGTGTGTCCCGAATCCAAGGTGTGTGGGTTTGATTATGCATGATTATTAATTTTTATATTTTTCCTTTGATACTTGTTTTATTTCTATAAGAAGAAGTGGAGGTACGCTACCTGCACCAGTACAGTTTTATTTCTGCAAGTCACAATTCCTTGGTTTATTTCTGAAAGTTATTTTTACTCACTTCCCTTTTATAAGATCTTCATTTATTTCCAACAAATAGTGTTTATTCCTGAACATAAGAATTATTAATGTTTCCAGTTTAGTTAATAATTAATTTTCATTGATAAAGAGGAAATGAACACTATCACGATATGAAGGTATGTGCTTGCACTTAATATTTCTACAGAAAGAATTGAACTCAATATTAAAATCCTTAAATGAACTTTTGAGTTAAAACATTTTAAAGTGCAGATCTAATTCATATGGTAAACGTCATCTCACGAAAAGCCTGCTGACACATGGATTAGTTAAATTATTTATTTGCATGAAGGAAGTTTGCTGCTTTATAAATATTTTCTTTGAATTTTAAAAGCATTTCTTATTTCTGAATATGAGATTGGTCGAAGAATCTTTTTGCTTATGAAAGTTTCCTTTTGAGTTATGTTCTCTTTGCAATCTATTTATTTAATTAACATGCTTTTTTTATCTTTTGCAAGCGATTTGGAAACCAAGTACATGAACGCTGGTTTTCTAGCACAGGAACCTCTGTTCTAGTACAAGAACTGATATCCTGGTACAAGAACAGAGTGCTCTGCTACACAGAATCACAGCTCCTGTATGAAAGTCAAAAATCTTCCGTGCAGATATAGAACACACTTTCAATGCATAAATTTCATTCCAGTGCAGGAACAACGTTCTAGTACAGGAACGTTGTAGCAGTACATGAACGACAATTTAGTGCAGAAAGAAATATCTTTGAGGAAGACAGATATCCTGAATAGCCAAATCATCGCTTTGTCTCATAACTACACTGAATATAATCTTAAATGTTTACTTCATTGATCACGATTGTTCACAATGAATTGAGAGTTCATTTTATTTAAATTTTTGCAAAGTGCTTTATTTTTTTCCAATTTCCAGTGTGGTGTGTGGTGTCATTGTATTAGCGAGTGCAGGTTGTTGAAGTCCTTCGCTGGCATTTCCAGTGTTGTGCCTCTAAGTTTACGAACTCCTAGATTGACAATTAAATGTTAGGTTGTTTATTACGCCCAATAGGATTAATAATTCATGGTGTTGGCTCATAATATTGTAACAAAGTCCATTTACAAATTAGGAATCTCCATGAAAAAATTGGGCTAAATCTCCATGGTTAAGAATCTTGTTCCATGTTTTTTAAATGTATATATGTTTAACTTATATATATATATATATATATATATATATATATATATATATATATATATATATATATATATATATATATAATAATTAGATATTTCCCCGATGGGCGTGATGAACAACATTGATGGCGTTCCCAAGGGAACGTTTGGGCACTCAAGGTGAGCGCGTGAACATAGGTGGGAGGGTTGGCCTCCTTGGCCTCTCAGCATACCTTGTGTACGGGAGGGAGTAATGTTAATAGTGTGAAACTTCATTTTGCCTTGGGTCTTGCAGGTGTTGGCACTCGTTTTATTTTTATGGAGGGTGGCGAGGGATGTTGTTGGTCATTTCATGTGTGGACGAGTTATGGTGTCTGTATTGTGAAACCTGCGTGGAGAGGAAGTTGCTTCATAGGCTTCCCCGTCTAGGAGAGGTGGCGGCCTCGTCGTCGACGTTACCTCCCCTTCTTTTGAGTGAGCATAATTGTTAATTGCATGTTTTGTCTTCGACTTAGATTTTTCCCAGATGAGAAAGGTCACGACCTTCTGGTTTGGTGTGAGCTTCATTGTTTTTGTTTAGGTCGGGTGATAAAACCTTCTTTATGTAAAGGGAGCGGAATTATTGCCTTCTTCGGCCCTTTCACAAGCTCCTGTGACGTTGGGTGGTGTTTATGGAGTGGTTTTATTGGTTTATGGGAAGTGTGGCTAGTGAGGAGACGTCTTAGGAAGAGAGATGGTGTTCTGCTTGTGGCGGGTGTTAATTTATGGTTTTTGGTGTTCACTATGGGCTGGTGGGTGGTGATCACGTCAGGGCGGGTTTTTTCTCCTTGTGGGAAGTTCCATCTCAGGAAGTTTTAGGTGGGTTCGCCTCTGACTGTCTCTGTGGAATTGGGAAACTAAACATGTGTCTGGTTCCTCGCTTCGGGCACTCCTCTACTCAAAGTAAGCCCAATTCGGGCAGCTCAGGGGGTGGCACGTCTTTGTCTCAGTTAGGAATGGTGACCAACATCATTGGCTCAAATCAAGGAGGTAATAGCATTGGATGCTCAGGTCAACAGCGTGGTGGTTGGGTTCATCGTGGTGGTTCAGGCGAGGGGGAATGTCGTGTCATGGGGTTCGTGGGTAGCGGCAAGGCTGTTTCGTAGAGTGGTGTCGAGATTTGATCCAATATGTTCTTGAATACCTGGAAACCTTGGACGAGTGAGGCAGGAGGAACATGCTTAGTCAATTGCTACTCTGAACAAAATGCACTACTTCCAATGCCATGTCTGGGAGTGTGTAGTGGTGGTCTGGCGAGGCCAAAACTTGTTATATGAGAAAGTAGAGAAGCAAGAGGCTTGGATGGCCCATTTCGAGGAGCACGTCCAATGCTCCTTCCATCCTCTGCCTCCTCCTAGAATAGCTCTGGAGAACCCAACCTCCATCACCTCCGACGATTAGCATGGTTACGGTGTTTTATTTGTTTTGTCTATTTATTGGTTCATATGGCCTCTTAAGTTGGGATACACTAATCTTGTAAATGGGTATGGGCCTATGTTGCACTGCCTTTAGGGATGGGAACGATGAGGAAGGGGGGACAAGTTTTCGGTACAATTAGAGCACACCCCAAATTTTCTAGGGGACGACAATAATACACACACACACACACATATAATTAAACTTTTAAATTCACCATGTGCACAAATATAAATCATAAATACATCATTGCAATAAAATTATAAATATTGAACTAGATAAGAAATATGAAATTCATATTAATAATTACAAAACCAAATACATAATCTCAAATCTCAAATTCAAGTTGAAGTTTTTAATTGAAGGATGATAAGTCAAGAGTAGTGTTGAGCAAGTGAACTATTCTCCTGTGACACATGGTAGTTAGTTGGAGGGTATTCATCTATATGATGGTCCAAATGGCCTAGTGCTAAGACACCAACTCTAGCTATTTTGACCTTTTAAAGTCCTAATTTGTCTTTCCATAAATGTCAGATAAAAAACATGGGTTGAATTTCTAGAGCTAGTTGTCTTTCTTGCTATTTTTAGTCAAATCCAAAAGCAGATTTGGTTTTACTATTCTTGGTTGACATTCTTGCATGTAAACTAATTCACCTTATTATCCTAGTTGGTAAGGATTCTAATTTTGTCAAAATCAAACCTTGGCTCAAATTCATAATATTGTCAATCTCAACACCTAAATCAACCCTCTTTATCATTAGGTTTGTTAAATAAAAGCCAATTTTGATTGCTCAACAACACTAGATATTTTCCTAATCCTGTGAAAGCAAAAAGGGCCTTTCTTATAGTCACTGCTACTAATATGGCCAAGTTAAATAAATTCAACTTCCTTGGCATAGTTAGCAAAGTTGCAAAGTGTGTTAGAGTCTTAAACATAGTTTGGTTTATTTACATAAGTCTAAAATATAAATTGGTCTTAAATCCTCGTCTATTATTCCTGGACAATGTAAGTGCAAAGAATAGATTTGAAAACATTAGTCTTAAGAGGAAATGCAGTGAAATGAGTCATTGTCGACAACTTTGCTTCACACAAGAGGGTGTATTCACAAATAAACATGCATGCAACCTTCATTGTTTGAGGAAAAAATATATGGTTGTTAGGACAATACACAGTAAAGCATCAACCCAATAAGTCGTTGCAAAAGGTGCTAAACACAGTTCAAAAACTTTCCTATAGGATAGGAGTGGGTCTAGAAACTTGTTAAATGTGCCACATAGGAACTGTCTCAAATTGGTCTACTTCACCTTCAAGATAGAACTAGAAAGTTTTCATCAACAATAATTGTGTCCTTGATTCATGGCACAAGAAGTAAAGGTTGGAAAACTTCTTAATTATTTCTAAAGGGATGTCGTTTTTAAGCAGCAGTAATTATAAGTTGAAGTCCAACACTAAGAATTATTTCTTTAAACGGTTAAGTGACAGAGAGGAGAAAATAAATTCCAACACTGAACATGAGTATTTTTAGCAGTTATCTTTGGAAGTTAGCATAAATAACAACTTTTTCACGCTAAAAGATCATACAAAATAGCAAGAAAAGCAATCCAAACAACAAAGTAAACACATTCAAAATCGGATCAAACATATCGTTTTTCCTTCGAGACAACGAAACGATACCCAAAAATTCCCCAAAATGTGCTTGAGACAGATTGGGAACAATTTAGAAGTCCCCAAGTCCCTAATGAAGTCCCAAAAAATTGGGGACGTTCCCAACCCCGGTAAAAGTACCTTGTACACTGGAACGTCAGGTATAAGGGATTTTTTGGTGAGGATGGGTCCCTATGCAACATAGATGTGGACCTACCAACCCACCATAAAAAAGAGAATGTCTGAAATTAACAAAGTTAAGTTGACACTTCATAAGATTCAAAATCAAAATCAAAATATAAAATTAGAGAAGATAGTTGACACTTCATTTACAATGTCAATTTTAATTTTTACAATATCAAATTTAATTTTTAGTGTGGAGGGAGCCATACAAATACATAATAAGCACAAGTACATAACAAACACATGTAATCCATGGAAGTTGAGTAAATTTTCAAATTAAATGAAAACAAGGCAGGAAACTCTATGAGGCTTCAAAGAATGTAATGACAAAAATAAAAATAAAAATTGAGACACCCATGATTGTAAAGCACTATTTCCATTTTAATAGGATGCATATAAATAAGAATTAAGCTCTTGAGCATGAAAAGAAGAATCAATCTTATTGAATAAAAGGAACAACATGAAGATTCAAAGATAAAAGAAATGTTAGTATTTAGTCAGAAACTTGAAAGGGAAAACAAAGTTCTCAAAGAGAAGATAATAAATTTGCAAAACAATATAGAAAGAGGAGAACAACCGTTGATCGCTTTGAGACAGGAACTAGAACAAACCAAGGTAGTTGAAAAAAAGGGCTCAGGGGTCAGGAAAATTGATAGCGCAAAACAGATAGAAGAGTTTCAATCAGCTTGGGCAAGCATGGAGTTGAGAGAAAGCAAACTAAGACAAAAAATGGAAGAGGCTAAATATTGGGCACAAGTGGCAAAGGAACCATTAACCAAGCAAAAGGAAATCATGGAGAAGCAAATCAACAGGCAAGTAAGAGAAGAAAAAGATAGGAAAGTCAAGCCTACAAATGTAATTATCAAAGGTCTGAAGGATTTTGGAGAGAAAGAGAGGGAAAATATGTTATTCAGGGACTTTCTCAAGGAAGAGTTGTAATGGTCAGGCTATATTCAACAGGCAAACGGGATTGGCAGGAAAACAAAAAATGGAAGTCACATACATGTGAGATTTATTTTGAGAAGTATATATGATAAGATGGTTATTCTAAAAAATAGGGGGATTCTTAGAGGTACTCATTTTTACCTGGTTGATGACTTGACAATTGTTAATTTTGGACAACTAGGTCCAAACTCCATGTTGTGATGCTCAGATGAAGATGCCAATATTTTTATTGGATTCCTCTTTCAGAGAGGTGCAAGATCGATCTAAAGATCATCTTGATCTGATGAGCAGAAAATTTATTTTGAATTTATTCAAAATATGTGCAGGTCGGCCTAAAATAAAATGTAGGCTTGAAGCCCCAACAATTGTGTCACACACCCTCATTGATGGATATAAATAGGTCAACATTGGAGGTCATTTTCACTCATCCATCACATCACATTCTCTCTCCTCATCTGGTTGGTTCGATCATCTATTGGAATCTCTTCTTCATCCACACGTGGGAAAACGCAACAAGGAGAATTTCTATTTTTTGACCTAGGGTTTCAGCACAAAGTTGACCAATGTTGAATTTGCTCAACGCATGCTCAAATTGACCCGAATCTATCCCAGAATTCTGATTTCTGCAGTGCGCATTTATTGGCACAGAAATCGAGGTTAGACATTGACTTTGACCGTGTTGCATTGACTTTTTGCTGTTGTTTTTTTGCGTTGACTGTTGACTGTGACAACGTTGATTTTCGTTGACTTTTGGGTTGACTGATGTTGTTGTCCTAGAGGGTTGTGTGACACTTCTAGTTGGCTGGCCGTATTGAGACTTTGTTGGTTGAAGCATCTCGTTGACCGCCGTAATGCACACACACACACACACACACACACACATATAAATTTGGCTTGTTTTCTGTCGACCTACTGGTATGTTCTATCAGCATTTTACTTTCTTGTTTATGTGATTATTGTTTGATATTGGGGATAAAAAGTAAAGTTGCATCAAGCATAGAACATCTACAAAAATTTACATGGTATCAAAGCTAAGGTGAAGACAAAGCCCAAGTTTGTGTTAAGAGCAATCACCAAAGAAGTAGCATCTGTCAAGGACCCATTGGTACCTCAAATTAAAATGGCTTCAAAGTTGATGATAAGTTGACTGGCAAGCCTGACTATCATGCTTGGAAGATGTCTTTGACTTGGTCTTGGAAGATCAAGACGTCATGGACTATGTGCAGGGTAAAATCCAAGAGCCTCCATCATCTGCACCTATTGCCACAACGACAAACTATAGAAAAGGAGAAATCAAAGCTAAGCTGATCATCAGGGATTCCATCCACAAAAGTTTGGTTGCTTACATCTCTGAGCTGGGCACATCTAAGGAGATGTATGATAAGTTGGTCAATATGTTCAGGGCCAACAATGCAAATCAAGTCCTTTGCTTTAAGAACCAATTGACGAATCTTAAGAAAGGCAAGAATGAATCCGTTCAATCCTATTTTCTGAAGTTGACCGAAATCAGGAATAACCTTCTCACAATTGGGGAAATAATAGTTGATCGAGAAATGGTTCTCACTGCAATTGGAGGTCTCCCCACTAAATGGCATGTATTCGTTACTACCATTCTCAATAATAATGTGATTCCTGACTTCAATGAAGTGTTGTCGAGATGCACTCAAGATGAGACAAGAATGATGGAATATGAAAATGAAGGAAATGTTGCCTCCACCGCTCATGCTAAGAAGAAGAACAATGGTGGTTCGAGGAGCCATGGAAGAGCAGGGGCCAAAGGAAAGAAAGGAAGATGTTACACATGTAACAAGTTTGGCCACCATGCTAGAGAATTCCCTAATAGAAGGGATTCTCCAAGGGATTATGACAACCACAACAGGGGGAATGAAAATCAAAGGAACAACAGGTTCAAAGGAAAGAGGAAGGCTCCCTCTGGTCGTAATGGAAATGGGCAACCTTTCAAAAGGTCAAGAAATTCTAGGTATGAAGAATCAAATGTTGTTGACAATGAAAGGAATAAATTCATTCTTGCATTTGCCCTCTCTGTTGCATCTCCACCCGACACCTTGGATGTCTGGTTGATTGATAGTGGTGCTTCAAGGCACCTCACTAGTTTTAAAGAAGCCCTCTCTGATTTGATTGAGAAGGATACTAATCTACAAATTATCCTTGGAGATAATGCCACCTATCCCGTGAAAGGGACAGGGACTGTGACCCTCCATTTATCTCAAGGTCAAGTCCTTCGTTTGCAAGATGTATTGTATGTACCTGATTTGAAGAAGAACCTTGTGTCTATTTCGGCCATGGAAGGCAAAGGTTTCAAGGTCGTATTCATCGATGGAAAGGTACGCATCTGGAAGAAGAGTTTCAAGGAAGATCTCACTATTGGTTTTAGATTTGATACACTCTACCAGATTGAAGGAATTCCATTAGGGGCTATGACATGTGATATTATTCGTCAAACAAAACTATGGCACCAGAGGTTTGGACACCTTCATTACAAAGCCCTTCCCAAAGCAAGGAAGGTGGTGACAGGGATGCTTGTATTCAAAAATGATCATGAAGGTGTATGTCAAAGTTGTGCTGAGAGAGAAGTGGAGATATGCCACGATGTTACCTTCGATGAAGATGCTTCCCTCAGGAAAGTGATAAATCTTCCGAGCTCCGAGGAAGACCATGATGTAAGATCAGGGAAGCAAGAAGAGCTGAAGGATAAGATGATGCCCGATGATGAAGGACCGATGGACCCTATTGATCCACCTCCTTCAATGAAGAGAAGACCCTGATGGCTCCAGGATACTCTCGAGGATGTCGAGAAACATATGGCCCCAAGGGGGACATTCCATGAAAGCAAGAAGTTGAGTAGATACCAAGGGTATCTAGCAATCATGAGTACAATCGTACAATTTGAGCCTGGATCATTTGAAGAAGTCGTAAAGCATCAAGTCTGGAAGGATGCTATGCACGAAGAGTACGAGTCCATTATGAAGAATGATGTTTGGGATGTGGTTCTGAGACCGGAGGTTAAAGCTGTTGTCACCTCGAAATGGCTCTATAAGATCAAGCATGGATCTGATGGTAGTGCTGAAAAGTTCAAGGCAATATTCGTTACCCGAGGCTTCTCTCAAAAGGAAGGCATAGACTATGATGATATATTTGCACCTGTGGCCCACTATACCACCATCCGATCTATTATTGCCCTTGCTACTACGCAAGGATGGAGTCTCCATCAGATGGATGTGAAGACCACTTTTCTGCATGGTTCGATAAAGGAAGAGGTGTATGTGGAGCAACCTTTGGGGTTCGAAGTCCAGGATAGAGACTCTCATGTATGCAGGTTGAAGAAAGCCCTCTATGGGTTGAAGCAAGCCCCGAGGGCTTGGTACGAGAGGATAGATAGCTACTTTATGAAGTTGGGCTTCACTCGAAGTAATGTTGATCCGAAACTTTACCTCAAGGTTGATAGAGAAAAGCCTCTCATTTTGGTTCTCTATGTGGAGGATCTCTTCCTGATAGGTGTTGACCCTCTCATTCATCAATGTAAGAGGGAGATCACTTATGAGTTCGAGATGAAAGACCTAGGACTGATGTATTACTTCCTAGGCTTGGAGGTCTGGCAGAGACCTGGCGAGATTTTCCTTTCTCAAGGAAAATATATTGTGAAGCTGTTGGAAAGTTTTGTTATAGTGGACTGTAAGTCCGTGTCGACACCGATGGAGCTCAACTTTGAAAAGTTGAGTGGAAACGTTGTTGGGCCCGTGCTAGAAAATCCTACCGAGTATTGACAACTCGTAGGGGTCCTGATGTTCTTAGTGAACATCCGTCCGGACGTATGTTTTGCAGTGAACACTTTGAGTCAACACATGGTTGATCCTCATAACATTCACTGGGTTGGTGCCAAGAAACTCTTGAGATATCTCTAGGGCACGATAGACCATGAGATGAGATACACTACCGAGAGCATGAAACTCCATGGATATACTGATGTCGATTAGGCTAGCAGTGTGGTGGATCGCAAGAGCACATCTGGATGTTGCTTCACACGTAGGTCTGCTTCGAGCAGGAAGCAGAAGTCAGTAGCTTTGAGCACCGCTGAGGCCGAATATTTGCAGCATATATGGCCTATTGTGAAGCCACTTGGTTGCGAAAGCTCTTCTGTGAGTTGTTCGAGCATGTGCTAGATGCCACCATTATCCTTTGTGATAACCAGAGGGGGATTCGTTTGTCAGAGAATCCCGTGTTCCATGATCGATCCAAGCATGTTGATGGCTGGTACCACTTTATCCGAGATATGGTACATCGAGGCGTCGTAAGGCTCGATCATATAGGAACTGATGAGCAGGTCGCGGATATTCTCACAATGCCCTTGGGGAAGGTTATGTTCCTAACCTTCCGTGAGAATCTTGGAATCGTGGAAGGACCCAATGTTGAGGGTCCTGTTGGACGATGAGCTCTTGGAGCTCTCGGGGGCTTTGGGAATAGCTTCTCGGAGCTATAAGCACACACGGGGCTAGGTTTTCCAAACCTTGTGGTGCTTCTGCCCCATCGTTATGATGCTGAGTTGGTTCACCTCTCATGATTTGTGCCCCGTATGCATCCTACCCATTGAGTCCTGGACTCATGGGAAGTACCTCTCATTTGGCTAGTGAGGTGAGAAAAGCTAGAGACCAGTAGAAAATACCGATGGACGCATCGGAGATTGTCGTACTCTTTATGTCTAGAATGGCACGTGTCCAACCACTTGATCTGGGATCAAGTCTAGTGAGGTTTCGGACCTCCTACTGACTTTAGGTCAGATAAACCAACTTCAGGTTGGTACGTGACTCTTTGAGTCCTATAGAGGTTTCGAACCTCCGGGATGAATTTGTCAGCCAAAAATGATGTCTTTGTGACTGACCCACTTTTGTTCTGAAATAAAGAAGCCAGCAAAGAAAGTTACGATGAGATGACACACGATGTTTAGATGGCACAGGTGGATGGAGTTCTCCCTAGTTGAGAGGGAGTGTTAATTTTGGACAACTAGGTCCAAACTCCATGTTGTGATGCTCAGATGAAGATGCCAATATTTTTATTGGGTTCCTCTTTCGTAGCGGTGCAAGATCGATCTAAATATCATCTTGATCCGATGAGCAGAACATTTATTTTGAATTTATTCAAAATATGTGCAGGTCGACCTAAAATGAAATGTAGGCTTGAAGCCCCAGCAGTTGTGTCACACACCCTCATCGGTGGATATAAATAGGTCAACGTTGGAGGTCATTTTCACTCATCCATCACATCACATTCTCTCTCCTCGTCTGATTGGTTCAATCATCTATTGGAGTCTCTTCTTCATCCACATGTGGGAAAACGCAGCAAGGAGAATTTTCTATTTTTCGACCTAGAGTTTCAGCGTAGAGTTGACCAGCGTTGGCTTTGGTCAATGCATGGTCAAACTGACCCGAATCTGTCCCATAATTCTGATTTCTGCAGTCCGCATTTATTGGCACAAAAATCGAGGCTGGACGTTGACTTTGACCAGGTTGTTTTGACTTTTTTCTACTATTGTTTTGCGTTGACCGTTGATTGTGAAAACATTGACTTTCGTTGACTTTTGGGTTTACTAATGTTGCTGTCCTAGAGGGTTGTGTGACACTTCTGGTTGGCTGACCGTATTCAGACTTTGCTAGTTGAAGCATCCTGTTGACCGTCGTAAGGCACCAACACATATATATATTTTTGGCTTGTCTTTTGTCGATCTATTGGTATGTTCTATCAGCATTTTACTTTCTTGTTTATGTGATTGTTGTTTGATATTGGGGATAAAATGTAAAGTTGCATCAAGCATAGAACATCTATAAAAATTTACAACAATTGAACAACAAGAAGAGTGAAGGAAGGAATGGGAGAAAGTGAAATCAACAAGGGAGACTGGAAAACGGGCATGGCTAAAAAATGGGAAAGCTCTAATCAACAAGAATTTAACAAATAAGAAATAGGGATTTGGGCCCCCCTGAGAGTATCTAAACATGGTAAGTTGGAATTGTAGAAGTTATCCATGGAGGAGAGGATCGGGTTTGGGGCCCATAGCGGAAGGGAAAGACATCATTTTTCTTATGGAAACTCATGAGCATGAAGGTTGCAGGGTTCCAAAATTCGAGGGATACAATAAAATTTCAGTATGGAATAAGGAGATTAGAACAAGTAAAGGGCATGGAGGGATCACAGTTCTAATAAGAGAAAGTTGGAGTGGAATTGTAAAAGTGGAAAAAGAGGACCCAAATAAGCAATTTATATGGCTTAATATAACAAACAACAATGCAACAATCAGGTTGGTCGCTTGTTACTTTGCTCCAAAAAAATCAAACTTAGATAGTGAAGACCCTTATGTTGCTCTAAATAGAGACATTTTTGCCTTCAAGACTTTGGGAGATATAGTTTTCGTCAGTGACTTTGGGAGATATAGTTTTCGTTAGTGAATTTAATGAAAGGAAAACAAACAATCAATCTATGCAGTTAGGTAGTGATGAGAATAAGGACAACAATCCGATTTGGATAATGAGAGTGAGGATCACATGTAGGAAAGGTATTCTCAAGATGGAAAAGGGAGTGTTTCACACTTTGGTGTTGAATTGTTAGGCTTATGTATCTTCTATGACATGGTCATTTGCAATTGCATGAAAGCTTGGCCTAGATCCGGTGACATTACATTTAAAACTTACAATGGTCAAAGTGTGGTGGATTATGTGATTTGATCCCAGAGATTTATTTCTAATTTGTCAGAGTTAAATATTGGAACTTGTCCTATTGAGTTGAAATCAGATCATATGCCTCTCTATATTAAGTTTGGCATGCACACAAGAGGGATGCAGGTGGAGCAAAACCAACATAGACAGAAGAAAGTTCAGAAAAATGGTAGAGTCATTATGAATCAGGAAAATCAAGAACTCTTTGTTGCTGCTTTGGAACATCGATTTCAGGTGCAAAAGTCAACTTAGAAAGTGAAGAGGACAATGCAATAATAGAGAACATTGGCAACAGTATGGTGATCCCTTTAATCCACAAAGCCTTAAAGGTGTGCAAAAGACTTGACCAATGAAGAGAATTTCAAACACTTTTCCAACCAATCTCTGGTTTGATGATGAGTGCAAGATTGCAAAGAGATCACTTAAAGAGAAGGAGGTAAACAATGAAAGCATGAAAAGTACAAAAATATGATAAAAACAATAAAATAAAAAGTATGTGACTTCAAGAAGGAATTAATTAATTTCCTTGGGAAAACTTAATTCCAAAATATTTTGGAGGGAATTACAGCAAAAGAAAAGGCAAATGGATAATAATGTCTCGGCTACTCAATGGTTAGAGTATGTGAAGCTTCTTTACGAGAGAGAACAAGAGATAAGTAGCCCTCCCATAATCAACACTTCAGCTGAGTTACTTTCATTAGGAGATGTCAAGCATGCTATAAAAAAGTTATCAAATGGTAAAGCTGAAGACATTGATGGATTGCAAGAAGAATTTTTGAAGTGGGGGGTTGAAACCTTGGCTCTAATTATTAAAAAGTTATTCAATAGCGTCACACAAAGTCGTTTTCCAACTTAATGGAAAACTAGTGTTGATATCCCCTTGTACAAAGGTGGAGACATTAACATCCCCTCCAATTACTGCACTATTATGGTTAATCCTCTTTTTGGAAATTTATTTGGAAGCATGGTGGAGCGTAGAATTAGCAGTTGGGAAGAAAAGGAAGGTAAAAGAGCAAAAGGAAAAGCTATTTTAAGGTTGCGACATTCTACCATTGATCATTGTATCACTCTTAGGCATTTCATAAAAAGATTATGGGACACACAGGGTGAGGAGGCCTTTTGTTGCTTTGTTGATTTCAAGAAAGCTTTTGACACGGTTCCTAGAGACAAGATTTGGAGAAGGATGGAAGAGATCGGAATTACAAGAGAATATAAGGCAGTTGTTCATAAGCTCTACGAGAAAGTTAGAGCTAAATTCATAAGTAAGGAAGGGTTTTTTGAATGCTTTGGTAGTGACATTGGGGTCAAGCAGGGGTTCCCTCTTTCCCCCACATTGTTTGGCTTATATATTGATAAGCTAGAAGAATGGTTAAACAGTAATAATGGGGAGGGTATTCAGTTAGCAGGTTATGTGGTGAGACTTCTCTTGTATGTTGATGACCTTATCCTAATTGCAAAATCAGCTCATGGTCTGAGAGAGAATTTGAAGGCCTTAGAGCTCTTTTGTGAAGAGGTTGGGATGCAATTAAATGTTAGCAAAACCAAGATCATGATATTCTCCTTGAAGAGAAAAAAACAACAGTTAGTTTTATTTTTGAGGGGAAACCCTTGGAAATTGTGGAAGAATACAAGTATATAGGATTTTTTTTTCAAAACAGGCTCAATTGGGAGACATGTAGAGCTAAAAGGATTCAGGGGGGATGGAGAGCCTTTTACCTTCTACAGAACAGATGTAGGAAAGCATAATTATGGGACTGGAAGACCAAGAAAACTCTTTTTGGGTTTTTGGTTACACCGATTGTACTTTATGGATGTAAAGTTTGGGGGAGTAGTATGTCAGACCACAAGTGGAGGCAATTAGAAAGAATTCAAAAGCACCTAATCACTAACAATTTCAAAGTCAAATCAAAGGTTCCTTATGAGATCTTGCTAGTTGAGGCTAGTTTATTTCTGATGGAGACCGAGATAGTTTTTAGCT
The DNA here is from genome assembly GCA_034641835.2 of Pinus albicaulis. Taxonomy (NCBI): domain Eukaryota; kingdom Viridiplantae; phylum Streptophyta; class Pinopsida; order Pinales; family Pinaceae; genus Pinus; species Pinus albicaulis. The sequence goes on along the minus strand of CM076579.1, from coordinate 1,537,984,989 downwards.
TGTTAAGTTACTTAAAAAAGGTGGAAGGCATGGATGAGCATCACTGGCCTAAAATAGTTGTCATAGAGGAGTTAACTAGAAATAAAACTTGGGGGAAACAAAATGACAAGTGGTTGGGTAAGTGGGGCATTAAGTGACAGGATTTTCCTAACTCTAAAGAGGAAGTTAAGAAATGGGTGCTTGAAAAATTCAGGACCACCATGTGGGAAAAAAATATTAGTCGAAAAACATATATTTATGTCAAATATTTCAACCCGACATGGTCTCATGATTAAAAGATACATTTGGGTGCCAAAATCACGAGAAAGGCTAGATTATCAATAGCAAAGTTGAGGACCGGGTATCATCATCTCAGATGTGAAACAGGAAAATGGATTACTCCAAAAGAAGAGTGGGAAGAAAGAATTTGCAACTTTTGAGGAAAGGAGAGGTTGAAACAGAATGGCACTACATCCTGGATTGTCCAGCTTATGAGGATATTCTTAATCAATCTAAAAGCATTCTGAAGGTGGATTTTTTGAACAAGTTGTTCGAGGAAGCGAAACTTATCAAAATTGCGAATTTCTTGGTCAAGATTAATGACAAGAGAGTAGACTTAGAGAAAGGTTTGAAGTTGTTATGGGATGGAGTCCTAGGTCCCTTAAACCGCTTGGTCTCATGGACGTCAATAAAATCCATTCATTCATTCTAAAGTTTAGAAGGAATCTTCTTGGCATATCGAGACTTCACAAAAAATATTAAAAGAGAGCTTAAATGTTTTTAACTTTGATAGTGTGATCAATCCAAACTCTGGTGTTTTGGAAATCTTGCTTCGGTAGATCATTGCGTGAACTCTTTGTCGAGATGAGCTTGACCTCCCAGACTTTTTCACAACAATCAGTCCCATTAAATCTAGATTCTCCATTTTAATGAGTTGAATAAATTGTTGAGCATTTTGATAAGTTATTTGTCATTTAATTTTAAAGTTATAACCAAATTGTAAGAACAATAGAATAATTTCAAAATAACATACCCCGCCACATGCAATAAATTTTGAATTATTTTTAATATTCATAAATTTAATTAATTATATATAAATGATACTTTGCATTTTTTTTGGTTCCATGGAATAATTATACTAGCCAAATCTACCCGAAGGGGTCACTTACCTCAACCACAGAATCTGACCTCGAGAGTGTCGAGAGAATTGAACTTGACTGCTCAATAACAAACAAAATCTAACCCCAAGAGTGTCGAGAGAATTGAACCTATGCCCTCTCACTAACAAAAGCACTTTAACAATGAGACTCAACGAATAGAGCTAACCCTCAAGGATTTCGTTTCCTATGCTATTATACGAAATTAAAGTAATTGATATTTATAATTCAAAGTTGTGAATAGTTTATCTTGCATATAATTTTAGAATAGTGATTGTGTTTATATGATATTTTAATCATATTCAACTAGCATTATATAATATATTACTTTTAAAATATTTTAATTTTAAATTCATGAGATAGAAAACTTTTAAACTCGGGTAGGATCTTAAATTTTTATGAGTTTTGGGTTGTGTTTTTGAGTAAATAAAAATATATATGGTTAATATGATGGTGATAAAAGGCAAAAGAGATTTTTCATGTCTTCTTATTCACCGTCCAACAAATATAATTATCACATATAATTATTGATGATGATGATGAACCCAAATAATATAAGGTAAAAGTGGTTTGTATTAATGACTTCATACAATATATATTACTTTTAAATATATTAATCTTAAGTATACAAATTTTAAACTCTAGTAAGATCTTAAATTTATGTGGGGTTTGGTTTGTTTTTTGAGTGAATAAGAACACATAATTGGAATCATTAATATAGTGGTGCTAAAACACAAGAGATTTTGTATGTCTTTTTTTCAACCCATCTTAGAGGTATAATTTTCAATGATAATTTTTGTATGTCATTTTTTCAACCCATCCTAGAGATATAATTGTTGATGATAATTATGAATCCATATTTTATAATGTGAAAGTTGATTGTATGTATCAAAGGATTTTTAAGATGCTTAATTACTAAGTTTTGATATGCCATATCAATCATTATTTAGAAGTTGTCATGTTGAATTTTCGATGTAAGAGTTAACTTCTTCAGTTCGTAAAATTCACATGAAAAACACCTTAAGAAATTTGTATGTTCCCCTTTGACATTTATTATTGGTTAACTAGCTTGAATGTAGAGTGTATTGTCATGTAAATGCTTGAATCTCTTTATAATCTAAAATAATTGGCAACAAATTTTAAAAATCACTTTTAGAATTGAACCTTGTTAATTAGTTATTATTGTATACAATATAAAATAAGTTCAAATAATCTCATTGTATACATTATAAAATAAGTTCAAATAATCTTAGTACCTTATTCAATGGTTGTCTATAAGTTATGATTTGTAATCATAAAGAAACCATAATTTCACTATTAGAGTAAAATGATTGTTTATCATATAGATTTTATGTTATGAAGGACATTCCATTTTAACAATGAAGAACAAACATTTGATAATGGGTAAATGTTGTGGTGACACACATAGTTCCAATCCCAACCCATTTTAAGATTTATGGCCAATCAATGCCACACCTAGCATCCTAACCAATAGGTGCATATCAAGCTCATGTTTAATAAGTTTGGGGGTTTTCTCATCCATTAATGCATCTTCACCCAATGCACTATCTACATTCACTCCAACGTTACATGAAGAGTGTGAAAATTTCTAAATATTACTTTATGCAGAAACCCTACTGTTAAGTCTGGTTATACTTCTCCTACTTAAACAAGTTATTAATGCTGAAATCTTCAGATTAACATTGAAGTAAACATATAACAGACTTTCACCGATTCAGATCTAAAACAGAAATTCATGCACATAGACAAAGTGACACACAAGATTTTCTGGAAAACTATCCTCGAAAAAACCCAATGCGGGAAAACCGGTCTTCTGGCTGCTGGAGGGTTTATATTATTAAGTAGTTTATGAATACAACAAATCTGGGCACCTTACTGGTTAACCTGACAGAGAAAAATTAGATCTGCAGCTAACCTGTTGTTCTGGAGACTAAAAACTTCACTGATCCACACCCTCAAACGGGATTTACAAGACTCAGGCCTTTCCGACCTCTAGAAACCCCAACGCTGCCCCTGAAGCCCCTGCGTGCCTCTGCGATGTCCTGGAGAGGGTTGCGTAACCCCAGACTGGGAGACGCAGTCCCTACACTACCCTAGCTGGACTAGCATAACCCTGGAGGGCATCTTACTGCTCAGCGCTGCCCCTTCTGGGCCTGCATAGCGGCTGAAGTCCTCTGCGTAGTTGCTGATGCTGCCCTTGCTCCTTTGCATTGCTCCTGGTTGTTGCCTCTCTGCCTCTCGCTGATTCTTGGAAATGGGATCAGATCATCCCCTTAGCCAATACTACCCCTCTCTGCAGCTGAAACATTTCTGAAAATTCTTAGCAAACCCTGCCCTAGAATTTCAGCTTAGTCTCAGTGCTTTGCCTCTGGTTGTGTTCTCCAACTGGCCCCAAGCCTTTCCTTTATATTTTTCTCGTTGTGAAACCAATGACCATGATCTAATCTTGAATCGATGGCTAAGATAAAAGAAAGTTTGATCCGTGTGACTTGAGTCATTTCCATCACATGTTTTAAGTAATTACTTTTAATGTTTTAATTTTCCTAAGTTAGACTTAGGGTCCTTAATTAAAAAATTTAATTAACTAGTTATCTCCCAAACTGGGTGGAATTTCCCAAATCCCTTTCTGGGTCTTGGAGATCTCATGTACTCTAGTCCCTCCGCAAATTTTGGGAGCTAGAGCACATCTGATGCTACCCCAACACTCAAAAAAATCAACACTCCCTCTTAGCGAGGAATGTGCTCTAGTACAATGTTGCTTCACCCTGAAGCTCTGCATTGATCTCTGGTGTGAGTCTTTGCACTGATGTTGGACCTGCTACCCTTCATCACTGTGTTGCTGCTTCCATTTTGTACTGCTGCCCATGATGCTACCACCGCCACTGCGACATCTGTACTGCAGCTCCTCTCAATCTGTTGCACCGTGCTGCCAACTGCTGCACTGCAACTTCAGTTGTTGAGAGAAACAATTGAAGCTCCTGCCCAATCTTTAATAGACAAGTCAGTTGGGTTGCATCCTCGTCACTGAAGCTCCATAGGTTGTTGATCTCTGCTGACATCTGGAGACACCTACATAGCTACATCTCTGCACTGCGTAAGCAGACCTCCATTGTGATGTTGTAGTCACATCAGCCCCTGCACTAAAATCTCCCATGTTGCTGTTGTGCTGTGCTCTCCTCCTGAAGCCTCCACATTGCTGTAGCTCTGCACTGCGTAAGCAGCTCTGCTTTGCACTGCTAAAGTCACATCAACCCCTGCACTGTTGTTGCCATGCTGCTGCTGCATCTGCATTGCGCTGCTCCCTTCAGCCTTCATCTCTGTCTCTGCTCCATCCGTGATTCTCTGCACCCACTGCTCCACTTGTCTTGCTATTTTCTTAAGGCTCCCGTAGCTCGGATGTTATCCAAGAGATGAGCTGCTCAAGGATCCCGCCAACCTCTCTATAGCTGCTCTACAGATCCATGTCGCCCCCACTTTCGTGGTTCATGAGCGCTCATGGCTACATCATCTTCTGAACCATCATCCGCCACAACAGCCTTGGAAGTAGAAGCTTCCTTGTCCTTCTTCTTCTGTGGAGAATTGCTGGCGAAATGTCCTAGTTCGCCGCACTAGAAACACTTGATCTTAGATAGATCTCGCTTCTTCCTCCCTTGTTGCCTCTTTGATGCCAAGGTTGCATCCTCTTCCTCTTCCTTCTTCACCTAACTTGACCTCGTGTTGTACTGCCTCTTGGTGAATCGACGAAGTTGTTCTTGACGAAGGATTGCCCGCATACTGTCCCAGTTGGGAAGGTCCGCTCTACCCAAGACACTTTGGAAAAAAGTTTCCTAGTCCTCTATGACTGCATTGAGTGCAGCCCTTACCATCACATCATCCTCCACCTTTGCTCCGATGGTAGACAACTGATCTCTGATCGTCTGTACTCTGAAAAGGAAGGGTTCTATTTCTTCTCCCTTGGTTATCATGAATGACCGCAATTGATTCTCCAGAAGAATTTTCCTCTGGACAGAATTTCCCTCATATAGGGTAGTTAAGGCTTTCCACATCTCATGAGTCGTTTTCTTTTCAGCTATGTGCGGAACTATATGATCCTTAACCCCATCCATTATGAAGCGTTTGGCATGTGCCGCAGCCTCATCGTACTTCGCCAGGAGAACAACATCGGTTGGTGTGGCCAGGATTTTTTTTGCATGTTCCCTTACAACGTATGCCTCCATGACTACCAGGATTCTGGCCTTCCAGACTGCAAAGTTGGACAGGCCATCCAACCTATCCTGATCACGTATTCCATGAGGTGCCATATGCTCAGCAAATGTGTCAAAACTCCTCCTCTCTATGCTAGAGATTTGGATCTAGGGTCCTTGGCGAGACAAGCACCCTCTGCTCCCTCTGATAACTGACCTCCTCTCTTGGAAGTTTGCCAAATCAACAACGAAACAACTCTCTTCGATCCTCTGATCGATCTGCATATTTCTTTGGCTAGGAACCCTTTGAGAAGTTGATCTCCTCCTGCTCTTTGTCACCTAGTGCTTAGGCTAAATTCTGAATCTTCAAAAACTTAACCCTACCAGTAACTTTTGAAGTGTTGCAACACTTTTTCGGCATTTCTGAATCAGCATGGCTTCAGATCTGCGTCACCCTAGCTGGCCTCTGTGTGAGCAGACAGTCCCAACATTGTCTCTGCGTTGCCTCTACGCAGTAAGTACGTGGGGCTGTGTGGAGACTGCATAGGACTGCGTCACTCTAGCCTCTGCGTGGCTCTACTCCCTCTGTTGTTGCGTTGTCCCTTCAGATATGGCTTTTTGTAGCTGTTGTTGTTCTCTCTGCTGCTTTCTGCAGCAAGGATTCTTCAGTTTTTTGCTGGTGACCTTGTTAGATCTGCAATCGGTCTGATACCATGTGAAAATTTCTGAATATTACTTTATGCAGAAACCCTATTGTTAATTCTGGTTATACTTCTCCTACTTAAACAAGTTATTAATGCTGAAATCTTCAGATTAACATCAAAGTAAACACATAACAGACTTTCACCGATTCAGATCTAAAATAGAAATTCATGCACATAGACAAAGTGACACACAAGATTTTCTAGACAACTTTCCCCGGAAAAACCCAATGCGGAAAAATCGGTCTTCTAGCTGCTGGAGGGTATATATTATTAAGTAGTTTCTGAATACAACAAATCTGGGTGCCTTACTGGTTAACTCGATAGATAAAAATTAGATCTGTAGCTAACCTGTTGTTCTGGAGACTAAAAACTTGACAAATCCACACCCTCAAACGGGATTTACAAGACTCGTCCCTTTTCGGCCTCTAGAAACCCCAGCGTTGCCCGTGGGTCAACCTCTGCGTGCCTCTGCGTTGTCCTGGAGAGGGCTGCGTAACCCCAGACTGGGTGACACAGTCCCTATGTTGCCCTAGCTAGACCAGTGTAACCCTGGAGGGCCTCCTGTTGCTCAGCGCTACACTTTTTGGGCCTGCGTAGCGGTTGAAGTCCTCTATGTAGCTGCTATTGCTACCCTTGCTCCTCTGCGCTGCTCCTGGTTGCTGCCTCTCTGCCTCTTGCTGATTCTTGGCACTGGGATTAGATCATTCCCTTAGCCAATACTACCCCTCTCTGCAGCTGAAACACTTCTGAAAATTCTTAGCAAACCCTGCCCTAGAATTTCAACTTAGTCTCAGTGCTCTGCCTCTGTGTGTGTTCTCCAACTGACCCCAAGCCTTACCTTTATACTTTTCTCGTTGGGAAACCAACGACCATGATATAATCTTGAATCGATGGCTAAGATTAAAAGAAAGCTTGATCCATGTGACTTGAGTCATTTCCATCACATGTTTTAATTAATTACCTTTAATATTTTAATTTTCTAAGTTATACTTAGGGTCCTTAATTAAAAATATTAATTATTTAATTATTTACCAAACTGAGCGGAATTTCCCAAATCCCTTTCTGGGTCTTGGATATCTCATGTACTCTAGTCCCTCCACAAATTTTGGGAGCTAGAGCACATCCTATGCTACCCCAACACTCAAAAAACTCAACAAAGAGATCATCCCACAACCATCTAATTATAAAATGCACCTTATTTCTCTCTATATAATAAAATTTTCATTGTACACACATTGTTTCATTAATATTTTTCTTGGAAAATAATTATAATTTTATTGAAGAGTTTATCGGATTATCCACAGTCTTATGAAAAATTTGTTTATCGGATTATCCACAGTCTTACAAATGTTTCATAACACTGTGGATAATCCGATAAACTCTTCAATAAACAATAACCACAGGAACTTGAAAACCAAAATTATAATTTTTTGACATTAATATCATTTTATCCTCCTCCCTCCTTGGAAAAAGGTAAAACTGCCATGAGGGGTAGTATATAGTGTTGTGTATGGTACTAAGGCTAAATACTACTAGAAAGAACATGATTCTGCTAGAGGTAGCCTTAGCAATGACCACAAGGGATGTTGGCTTACTTATACTATCTAGGCTGAAACCACTTTCTGGTCTTAGAGTAGACGTTCATCTTCCTTGGATGTAAGAAAATAAGCTAAATATGACTAAAAAGAACATGATTCCAAAAGAGGTAACCTAAGAGATGACCACAAAGGATGTTGGCTTTCTTGATTATACTATCTACACTAAAACCACCTTTTGGTCTTAGAGTAAGACCTACAACCGCTTTTGATTAGATAAGAGTTTGTCTTTCTTGGATGTAAGGAAATAGGTTAACATCCCAATACCAAGAGGCATATCGCGGGAGTGAAAGTCTACCCCCTTACAGGCCACCACCAAGGCATTTCAAGTAATACATTTTTCCTGAATAATGTTCAGCCAACATTAATGGATAACAACAAAAAATTACTACCTCACCGCCAATTACATTTTGACATCATGAATTAAAAAATAAACAAAATTATAAATAAAATAGATTTGAAAAAAAACAAAACAAATGGCATTTTATCCTCTTGGAAACATGCTTTCCTGGTATACCCTGCCACTTTATACATGCAATGACAAATAAAAGGATTACCCATGTAATTTATGATGAATTTCATTGGCATTTTATATCAAATTTATCATTCATATTTTGGAAAACCAATTATTCTCTTTCAGTTAATCCAATGGATACAGTAATATTGCAAATGGGTGTGGACCTACCGACCCACTGTCAGAAAGAGGATGTCTGAAATTCATGGAGCTAAGTTTGAGCTCTGAGCTTTCTGACTCAAAATCAAAATGTAAGATTGGGGAAGAAAAGCTGCACACTTCATTTACAGTGCCCATTTTAATTTTTATTTTGGAGGACACTATACAAGTACATAACAAATACAGGTAATTCACTGAGGTTGAGTAAAATTTCAAATTAAATGAAAACAAGGGAGTAAACTCTGTGAGGCTTAATAGAATGCTATGACAACAATAAAATTTGTCCGAGACAATCATGATTATGAAGCACTGTTACCATTTTAATAGGATGCATCTAAAGTTTAGAAAGAATCTTTTTGGCATCCAGAGACTTTGCAGAAATATTAGAAGACAGCCTAGATGCCATTAATTTAGATAGTGCGATCAATCCAGGCTCCGATGTTTTGGAAGAGTCTTGCTTCGGTAGATAATTGCGTGAACTCTCTGCCGCGATGAGCTTCACCTCCCAGACCTGTTTCACAATCATCAGTCCCAATAAATCCAGACTAGATTTTAGTGTCCTAATATTAAAGCAAACTTTCTGTCAAACTAAGCTACATATGTAAAGATCCAGGGCAAAGAACAGAACAGTTTAATCATTCAGCTATTTCATAAGGATAAGCTGTGAGGGGCAAGACCCTACAGCAAGAGCTTCTTAATCCCACATTTTGCTTCATATAGTGATCACTAGTTTAGCAAAAACACTTTTGGTAAAGCAGTAGTCTTAGTCATATCTATAAATTTCGGATCCAAAATTACATGTTCATGTGTTCAAATCAAGCTTTTCATGTTTCTACATTTCCATTAGGCAGCATAGAAAAAATCTGGGAAAGGTTCTCCTCTGCAAGAGAGAACTTCTGTGTTATCCAGACTAATATTTTGGGAATACCAGCTTTCTTAGAGGAAGCTATTAGATATATTTGGGAGGTGAAAATTCTTACAAGCATTCTTGCATTTCAGATTATATCCATAAAAGGAACATTGGGCCAGAATTTTCAGAATCCTTGACCAAAGTACAATTCCTGTTTTCTGTGGATTACCACTTCTACAAGCAAATTCCATTTTTTGTCTAACCACCTCTACAGAGTAAGTTCACTTGTAAGATCAGTGAATTAAACATGGAGAAGGATCAACATAAAGCTGAGGCTCAAAAGTTTCAGTGATTATTTTAGTTTATTATATATATATATGATGAAGGGTCAATGGGTTTATTTTTTATTTTCTTTTTACATCACTGACCTCAGTTTTTTCATTTTGGTTTATCCACTTTACATGATAGTATACACAAACGTGACACATCTCATCCATACTAGGCTGCAGAGTGTTTTACCCCTCATATTGCATGAAGGTAAATCTTGTGATTTTCATCACAATATATGATTTGTTATGATTTGACATGGTACCTGTTAGTGTCAGTATGTCAGTGATAAAAAATAACTCTTTCAGTTGTTTTTCTAAAGTGATAGGTCAAATTTTTTTACTTTTTCAAACAAGTTTTCAGAAAATAATTTCTGAAGAGGTCTAGGTCAAGTGTGCTGCTCCTTCATCTCATTCATCGCCACCATAATTTTCAAGGTCATCTCCATCATCATATTTTAGGGTCTAGGGTTATGTCACTCCACTTCATATAGGTCACTGTCTAGGGGTTATCGTCTGCCTTTGAAAATGTTCAGTTTGTCACCTAAAACAAGGCTCTAACCCTTCATCCCACTCATAAAACTCTAAAGAGGGAGCTAGCATGCTTAGGGAATAACATATAGACAATTTGTCTTGTTTCAAATGGTTCAAGTGTCAAAAAGTTCAAAGAGGTCAATTCTGTCTTATTATCTCATTCAAAGACAAAAAGGTCATTTCCAAATGTCAAAAGGTAAAAAGGTCATTTCAAATGTCAAAAGGTAAAAAAGCTCATTTCAAGCTTATAAAAAGGCAAAAGCAAAGTCATTTTCATTCATTGTTATCCCTTGATGTGTGGAAGAGCACCTCTCTACCTCATGTGCACTCCAAAGGTGGTCAAACTCCAAATCCAAAGCATCAAATTCACTTCAAAACCCATTTGATACCCTTCTAGCAACTTTTGTTACACTTCTGGGAGTTTTGTTAGGCTTCCGGGTAAGCGTGATACGCTTCTGTAGAGTGCTACACAACCCTTGTTATGTTTCTGTGTGCTGCGCAGCCCCTTTGTTACGCTTTTGTGCCTCCTTTGTTACGCTTTTGCCAGCAGTGTTACGCTTCTCAGTTCTGTAGATACTTGTTACACTTCTGGAGGAGAAGCAGATTTCAGTTTTGGGCTCCAAAAACCTCCAAACCAACTCAATGCTTGGCACCATTACCTTATGTAACCCTCATAAAAGGTAAGTCATCACTCTCATGCTCTCTTGTGGTCAAATTTTGAGGGTTTAAGACATTTTATTGCTGTTTTGTTTGTCTTCACATTGTCACTTGTCCATGGTAAAAAAAAAAAAATCATTTGACAAACCCTAACCTACCCCACCTTCCTAAACCCTAACCCTAGTATCTAAACCCTAACTCACACCTCTCATACACCTTATCCCCACCTTTCCTATCATCCACACCATCCCTAACCTGTTAAATTCACCCAAACCCTAGATTCTAGCTATTTCACAATGAAAAAACTTGAAACTTCCTGTGTTTGCTAGATTTAGACACCCTCCACACATCCATTTCTCCTCATTCCACTTACAATATGGAGCTAAGATGCTACTCTATGCACTGAAATTTTCTTAGAATTTTTGTTCAGCTCCATGACCCTCATTTCACCTTATAAACTTACCCCACCTCTACACTAGCTATTTTCACAGTGTGAAATTGGAAGTTCCTTGTGCTTTCATCATTTTGCCACCTTCCTCACACTCATTTTCCCTCATTCCACCCACAACTTGGAGCTAACATAACCCAATCCACTCAATTTTTTCTAGAATTTTTCTCAGCTCCATGATCCTTCATCTCATCCTCTAAACTCACACTTTCCTACACTCTGTTTTTCCAGATTTCCATACATTTACCCATCTCATCAACACTCTCGGGTTTTCATCATTCCAGTGACAAACAAAATGGAAAGTGACAAGAAGAGCTTCAAGGGAGGGCGCCACCTCAGGCGAGAACCCTTCACAATGCATGAACTCAATGCCTCGCCATTGGCCAGAAGATGCTTTGAGAGAGCTCAGGGTTTGAGATTTTGTGAAAGGCTTATGGAAGAGGGGTATCATCTTCAATTGACCAGCCTATTTGCTACAAGCTTCAGCATGGGAAAGGTCACTATTGCAGGTATGGATATAAGCCTATCAGCAGACCTAATTTCTTCAGCAACAAGTATCCCTTGTCATGGAGAGCAGTGGTTCAAGGGCATGGAGTTAGACATTGAAAATTACAAACAGTTTCTCAAGCCTCATGCTAGAGAGGAGCCAAATTACCTATTTCCTTTCAGACACCTCAGAAACAAATATGCTCCTTTGATGATGTTCATAATGAAGTGCTTCACACGTTAAGGAAGATTTTCTAGGATGTATAGGTATCATATCAGGCTATTGATGCATTTCACCTCTGTCAAAACACTTGATTTGCCATATTATTTGTATAGGAGTTTGATTAAGATGACTAAGAAGGTTCAGAGTAGAAGACAAGATCATCACACTAGTCTTTTTCATCATGGTCTAATCAAGCTCATTGTGTTGCATCACCTGTCCTCCATCAACATGACTTGGGAAAATTTCCTGGTGAGATTGTCAGCAGCTCCTACCATTAGCCCTTCTATCTTACTTAGTACATCATCAGCACAGCCAATGGAGGTTGGCTCTTCTAGCATGCCAACTCAGTTTTCAGATGCTCCTAGGGTTGTTGAGTTTACTCACACATATGAGAAGGGGAAGAGACAAGTATTTGCGCCTAAGTCTGCCAAAAGTGTTCTTACACTTGACACCATTGTGGAACAAAGTGAGATAGAGGAGCAGCCTCTTTTGCATCAGCATAGTGAATCAGCGCCATTGGAGGTTGAGGTAGCAGAGTAGGTGGAGGTCAGATCAACTGAAGATACCATTAGAGAGAAAGATGAGGAAATAACAAAGTTGAGGATGTTCTCCATTGCTAATTCTCAAATCAGTTTCTTGCAACAAGAGAATTTTCAATTGAAAGTGAAGCAGTTCTTTCAAAGCAAGCCCAAGCCAGACCTAGAGGCAATCAAAGGTAAAGGTAAGGAGGTTATTGATGTTGATCAAATACAGGACATGGAGGCTGAAACACAATCAAAAAGGCCAAAAACAAGAGGCTTCAAAAGGGCTCTGGAGCTAGAAAGACAGTCAACTCATCCACCTGAAGAGTTGACCTTTGATGAGCTTATAGCCATGGAGATTAATGAAGGCAGTGAGCTTTGGTTGTCAAGGGTAAATGAGCATTTGGAGAAGCTCTTTAAGAGGGCTAAGAGGGACAATAAGCTGCAAAGACACATGGCAAACCATTATCGCACCAGGAACACAATTTCTCAAATAACGCTAAAACAATTGAAGAAAAGGCTAAAAGAAGCACAAATGAAGCTTAAACAGAATGATAGCTTGGACTTGTTGGCTGAAGCTTCTTTGGCTATTTAGCCCATCACTCACAGGTGCTACAAAACCAATTTTGAGAAGTTTTGATCAATTTTGGTATTTTTTGTGATTTTTGCACAATTCTATAAATTCCTCATTGTAGAAGGGTAACAAACTTTTGTTGTGCTTATTTTGGGGGAATCCAAATGATGATTTCTTTACATGGATAAATGTATTTTGATGAGCACATCACAGATCAGGAACCCCCATGGCATGACAAGCTGTAATTTTGGAGAAAAAGCTCAAAAACCACTAATTTTTCATGTTTCTACCACCTTTTTGGAGCCTCTATTACACTTTTGGAGTAACCATGGGAGAATGGATTTTTGAAGCCCTTCCCATGGGTCATTTTGCAAAATTCAAGATTTTCTGGAAACTAGACACACAGGGCTAGTTGACCATTCTTTCAGAAGTGGATTTGGACTCTTAAAAGTGCCTCCAAAGTTTTGTTACGCTTCTGCCAATCTTTGTTACCCTTCTGTCAAAAATGTCACAAATCAGCATTCGATTCCTCGGGACACTTGTCAAGCTCTGAAATTGTCACAAATTCGAGGTTTTGTTGTCCTATGAGTTGGAATTAGAGTTATTGAGTTGGTTTTTTCCTCCTATCATGAGGGAATATGTAATTAATGTAAGGAACTAACACTCCTAGTTCATAGCTAAAATTTAGGGAATAGTTTCTAACCTCCCTAGAATCTAGGAAATGACTCATCTTGTGTATTTATGATCCATTTTCGATGGGATTTCAACTTGATGAGGTGTCATAGTCCATATTTTCTATAAGTAGACTCTCTTTAGTCTTTTGTGGGGTTGGATAGTCTCATATTGCAATGGCGATTTTGTAATCAACAATTTGGAATGAAATCAGAGACAGATTTGCAGGAATTGTGTTGAGATACTTGTGGTATGTGTTGTCACACAAAATATCTAGGCACCGCGACAACAACTCAGATCGGGGACTGTCACCCTGATCCCCAATCTCTCTATTTAAGTTGTCTCCTTATAGTAGACTAAGGGGGTAGACCCTATGGAAATGGAATGAAGGAGAACTAGTGGGAACCAACCAGTTCGGGAGACACAGTTAAACGACCAAATACTTGTAAAAGATCTAACAACATTAAAGGATTCAATTGAATTTGAAAGACTGATACCATTGCCTTATCGATTCAATCATCCTGCTAAGGAAATTACAACCAAGTACTTGATGAGAAACTGCTTGTAATATCCCCAAATGGGACATTTTCCTAAATTTGCATAAATTTACTTAAACCCCAAATTATGCCGTAAAATCAACATGCATTTAACAGACAATTGCCATGTAAAATAAAAATACATAAAACACTGCAATCCAATACCACATAGAACAGGAAGAATCTCAGCTTTTATTATAGATAATAAAGGGGTTACATATAAATCTGACCCAGAAAGAGCTGAGATGGAGAACTGGCCAACAATAAAATCTATTGAACTGCTACACTACGATGGCCTCCAAAACTGAACTGCTGCACTCTCCCTCTAGCAACAGCTGTCACTGAACCCATTGAAGATGATGAAGCACAAGTTGAAGATCTGAATGATCCTCACACCAATCCCTAAAGCTCTGCGAAACTTCTGAGTGAAGTCTCCTCAAGAGAGTTGGGTTTTCGTCCAACACTCACAAATCACCCGAGGGTTTCGGTCCTGGGGCTACGGCTGAAGTAGAGAACCACGTCTCAAACCTCTCATACAAGAAAATGATATGATCCAAAAGATATCTCTCAATGGCCTCCTCCCTTTCTTTTATAGATCTCTTGGAGCCTTCTAGAGCATTATTTTATTATTATTTTATTCATGGAGCACTTTTCCCTCTTATTAAAATATTCTTTTTTAATGCAGAAAAGGGTAAATCGGCTACCACGCCTCCTCCGATCACCGAAACATGTGTCTAACCATCCCACCATGTAGGTATCCTCGTCCTGGTTCCAATGAGCTATTAGACTAAGGTGTTCCATCATGTATTCCTCCCGGAATGCCACCTCGAGCTTAATCAGCTAAGTTAAGCCCAAAAATAACTCAAATTTCCAAAAGTTATCGAAATGCACCGGAACGAAAGCCAAACTGCTCGGATGATGGAATATATCAAGCGAATGCCACCTAACTGCATCGAAACTCCTCAAAACTCCTCCAAAAAGCCCCTGGGCCCGCTGATGACACCAACCTGTACCTGTGACTGGTCTACTTCTAACTCTGGAAGTCCATCCTAGCCCTGTCATAGGTGACACCAAAAAAGGGAATATTACAGACCTTCCGCCCCAAGATTGCTTGCCCTCAAGCAATCCAAATATGTGGGCCACCCTGTTGGCCCGCTGCAACTGAGACCCAATGCCTGGATCCCATACAAACCTCCTTGTGCTACTATGTGTCTGTGTCAAGCCACCCGGAATAGACCCCTCAATGTCGGGATCCCAAACTGTTCTCTCACTATACCTGTCATCAAACAATCCTCCCGAATCCCCACGCCACGATGGCCAATCATCCCCCAAGTCCCACGGCTTGGACTGCGCATTGCCTCTCGCTATAACTGATGCTCTAAGAGGTGAAGACCATGTATCGTACTGCGCTGTATCTATGACGGTGTAAGCTACCCCACCAACTGTGTACCAACTCATTACCTCTCTCCAATCCAACCCCTGACTAAATACAATGCTGATCCTGCTCTCCTGAAACTGGGATGGAGTGCTGAAGAATGACGACTTATACCCCACTGCTAGCTGGAATCTATAACATCTGCTATGTCTAAGGGCCCCTGATTTGTTGTGCTCCCTACGAAGAAAATTGTACCATCAAGAGGGTACCAGCTCATGATCTCCCACCAATCTATCTTGGAGGAAGAATCCAATGTAGTATCAACCGCGTACGGAACATGCCTAGAGAGTTGTCGCCAACTCATAGTCAACTCATGCTGCTCTGTCTCGTCGGCCAACGAGATTTGCCTGTAGAAGAAAGCCCCTCTCTCTATAATGGGCCAAAGTAGGCAAGATATGTTTCAAGCCCCATCGATGTACTCCTGGAGAGTGCTACTCCCTGAAACTACTGCAACTCTCCTGATTGCATGTGCATCTGTCTGTACCTCATCAGTGTGTTGGTCCAATGATGGATGCTCCACCATCTCCAACAACTCATCCCTCTCCTGACCGGGAATGTAATGCTCTTACTATCTACTAGCCCCCTGCAAGACTATCCCATCAACCTCCAACATCTCCAAAGGATATGGATCTGCAAATGTTGTCACCGTACTCGGTGTCTCTGCATCTGACTGCTCCTCCTCAGTGGTTGGCCCTAAGGTTAACCGCATATCCATCATAGACTCAATGTGAGCCTCCATCTGGCTCTCCCTCAAAGGACTATCATGCATGATGTGCATAGTATCCTCCTCTGCTGACTCAAGCTCCATCATATGCTGCTCTGGCTGAATCGTCACAAGTGACTCGTCACCCAGAGTATCTCCCGTAGAGTCCCCTGACTGCTCACCCTGCACACTGGAATATAGCTCCAGCCTACTGTCATCATCTCTGCATGACTGCTCTCGCTCCCTTGAAGCATCCTCAACTGATCCCATGGACTCATCTGAAGAAGAGTCCTCACCCTGGCATACAGAAGAAATGTCTACCTGCTCTACCTCTACCACCTCATCTGCATCTCTCAAACATGAGTGATCAAGCCCCATGGTCCTTTGCAAATGAAGCAAAGTCCCTTCCTCCTCAGTTCATTTCTATTGCATGATCCACCAAACTAGAACAGCTCCTCCCTAGTCAACTATCTCCTGAAAAGCTCAATGTTCTGCTCAACCAGCCCTTGGGCTAGTTCATAAGCAGCACGTGAGACCAACTACTCTCTCCTCCAAATGCTCAGCAACCTAGTCTGCAACTCCCAGCAAATGGCCTCACGGACTCCCATACATGACGACAGGATGGACTGCATGTGAGCTATGACTGTGTCAGAATGATGTCTCCTAATGCTGAAGAAGCATTGGAACATCTGCAGAATCAAGCCATCACACTCAAAGTCAAACATGATCTCATGAGTCCGGGTCATGGCCATGACTTCTAAAATCTTAAGCTTCCTCCCAAATGTAGAGCCTGCACAGTTGTCCAAATTCCGAAAGGTTCCTACTATCAATCTAAAAATTCTTTTCATAATGTCATCATTGTAGGGAGGGAAGAGTGATGTTATCCTCAAAATATCGCTGAAACAAGAGGCAACTATAAGCTTGACTCTCTCACTTGGATGTTCCAAGAATCTAGCTTGTACCAATGCAAGCATAGATGGTTCCAAAGCCCAATTTAAACTCCAATCAGATTGCTCTACCATTGAAAGATAGGACTCCAGTTTCTCCAACATGGGAAACTCATTTTCTGATCTTCTGCTCTTCAAGTCCATCCCAAGTGCATAAAGCCAATTTCCCACTTCTCTCTCCTTTTGTAAATTCCTCGGGTGCCTTTGTTGGAGCAAATTATGTACCTCCCTGGAGAAGGGTCTGTTGTTTTGTTTCAAGGAACTAACTTCTACATTGTTTAATCTTTTTGGTCTTTGGTTTAGATCGCAACCCACTGAGGCACTACTATGTTGCTTTAGGAGTTGTTTTAAAAAATTCATTGTTTCAATGACATATATGGAAGTAACATTGGTTTAGTTGGACTTGCACAAGGCAAGCTACAAGCACCAGGTGGTGAGTGCAAGCAAATCCAACTGCTCCAATATCAAGATCCTCTAGAAACCGCATTGCTGCTCTAAGACTATACTGTTGCCTGACTTCGGCCTCTGATTTACCCACTGAAAACTGCTCAGAAAATTCTAGGAATTTGGGAAGGTAATCCTTGCCCAAAACAAAGAAAAACCTAGAAAGGGTTTCCTCTAATTCCAACCTTCAAAATCTGACCCTTTGTAGTTTGGCCCTCTTCCAATTTCGTTTTCTGGCACTGCAACTGCTACTGTCAATCATTTCTCTCCAAAATCCCAACCAACCTCCTCAAATGGTTCTCCTATCAATCTCCCAACACCCCAGCTCTAAAATCCCACCAATGCAGCTCCTAGAAATGAGCCTCCTCCAATGACTACGTAGGCCCTTCTGACCAAAATAGTTGCAACCGAAAATGGCAAACACGCAGGCTGAGCCAAGATCGAGGCTCTGATATCACTGTCATATCCCCAAATGGGATATTTTCCTAAATTTGCATAAATTTACTTAAACCCCAAATTATGTCGTAAAATCAACATGCATTTAACAAACGATTGCCATGTAAAATAAAAATACATAAAACATTGCAATCCTGTACCACATAGAACAGGAAGAATCTCAGCTTTTATTATAGATAAGAAAGGGGTTACATATAGATCTGACCCACAAAGAGCTGAGATGGAGAACTGGCCAACAATAAAATCTGTTGCACTGCTACACTACGATGGCCTCCAAAACTGAACTGCTACACTCTCCCTCCGGCAACAGTTGTCACTAAACCTACTGAAGATGATGAAGCACAAGTTGAAGCTCTGAATGATCCTCACACCAATCCCTAAAGCTCTACGAAACTTTTCAGTGAAGTCTCCTCAAGAGAGTTGGGTTTTCGTCCAATACTCACAAATCACCCGAGGGTTTCTGTCCTAGGGCTACGGCTAAAGTAGAGAACCACGTCTCAAACCTCTCATACAAGAAAATGATATGATCCAAAAGATATCTCTCAATGGCCTCCTCCCTTTCTTTTATAGATCTCTTGGAGCCTTCTAGAGCATTATTTTATTATTATTTTATTCATGGAGCACTTTTCCCTCTTATTAAAATATTCCTTTTTAATGCAGAAAAGGGTAAATCGGCTACCACACCTCCTCCGATCACCGAAACTCGTGTCTAACAGTCCCACCATGTAGGTATCCTCGTCCCGGTTCCAATGAGCTATTTCACTAAGGTGTTCCATCATGTAATCCTCCCGGAATGCCACCTCGAGCGTAATCAACTGAGTTAAGCCCAAAAATAACTCAAATTTCCGAAAGTTATCAGAATGCACCAAAATGAAAGCTAAACTGCTCGGATGATGGAATATATCAAGCGAATGCCACCTGACAGCATCGAAACTCCTCAAACCTCCTCCAAAAAGCCCCTGGGCCTGCTGATGACACCAACCTGTCCCTGTTACCGGTCTGCTTCTAACTCTGGAAGTCCATCCTAGCCCTGTCATAGGTGACACCAAAAAAGGGAATATTACAGACCTTCCTCCCCAAGATTGCTTGCCCTCAAGCAATCCAAATATGTCGACCACCATGTTGGCCCGCTACAACTGACACCTAATTCCCGGATCCCATACAAACCTCCTTGTGATACTATGTGTCTGTGTCAAGCCACCCGGAATAGACCCCTCAATGTCGGGATCCCAAACTGTTCTCTCACTGTACCTGTCATCAAACAATCCTCCCGAATCCCCACGCCACGATCGCCAATCATCACCCAAGTCCCACGGCTCGGACTGTGCACTGCCTCTCGCTATAACTGATGCTCTAAGAGGTGAAGACCATGTATCCTGCTGCGCTGTATCTATGACGGTGTAAGCTGCCCCACCAATTGTGTACCAACTCATTACCTCTCTCCAATCCAACCCCTGACTAAATCCAATGCTGATCCTGCTCTCCTAAAACTGGGATGGAGTGCTGAAGAAATGATGACCTATGCCCCACTGCCAGCTGGAATCTGTAACATCTGCTATGTCTAAGGGCCCCTGATCTGTTGTGCTCCCTACGAAGAAAATTGTACCATTAAGAGGGTACCAGCTAATGATCTCCCAGCAATCTATCTTGGAGGAAGAATCCAATGTAGTATCAACCGCGTACGAAAGATGCCTAGAGAGTTGTCGCCAACTCATAGTCAACTCATGCTGCTCTGTCCCATCGGCCAACGAGATCTGCCTGTAGAAGAAAGCCCCTCTCTCTATAATGGGCCAAAGTGGGCAAGATATGTTGCAAGCCCCATCGATGTGCTCATGGAGAGTGCTACTCCCTGAAAGTACTACAACTTTGCTGACTGCATGTGCATCTGTCTGTACTTCATCAGTGTGTCGGTCCAACAATGGATGCTCCACCATCTCCAACAGCTCATTCCTCTCCTGATCGGGAATGTAATGCTCCTGCTGTCTGCTAGCCCCCTGCAGGACTATCCCATCAACCTCCAACATCTCCAAAGGATATGTATCTACAACTACTGTCACCGTACTCGATGTCTGTGCATCTGACTACTCCTCCTCAGTGGCTGACCCCAAGGTTCGCTGCATATCCATCATAGACTCAATGTGAGCCTCCATCTGGCTCTCCCTCAAAGGACTATCATGCATGATGTGCATAGTATCCTCCTCTGCTGACTCAGGCTCCATCATATGCTGCTCTAGCTAAATCGTCACAAGTGACTCATCACCCGGAGTATCTCCTGTAGAGTCCCCTGACTGCTCACCCTGCACACTGGAATATAGCTCCGGCCTACTGTCATCATCTCTGCATAACTGCTCTCGCTCCCTAGAAGCATCCTCAATTGATCCCATGGACTCATCTGAAGAAGAGTCCTCACCCTGGCATACAAAAGGAATGTCTACCTGCTCTACCTCTACCACCTCATCTGCATCTCTCAAACATGAGTGATCAGGTCCCCATGGTCCTTTGCAAATGAAGCAAAGTCCCTTCCTCCTCAGTTCATTTCTGCTGCATGATCCACCAAACTGGAACAACTCCTCCCTGGTCAACTGTCTCCTGAAAAGCTCAATGTTCTGCTCAACCAGCCCTTGGGCTAGTTCATAAGCAGCAGGTGAGACCAACTGCTCTCTCCTCCAAATGCTCACCAACCTAGTCTGCAACTCCTAGAAAATGGCCTCACGGACTCCCATACATGACGACAGGATGGACTGCATGTGTGCTATGACTGTGTTAGAATGATGTCTCCTAATGTTGAAGAAGCATTGGAACATCTGCAGAATCAAGCCATCACACTCAAAGTCAAACATGATCTCATGAGTCTGGGTCATGGCCATGACTTCTAAAACCTTAAGCTTCCTCCCAAATGTAGAGCCTGCACAGTTGTCCAAATCCCGAAAGGTTCCTACTATCACTCTGAAAATTCTTTTCATAATGTCATCATTGTAGGGAGGGAAGGGTGTTGTCATCCTCAAAATATCGTTGAAATAAGAGGCAACTATAAGCTTGACTCTCTCACTTGGATGTTCCAAGAATCTAGCTTGTATCAATGCAAGCATAGATGGCTCCAAAGCGTAATTTAAACTCCAATCAGATTGCTCTACCTTTGAAAGACAGCATTCCAGTTTCTCCAACATGGGAAAGTCATTTTCTGATCTTCTGCTCTTTAAGACCATTCCAAGTGCATAAAGCCAATTTCCCACTTCTCTCTCCTTTTGTAAATTCCTCGAGTGCCTTAGTTGGAGCAAATTATGTACCTCCTTGGAGAAGGGTATGTTGTTTTGTTTCAAGGAACTAACTTCTACATTGTTTAATCTTTTTGGTCTTTGGTTTAGATCGCAACCCACTAAGGCACTGCTATGTTGATTTAGGAGTTGTTTTAAAAACTTCATTGTTTCAACGACATATATGGAAGTAACAGTGGTTTAGTTGGGCTTGCACAAGGCAAGCTACAAGCACCAAGTGATGAGTGCAAGAAAATCCAACTGCTCCAATAGCAAGCTCCTCCAGAAACTGCACTGCTGCTCTAAGACTACACTGCTGCCTGACTTCGGCCTTTGATTTACCCACTGAAAACTGCTCAGAAAATTCTAGGAGTTTGGGAAGGTGATCATTGCTCAAAACACAGAAAAACCCAGAAAGGGTTTCCTCTAATTCCAACCTTCAAAATCTGACCCTTTGTAGTTTGGCCCTCTTCCAATTTCGTTTTCTGGCACTGCAACTGCTACTATCAATCATTGCTCTCCAAAATCCCAACCAACCTCCTCAAATGGCTTTCCTATCAATCTCCCAACACCCCAGCTCTAAAATCCCACCAATCCAGCTCCCACAAATGAGCCTCCTCCAATGATTGTGTAGGCCCTTCTGACCAAAATAGCTGCAACCAAAAATGGCAAACATGTAGGCTGAGCCAAGATTGAGGCTCTGATACCACTGTAATATCCCCAAATGGGATATTTTCCTAAATTTTCATAAATTTACTTAAACCCTAAATTATGCCGTAAAATCAACATGCATTTAACAGACGATTGCCATGTAAAATAAAAATACATAAAACACTGCAATCCAATACCACATAGAACAGGAAGAATCTCAGCTTTTATTATAGATAATAAAGGGGTTACATATATATCTGACCCAGAAAGAGTTGAGATGGAGAACTGGCCAACAATAAAATCTGTTGCACTGCTACACTACAATGGCCTCCAAAATTGAACTGCTACACTCTCCCTCCGGCAACAGCGGTCATTGAACCCACTGAAGATGATGAAGCACAAGTTGAAGATCTGAATGATCCTCACACCAATCTCTGAAGCTCTGCGAAACTTCTGAGTGAAGTCTCCTCAAGAGAGTTGGGTTTTCGTCCAACACTCACAAATAACCTGAGGGTTTCCATCCTGGGGCTACGGCTGAAGCAGAGAACCACGTCACAAACCTCTCATACAAGAACATGATATGATCCAAAAGATATCTCTCAATGGCCTCCTCCCTTTCTTTTATAGATCTCTTGGAGCCTTCTAGAGCATTATTTTATTATTATTTTATGCATGGAGCACTTTTCCCTCTTATTAAAATATTCCTTTTTAATGCAAAAAAGGGTAAATCGGCTACCACGCCTCCTCCGATCACCGAAACCTATGTCTAACCGTCCCACCATGTAGGTATCCTCGTCTCGGTTCCAATGAGCTATTACACTAAGGTGTTCCATCATGTATTCCTCCCAGAATGCCACCTCGAGCGTAATCAGCTGAGTTAAGCCCAAAAATAACTTAAATTTCCGAAAGTTATCGGAATGCACCGGAACGAAAGCCAAACTGCTTGGATGATGCAATGTATCAAGCGAATGCCACCTGACTGCATCGAAACTCCTCAAAACTCCTCCAAAAAGCCCCTGGGCCCGCTAATGACACCAACCTGTACCTGTAACCGGTTTGCTTCTAACTCTAGAAGTCCATCCTAGCCCTGTCATAGGTGACACCAAAAAAGGGAATATTACACTGCTGGTATGCAAGGTGTAATATTCCTAATTAGCATTGCTAATTGGAATATTTCATTTTTGTATAATTTTGCCGCTTTAGCTAAAAATAATAAATAAAGTGAGAAATAAGGGGGTCATCTCACTTTAATAAAATAAAGTGCTTTCCTAGTTGATGGACGTTGTAACTTAAAGGGGTGGCCTTGGGGGTCCACACGCACATGAGGTGGCCTCACGCTGACCCAAGGGTGACTGCGCAGGTCAAGGAGGGTGAAGGACGCAGTTAGGGTTTTTGGAGGGAGCTAGCATTATAAAAGGTGGGGTTTTCACTCCATTTGGCATGGTTGATACGATATTGATATTGAGAGCTAGACTTCTGTCTACTTCAGCACGCCGGTTGTTTAGTCGGTCTGTAGCACTATTTAGTGCAAACTGAGTGTCTCCGGTCGGAGATCTCGCCCTTGGCTCCGAGGGACTTCGAGTGCCTGCTCGAGCAAGGTTTTTCCTTCAGTTCCAGTTGGTGATTTGCAGTGGATTTCTGGTGGACGTTTTGCAGAGGAGATGCCCTTTTGAGTGACTGCGCAGTCTAGGAGAGAGGACGCAGTTTCAGTTGAGGAGGACGCAGTCTTTGTTGAGCAGCATTGTTGTGTGGTTATTTGGCAGTGGTTTCAGCGTTTTCCCAGCCTTGAGGAGATTGCTATTTCATCCGGAGGTTTTGCAGGAGGATTCAGCCCCTTTTTCCCAGCGTTTTCTTGGGCCTCTACGCTGTTCCTGGGAGAGACAGCGTTTTCTCTGGAGGGGGTTTATTTGGTGGATTTTCGGAGGTGGAGCATTTGCTTCACGATTTCTGGGTTTTGTCCGGAGGGTTGAGTTCAGCTAGCCTTCCAGTTTTCAGCTCATTCCAGTGTGGGGATCAGCCCCTATTGCCAGTACATTGCAGCAGCAGCTTTCTAAGGCAGTTTCTCCAGTCAGCTAGGACGCAGTCTCTGTTGCAGCCATTTCTTATTCTGAGAGGGTCTCCACTTGCCTAGAGCAAGGATAGGTGCACTCATTCTGATTATCTTTGTACCCATACACATGTATTCTCAGATTAATAAAATGGCTTAGCGTTCTGGTATTTTGTGTATATTTGTTCCATATTCTGGTTCCGGCATTTTGTTCTATATAGCTGCTTGTTGTTTTTCTGTGTATTACTGTCTACTTCCCGTTGGGGATATTACAGTGGTATCAGACCATAGTTCTGGCTCAGCCTGTGGTGCTAGCAGTCTATGACGCCCGGGGATAATCCCTACTTTGATCGAAGGAGACACAGAGACGTTGAGGGTAGGTGGAAGTTTCCCTTCGGGGGGAGGGATTCTGATCAGGAGCCACCTGAGACAGATTCAGAGGAGGAGCAGCCCGTGAGGGACGCAGAGCAGCGGATTCCGATGGCAGATGATGAGAGGGGATTTAGAGAAACACTCCTCCAACACCTACAGGAGATATCACAGAGGCTCACGGCCGTAGAGGTCGGACAGAGAGAACCCCCTAGGGTTCTCCAGTTCGGTGAAGGGTCGGGTATGTCTCACCACGTGCCAGTGCATGATGCTATCCCCATTGTGACGACTCAGGCACCCACGCGATCCACTATGCCCACATTCTTGCCAGAGGACACAGGGGCAGGAGTACAGGGAGGTGCACAGAGGGATATTCCAGCACCGACGCGACCTACCATGCCTACCTTCCTGGCAGAGGACGCAGGGCCAGCAGCGCCGCGAGAGATGGATCCGGCTCGGATGGCAGGTATTTTTGCAGAGTATCAGGCTTACGGACAGGCATTCATGGATTCTCTCACCTTCAGTGAGTATCTCAAGGTCCAGTATGGCATTAGATCCCGTGATCATCACCAGGGGCACAGACACCACCGTGATGACCACTGCGCAGCTAGCAGATTCCATTTGCCCACGTTTGATGGCTCATCAAACAGTTCGGCAAAGTCCTGGGTGGAGAAGCTGGACATCTATTTCCAGCTTAACCAGATGTCGCAGTCAGAGGCCATTAAGGTGGCAACATTGCATCTGGATGGTGAGGCCCAGGACTGGTGGTTCCATGGGATGGCGACACTCGGGCATTCTACAGTGACGACATATGCCGAGTTCACCAGGAGAGTGGTAGAGCGCTTTGACAGGAGGGATCCGGAGCAGCACTTTGTTGAGCTGACCAAGCTCAAACAGACTGGGAGTGCAGAGACCTATATTTCAGACTTCTTGAGGCTTTCAGTGATGGTACCCGATTTATCCATAGCCCGGATGGTTTACATCTTTGTGGAGGGGTTGTCAGAGCCACTTCGTGGCCTAGTCCGGTCAAACAAACCGGCTACCCTTCAGGATGCCATCAGCAGGACTCGGGACTTACAGGATGTCTTACCCAGGACTCGGCCACCTTATCCCCAGAGACAGGCTTTCCAGCCTAAGGGTAAGGACACGAGGGCTCCGCCTCCCAAGGCGAATCCTGGACGAGGGCAATTTGATGATGAGGCCAGGAGAGAGCTGAGGAGGAAGCGGTTGTGCTTCACTTGCCAGGAGCCATGGGCACCGGGACACAGGTGTGCGGCAAGGAAGGCACATTTCATAGAGGTCTTCTCCGAGAGCAGTGGAGAAGAGGATGATGGGGATGATGTGGAGGCAGGAGATTGTTATGCAGCACAGAGTACCTTACCACCTCCACCACCCGCAGCAGGTGGGGCATCGTTTGCACCCACTGGGGGAGCTATTGCGGGGAGTTCCCAAGTACTTGACACTGCGCGTACGGGGGACAGTGCGCGGACAGCGGGTTTCAGTCTTAGTTGATAGTGGGGCCACCCACAATTTTATTGATGCCCAGATGGTTGAGCGGAGAGGCATACAGACAGAGGGCTTTGATGGGTTTTTTGTCTTGGTCCCAGGTGATCAGACCATGGCATGTGCTCGATATGTTCCGGAGTTATCAGTGACGATGGGCACTTATACATTGACAGATCACTTCTTTGTGGTGGACATTCCGGACACCAACCTGATATTGGGAGTTCAGTGGCTTATTACTCTAGGGAAGGTCACGATAGATTGGAAGGCCCTAGAGATGGAGTGGGATGATCCCAAGACGGGGAAGCATGAGAAGATACGGGGGCAGCACACATACCCACCTCAGACGGTGTCAGCACACAGCATGGAGGCGACCTTCCGCAAGGGAGATATAGAGTGGGCGGTAGAGTTGCGGGCTTCAGAGGCAGTGGATACAGGGCAGACAGTGCATCCTGATCTACAGTCTATTCTCGACAGGTATGCAGTGGTTTTCGGGGATATTCCACCAGGGCAGCCACCGGATCGGGGGATTGAGCACACGATCGAGCTTGAGCAGGGGATACAGGCCGTGATTACCACACCGTATAGGCATCCCAAGGCCTATCGGGACGAGATAGAGCGGGCTATCCAGGAGTTGCTGGCCCTTGGTCACATTCGGCCCAGCACGAGTCCTTTCGCTTCTTCTGTAGTGCTGGTGAAGAAGAAGGACGACACATTGCGCATGTGCTTTGACTACAGGGCTCTGAATAAGAAGACCCTGAAGAACAGGTACCCCATCCCCAGGATCGATGAGCTGATGGATGAGTTGAGAGGAGCACGGTTCTTCTCAAAGATTGACTTGAGATCCGGGTACCATCAGATACGCGTGAGGGAACAAGACATTCCCAAGACCGCTTTCAGGTGTCACTATGGGCACTTTGAGTTTCTGGTCATGCCATTTGGGCTGACCAATGCACCTGCTACCTTCCAGTCATGCATGAACCACATTTTCAGGGGTCATCTGAGGAAGTTTGTGCTGGTTTTCTTTGATGACATACTTATATACAACAGGACTTGGGAGGAGCACCTCCAGCATATTGAGACAGTCTTGCACATCTTGGAGGAGCAGCAGTTCTATGCCAAGCTCTCCAAGTGTGAGTTCGGGTTGACAGAGATGCTGTATCTGGGACACATTATAGGAGTGGACGGGGTGAGAGTCCACGAGGAGAAGATCAGGGCCATCAGGGATTGGCCAGAGCCGCGGAATGTGACGGAGCTTCGGGGATTTATTGGCATTTGCACATACTACAGGAAGTTCGTCAAGGGTTTCTCTCAGCTTGCTGCACCCCTCACAGATTTGACGAGGAAGGGGGCATTCAGTTGGTCGGACACAGCACAGCGAGCTTTTGACAAGCTCAAGGAGGTGATGAGCAGTTGTCCCGTGTTGGCGTTGCCAGATTTTACACAGCCCTTTGTCCTAGAGTGTGATCCATCAGGAAAGGGGATTGGTGCAGTTTTGATGCAGGACGGTCATCCGATTGCTTTTGAGAGCCGAAAGCTCCTTCCACACGAGAGGTTGTATCCCATATACGACAAGGAGATGCTGGCCATCATGCATGCATTGGCCAAATTCCGGCAGTACCTGGTGGGTGGCAAATTCAGGGTGAGGACAGATCATAACAGCCTGAGGTACTTCCTGGAGCAGAAGAGGCAACAGAAGTGGATCAGCAAGATCCAGGCCTACGACTTTGACATAGAGTATGTCAAAGGGAAGAATAACGTGGTAGCTGATGCCCTTTCTCGTAGACCGGCCACGTTATCACTCATGAGCTTGGACGCTGATTGGAGGGCTCGACTGTTGGTTGAGTACTCCAAGGATAGGTTTGCATGCGAGGCTCTGGATGGGCAGGTAGCAGATGACAGGTACAGGGTGGTCGATGAGATCATCTATTACAGGGACAGGATCTTCTTGACTGAGGGGTCTCAGCTCAAGAAGAAGATACTCCAGGCTTCACATGATTCACCATTGGCGGGCCATCAGGGGTTCACCAAGACATACAGGGCTATTCGAGAGAGGTTCTCATGGAAGGGCCTCAAGGAGGACGTACTCCAGCATGTCAGGGAGTGCGATGTTTGCCAACGAAACAAGGGAGAGATGAGCCATCCTGCGGGGTTGTTGCAGCCTCTTCCCATTCCGGAGGGGAAATGGGAGAGCATATCGATGGACTTCATCAAGGGGTTGCCCACGGTGCAGGGCAAGGATTGCATCTTCGTAGTCGTTGACCGGCTGACGAAGTATGCCCATTTTTTCGCCATATCCGCACATCACACAGCAGCGCAGGTGGCTGAGTTGTTCTTTAGGGAGATTTTCAGATTACAT
This sequence comes from Pinus albicaulis, assembly GCA_034641835.2. NCBI lineage: Eukaryota > Viridiplantae > Streptophyta > Pinopsida > Pinales > Pinaceae > Pinus > Pinus albicaulis. Next base: position 1,537,956,681 of record CM076579.1, on the reverse strand, counting down.
GGTCTACCCAAGACCATCGTCAGTGACAGGGACAGCCGCTTCATGGGCGGATTCTGGCAGGAGCTCTTCCGATTAGTGGGGACCGAGTTGACACCGAGCACTAGCTATCACCCCCAGACGAACGGGCAGACGGAGATAGTTAACAAGTGGCTGGAGGGCTACTTGCGTAACTACGTCAGTGGACAGCAGAGGGCATGGCTGAAGTGGCTGCATTTGGGCGAGTACTGCTACAACACAACGCATCATATGTCTATTGGTATGTCACCTTTCTATGCTTTATATGGATATCATTCCTTATCCTTTGTGGACATGATGTTTGGTGTTAGCAGGGCTCCGAGAGCCAAGTTATGGATCCAAGAGAGCCAAGATATCCTCCGAGCTCTCAAGGACAACATAGCCACAGCACAGAATCAGCAGAAGTTGTATGCTGATAAGGGTCGGGTGGATTGACACTTTGAGGTAGGAGACTTGGTCTACCTACGGCTACAGCCATACCGACATTCTTCGCTCAAGCAGAAGGGGGCGGAGAAGCTGAAGCCCCGTTTTTATGGGCCATACAGGGTGATACGCAGGATCGGGCAGGTTGCGTATGAGTTGGAGCTGCCCCAAGGCAGCAAGATTCATAACATATTTCATGTATCATGCCTGAAAAAGGCACTGGGCCAGCATGTGACAGTCACCGAGGAGCTACCACCTATAGATGATGAGGGGCATCTGGTGTTACAGCCGGAGGCTATTATTGACACTAGGGAGAGGCAGCTGCGGAGCAGGAAGATCAGGGAGTTCTTGGTGAGATGGAAGAACTTGCCGGATGAGGACGCCACTTGGGAGGATGAGAGGATCTTGCAGCACCCATCACTTCAGTTGCTTGAGGACAAGCAATGTTCTGCCGGGGGAGACTGTAATATTCCTAATTAGCATTGCTAATTGGAATATTTCATTTTTTGTATAATTTTGCCGCTTTAGCTAAAAATAATAAATAAAGTGAGAAATAAGGGGGTCATCTCACTTTAATAAAATAAAGTGCTTTCCTAGTTGATGGACGTTGTAACTTAAAGGGGTGGCCTTGGGGGTCCACACGCACATGAGGAGGCCTCACGCTAACCCAAGGGTGACTGCGCAGGTCAAGGAGGGTGAAGGACGCAGTTAGGGTTTTTGGAGGGAGCTAGCATTATATAAGGTGGGGTTTTCACTCCATTTGGCATTGTTGATATGATATTGATATTGAGAGCTAGACTTCTGTCTACTTCAGCACGCCGGTTGTTTAGTCGGTCTGCAGCACTGTTTAGTGCAAACCGAGTGTCTCCGGTCGGAGATCTCGCCCTTGGCTCCGGGGGACTTCGAGTGCCTGCTCGAGCAAGGTTTTTCCTTCAGTTCCAGTTGGTGATTTGCAGTGGTTTTCTGGTGGACGTTTTGCAGAGGAGCTGCCCTTTTGAGTGACTGCGTAGTCTAGGAAAGAGGACGCAGTTTCAGTTGAGGAGGACGCAGTCTTTGTTGAGCAGCTTTGTTGGGTGGTTATTTGGCAGTGGTTTCAGCGTTTTCCAGCTTTGAGGAGATTGCTATTTCATCCGGAGGTTTTGCAGGAGGATTCAACCCCTTTTTCCCAGTGTTTTCTTGGGCTTCTGCGTTGTTCCCGGGAGAGACAGCGTTTTCTCTGGAGGGGGTTTATTTGGTGGATTTTCGGAGGTGGAGCATTCGCTTCACGATTTCTGGGTTTTGTCCGGAGGGTTGAGATCAGCTAGCCTTCCAGTTTTCAGCTCATTCCGGTGAGGGGATCAACCCCTAGTTCCAGTACATTGCAGCAGCAGTTTTCTACGACAGTTTCTCCAGTCAGCTAGGACGCAGTCTCTGTTGCAGCCATTTCTTATTCTGAGAGGGCCTCCACTTGCCTAGAGCAAGGATAGGTGCACTCATTCTGATTATCTTTGTACCCATACACATGTATTCTCAGATTAATAAAATGGCTTAGCGTTCTGGTATTTTATGTGTATTTGTTCCATATTCTAGTTCCGGCATTTTGTTCTATATAGCTGCTTGTTGTTTTTCTGTGTATTACTGTTTATTTCCCGTTGGGGATATTACACAAGGCTAATGCAGAATGAAAAGAAAATGACTAGAAGGAGCGAGATAAAACAAACTTCAAAGATGAAAGGTGATGTTAAAAGCCTAAAGCACTTAGATTATTGTTGGAACACCTAATCCTACACGGGTAGGTGTGGAATGCGAAAAGTCACAATGGAGTCCAAGTGACCATGGAATGTGAAACCAAGAGTCACACCATTATACTATAAATGTACATCATGTATAATGGAAAAATAAGAAAGCTATACGCTTATCCTTCTATTGTGTGTTGAGTCTCTTATTGTGTGTGTTTATCTTTCTCATACACCATGTGTGTGTTTAACATGATGTTTAACATGGTATCGGAGCTGATACGTCCATAACCAGCTCAACCTTGAGTGAGCCATTTGTGTTTATGGCCTGTGCATATCTGCAAAAATTCTTGGCATTTTTGCAGCATTTAAAGAGTTTCTGCAGCAGACATTTTGCCGCATTCAAAAAGGTGTTTTGAAGAAGAGCAGCAGTGGTTTTGAAGAAAAGCAGCACTGCGCATCTGAAGGTTTTCATTCTGATTTCTTCCTGCAATTTCTGCATTGAAGAGCTGCTGGAAAATAGTGTTTCAAAGTTGGTTTCTGAAAGAAATCTGAGTTTTTCTACTGAAAAATTCTTCATCTCTGCATTTTCTGCTGCTGGATTTGTTTCTGCTATACATTTGGAAAAAATTCTACTGCTTTTTAAAGTTGATTTCCTGCTCTCTGTTGTTTTTATATTTCAACAACAAAAACTAAAACTAAAAAAAAAAAAAAAAAAAATCTCTGCAACTTGGCCTTTCGGCCCCCCCTTTACCTCTGCAACCCACAGCTCTCACTACATCACAACGCTCTCCCCACGCTACAGCTAACCGGCCCTCCCTACCAAATATTGCCGCCCCCTCACAGATCGGCCTTACGACCTCCCCTTCCCCCTTTCTGCAATCTCGACCTACGCTACAGCCCTTCCCCTATGCGCCAAACCCTTATCACTCCACGCTCTACCCGCGTCCCTCACATCTCCCTCATGGTCTTTCGGCCTTCCCCACCTCCCTACAACTCAACTCCCCTCCACTCGCACGGCTCACCCCTTCCCTATCCACCTACGCTCCTACCGCTCGCTCTGCATACCTCGAGCTACCACCCACTCCTCAACGCTACCCACGCTCGCTCTGCGCATCCTCTTCCCTAAGCTGCTATTTCCCTCGGCCCATTCGGCCTTGCCCCCGCCTGCGCCTCAACTCTCACCCATCGCCATACGCCCTACCTGCCCTCTTCACCACGCTCCCCTTCCACCAATCTACGCCTACCCTACGCTCTCCCCACGGCTCTCCACGCCTGCAACTCTACACCCTTCCTCTCCCACATTCGCCCTCCCCCTCACTCCTCACTACCCATCCCTCCCCACGGCCTTTCGGCCCCCCCTTTCCACACCCCCTCGCGTTCCAAACGCCCCTCCCCTCTCACCAGCACCACTCACCCCTCTACCCACGGCTCCCTCTCAACGCCGTCTCCCCTAAACCTACACCTCTCCCATACGCTCCTCACCCATTTTAAATTCGTTTTTTTATATAAAAAAATAAAATAAAAATAATTCATTTCGATATACCTCCCCCAGATTTTGCTCTCCTCAGGTAAAACCTCCCCCAAGTAAAACCCTGTCCATATAACCCTTCCCCAATTTTACCTCTGTTTTCCCTAATTTTTTTTATTTTTTATTTAAAAAAAGAAAAAGAAAAAGAAAAACAACGGAGAGAGAGGAAGAGAGAAAATGAACAGTAGAGAAATGGAAATGGCATATCAGTAAATGGACAGTACACATAGACAAGAAAAGTGCAGTTTTCATTTTATGAGTTGTGGCATATATAGAAGGGTGATTTTCTAAAAGAAAAATAAGTTTGCCATCATTTTTAAAAATAGCCTTGAAGAAGAAAAATCCGTCGCCTTAAAGGCTTCTTGCACAAGTGTTTTCAGCTGCACATTTACAAAATATTTTGCAGAGATATTGTATTGCATTGACATTGTATTGTGAGTGGATATTACTTCTTCATAATTGCAATCAGTAAATTTGAGTTGTTGAAAAAAAAATTGTTGATTGTCCTCCATCATTTGAGGAGCACATTTTGTACTTTGAGATTTCCATAGTTGGAAATTTTTTAGAGTCATTTGTAATTTTTGAAAGGAAGTTGAATCACATTGTAAACGGGTGCATTTTCGGTTGAAGCCGACACCCTTTCATTTTTTTGAGCCTAAGTTGTTGAAAAATGGCTAAAATCAATGAGGCATTAGAGTTGTTGAATAACCTCATTCATTCAAATGTTCATGATATGGTAAAAATGAGCAAGAATGCTCTTTGTAACATTCAGAGTTGTTTGCAAGATGCACAAGAGAAGATTGAGTTTTTGCAGTTGGAATCTCAGCTTCAGCAAGATGAACTTAAGCAAAAGAGTCACCATTCTGAACCTGTTTCTGTTCAGAACATTGAGAAAGAATCCCATCAGCAGCAAGTCAATAAAGTTGAAATTGATCCTCATTTAGTTCCTTGTACGAGAGCAGATGTACATGTAGATGCAACAGTTCAGCCTGCACTTCTCAAGCCCATCATCAGACCTTGGGAAGAGCTTGTCCACAACAAGCACCAAACTGATCTTGGATATGACAAGGATGTGTCCTTTCATATTCCAGACTACACCAAGCCCATCATATTTCAGAGTGCCGGATTTCTGTATGACAGTTCACCTGCAGCTGTTCCAGATCCTGCTCCACAACAAAAATAGCAGATTGTAAAATGCCAACACTGTGATCGAGTTGGCCATATGAAAGATCATTGTTTTGATCTTCATCCATGCAAGCACTGTGGTCGGCACACCCATTCTTCAGACAGATGCTTCAGAAACAAGCCTCCTGCAAGAACAAAGATTCATCTTGGATGGATCGCTTCTTGGCAATGGGCATCAGCAGCCAAGAAGATGTTTAAAACACATGTCAGAACTTGTTCTCAGATATTGAGCAAACTTGCAGTTGAGTTTTCGCCATCATCTCACCTTGTCCCTAACAGGGGGGAAAATGGTGGTCATGTACAAGCTTCGACGACAGATCAAGCGAGCCTGAGCCACAATCTCTCATTCCATGTTCAGAGTTGTAGCCAGCAGTTCAAGCGAGCCCGAGCCACAATTCGTCATTCCGGATTCAGAGATGTAGCCAGAGACACGGATGCCCATGAGCATGCCTTCGGTTGGTGGACAACCTTAAACCATCATCTTTGGTTGGTGGATAACCTAAAACCATCATAGGTAGTAGACCTCCCTTCTTTTAGGTCGAAGGTCTCCCTTTCATATGAGGAACACTTCCTCTAGCAGAAGCCTTCAGCTTAGCAGCCTTCAGCTTCTTGCCAGCTTTGGTTGAGTTCCAGGAAATGCTTCAAGCATTCCAGAGTTGTTGGTAATCCTAAAACCATCACAGGTAGTAGACCTCCCTTCTTTTAGGTTGAAGGTCTCCCTTTTTTATGAGGAAAAATTCCTCTAGTAGAAGCTTTCAGCTTCTTGCCAGTTTTGGAAGAGTTCCGGAACTGCAACAAGTATTGCGTTCCAGTGTTGGTGGTCATCCTTAAACCACCTCTTTTTTCCAACATTTCAGAGAGTTGATTCAGCCCAAGTGCTGCCATGTATACTTTGCATATTTGTATTACAAATCTCTTCTTGGACTCACACATACCCCTTCGGATTAAGGGGGGGAATGTTGGAACACCTAATCCTACACGGGTAGGCGTGGAATGCGAAAAGTCACAATGGAGTCCAAGTGACCTTGGAATGTGAAACCAAGAGTCACACCATTGTACTATAAATGTACATCATGTATAATGGAAAAATAAGAAAGCTACACGCTTATCCTTCTATTGTGTGTTGAGTCTCTTATTGTGTGTGTTTATCTTTCTCATACACCATGTGTGTGTTTAACATGGTGTTTAACAATTATAAATAATCCGATCTAACCACTAAGTACTTAAGCGAGAGTGCCAATTATGAAGATTCCAAAAGATTACTCAATTAAAGGATATATCATTCGTCGCAGATCCAAAAAATAAGATATCGATCACACTTGAAAAGATTTCCCAAACACTAGTATTCAATAAATATCCAAATTCAAGTAAATGAAACGAGAGCTAATTAAACATTAAATGATTTTAATCGATAGGAAACGTTCCAGAACTCAAAGGCCAATGATCATCAAACTTATCTGAAGCATGTAAAATAATTAGCATGTAAACCTCAATAATTAACCATCAATAGACCATGAAATTTTAATGCTAATAAAACACTTCGTCAAGTAATTTATGGATTAAATGATATTCTTAAATAATGCAAATCCAAAAATTAAAGTTTCTCTATAGTCAAACTTAGGATATTAAATATGTCAACTATAGGAACCATTCCACAATGAAATATCTTCGCAAACTAAATAGATCAAAACCCCAAAGTCCCAATTTTTTTTATTTTCCAAAATTTATATACAAAAATGACTAAAAATTAAACTATAGACCAAAGTTAAAAGATTAATGAATTTTTTTTATTTTGTTTATAAAAAATAAAAAAATTAAAAGTTAAAGTTTTTTGAATTTTTTAAATGTTTAAATGGAAAAATCAAAATGTTAATGAAATTTGAAAATTTTGAAATGTTAATTAAACCTTGATACAAATTAAAAGAAATAAAAAATGAAATGTTATTTTAAATTTCTAAAATGTTAAATATGAAAAAATAAAATCGAATGCCATAAATTATTTCTAAAGTTAAATGTTAAATTTCAAAACTGAAAACCTAAAAGGAAAAAATAAATAAAAACAAGGTCCAAACTTTACAAATTTAAAAGAATGAAATGTGATTTTTTGATTTGTTTATTTGTTTGTGTGTTAGGTTTAGGATTTTTTTTTTGTTTTTTTTAACGCAGGTCGAAAAGGAAGAGCAAGATTTAGATTTTTGGATTGAAATTACTAAGAAGATCATTTTAATTCGGAATTGTTTGAAGTGTTTAGCATTTGAATTCGATGGTTTTCATGATGGTATCTTTTGAAACTTGAATTGTTTAAATCTCACATCTAGGTTCAAAGTGTTTCTTCATGCTTAGCATATATTTGATGGATCGTCGTTTAATTGGCTCTAACTGTGGTTTTAAATGCTTGAAATTGATATTGATTTCCTAGTCAACTTTGAGAGTTCTTCAAGTGAGGATAAATTGCATGTCTTTCTTTCCTAGATCGAATATTCTTAATGCACGATATTGAAAGATTGTGAAAATGTTTTGTTCTCTGAGCTAGAAATGCATTGGATTATGAGCTTATGTTTAATCGAAAGTTAAATTTGAAAAGGGCTTATCTTTCAGTTTGGTGTATAGAGCATTTAATTGAAGAATTGAATACTGCAGTGGTGGATTGGTGTTTTCATAGTAGGATAGTTGTCCATTTCAGCAGCAGTTATCTATCAGCTACTTGATCTTAATTTCATAACGGGATAATTGACTCCATAAGGCACTGGTTTCAAACTTTTAATCTAATCGAATCTGTAAAATCTCGTTGAATCTTAACAAGTACTTGGTCGTTTGACTGTGTCTCCTGAATTGGTTGGTTTCCAACAAGTTCTATTTCTTTCCATTTCATTAGGGTCTACCCCCCTTAGTCTGCAAGGAGACAGCTTAAATAGAGAGATTGGGGATCAGGGTGACAACCCCCAATCTGAGCCGTTGTCCAAGTGCCTAGACATTATGTGCGACAACAGTATGCATTAGAGCATATGTTCTTCTTATGTATGTTTATCATTTCATGCTTAATACCATGTCTTCTTCTTTCATAAATCTTTATCTTGTAAGTTTATGAGCAGAAATCATGTTTATTCATGCTCTATTTTAGACAAGGTTTACATTGCTATGTTTATTTGCTTCTAAACCAAATGAATTCACCTCAGTGCTCATCTTCGACCTGGAACATAGATTTTATAGGCCTTTGATGATTCACTATATCCAACGAATATTCATTTATTTCCTAAAGGCTCTAGCTTCCTTCTCTTATCTTTAGGTACATGGATATAAACAAGACAACCAAATAGTCTCAAATGACCAAACTAAGGTTTTTTTCTGGTCAACGCTTCTTTAGGAGTCATGTCTTCCAAAATTCGATGAGGACTTCTATTTTGAACATTGTAGACAGTTGTCATGGATGCTTCACTCCATAGAAACAAAGGAGGGTCTTGATTGTGCATCATTTCCTTAACAAATTCTTAAACGGTTTTATTCTTTCTTTCGGCAACTCCATTTTGTTTTGGATTGTAAGTGACTATCAACTCCCTTTTAATCCCAACTTATTTACAAAAGGGAACGAGCTCTTTGGAGGTATATTCTCCTCCATTATCAGATCTCAAGATCTTGATCTGCTTTCCCTTCAAGTTTTCAACTTCAATCCTGAATTCCTAGAACTTGTCAAAAACTTCATCTTTCGTCTCCATGAAGTAGATCCACGTCTTGCAAGAGAAATCAACAATAAAGATTACATAATACAAAGAGCCTCATACCACATACATCAAAATGAACTAGATCTAAGGAAGTTGGCATCATACCACATACATCATTGGTATCGTTGCTTGGAAAAGGTTTCTTGACATTCTTCCCAAGTGCACATCCTTTACATACTCCTTCATGTTCTTCTTGCAAATCTAGAACACCTGCAACCATCTTCTTTAAGGTTGGAAAAGCTTTATAGTGAAGATGAGCATATCTTCTATGCCAAAGCTCACATGGATTAAATATCATTATGTACAAGTACTTGAGTAGGTTGTTTCAAAAGTCTATAGAAACCAATGTTGCAAACATCGGCGTCGAAATAAAATCGGGAAGGGTCTAGAAAACCAAAAAATCATAAAAATCGGGAAAATATTGGTAAAAATTGGCAAACATCGGCAAAATTAAGATACCATAAAAATATCGGTAAAAATCAACAAACATCGGCAAGTCCAAAAAATCGTGATTTCGAGATAAAATCGGGATGTTATCAAGATGTTCGCAACACTGATACAAACTTCCTTCACGAACTCCAATTACTTTAGCGGAATCTATACTAGAGCCTTTGGACTAAACAAGAACTTTGCCATCAACAAATGCTACTCTATCTCCTTTATCTTCCAAGCATGAAATAGAGACCAAATTCTTCTTCAAACCTAATACATATAATACGTTTCTAAGGTGAATATTATCACCTGATTCTAGCTCAATGGATGTCTTCACAATGCCTTTGACTACATAATTGTTGTTGTTTCCAAGTTCCACCTTTTGTGATTATCTTCTTTCCACTAGACTAGTGAGGTTGTCTCGAACTTCCGTCATGTGCCTTGAGGCACCAATATCTACTAGCCACAAGTCTTAACTATCTGCAACAGCCAATAAGAGCGTAGAAATAGAAAATTTCTTTATTACTTGTGTTTCACTTATTTTGTCACAAGTCCAAGGAAGCAATTGTGCAATTTTTTTCAAAGTTCAAAATCATCAGCTAGCACTTTGATGTATCAATGTAAACCCAATTTCTACAAATTGTAATGTAAATGATGCTAGTATGACCGTTTAATTATGTAACAACATATGTAAGCCTCTGATTTTGGCAAGAAATTTCATCCTAGGAAGTTTTTTAACCTCACCAAATTATGTGTGTTTCTAAACACTGATAATCGGCAGAGTTTTTCCTACAGCTTAAACCCCAAATCTAGGGTGGAATTCATTGACAAAGTCTTAAGTTAGTCCTAGTGTTATATCGAGTCTTTGTAATACTTGGGCAATTATATCTTGGTTATTTCTTGTATCTTGTGGGCACTAGTAAAATTGGAACTTTACCTTGTGCTTAAGAGTGTCTCTTAATTCATAGTTAAGTATTATTTGTCACAAGATAATCATAACTAAGTACCTAAGATCATAAACAATCTTAACTCAAGATCACTCAAACATCTTGCAGTGCATTCTAGACTTAGTCCTGCTTTAATTGAAGTACCTCCATGTTAGTTTTTGTCGCATCGGATGTGTTCTAGCCACGAAATTTTGTGGAGAGGCTATAATACAGGAGTTCTTCAAAATTGTTTCTAGAAATTCCGCCTAAAAGTGTCTTAATTATATTATTAACCAATTTTTAAATATTTCCTAAGTCTAAACTTAGGGAATATGGTTAATTAATCAGTATTAATTGAGATAAGGTGAGAATCATCTAGAAACTCACACGGATCGACAAGGAATTAATCAGGGCCATCGATTATGTTTTAATCTTGGTCGTTGGTGCTCCAACAGAAGGTTATAAGAAGAAGTTGATGGGTAGATGGAGAACACACCAATGCAGATACTAAGTTGTCCAGGAAATTCTATTTTCTCACTAGGAGAAGCTCAGTAGAAAAGACAGATCCAGAGGGTGAGTAGCAAGTGGAAGAGGAGGGCAGTAGCATTCCAAGAGGAGGTTTCCAGTCCCCGAAAGAGGCAAAGGAAGGAAGACAGAAATTCTCATAGAGCCAGCGTAAGCTCTGCGAAGAGGGTGATGCAGGAGAGTCCACGCAAAGGATAGCAAGGTGATTTTGGAGGCAGAAATTAGCTATGGGGTGAGAGAAAATGTTAAATTTAGATAACCATGGTATGTTCTATACTTAAAGCAGTTTACTTCAATCTTTCTTATAGGCCCAATTCAAATTAACAATCACATAATCATTGAAATCAAATGCTGATAGAACATAATAATAGATCGACAAAAGACAAGCCAATATAATAAATCAAAATTTACAATTCTTCTTGTCCAACAAAGATAGAGAGGAATGTTTGTTACAGCAGTCAACAGGATGCCCTAGCCAGCAAAGACTTTGGCTAGTCAAACCAACTCTTCCAACCTCCCGGAGGTTTAGCCAAACACATACATGATCAGCCTTCCTTCACTGTCACACACACCTCATGAGAGCTCCAAAAACAGTCAACTCAAGTCAACAGAAGGATTTCCGGCAACCATATTTCCGGCATCCATTTCTGGCATCATCCATATTTCCGGCATCCACATTTCTGTCATCCATTTCCGGCATCATCCATATTTCCAGCATCGAGATTTTCGGCATCCATATCCACACGTGGGAGAGAAGAGAGAGAAGCCTCTTCTAGGTTGTACGAACCACCCAGATCATGAGGAATGTGTGTGATGAGATGATGAGCAAATGAGTATCAAGTCTCTCCAATTTATATCCATCAATGAGAGTGTGTGACACATATGTTGGGCTTGTGAGCCTACATTACAATTCAGGCCAACCTTGACAAATTGCACATGTGTAGAACATAAAATGAAAATATATGTTCTCCTCATCCAAACAAGATGATCTTTAGATCAATCTTGCACCTCTCCGAAAGAGAATCCAACAAAAATATAATCATCATCATATGAGTAGTGCAACATGGAGTTTGGATCTAGTTGCCCAAAATTAACACTCCCTCTCAACTAGGGAGATCTCCATTTGTCCACATGTGCCATGCAGTGATTAGTACCATCGTATACTATCATCATGTGTTCCTGCATCATCCTGTTGTAACATGCTTTGTCGGCTCAAAGGAAAACAAACGAGAGTGAGTCACAAAGACATCACACTCTGCTGACCCAAAGTCAGCCTAGAGGGTAAAACCTCAATAGACTCAAAATAGTCACATACTAACCTGAAGTTAGTTTACTGACCCGAAGTCAGAGGTAAGAACCTCATCAGACTTAATCCCAGATCAAGGTGTTGGACACGTGCCATCCTAGACATAGAGAGTACGACAATCTCCAATGCGTCCATCGTCTTGCTATTGGTCTCTATCTGCATTTCCCACCTCATTGGCCAAATGAGAGGTACTTCCCATGAGTATGAAACTCCATGCGTAGGATGCATGCGAGGTGTTGTATCTTAAGAGACAATCCCTCGGTTGTGAAAGGAAACAGTGCTCAAGACATTTTAAAAGTGTGTCACAAAAATGATTTTATCATGAGGTCTTTGTTCTACCCCTCTGGAGACTAGTTTTCTAAAACCCTTAATGATCTGGAATAATAAAAGATTTCATAATGCCATTCACTGTTGATATCTGAATGAAAAGAAAAACTGCAGGGGAAACTCAAAGTAATATGCTGTAAACACAAAATCTACCACTTTTAAGTTTCAGAGGAAATTCATGGAGAGGGAGGAAACTCGAAATAATATGTTGTAAACATAGAATATATTACTTTAAAGTTTCATCGGGAGTTTGTGAAGAGAGGGGAAACCCAAAATAACATGTTGTAAACACAGAATCTATTACTTTTAAGTTTCAGAGAGAATTTGTGAAGGGAGAAGAGATGGAGTGAAGGAACGCAAATTAAGGTTATTTAACTCTTACTCACAGATGTAATTAAGAGACCGGCTGCTACATTACTTCACTTTATTCAAAGAAGGGACACGAAATGGCACAAGAAACACGAATCACCATCAACAGTTGTAGGAAACTTACTGCTTCTTCATTTACCCATCAAAAAAAGAAGTAAAAAATGTAATCCCCAAGAGGTCCAGAACTCGGAACCCTCCTTCCCTCTTTCTCTTTTCCTTAAATACAAACAACAGCAGTTTTTAACTACTCCAGCTTCTTGAAACTCCAAAACTGCCTAAAGTTTAAACTGTTAAACTACTTATTACATTGCAATCGAGGACACCATTGTAGCTTCGATCTTAACAAAGAAAACAAAATACACTTGGAATATAATCCTTTTTTTGTTGATGTGTCTCTTTCCGTTTCGGCTGTGATGTCCTAACAGTCTACATAAACGCATCTTCGCCCGACTCTGCCCATGCTTTTGCGTTTCGAACGCAGTCATCATGTCACCTGCTACCCGACTCTGCCTCTTCTGCGCGTGCCTGCTGTGTTTAGTCTTCTCTTCTCCTTTGCTCTGCGTCGATTCACTTACCCGAGTCTCTCTGTCATGTTTGGTTTGCGATCGGGCCCCACCGCATCACGAAACTGCATTTTAAACATTACCATGGACCTGTGGGTTATGGCCCACATAAACCCCCTTTACATACGCAGCGGACTACAATACTGGAGTTTATTCAACATACATACGCGCGCAATTAATAGCGATTTACTTTAAAACAGATCGCACATAACTTAAACCACTTACATATACGTAGAACAGTGGTTGTAGGGTCCCACAATATGGTGACCAATCACGGTGCATCGCATATCGGCGAACTTAACATATAACTTAAATGGTAAACAATACAAACGCCGATGCGAAGTTGCGACGTAATCTCCATCGTAGATCTTCGCCAGATCTAACAACCCCGCTGTACTGTCTCACACTGCCGTCTCCCATCCTTGTCGCATCGCAACCAAAATACTTTACCTTGCGAAGTCTTAATGCTAAACTCTAAACCCGCCGATGTGCGATATGCGCTGAATTGATGTGCCGACACGTGGCTTCTCCCTTTATCACATCGCAAGTTTCAATTATTACCACATAGCAAGTTATTTTGTTTAACTTGGGAAGTCCTTAACACATAAACTCAATAATCGTCGATGCAAAATTACGTTATGCCGACACGTGGCCCTTCTCCTCATCGCGTCGCAAGATATATTGTTTAACTTGCGATGTCATCTCAGCCATCGGTCTCTTCCCCTTCAAATCTGCGATTCGATCCTCGCCGTCCGATCGCCTACTTTAGAAATCTTATAAGTGTTTCTGTCTGAGTCGATTTCTTTGCTTTCTACCATCGCCGCTCTACAACTCCGCTATCCTTCCTGAGCTTTATTCAGTCTTTAAAAGCACTGATCTCTCCTGAGCTTGTTCTCATGTTTGTTATTCACTCCAACGTGGGATTATCACGCTTGTTGCACAGCTTACTCACTATTTCAATCCAGAATATAGACCACCATTCTGTATTGCATCTCTGAATCTAGAATCCATGATTTGTTTCTTACTCGACCTGTAAGAGCATATTACAGGTCTTCTTGAAATTTTAATAATTGTTCCTCAATAACCTTGAATAGCTTAGAACCTATCTTGATTTTTAGCTGAGTCGAATTAGGCTACAACATCTGGCTCCAACTGGGGACAACATTTTGGTAGCAAAGTGTTGAGAACTTGTAGATCAGTAGCCTTTATTGGGCATGGAGTCAAGGAGCACCTATAGATCAATAGCCTTTATTGGGCATGGAGACAAAGAGCACTTGTAGATCAACAGACTTTATTGGGCATGGATTCAATCCCAAATGGGAGATGATCCAGTATGAAAACCTCCAGAAACCTGCTACACTTTGGACTCCTTCCTTTATTCTTAAACTGAAAATACCGAAATGAAAATACTACAACTAAAAATGCTCAGCTTCTGAGCTTATTTATGCACAACTCCTATCTATATACATAGTTGAACTCAATTAGGTGAAGTCAGCCTTCCAATGGCACCAACTGAACATCTATGTGCTAGACTTAATGCCCCCATACTGTGGGAATTTGTAAATCAAAACAGGGATGTAAAATGAAAATTTTCCAGATACAAAGCTTTGCACATACCCTTGCATAAATGCTTGTTGCTGACAAAAGAAAGTTTCCATATAGTCTGCTATTGGATCACAGAACTGATGAGACCAATTTTCAGCCGCCTCCTTTTCTTGAACATCTTGCTAATGTAGACTTCTCCGAACAGGTTAGCTTCCTTCACTGTTTGACTACTCAATTTGAGGTTGTATGTGAGAAGATTGATTTTTTTTTTTTTTTTTTTTTTTTTTCTCTGTTGATAACCATTTAGGCCGGAAAGATAAATCTAAGGTTTGTTCCTCATAATGTTGATGTTCTTCATATAATGCCAATTCTTGACAAAAATCTTCCCCCTCCTGCAAACACACCTGAGAAGATCCATTAGTTTCTCCTCTATTCACAAAATCATTAAAATTATGAAAATTGTAATGATCTTCTAGGCTTTCAGCGTGTAGTGCAGTTTTTGCAATGAATTTCTGACCAGAATCCTCAGAATGCTTGAATTCTTGTGTTTCAGCAATACAAGAATCCCCTGACCCCTTTTTAAAATCCTTATTCATCTCTGAATTTGCATTCTCTTGTAAAGCAATTCCAATGTTTTCTTGACAGGCTCTCTTGTCTTCAACAAAACTTGTTCCTTCAACATGACAGGAGAAATTTCTACAAGCCCACACATTATCTTCAATTTCCTGTGCATAAATAAACATCAGCTCTAGAATGCAAGGCTTTCTCTCCTTGAGATAAAAATCTAAGATAACAGAAATAGCCCTCAAATAGTAACCATAGTTGCAGCTTCAGGAGACCGAATCTCTTTTTTGCATGCTGAAATAATTTTTTTGAAACCTCCTATTAAACTCAGCGATTGATTCATTGCTCTACCTCTGGATAGAATATAATTCCAAAAGGTGTTTTTCATATGACTTATGCTCGCCCCAATATCCAAGAAATATATCTTGAAAACCTTGCCAGGAACTAATTGAACTTGCTTCCAAACACTGGAACCATTGTTGAGCACCCTGCTTTAATGAATGAAAAAACATCCTTAAAGCCACGTCTTCATAAATAATTTGAAATTTGTCCAGAAAGTACTCAAATTTCAAGATATGTTGTTCAGCTGAAATATCTTCCTCCTCTCCAGAAAAACTTGGGAAAAATTTGAATCCTTTTGAAGGATATTGATGGAGGATTGTGGACAGCACCAAGGGTTTGAAAATCACCTTGGTTCCGAGCTGGAAAGAAGCGGATTGCTTATGAGGTAGAATGTTATCACCCAAAGATGATGAATCCTCACCTTTATGCCCAGACTGTGACAGATTACCTTCAGGAATAGTAATGCAACAGTCATCTCTCCTTTCATATTTAGGAGATAAAGTTGTGTCAAGGTCAATAATACAATCGGAAGAAAAATCTTCTTTCTCCAATAAAGAATGTACATTTTGGGCCTTATAATCTTCTGAGAAAATAAAGCAGGAAACAATCTTCTTGATATGTAAGGGAAAATAGACCACCAAACTAATAGTGAAAAATAAAACTTCCTTTAAAAGATTCAAACTCTAATATCAGTATTTTCCACGGTGCTTTCTCATTTTCTTGCCCGCAAAATTCGTCATCTAATGAAACCTTCATCAGTGGAGTCGTCAGGTGAATAATACACAACCAAATTTGTATCTAAATCTTGTTCACCATCAAGAAATAGATTTCAGTACCCAAGGAAAAATAATTTCGTGCCTTCGTCCCTGGCACCAGCACTAGAAAATGTTGTATCTTAAGAGACAATCCCTCGGTTGTGAAAGGAATCAATGCTTAAGACATTTTAAAATTGTGTCACAGAAATGATTTTATCATGAGGCCTTTGTTATACCCCTCTAGAGACTAGTTTTCTAAAACCCTTAATGATCTGGAATAATAAAAGATTTCATAATGCCATTCACTGCTGATATATGAATGAAAAGAAGAATTGCAGGGGAAACTCAAAGTAATATGTTGTAAACACGAAATCTACCACTTTTAAGTTTCAGAGGAAATTCATGGAGAGGGAGGAAACTCGAAATAATATGTTGTAAAGACATAATCTACTACTTTAAAGTTTCATCACGAGTTTGTGAAGAGAGGGGAAACCCAAAATAACATGTTGTAAACACAGAATCTATTACTTTTAAGTTTCAGAGAGAAGTTGTGAAGAGAGAAGAGATGGAGTGAAGGAGCGCAAATTAAGGTTATTTAACTCTTACTCACAGATGTAATTAAGAGACCGGTTGCTACATTTCTTCACTTCATTCAAAGAAGAAGGGACACAAAATGGCACAAGAAACACGAATCACCATCAACAGTTGCAAGAAACTTACTACTTCTTCATTTACCCATCAGAACAAGAAGTACAAAATGTAATCCCCAAGGGGTCGAGAACTCGGAACCCTCCTTTCCTCTCTCTCTTCCTTAAATACAAACAACAGCAGTTTGTAACTACTCCATCTTCTTGAAACTCCTAAAGTGCCTAAATTGTTAAACTACTTATTACATTGCAATTGAGGACACCACTGTAGCTTCAATCTTAACAAAGAAAACAAAATACACATGGAATATAATCCTTTGCTGAGTCTGATTTGTTGCTAATGTGTCTCCTTCCGTTTCGGCTGTGATGTCCTAACAGTCTGCATAAACGCATCTCCGCCCGACTCCGCCCATGCTTTTGCGTTTCGAACGCAGTCATCATGTCACCTGCTACCTGACTCTGCCTCTTCTGCACGTGCCTGCTCTGTTTGGTCGTCTCTTCTACTTTGCTCTGCGTCGGGTCACTTACCCGAGTCTCTCTGTCGTGTTTGATTTCCGATCGAGCCCCACTATATCACGAAACTGCATTTTAAACATTACCGTGGACCTGTGGGTTATGGCCCACATAAACCCCCTTTACATACGCAGCGGACTACAATAATAGAGTTTATTCAACATACATACGCACGCAATTAACAACGATTTACTTTAAAACAGATTGCACATAACTCAAACCACTTAGATATACGCGGAACAATGGTTCTAGGGTCCCACAATATGGTGACCAATCACGGTGCATCGCATATCGGCGAACTTAACATATAACTTAAATGGTAAACAATACAAACGCCTATGCAAAGTTGCGACGTAATCTCCATCGTAGATCTTCTCTAGATCTAACGACCCTGTTGTACCGTCTCACACTACCATCTCCCGTCCTTGTCGCATCGCAACCAAAATACTTTACCTTGCAAAGTCTTCATGCTAAACTCTCAACCTGTCGATGTGCGATATGCGCTGGATCGTTGTGCCAGCACGTGACTCCTCCCTTTATCGCATCACAAGTTTCAATTCTTACCGCATCGCAAGTTATTTTGTTTAACTTGCGAAGTCCTTAACACATAAACTCAATAATCGCCGATGCGAAATTGCGCTATGTCGATACGTGGCCCTTCTCCTCATCGCATCGCAAGATATATTGCTTAACTTGTGATGTCATCTCAATCGTCAGTCTCTTCCCTTTCAAATCTGCGATTCGATCCTCGTCGTTCGATCGCCTCCTTTGGAAATCTTCGAAGTGTTTCTGTCTTAGTCGATTTCTCTACTTTCTACCGTCGCCGCTCTGCAACTCCGCTATCCTTCCTGAGCTTTATTCAGTCTTTAAAAGCGTTGATCTCTCCTGAGCTTATTCTCATGTTTGTTATTCACTCCAACTTGGGATTATCACACTTGCTGCACGCCTTACTCACTATTTCAATCTGGAATACAGACCACCATTCTGTATTGTGTCTCTGAATCCAGAATCCGTGATTTGTTTCTTACTCGACCTGTAAGAGCATATTACAGGTCTTCTTGAAATTTTAACAATTGTTCCTCAATAACCTTGAATTGCTGAGAACCTCTCTTGACTTTTCGCTGAGTCAAATTAGGCTACAACACGGGGCATAGATAAAAGAGAAGGTGAACCAACTCAAACATCATAATGGTGGGGCAGAAGCACAACAAGGTTCAGCAAGCCTAGCCCCATGTGTGCCTATAGCTCCAAGAAGCTATCCCCAAGCCCCCCTGAGCTTCTAGAGCTCATAGTCCAACTCAAGTAGGACCCTCACAATAGGGTCTTTCCACGATTCCAAGCTTCTCACGGAAGGTTAGGAACTTGACCTTCCCCAGGGGCTTCGTGAGAATATCTACGACCTACTCATCAATTCCTATGTGATCGAGCCTTATAGCGCCTCGCTGTACCATGTCCCAGACAAAGTGGTACCTATGCTTGTATCGATCGTGGAACACGGGATTCTCAGAAAGACAATCCCACTCTGGTTATCACAAAGGATAAGGGTGGTATCTTGCACATGTCCAAACAACTCACTGAAGAGCTTTCTCAACCAAACAGTTTCACAACAAGCCATACTTGCTGCGATGTATTCAGCCTCAGCAGTGTTCAAAGCCATCAACTTCTGCTTCCTTCTCATCCAAGTTATCGAAGCAGAAACCAAGGTGAAGCAACATCCAGATGGGCTCTTACGATCCACCACACTGCCAGCCCAATCGGCATCAGTATATCCATGGAGTCTCAAAATCTCGGCAGTGTATCTCAGCCCATGGTTGATTGTGCCCCAAAGATATCTCAATAGATTCTTGGCACCAATCTAGTGAATGTGATGAGGCTCAAACATATGTTGACTCAAATTGTTCACTGCAAAACATATGTCCGGACGAGAGTTCACTAAGAACATCAGGGCCCCTATGAGTTGTCGATACTCGGTGGGATTTCCCAACTCGGGCCCAACAGCGCTTCCACAGAACTTTTTAAAGTTGAGTTCCATCAGTGTCGACACAGACTTACAGTCCACCATACCAAATCTCTCTAGTAGCTTCACGACATATTTTCCTTGAGAAAGGAAAATCTCGCCTGGCCTTTACCGGACCTCCAAGCCTAGGAAATAGTGCATCAGTCCTAGGTCTTTCATCTCAAACTCGGAATCTAGCTCCTTATTACATTGATGAATTAGACGATTAGCACCTGTTAGGAAGAAATCGTCCACATAGAGAACTAGAATGAGAGGCCTTTCTCTATCAACCTTAAAATAAAGGTTTGGATCAGCATTACTTCGAGTGAAGCCCAGCTTCATCAAGTAGCTATCTATCCTCTCATACCAAGCCCTGGGGGCTTGCTTCAACTCATAGAGGGCTTTCTTCAACCTGCATACATAGGTGTCTCTATCTTGGACTTCGAACCCCAAAGGTTGCTCCACATAAGCCTCTTCCTTTATTGAACCATGCAAAAAGGCAGTCTTCACATCCATTTGATGGAGACTCCACCCTTGCGTTGCAGAAAGGGCAATGATAGATCGGATGGTGGTATAGCGGGTGACACGTGCAAATATATCATCATAGCCTATGCCTTCTTTTTGAGAGAAGCCTCGGACAACAAATCTTTCCTTGTACTTTTAGCACTACCATTGGCTCCATGCTTGATCTTGAAGATCCATTTCGAGGAGACAATGGGCAACAAATCTTGCCTTGTACTTTTTAGCACTACCATCAGCTCCATGCTTGATCTTGAAGATCCATTTCGAGGAGACAACAGATTTGTCCTTCGGTGATGGGACCACTTTCCAGACATCATTCTTCATAATGGACTCATATTCTTCGTGCATAGCATCCTTACAAACTTGATGCTTTACGGCTGCTTCAAATGATCCAGGCTCAGATTGTACAATTGTACTCATGGCTTCTAGATACCCTTGGTATCTATTTGGCTTCTTGCTTTCACGGAATGTCTCCCTTGGGGCAATACGTCTCTCGACATCTTCGAGAGTGTCCCTGAGCCATGAGGGCCTCCTCTTATTTGAAGGAGGTGGATCAATAGGATCCATTGGTCCTTCAATGTCAGGCATAGGTTCATGCTTCGGCTCTTCCTTCTTCCATGCTTCTTCTTCTTCTTTATCTTCCTTTGAACTAGGAAGATTCCTAACTTTCTTGAGGGCAAATTCTTCATCGAAGGTGACATCGTGGCATATCTCCACTTCTCTTTGACCATGCACATACATTCTATATGCCTTCGAAGTTTCACTATAGCCCACAAACATTCCTTTTTTCCAGAAGCATCTAGCTTGCTTCTCTTTTCTTTCGGCACATGAAAATAAACAAGACTACCAAAAACTCTAAAATGAGAAACATCAGGCTTCTTACTAAAGAAGACTTCTTCGGGAGTCTTGGAGTCCAATGCAGAATGCGGGCATCTATTTTGAACATATACAACAGCGTTCGCAGCGTCTCCCCATAGAAACTTCAGAAGACATTGGTCATATAGCATGGCATGGGCAGCTTCCACAATGGTCTTGTATAAAACAGTTGTCATTGGAGGAGAAAGCATTTGTCATGAAGGCATATATCAAAATTGTGCCGCAGGAAAGCATAAAAAGGAGAACCTTTTTTTTTCCTCAAGTATCACAAAGACATCTGATGTCTGGCAGTTGATACATTCTGATCTATCTGATACACTGCCCGAAGAAGAAGATCTAGATTCTAAGGATTGATAATGGCACCTTTGCAGAGGCGCTGGCATTAAGAGGGAAACCACAACCATGTATGCTCCTGAGAAAATGATGTTGCTAGAGTAGACCCTCGTGGCTTAGGGGTACTCTCGAGGATGCCGAGAATCATATGGCTCCAAAGGGGGACATTCCGGGAAAGAAAGAAGCCATATAGATACCAAGGGTATCTTGCAACCACGAGTATAATATGAGCCTGGATCATTTGAAGAAGTCGTAAAGCATCAAGTCTGGAAGGATGCTATACATAAAGAGTACGATTCCATTATGAAGGATGATGTCTGATATGGTCCCGAGACCGGAGGACAAAGCTGTTGTCACCTCGATATGGCTCTATAAGATCAAGCATGGATCTGATGGAAGTGCTGAAAAGTACAAGGCAAAATCTATTGCCTGGGACTTCTCTCTAGAAAGACATTGATTATGATTGCACCTGTGATCTATTATTACCTTTGCTGCTACGCAAGGATGGAATCTTCATTAGATGGATGTGAAGACCTCTTTCTGCATGGTGTGATAAAGGAAGAGGTGTATGTAGAGCAACCTCTGGGGTTCGAAGTCCAGGATTGAGACACCCATGTTTGCAGGTTGAAGAAAGCCCTCTATGGGTTGAAGCTAGCCCCCAGGGCTTGGTACGGGAGGATAGATAGCTACTTGATGAAGCTGGGCTTCACTCGAAGTAATGTTGATATGAACCTTTACCTCAAGGTTGATAGAGAAAAGCCTCTCATTCTTGTTCTCTATGTGGACGATCTCTTCCTGACAGGTGTCAACCCTCTCATTCATCATTGTAAGAGGGAGCTCGCTCATGAGTTCGAGATGAAGGACCTAGGACTAATGCATTACTTCCTAGGCTTGGAGGTCTGGTCGAGACCTGGCGAGATTTTCCTCTCTCAAGGAAAATATATTTTGAAGCTGCTGGAAAGATTTGATATGGTGGACTGTAAGTCTGTGTCAACACCGATGGAGCTCAACTTTAATAAGTTGAGTGGAAGTGATGTTGGGCCCGTGCTAGAAAATCCTACCGAGTATCGTCAACTCGTACAGGCCCTGATGTTCTTAGGGAACATCTGTCCGAACGTATGTTGTTCAGTGAACACTTTGAGTCAACAGATGGTTGATCCTCATAACATTCACTAGGTTGGTGCCAAGAAACTCTTGAGATATCTCTGGGGCACGATAGACCATGGACTGAGATACACTGCCGAGAGTATGAGACTCCGTGTATATGCTGATGCCGATTGGGCTGGCAGTGTGGTGGATCGCAAGAGCACATCTGGATGTTGCTTCACACTTGGGTCTGCTTCGAGCAAGAAGCAGAAGTCAATAGCTTTGAGCACCGCTGAGGCCGAATACATTGCAACAAGTATGGCCTGTTGTGAAGCCACTTGGGTGCGAAAGCTCTTCAGTGAGTTGTTCGAGCATGTGCTAGATGCCACCATTATCCTTCGTGATAACCAGAGGGGGATTCGTTTGTCAGAGAAACCCGTGTCCCACAATCGATCCAAGCATGTTGATGTCTGGTACCATTTTATCTGGGATATGGTACAGCGAGGCGCCATAAGGCTCTATCATATAGGAACTGATGAGCAGGTTGCAGATATTCTCACAAATCCCTTGGGGAAGGTCATGCTCCTAACCTTCCATGAGAATCTTGGAATCGTGGATCGACCCTATTTGGAGGGTCATGTTGGACAATGACCTCTGGGAGCTCCAAGGGGGCTTTGGGGATAGCTTTTTCGAGCTATAAGCCACCACAAGGCTAGGCTTGCCGAACCTAGTTGGTGTGCTTCCACCCCACCGTGATGATATTGAGTTGGTTTACCTCTCTCTGATCTGTGCCCCGTATGCATCCTACCCGTGGAGTTTCGAACTCATGGGAAGTACCTTTGGTTTGGCCAACGAGGTGAGAAATATGAATAGATACCATTGCTAAACCGATGGATGCATCAGAGATTGCCGTACTCTCTATGTCTAGGACTGCACGTGTCCAACCACTTGATTTGGGATCAAGTCTAGTGAGGTTTCGGACCTCCAACTAACTTCGGGTTAGTATATGACTCTCTTGAGTCCAAGTGAGGTTTCGGACCTCCAATTGACTTCGGGACAGTTAAACCAACTTCGGGTTGGTATGTGACTCCTTTGAGTCCTATAGAGGTTTCAGACCTCTGAGCCGACTTCGGGTTAGCCGGGAGTGATGTCTTTGTGACTCACCTTTTGTTCTAAAATAAAGAAGCCAACAAAGCAAGTTACGGCGGGATGATGCACGATGTTTGGATGGCACTAGTGGATGGAGTTCTCCCTAGTTGAGAGGGAGTGTTAATTTTGGGCAACTAGGTCTAAACTCCATCTTGTGATGCTCAGATGATGATGCCCATATTTTTATTGGATTCCTCTTTCGGAGAGGTGCAAGATCGATCTAAAGATCATCTTGATCGGATGAGCAGAACATGTATTTTGAATTTATTCCACATGTGCAAGGTCGGCCTAAATTATCCCACATGCATAAGAGATGTGTCACACACTCCCATAGATGCCTATATATTGGAGAGACTTGGGGTTCATTTTACACACACAATTTTGTGGAGGCATTTTTCTTCTCTCTTGGATGGTGATGAAGCAACGTTCTTGGTTCTGCGTTTAGGGCATCTTGGTGCAGCGTCTTGGGGTGGTGTGACACATGTGGGAGGCTGACCTTATGAAGACTTTGTTGGTTGAAGCATCCTGTTGATCGTCGTAACGCCACCATTCTTTATCTCTGTTTTTGGCTTGTCTTCCATCGATCTATTGGTATGTTCTATCTGCATCTTACTTTCATTGTGCCCTAAAAAGTCAAAGTATAGTTGCATCTAAGCATAGAACATCTTCAGAATTTAACAGGCACTCTCTTGCATAGTGACTAGTCTTGTTACAAATGTAACATCTTCCCTTCATTCCTTTGGGCCTCGCTCTTCCAGGGTTTTGATTTCTCAAGCCACCATGGTTCTTCTTCTTTACATGAGCGGTGAAGGCAATAGGGTCACCTCCATTCCCATTAGAGGGATGATCTCTCTCCATCATTCTCGTCTCCTCTAGAGTGCATCTAGTCAGCAATTCATCAAAATCAAGAATCACATTATTATTAAGAATCGTAGTATTAAATACATACCAGTCTCGGGGAAGTTCTCCAAGAGCAATGAGGACGAGCTCTCGATCAGCTACTTCTTCTCCTATGGCAAGGAGATAATTCTTGATTTCTGTGAGCCTCATAAAATATGATTGGAGTGCATTTGATGGAGGCTCATGAATCTTCCCCTGCACATAATCCATGACATCATGGTCTTCTAATGCCAAATCCAAGTACATCTTCCATGCATGATAATCAGACTTGTCAATCAACTTATCATCAGATTTGAAAAACCTTGTAGGTTGAGGAGGTCATTGGTCCTTGACAAGACTTCTTCTTCGGTGATTGCTTTTCACACTATCTTGGGCTTTGTCTTCACCTCAACTCTAAAACCATGTTAAATTTAGATAACCATGGTATGTTCTATGCTTAAAGCAATTTACTTCAATCTTTCTTATAGGCCCAATTCAAATTAGCAATCACATAATCATTGAAAGTAAATGCTGATGGAACATAATAATAGATCGACAGAAGACAAGCCAAAATAATAAATCAGAATTTACAATTCTTCTTGTCCAGCAAAGATAGAGAGAAATGTTTGTTACAGCAGTCAACAGGATGCCCTATCCAGCAAAGACTTTGGTTGGTCAAACCAGTTCTTCCAACGTCTCGGAGGTTTAGTCAAACACATACAAGATCAGCCTTCCTTCAGTGTCACACACACCTCATGAGACAGCTCCCAAAACAGTCAACACAAGTCAACAAAAGGATTTTCGGCATCCATATTCTCGGCATCATCCATATTTCCGGCATCATCCAGATTTCCGGCATCCATTTCCGGCATCATCCAGATTTTCGTCATCCATTTCTAGCATCATCCATATTTCCGGCATCGAGATTTCCGGCATCCATATCCACACGTGGGAGAGAGAGAAGCCTCTTCTAGGTTGTACGAACCAATCAGATCATGAGGAATGTGTGTGATGAGATGATGAGGAAATGAGCATCAAGTCTCTCCAATTTATATCCATCAATGAGGGTGTGTGACACATATGTTGGGCTTGTGAGCCTACATTACAATTCAGGCCGACCTTGACAAATTGCACATGTGTGGAAAATAAAATCAAAATATATGTTCTCCTCATCCAAACAAGATGATCTTTAGATCAATCTTGCACCTCTCCGAAAGAGGAATCCAACAAAAATATAATCATCATCATATGAGTAGTGCAACATGGAGTTTGGACCTAGTTGCCCAAAATTAACAAAAAATTATCACAATAATTTTTCCATTATTTTCCTCATATTAGATTACCAGTTAGGCATCTAAATTATTGTACTCAGATTTGCTACTGAGGAATAATAATAAAACCCTCATCTGTTACACCGGTTTTCCCGTATTATCTTTTTTCGAGGACATTTGTCCAAAATAACTGTGTTAAAATTCTTGTGTGTGTGCTAGAATTTCTCAATTTCCAATATTTTACTCTCCGCAGTATTTTTATGGTGAAAATTGCAATTGGGATTTTATTCATTGTTTGTTGTAGCAAATAAATTGCATAATTAAATTTTCAGTTAGAAGAATAATTTATAGTTGTTGCAATAAATGAATTTTTCAAAGTAGGTCGAGTTACTGAGGGAAGCAGTTTGATTTTCCAGTTGTTGGTTAGAAAAAAAGTCGAAGTTTCCTAGACTAGTAATTCTAACAGTCAGAGGGAGCAACTGCAACTCATTTTTTCACTAAGCAGACTCCTTGGTTGGACACAGGAGGTTCTTTTTGCAGTATCAGCGTTAGGAGGAAAGAGGAATAGCATAATATAAATTCTTTGGCATGACAATGGACAAAATTAACATTCAGGAAGCTTGAGATTTATCTTTCAGGTTGGAAGATGAATTTTCTTGCTTGTCAGGATCAACTTCACAGAGTGTCTGGTTACTGGTATATAGACAGTGGAGAAAAAGCTCATATTACAAGGGTTAGAGAATATTTCTCTAGCTAAAAGGAGGAGCAGATGAACTTCCAGATTACTATGGGAAATAGAACGAAATGTACTCCAGTAGGGAGAGGTAACATAGATTTTCAGAGGGAGTCAAGAGCCAACACCAGCGCTACAAATGTATTGCATGTGCCAAGATTGGGTATGAACTTAATTTCAATATCCCAGTTGCAGGATAAGGGGTATGATGTCCACTTCGTAAGGAAGAAAGTGTATGTCAAACACTCAAGCTGGAAGAAGGTAAGGCAACATGGAGCTCGAAGTAACAGATTGTACAGGTTGCAGCTCGACTCTCCAATGGCACTAATAGGCAGTGACAGTAGCAATGGGAAGGAGCTCAATGAATTATGGCATAGGAGAATGGGACATCTACACCATGGAGCACTCAAGATGCTCAAAGAGACTGTAACAGGGGTTCCCGAACTTAGTACGGAACACGATAATGTATGCAGAGGATGCATCTAAACACAGAATCTATTACTTTTAAGTTTCAGAGAGAATTTGTGAAGGGAGAAGAGATGGAGTGAAGGAGCGCAAATTAAGGTTATTTAACTCTTACTCATAGATGTAATTAAGAGACCGGTTTCTACATTACTTCACTTCATTCAAAGAAGAAGGGACAGAAAATGGCACAAGAAACACGAATCACCATTAACAGTTGCAGGAAACTTACTGCTTCTTCATTTACCCATCAGAAAAAGAAGTACAAAATGTAATCCCCAAGCGATCCAGAACTCGGAACCCTCCTTCCCTTTTTCTCATTTCCTTAAATACAAACAACAGCAGTTTGTAACTGCTCCAGCTTCTTGAAACTCCTATACTGCCTAAATTGTTAAACTACTTATTACATTGCAATCGAGGACACCATTGTAGCTTTGATCTTAACAAAGAAAACAAAATACACTTGGAATATAATCCTTTTGTTGAGTTTGATTTGTTGTTGATGTGTCTCCTTCTGTTTCAGCTATGATGTCCTAACAGTCTGCATAAACACATCTCCGCCCTACTCTGCCCATGCTTTTACGTTTCGAACGCAGTCATCATGTCACCTGCTACCCGACTCTGCCTCTTCTGCGTGTGCCTGCTGTGTTTGGTCTTCTCTTCTCCTTTGCTCTGCGTCGGGTCACTTACCCGAGTCTCTCTGTCATGTTTGATTTGCGATCGGGCCCCACCGCATCACGAAACTGCATTTTAAACATTACCGTGGACCTGTGGGTTATGGCCCACATAAACCCCCTTTACATACGCAGGGACTACAATACTGGAGTTTATTCAACATACATACGCACGCAATTAACAACGATTTGCTTTAAAACAGATCACACATAACTCAAACCACTTACATATACGCGGAACAGTGGTTGTAGGGTCCCACAATATGGTGACCAATCACAGTGCATCGCATATCGGCGAACTTAACATATAATTTAAATGGTAAACAATACAAACACCGATGCGAAGTTGCAACTTAATCTCCATCGTAGATCTTCGCCAGATCTGATGACCCCATTGTACCGTCTCACACTGTCGTCTCCCGTCCTTGTCACATCGCAACCAAAATACTTTATCTTGCGAAGTCTTAATGCTAAACTCTAAACCCGCCGACGTGCGATATGTGCTGGATCGATGTGCCAACACGTGACTCCTCCCTTTATCGCATCGCAAGTTTCAATTCTCACCGCATCGCAAGTTATTTTGTTTAACTTGGGAAGTCCTTAACACATAAACTCAATAATCGCTGATGCGAAATTGCGCTATGCCGACACGTGGCCCTTCTCCTCATCGCGTCGCAAGATATATTGTTTAACTTGCGATGTCATCTCAGCCGTCGGTCTCTTCCCCTTCAGATCTGCAATTCGATCCTCGTCGTCCAATCGCCTCCTTTAGAAATCTTCTAAGTGTTTCTGTCTTAGTCGATTTCTCTGCTTTCTACCTTCGCCGCTATCCTTCCTGAGCTTTATTCAGTCTTTAAAAGCATTGATCTCTCCTGAGCTTGTTCTCCTGTTTGTTATTCACTCCAACGTGGGATTATCACGCTTGCTGCACGGTTTACTCACTATTTCAATCCGGAATACAGACCACCATTCTTATTGCATCTCTGAATCCAGAATCAGTGATTTGTTTCTTACTCGTGTTGGTCTAAGGTTGTCATTGATGTCAATATGAAATTGGCCGAGATGTCAATATTCTTGAGATGCCTGGTTCCAGATGATAATACCATGACTCTTGGTTGATACCATCAATGAAGATGTCATGAAGAAGCCTGGAACCAGCATGATGCCAAGATGGCAAATATTCTTAAGGAGCCAAGTGTCAATCATGTTCCTTGTTTGGTAACCTAGAAGACTACACTTTATGATGTCATTCATGACATGGTTGGAAACTATATGATGACATGAAGGACTTGTAGCTCTCTAGATGGCATATTAATGGATGCTGCACTTTGACATATGGATGACATATCACTGCACTATTACATGACATGGATGCTACACTATCATGATGACATGAATGATATTGATGACACACTATGATGAAGAACTTGGATTCATAACAATGAAGAAGCCCTAATGACCTTGCTGTCCTAATTACCTTCTGCACTAAAAATTTCAAGAGCAGTCACAAAGAAAAATTATTTTTGACAGCTTGGAGGCATCTTTCCACTGTAAGTTCTATACCATCTTAAGGAGGACTTTTTCCTCTTTCTAATGAGCCCTTACTTGCCCCGAAACTCCCAACAGTTGATGAGATATTGAATTTTTAAGTTAAGAAAAATATAATTAATTCTGGGCCAACCTAAGCCTCCCTCTATATGTCGGCCTCGCTACCAAGAGACGTGTCTCTTCGTCAAAAGTAAAAAACCAGTGTAAGTACAAGTTGAAACACCTCTTTTCAAGCATCAAAATCGGTGATTTTTTCAGAGATAAGACACAGAACAGTAGGGAAGCCAAGGAGGACTAAAAGATCATTGTTTGGGGTAGATTTCCTTTATCATTAAAGCTCATACCTGTGACTGCATTCTGCAGAGGGATACTTCTAAGACCTGTAGTGGCATCTTCTAGACAAACTTATTCTTGAAAGCTCGAAGTTAATAAGACCTTGGATCAGTGATAAAACCGTGTGACAGTCCTGTGGTAAATTAGACCTCCTTTCAAATTTGGATTGCATATTTTTTGAGAGCTCAAGCAGTGACCTGTTTAGTGACGTCCATACATGTTTTGGAACTCAAATCTGTAGCACTTCACAACTCAGACTTGCCTGCAAATTCGGCCAGCCACCACAGACCTGTAAATTCGTCTTAATTACAGAGTTGCAGATTGTTACAGTGAGGGGGTCAGATCTGTTCTTTTTTATTACAGATCCTCAGCCCTTTTTCCTGTGGAAATTTCAGCGAATTCAGATCTGTGGATTAAAGGAAGTTTAGACCTGTAGCTTGACATTTCAGATTTGTGATTTGGAGGATTGAATTTGACTTCTGATTTGGAGGATTGAATTTCAGATTTGAATTTGTGAATCAGAATTTTGTTGAGACTGAGTTGAGCAATTGGGCATCCCTTGGAGAAGATTATAATCACCTTTTGCAGCAGCCCTATGGCATCTTTTGGAGCAGCCATGTGATATCTTTTGGAGCAGACCTTGGCCTTCATTTTGAAGCAGTTTTTAAGTCTATTCAGGAGCAGACTTGGAGTCACTACTACAGCATACTACAACAGGCTTGAAAACATCTATCAAGGGATACAAGAGACATCATTTGAGAAGATCTATTTAAAGGCATTCTCAGCCTTGTTGAAGTAGTCTTACATTGAAGCAGCCATTTGATGTACCTTGGAGCAGACTTACTGGTGAAAATTTGATATACATCTTGAAGTAAATTTGGAGCAGTCTTGGGGATTTTCTTGATTAGTCTTCAACAACTTAATGTTGGAGAGTATCTTGGACAACATATTGAAGACACTTTGAAGGATTCTTGAAGACATTATAGGAGACCATGATGTGTTGCTGAAACCATCATGAGGTGACCTTAAATATTTTGTTTGGGTGAAATGAAGAGTTGTGGAGACACCTTCATGATAAGACAAGGTTGTCATTGATAAAGCTACGTGGAGACTAAGTGATGGCATTGCAGAAGATTGATAGGGCTCAATGAAGAAGACATTGGGAGTTGTGAAGAATAACCGAAACATATTTTGACGAAGTGCAGTTGAGGGTTGGTGCCCAAGAGGTTGGAGCCTCATAGAGACAAGGTCGGTGCCTTGGAAGATAGGGTTGGTGCCTCAAATTGACAAGGTTGGAGCCTTGGAAAGTCCAAGTCGGTGCTTGGCACAATACAGGTTGGAGCCTGGAAGATTGGAGTCTTCATCTAGGATTGAAGCCCTATACTATTATTGCACTTGATTTATTGTAAAGAAGAAATTAATAAAAGTATTTATTCCATCATTGTCCATTTTGTGTTCTAAATATAAGTGATCTAACTGGTAAAACTAACAATTGAAAAGAAATATTGATTCACCCCACTCTTAGTATTTCCAACAATTGGTTTCAGAGCCAGTACCTTCACTCGAAGCCTAACAACTTGAAGGTTGATCATTAGAACACAAATGGCAAAGCCAAGGAAGAAAGTCTCCAATCCTCCTAAAGATGTGTCTTCCTCAACCATCGAAATTGAAGTCAATCAATTTGCGAAGGCTCCATTGTTCAATGGAAATTTTGATATATGGGAGGCAAGAATGAGGAATTTCTTGAAGACTCAAGGAATTGAAGTTTGGAAATCAGTGATTACTAATGATACGATGGACGAAGAATCCAAGGAGTACAATACAAGAGCAATGAAGGCAATTTTGAATGGGTTACCAAATTCTGTGAAGGCCAATTTTGAAAAATGTTCGTCAGCAAAAGTCATATGGGACAAACTTCACGATCTTCACTCAAAAGGAGCGTTGATAATGATCTCTAGTCAAGAAGATGATGGAAAACAAGAAAGAAGTCCAGAATCCATCAAGGAAGCTGAAGATAAGAGAAATGACAACAAGGCTAAACAAGACCTAGAATATGAAGAGAACAAAGAAGACTTTGAAGAAGATCTCCTTAATAAACTTATGGCTTCCATGGAAGCGATTAACAATTTGAAAAGGGAAAATGAGGAACCTAAGAAGAAAGCGCAAGATGGTAACCAAGACAAGACAAGGAAGGAATTTGACTTTGTCAAGCTTCAAGTACAAGAAAGAGATGAGGAGCTCGCCAAACTTAAAGAGCAATTTTATCAAAACAAAAGAAAGCATCATGAAGAAGTCATATCTATGACAAATCAATTGGATAAGGCAAAGAAAAGGGAAGAAAATTTGTCAAGCCACCTTGAACAAAGACTTAAGAGCTTGAACAATCTTGAAGTAGAGATTGGTCAATACAAGGAAGAGGTCTCCTCTCTTAAATCTCAACTAGAAGAAAAGGATGAAGAGATCTTCAAACTAAAATCAGACATCAATCTTCTCAAGGCCGAAACATGTGAAGCTACAAGAATAAAAGAAGAAATGGAGAGCAGTCTAGCAAAGGAGAATGAAGAAATCTTCATAATGAAATAAAATATCATCTCCCTTAAAATCGAAGCACACGAAGCAACAAGGATGATGGAAGAAATGAAGAAGCAACTAGTCATGAAAGATGAAGATTGTGAGAAATTGAAAGGAGAAATTTTCTCTCTTAAAAAGGAAGTTGACTTGCTGAATAAGAACATGAAGATTTCTCAAACCCTAGATGACATCCTCAGTCATCAAAGACCCCCCCTTGATAAATCAGGTCTTGGCTATGCAGGTGAACCCTCAAGCAAGAATGATAATACTTCAAACAACAAGGATGTGAGGAAGCCAGGAAGAAATGATACTCCCGGTTCTAGCAAAGGCAAGAGTCAAGATGACATTAGAAGATACCCTACTCCAAGGAGATTTACAGATGATGTCAAGAATACAGAAGGAAATCATCAAATAATTCCAAGGGAAAAAGACTTCAGAAGTACTTCAAGGAACTCTTCATCTCCCAGGTACCAAAGTATATTTCTTGGATATTGCTATTCTTGTACAAACTTTGGGCACATGGAAAAAGACTGTAGGGCATATCACAAAGACAAATATAATGGTCCCCGTCAATATCCTAGAAGCAATTTTGCAAGAAATCGTCATGATTTCTTATTCATGAACAAGATAGAGTGCTTCAATTGCCAAAACATTGGACAAGTGGCACGTGATTGTAACTTGACTTGGGCCCCTTCACAAGCTAGAACCATGCCAGAGAAGAAAGTTACACAAGTATGGAGAAGGAAACAAGTTGAATTTGGAAGTCCCTTGAACACTCCAGCCAACAACCCAGGTTGATTTTATGAAGACATCCTTGATATTCCAAATGGTTGATGATGAGACTCTGATAAAAGAGAAGACCATGCATACTGTTAGGGAGAGCCTATGATTCTTAAGAATTTTTACAGAAGTTATCTGTGATTGGGCCCTATGAAATCCTTGATGAGTCACAGATGGACAATCATTTTTTTGATAGATCGTCTCTCTGGAGCAACTCCATTGAAGAACATAATCCCTTATTTGTTGAAGATGTCTCCCACTTGATCACAAGGCAAGCAATCTTTCTTAAAAAAGGAGTTTATGCAGGCAGGGGGAGTTGGTTCATCACATGAAGAAACACATCTATCATGAACCACATTTCCAAGAAGAGCACCATGACAAGGGGAGCAGCATGAAGCAAGATGATAGGGGGAGTTCTTGGGTACCTGTTTGCCATTGATGTCAAAGGGGGAGAAAATGTTGGAAGGGCAAGAATATTGCCATCAATGACAAAGGGGGAGATTGTTGGTCCAAGGTTGTCATTGATGTCAATATGAAATTGGCCGAGATGTCAATATTCTTGAGATGCTTGGTTCCAGATGATGATACCATGACTCTTGGTTGATACCATCAATGAAGATGTCACGAAGAAGCCTGGAACCAGCATGATGCCAAGATGGAAAATATTCTTAAGGTGCCAAGTGTCAATCATGTTCCTTGTTTGGTAACCTAGAAGACTACACTTTATGATGTCATTCATGACATGGTTGGAAACTATATGATGACATGAAGGACTTGAAGCTCTCTAGATGGCATATTAATGGATGCTGCACTTTGACATATGGATGACATATCACTTGACTATTACATGACATGGATGCTACACTATCATGATGACATGAATGATATTGATGACACAATATGATGAAAAACTCGGAGTCATAACAATGAAGAAGCCCTAATGACCTTGCTGTCCTAATTACCTTCTGCACTAAAAATTTCAAGAGCAGTCACAAAGAAAATTTATTTTGGACAGCTTGGAGGCATCTTTCCACTATAAGTTCTATACCATCTTAAAGAGGACTTTTTCCTCTTTCTAGTGAGCCCTTACTTGCCCCGAAACTCCTAGCAGTTGATGAGATATTGAATTTTTAAGTAAAGAAAAATATAATTAATTCTAGGCCGACCGAAGCCTACCTGTTTATGTCGGCCTCACTACCAAGAGACGTGTCTCTTCGTCAAAAGTAAAAATCAGTATAAATACAAGTTGAAACACCTCTTTCACACTCAAATCCATGATTTTTCAGATAAGGACATACAAATAGAAGCCGAAGAGGACCTAGCATCATTGTTTGGGGGTAGATTTCTATAAGAAAGAAAGATAAGAAAGAAAGAAAGAAAGAATTTTTAAAGTCCACGAGGCTAAAAATAGCCTATGGGACAGATTGCTTCTCTATCTGACTCTTGTATTCGGCCCTTTTCCTGTGAAGTTTTACAATGACCACTCCCAGCTTATCGACCAACTCTTCGCTGAATAAATTATCCCAAGAATTAGCTGCCAGAATATCTGCATAGTTTTCCCTGATGTCTTTGAAGGCCTCACATTCTAGAATGAAATGTTTTTTTGTTTCCACTTTTCCGGAGGAGCAAAAAATACATACTCTTTCTTCCCACATTTCTTTTGGCCTTTTCCAGCACCCTGTTTCACAACAGAGTTGATGAGAATTAGTCCTTAATTGAGCAATAAGAATTTTAGATCTCCAAGAAATATTAGCCCCTATGTACGCCTTTTGTTGATGGTTATGCGTGGGGTTAAACTCTTCAATGTAGTACTTATTCTTTCTCTCTAGCTCTTTCATCCAAGTATGTTTGTGGAATTTATCCATAACAAAAGTTTTTATCTCTTTACTGTTTGTAGGACACATGCTCAAGCAAATACCCCATTTACTAAACCATTTGTTATTTTGCTGCATCCAAGTCTTATGTCTTTTGCACAATCTATCACTAATCACAACCTTAGGCCATCTACCCTCTTCCATTTGCTCAATTTTTTTCAGATACCTTATGACTCGCACCATAGCAATTGCTTCAATAGGAGCAGCCCCTGTTTCACTTAGCAGGATAGCATAAGGAACGGCACTTTTAATTTTGAATTTGTTTGTAATCAAATGTTTCTGAATTTTCTCAATTTGTTTCCACTGCATCTTGGTTGTGCTGCTAGCCCACAGTTCACAACCGTAGAGAATCACCGGAATCACTAAAAGCCCAAAAAGAGTTAGAGTGGTTTTCCAGTCCCACAGCTCTGCCTCTCTACACTTGTTTTGAAGAGCATAAAATGCTTTCCAACCCCCTAAAGTTATTTTCTTTCTACAACCATCCCAACTTAAATTTATGTTGAAGTCAATTCCGAGGTATTTGTAGTCTGCAACTTCTTCCAGAATGTTGCCTTCAAAATAGAACTTATGTTGGTTATGCTTTCTTTTGTTAGAGAAAACCACTACTTTCATTTTGCTAATATTGACTTGCATCCCAACCCTTCTACAAAAATGCTCAAGGGAGCGTAAATGCTCTTGCAAACCAAGAGCCGATTTAGCAATCAATATAAGGTCATCTGCGTACAAAAGAAGCCTGATAACGAACTTGCCCAAATGGATACCATCACCCCCTTGCGAATTTAGCCACTCTTCAAGCTTGTCAATATATAACCCAAAAAGGGTAGGAGATAATGGGCAACCTTGCTTGACCCCGATATCGCTTCTAAAACTTTCAGAAATGCCAGCTGAAGTTCTGATTTTGACTTTCACCTCTTCATACGACCTATGCACAGTTGCTCTCAAATGCTTGGGAACCCCGAGTTCCTCCATTCTGCCCCAAAGCTTATCCCTAGGAACCGTGTCAAAGGCTTTTCTGAAATCAACAAAGCAACAGAAAACTTCTTCCTTTTTTTCCCAAACTTTTTCGATGATGTGCCTTAAAGTTATACAATGATCAACTGTGGAATGTTTAAGTCTAAAACCCGCTTGCCCTTTAGCACGTTTATCTCTTTCTTCTGCCCACTTGCTGATTTTCTTTTCTAACATGCTTCCAAATAACTTTGCAAACAAGGGGTTTATCATTATGGTTCTATAGTTGGAGGGATTATTGACGTCACCGCTCTTGAAAAGAGGTATTTCCATACTAGTTGTCCAATCTGTGGGGAACCCCTGCTGTAAGATGTTGTTGA
Organism: Pinus albicaulis; assembly: GCA_034641835.2. NCBI lineage: Eukaryota > Viridiplantae > Streptophyta > Pinopsida > Pinales > Pinaceae > Pinus > Pinus albicaulis. The sequence goes on along the minus strand of CM076579.1, from coordinate 1,537,920,864 downwards.
AAATTTTTGTGATGTGAGGTGAAAGAATTTTTAAGCCCCATTTTAGATACTCTGCTTGGAGTTCATCTAAGTCTTTTGCTTTTCCAGCGCTCAACTTCTTGATACCCATCTCTACTTCTTGCACCGTGAAGAGTTTTGTGTCTGTGTTGACCAAGGGAGGAGGGTCAACCTTGGGATCTTGCTCATAAAGTTGTCTTGCATAGTCAAACCATTTAGAAGCTGTAATGTTGTTTTCAGTTTGCACCTTTTTTGATTGGAGCTCCTTCCAAAATAATTTGGGGTTATTTTTCCCGAGGAAGATTAGTTCTTCTCTCCTTGAAACCATGAAATCAGCTTTTTTCTTTTTTACTGTCTGCTTGTAAGCTTTGAGCTTTATGCTATCCGTGTTTGATTCCATCCACCTTCTCCTTGCCTTTTTGCATTCCTTGTCAAACCAAGCATTAACTGGAAAGCAATTTGTTTCAGACTTCTTAATTTTTGCTCTTTTGCACTCCGCAAGTGCGCTTTGAATTAAATGTGTTAATCTGTGACTATGAAGGCCATGAGATGGGATTTCCTCCTTCTTGAAGAGCTTCTCTAGCATTATTTTGAAGGTATTACAATTCTCTGGATTCAAAAGAATTCTGCCATTTGGGGGATTTTGTTGAACACACTGATTTTTTGACCCTAATTGCTTCTTTCCGATCCAAGAGAAACTTAAATAGATTGGCTTGTGATCTGATTTTAAGTCCCAAATTTGATCTCCAATCACCACTTCCTCCATTTTCTCACACAAACTATGCGAGCAAATTACATAATCTACTACACTTGCTCCATTGTAAGTATTGCAAGTGAAATTACCGGACTTTTCCCATCTAGTCAAACCATTACAAATGACTAAATCGAAAGCCCCACATAGCGTAAGCAATTGTTCTCCAAAGAGATTGCAGCCTTTATCCTCTGAAATTCGTTCCCACTAATGATTACTCTCTTCTGTAAGCCAGATAGGGTCACTGTCTTCTTTACAACAAAGAATGCTAGCTTGTTCACTTGCAGTTCTAGCATTGAAATCCCCCACTATAAGGACTTCACCTAGTTGAGAATATATTGCAATATCCATTTTTAGGGCTGCAAAGGGATCTTTGTGGTCAAGCCCTCTACTTTTGTAGATTTTTGAAACTTGCGGTGCAAAATAGCATGCTGCAATTCTAATGTGATTTCCATTTTCTGATATTTTAAGCCAAACAAATTGCTTATTTGGGTCTTCTTTTTCTAGCTGAATGAAACGACCTTCTTTTTCTCTTACTAATACCATGATACCCTCGTGCCCTTTGCCATTCCCTGCTGCCCTGTTCCACACTGCTATCTTCCAGTACCCTCCAAACAAAGGTGTCTTACACCCTTCATGCTCATGTGTTTCTATGAGGCAAATTATGTCTCTACCGTCCGCAATAGGCCCTAACCCAGGTCCTCGTCTCCATGGGTAACCCCTGCAGTTCCAACAAACTAATCTTAAGGAAACCTGGGTAAGACTTGATTGCTATTTGTTTTGACATGCAAGACTCACAGTGGAGTCTTTGTCCCTGTTTGCCCATAATGACCTTGCTTCCTCATTTCTTGCTAAAGAGTTTGTTGCCTCTTCTTTGTTATCATTTTGCTGCCTTGTTTTGGAAGGAGGTCCAAATTGCGCAATCACGGCTTTACCTTTATAAATCCATGCTCTTTTTCCCTCATCTCTTGTTGCCCTAACTTTTGTCATTTCATCCCTCCTTTCCTCTTGTTGTTTTACAGTTAAATCTTCTTCTAGAAAAAACCGAGAACCCCTTAAGAGTTGCTTCTTGCTTAGAATGATATCTTTATCACGCAAGTTGGGCATGATGACTTTTATGGGCCTGGCTCTCTCACCATTAAGCTTACCTACTCTCCATGCTTGACATATTTGTCCTTGCCATTGGAGCTTGTCTTTCAAGAAGTCTCTTGCAAGGTCAAGAGTACATTCATTTTTCCCATACTCTTTCACCCCTTTAATAATTATGTTTGTTGCTCTATCCAGTCTTTCCTTGCTTTCTCTATCTTGCATCTTGTTAACCTGAATGTTTGTTTCTTCTTCCCTCTTAGTAGAATTGCTAATAACTTGAGCCCAAGTTTTGGAAAGTTTTGTGGGATCTCCTTTCCTCCCTTCTCTTGATGTTTCTTCATTGTTGTCTATTTGAGCAACTACTTTCCCCTTATCCTGGGATGGCTTCGCATTCATCACCTCTGTATTCTCCACTGCAAATTTCTTCATGTTTTGCACCTCCGCTTTCATGCGTTGCCATTATGTTTTCCCTATTCGGAGAGCTTCCTGCAGTAATGCCACTTGTTCCTTCAAAACTTTGTTGTTTTCTGCTAAACCCTGATTTTCAGCTGTTATTATATGGATTGTACAATCTCTTTCCAGCTCTTTAGCTTCTACTGCTTCCAACCTTTCTTTTACATTTAAGAGTTCTTTCACATAAAGATCAGATGACCAAGTGAGAGGTGTGGATGTGGGACTATATAAAGCATAATCATCACTAATTTTTTCTTTTTCTTTGGACTTGTTGCCACATGTTTGCGAAGAAGACTTGTTTGAATGTTGTTTCTTGCGAACAATACTCTCCCTTTGAGAATTTTTTTTCCTTGTCTGCTCCCATTTTAGACGAGCTAGTCTCCTTTTTAAAATGCCCTGATATTGTTTGGCATTGACCCAAACCCACTTCCCGGTTTTCGTTGATGAGGCAATTTTCACTTGCCCTATATCATTTGTTTCCATGGGTTCTAAGGTTTCTTGTCCCATTGTCAAAATCTCTGCCCAAAACTGACCCTTTGTTTTACGCTTAACTCTTCAATACCTGTTGGTCTGACCACTGAAAACTTGCTGCTCTGCCCACTGTCCACTGAAAACTAGCTGCTCTGCCCTTGCTGCTCTGCCCACTGTCCCTGTCCCCTGTGCTGCTCTCTCCACTGTCCACTACTGTCCTATGTGCTGCTTTTCTGGTGCTCTCAGCATTCGAATTGAAAGTTGATGGTGTAGATCTCAGCATTAAATATTCTGTAAATGTACCTGTTACAAAGTCTTAAAGCCATTATCAAATTATACCTCAACTCACCCTAGCCCAGCACAGCCCAGCCCAGCCCAATCCAAGCAAAACTCCAACTCCTTTCAATGGCGGACTTCAAAGATTGCAGCCGCTTCCTCAACTCGAACTGGGCAAATGAGAGATCAAACGGAAGCCGAGAGGAGCACGGGCTCGACTATGTAACCTAGTATAGGGAAAGAATAATGTCTGGAGAATTTGTTCAAAGGGATTCTGAGAAGCAATTTTCACAGAAATGGAGTAATACTGTTAATTATTAGCGGACAGCCGATGGGATTTTCCAGTTACTTATTCCAGCAATTTGCCCAGTTTCCTATGATTTTATTCGTTTTGGGCCTACCAGAATATTGGATAATGATATCCAGTAGATTTTGAATGCAGTATTTTACAGATTTGGGATCAAATGGCGGGGTATTCCCATGGATTTGAAGAGCCTACACCGATTACTGAGGCTAACGAGAGTAGGACTTGCGCCATGAGAGCGACAGCGAGGCCACGTGGGAGAGGGAGATGCACAGAGGCGAATGCTGTGGGTTTTGTATTTCTTTCTGACGGCTGAAATTCATGAATACGCTATCATCGGCAACAGCATTGAAGGTGATGAAGCTGGCTTTCCAGTTGCCAGTCGCTCTGGTTAAATCATCACATGACAGTATGCTCTGGAACTACGATTTTTGTACGCGCGGCTTTGTGAACCATATTTGATTATTGGTTGTTCAAACCAGTTTTTCTATGGGATTTCAGGCCATTGATACTCAACTTTCACCTCGATTTCGATTTTTGGGAGTGTACATTTGTGTGCATGATATTAAAGCTCATACCTATGACTGCATTCTGTGGAGGGATACTTCTAAGACCTGTACTGGCATCTTCTAGACAAACTTATTCTTGAAAGCTCGAAGTTAATAAGACCTTGGATCAGTGATAAAACCATGTGATAGTCCTGTGGTAAATTAGACCTCCTTTCAAATTCGGATTGCAGATTTTTTGAGAGCTCAAGCAGTGACCTATTTAGTGGCGTCCATACCTGTTTTGGAACTCAAATCTGTAGCACTTCACAACTCAGACTTGCCTGCAAATTCGGCCAGCCACCACAGACCTGTAAATTCGTCTTAATTACAGAGTTGCAGATTGTTACAGTGAGGGAGTCGGACCTATTCTTTTTTATTACAGATCCTCAGCCCTTTTTCCTGTGGAAATTTCAGCGAATTCAGATCTGTGGATTAAAGGAAGTTTAGACCTGTAGCTTGAAATTTCAGATTTGTGATTTGGAGGATTGAATTTGACTTCTGATTTGGAGGATTGAATTTCAGATTTGAATTTGTGAATCAGAAATTTGTTGAGACTGAGTTGAGCAATTGGGCATCCCTTGGAGAAGATTATAATCACCTTTTGGAGCAGCCCTGTGACATCTTTTGGAGCAGCCATGTGATGTCTTTTGGAGCAGACCTTGGCCTTCATTTTGAAGCAGTTTTTTAGTCTATTCAAGAGCAGACTTGGAGTCACTACTACAGCATACTACAACAGGCTTGAAAACATCTATCAAGGGATACAAGAGACATCATTTGAGAAAATCTATTTGAAGGCATTCTCAGCCTTATTGAAGTAGTCTTACATTGAAGCAGCCATTTGAAGTATCTTAGAGCAGACTTACTGGTGAAAATTTGATATACATCTTGAAGTAAATTTGGAGCAGTCTCGGGGATCTTCTTGATTAGTCTTCAACAACTTAATGTTGGAGAGTATCTTGGACAACATATTGAAGAAACCATCATGAGGTGACCTTGAAAATTTTGTTTGGGTGAAATGAAGAGTTGTGGAGACACCTTCATGATAAGACAAGGTTGTCATTGATAAAGTTACGTGGAGACTAAGTGATGGCATTGCAGAAGATTGATAGGGCTCGATGAAGAAGACATTGGGAGCCGTGAAGAATAACCGAAACATATTTTGATAAAGTGAAGTTGAGGGTTGGTGCCCAAGAGGTTGGAGCCTCATAGAGACAAGGTTGGTGCCTTGGAAGATAGGGTTGGAGCCCTAGAGGATTAGAGTCCTCAAGAAACTAGGTCGGAGTCTGTACTAGAGATAGGGTTGGAGCCCTAGAGGTTGGTGCCTCAAATTGACAAGGTTGGAGCCTTGGAAAGTCCAAGTTGGTGCTTGGCACAATACAGGTTGGAGCCTGGAAGATTGGAGTCTTCATCTAGGGTTGAAGCCCTATAGTATTATTGTACTTGATTTATTGTAAAGAAGAAATTAATAAAAATATTTATTCCATCATTGTCCATTTTGTGTTCTAAATATAAGTGATCTAACTGGTAAAACTATCAATTGAAAAGAAATATTGATTCACCCCCCTCTCAGTATTTCCAACAACTCGCCCTGTAAGAGCATATTACAGGTCTTCTTGGAATTTTAACAACTGTTCCTCAATAACCTTGAATTGCTCAGAACCTCTCTTGACTTTTAGCTAAGTCGAATTAGGCTACAACATCTGGCGCCAATTGGGGACAACATTTTGGTAGCAAAGTGCTGAGAACTTGTAGATCAGTAGCCTTTATTGGGCATGGAGTCAAGGAGCACCTGTAGATCGATAGCCTTTATTGGGCATGGAGTCAAAGAGCACTTGTAGATCAAAATACTTTATTGGGCATGGAGTCAATCCCAAATGGGAGATGATCCAGTATGAAAACCTCCAGAAACCTGCTACACTTTGGACTCCTTCCTTTATTCTTAAACTGAAAATACCGAAATGAAAATACAACTAAAAATGCTCAGCTTTTGAGCTTATTTATGCACAACTCCTATCTATATACATGGCTGAACTCAATTAGGTGAAGTCAGCTTTCCAATGGCACCAACCGAACATCTGTGTGCTAGACTTAATGCCCCCGTACTGTGGGAATTTGAAAATCAAAACAGGGATGTACAATGAAAATTTTCCAAATACAGAGCTTTGCACATACCCTTACATAAATGATTGTTGCTAACAAAAGAAAGTTTCCATATAGTCTGCTACTGGATCACAAAACTGATGAGACCAATTTTCGGCTGCCTCCTTTTCTTGAACCTCTTACTGATGTAGACTTCTCTGAACAGGGCAGCTTCCTTCACTGTTTGACTCCTCAATTTGAGGTTGTATGTGAGAAGATTGATTGTTGTTTTCTATTGATAACCATTTAGGCCAGAAAGATAAATCTAAGGTTTGTTCCTCATAATGCTGATGTTCTTCATATAATGCCAATTCTTGATAAAAATCCTCCCCCTCCTGCAAACACACCTGAGAAGCTCCATTAGTTTCTCCTCTATTCACAAAATCATTAAAATTATGAAAATTGTAATGATCTTCCAGGCTTTCAGCGTGTAGTTCAGTTGTTGCAATGAATTTCTGACCAGAATCCTCAAATTGCTTGAATTCTTGTGTTTCAGCAATACAAGAATCCCTTGACACCTTTTGAAAATCCTTATTCATCTCTGAATTTGCATTCTCTTGTAAAGCAATTCCAATGTTTTCTTGACAGGCTCTCTTGTCTTCAACGAAACTTGTTCCTTCAACATGACAGGAGAAATTTCTACAAGCCCACACATTATCTTCGATTTCCTGTGCATAAAGAAACATCAGCTCTAGGGTGCAAGGCTTTCTCTCCTTGAGATAAAAAGCTAAGACAACAGAAAGAGCCTTCAAATAGTAAACCATAGGTGCAGCTTCAGGAGGCCGAATCTCTTTTGGCATGCTGAAATAAATTTTTTGAAACCTCCTATTAAACTCAACGATTGATTCATTGCTCTACCTCTGGATAGAATATAATTCTAGAAGGTGTTTTTCATATGACTTACGCTCGCCCCAATATCCAAGAAATATATCTTGAAAACCTTGCCAGAAAGTAATTGAACTTGCTTCCAAACACTGGAACCATTGCTGAGCACCCTGCTTTAATGAATGAAAAAACATCCTTAAAGCCACGTCTTCATAAATAATTTGAAATTTGTCCAGAAAGTACTCAAATTTCAAGATATGTTGTTCAGCTGAAATATCTTCCTCCTCTCCAGAAAAACTTGGCAAAAATTTGAATCCTTTTGAAGGATATTGATGGAGGATTGTGGTCAGCACCAAGAGTTTCAAAATCACCTTGATTCCGGCTGGAAAGAAGCGGATTGTTTATGAGGTAGAATATTATCACCCAAAGATGATGAATCCTCACCTTTATGCCCCAGACTGTGACAGATTACCTTCAAGAATAGTAATGCAACATTCAACTCTCCTTTCATATTTAGGAGATAAACTTGTGTCAAGGTCAATAATACAATCGGAAGAAAAATCTTCTTTATCCAATAAAGAATGTACATTTTGGGCCTTATACTCTTCTGAGAAAATAAAGTAGGAAACAATCTTCTTGATATGTAAGGGAAAATAGACCACCAAACTGATAGTGAAAAATAAAACCTCCTTTAAAAGATTCAAACTCTAATATCTGTATTTTCCATAGTGCTTTCTCATTTTATTGCCCGGAGAATTCCTCATCTAATGAAACCTTCATCAGTGGAGTCGCCAGGTGAATAATACACAACCAAATTTGTATCTAAATTTTGTTCACCATCAAGAAATAGATTTCAATACCCAGGGAAAAATAATTCCGTGCCTTCATCCCCGGTAACAGCGCCAGAAAATGTTGCATCTTAAGAGACAATCCCTCGGTTGTGAAAGGAATCAGTGCTTAAGACATTTTAAAAGTGTGTCACAGAAATTATTTTATCATGAGGCCTTTGTTATACCCTTCTAGAGACTAGTTTTCTAAAACCCTTAATGATCTGGAATAATAAAAGATTTCATAATGCCATTCACTATTGATATCTGAATGAAAAGAATAATTGCAGGGGAAACTCAAAGTAATATGTTGTAAACACACAATCTACCACTTTTAAGTTTCAGAGGAAATTCATGGAGAAGGAAGAAACTCGAAATAATATGATGTAAACACAAAATCTATTACTTTAAAGTTTCATCGGGAGTTTGTGAAGAGAGGGGAAACCCAAAATAACATGTTGTAAACACAAAATCTATTACTTTTAAGTTTCAGCGAGAATTTGTGAAGGAAGAAGAGATGGAGTGAAAGAGCGCAAATTAAGGTTTTTTAACTCTTACTCACAGATGTAATTAAGAGACCGGTTGCTACATTACTTCACTTCATTCAAAGAAGAAGGGACACAAAATGGCACAAGAAACACAAATCACCATCAACAGTTGCAAGAAACTTACTGCTTCATTTACCCATCAGAAAAAGAAGTAACAGCAGTTTGTAACTGCTCCAGCTTCTTGAAACTCCTAAACTGCCTAAACTGTTAAACTACTTATTACATTGCAATCGAGGACACCATTGTAGCTTCGATCTTAACAAAGAAAACAAAATACATTTGGAATATAATCCTTTTTCTGAGTCTGATTTGTTGTTGATGTGTCTCCTTCCGTTTCGGTTGTGATGTCCTAACAGTCTGCATAAACACATCTCCACCCGATTCTACCCATGCTTTTGCGTTTCGAACGCAGTCATCATGTCACCTGCTACCCGACTCTGCCTCTTTTGCACGTGCCTGTTGTGTTTGGTCTTCTCTTCTACTTTGCTTTGCATCGGGTCACTTACCCAAGTCTCTCTATCGTGTTTGATTTGCGATCGGGCCCCTCCGCATCACGAAACTGCATTTTAAACATTACCGTGGACCTGTGGGTTATGGCCCACATAAACCCCCTTTATATACGCAGTGGACTACAATACTGGAGTTATTCAACATACATACGCGAGCAATTAATAGCGATTTACTTTAAAACAGATCACACATAACTCAAACCACTTACATATACGCAGAACAGTGGTTCTAGGGTCCCACAATATGGTGACCAGTCACGGTGCATTGCATATCGACGAACTTAACATATAACTTAAATGGTAAACAATACAAAAGCCGATGCGAAGCTGCGACGTAATCTCCATCATAGATCTTCGCCAAATCTAACGACCCTGTTGTACCGTCTCACACTGCCATCTCCCGTCCTTGTCGCATCGCAACCAAAATACTTTACCTTGCGAAGTGTTAATGCTAAACTCTCAACCTGCCGATGTGCGATATGCGTTGGATCGTTGTGCCAACACGTGACTCCTCCCTTTATCGCATGGCAAGTTTCAATTCTTACCGCATCGCAAGTTATTTTGTTTAACTTGCGAAGTCCTTAACACATAAACTGGAATCACCAATGCGAAATTACGCTCTGCCGATACGTGGCCCTTCTCCTCATCGCGTCGCAAGATATATTGTTTAACTTGCGATGTCATCTCAACTGTGGATCTCTTCCCTTTCATATTTGCGATTCGATCCTCGTCGTCCAATCGCCTCCTTTGGAAATCTCCTAAGTGTTTCTATCTTAGTCGATTTCTCTGCTTTCTACCGTCGCCGCTCTGCAACTCCGCTATCCTTCCTGAGCTTTATTCAGTCTTTAAAAGCGTTGATCTCTCCTGACCTTGTTCTCATGTTTGTTATTCCTTCTAACTTGGGATTATCACGCTTGCTGCACGCCTTACTCACTATTTCAATCCGGAATACAGACCACCATTTTGTATTGTGTCTCTGAATCCAGAATCCGTGATTTGTTTCTTACTCGACCTATAAGAGCATATTACAGGTCTTCTTGAAATTTTAACAATTGTTCCTCAATAACCTTGAATTGCTGAGAACCTTTCTTGACTTTTAGCTGACTCGAATTAGGCTACAACACGGGGCATAGATAAAAGAGAAGGTGAACCAACTCCAACATCATAATGGTGGGGCAGAAGCACAACAAGGTTTAGCAAGCCTAGCCCCATGTGTGCTTGTAGCTCCAAGAAGCTATCCCCAAGCCGCCCTGAGCTTCTAGAGCTCATAGTCCAACTCAAGTAGGACCCTCACAATAGGGTCTTTCCATGATTCCAAGCTTCTCACAGAAGGTTAGGAACTTGACCTTCCCCAGGGGCTTCGTGAGAATATCTGTGACCTGTTCATCAATTCCTATGTGATCGAGCCTTAAAGCGCCTCGTTGTACCATGTCCCGGACAAAGTGGCACCTATGCTTGGATCGATCGTGGAACACGGGATTCTCAGAAATACAATCCCACTCTAGTTATCACAAAGGATAAGGGTGGTATCTAGCACATGTCCAAACAACTCACTGAAGAGCTTTCTTAACCAAACAGTTTCACAACAAGCCATACTCGCTGCATGTATTCAGCCTCAGCAGTGCTCAAAGCCATCGACTTCTGCTTCCTTCTCATCCAAGTTATTGAAGCAGAAACCAAGGTGAAGCAACATCTAGATGGGCTCTTACGATCCACCACACTGCCAGCCCAATCGGCAACAGTATATCCATGGAGTCTCAAACTCTCGACAGTGTATCTCAGCCCATGGTTGATTGTGCCCCAAAGATATCTCAATAGATTCTTGGCACCAATCTAGTGAATGTGATGAGGCTCAAACATATGTTGACTCAAACTGTTCACTGCAAAACATACGTCCGGACAAGAGTTCACTAAGAACATCAAGGCCCCTACAAGTTGTCGATACTCGGTGGGATTTCCCAACTCGGGCCCAACAACGCTTCCACACAACTTTTTAAAGTTGAGTTCCATTGGTGTCGACACAGACTTACAAACCACCATACCAAATCTCTCCAGTGGCTTCATGACATATTTTCCTTGAGAAAGGAAAATCTCGCCTGGCCTTTGCCAGACCTCCAAGCCTAGGAAATAGTGCATCAATCCTAGGTATTTCATCTCAAACTCGGAATCTAGCTCCCTATTACATTGATAAATGAGAGGGTCAGCACCTGTTAGGAAGAGATCGTCCACATAGAGAACTAAAATGAGAGACCTTTCTCTATCAAACTTAAAATAAAGGTTTGGATCAGCATTACTTCGAGTGAAGCCCAGCTTCATCAAGTAGCTATCTATCCTCTCATACCAAGCCCTGGGGGCTTGCTTCAACCCATAGAGGGCTTTCTTCAACCTGCATACATAGGTGTCTCTATCTTGGACTTCGAACCCCAGAGGTTGCTCCACATAAGCCTCTTCCTTTATTGAACCATGCAGAAAGGCAGTCTTCACATCCATTTGATGGAGACTCCACCCTTGTGTTGCAGCAAGGGCAATGATAGATTAGATGGTGGTATAGCGGGCGACAGGTGCAAATATATCATCATAATCTATGCCTTCTTTTTGAGAGAAGCCTCGAGCAACAAATCTTTCCTTACTTTTCAGCACTACCATCAGCTCCATGCTTGATCTTGAAGATCCATTTCGAGGAGACAATGGGCAACAAACCTTGCCTTGTACTTTTCAGCCCTACCATCAGCTCCATGCTTGATCTTGAAGATCCATTTCGAGGAGACAACAGATTTGTCCTTCGGTCATGGGACCACTTTCCAGACATCATTCTTCATAATGGACTCATATTCTTCGTGCATAGCATCCTTCCAAACTTGATGCTTTACGGCTTATTCAAATGATCTAGGCTCAGGTTGTACAATTGTACTCATGGCTGCTAGATACCCTTGGCATCTATTCGGCTTCTTGCTTTCACGGAATGTCTCTCTTGGGGCAATACGTCTCTCGGCATCTTCGAGAGTGTCCTTGAGCAATGAGAGCCTCCTCTTATTTGAAGGAGGTGGATCAATAGGATCCATTGGTCCTTCAACGTCAGGCATAGGTTCATCCTTCGGCTCTTCCTTCTTCCATGCTTCTTCTTCTTTGTCTTCCTTTCAACTAGGAAGATTCCTAACTTTCTTGCGGGCAGCTTCTTCATCGAAGGTGACATCGTGGCATATCTCCACTTCTCTTTGACCAGGCACATATTGTTGTGAAGCTAGCTCCAAAAAGAGAAGAAAAGAGATATCAACGCCTTAAAAATAAGCCACTTCGAGGGGGCAACCTCCAATACATTACATGAATGAACAATTCTTGGATGATACAAATGACCAAAACCTCCTTCTATATATAGGAGTCCATGGAGCCACCATAACTCCATGGGGCCACACAATGTAATCCTAGCCGACCTAACAATAATAATGTAGCAACAAATTATAACAATACGAAGCAGGGTACAACAGTCACAATAAGGGGGGGCTACACTCACATAATAAGGACTACACTTATTAACATAGGGACTTAACATGCTCTCTCTCCTTCTCAAATGTTGTCCTCAACTGATTATTTCTTGATGCTTCTCCGTATAAAATTATCATCTCCCATGTGGAATCTTCACAGAATATTTCTTCCAATTTCATATTTAAAGATACTCTCCCATGATCTATTTGCTCTAGTTTTGTTTCTGGTACGTTTCAGAACTTCTTTCGATGTGATGTTGATCTTCCTGTTGTTTCATTAGATTCTGCACCAAAGTTAGGTTATCCTTTGAGAGTTGGAGAACTTGTTGTTGATGCTCGATTTGATATTCCACTAATTTATCATCCATATTAGCTATTATTTGATCCTTCAAACCATCCAACTTAGCCTCCATTTCTGCTTTTAAACCATCTATGTCATATTCGGTTGCTCTTCGTAAGATCAAAACTTGTTGCACTTGGTACCGTAATTTTGATATCTCATACTGCAATTCTTCCTCTTCATGCGTCAAAGTAGAGCTTTCTAAAGGCTTAATGGGTGTTGAATTCTTTTTAGGGGCCATTTTAGAATCCAATACTGATATCTGTTCTTTTACTTGATTTTGAGGAGCTCGATATTGAAATTGAATTATCTCTATAATTGCGGATCCTCAATATCTGAAACTCAACCCTGTAGTAGTCCTCTGAAGCTTCTTTCAAATCCCATAGGTCTGATCTGATTTGGATTCTTCAAGTCAAAGTTATGTCCAATCTCCCACAATGACCCAATTTTGGACTAGTTCAGTAGAGCGAACTTGTACAACTTGCCACGTGTCAATGTTTCCTCCTTTGGCTCTAAATTTGATAGACCAAAAACTACAGTCCGTGTACTTTCAGCCACTTTTTACATCATTCCAATCCGATGCTCAGAGAGAGATCTATGAAGATTTTCCCACGATCACCTCTTTGAGATGAAATTCAGAAGCCTCAAAAATCCCTAACTTCCACAGATCATATCTCCGAAAATATTGCGAACCAATATCTGAAATTTTCCGACGATGTTCCTCAGGATTGCGGCTTCGCACTCTAAAAATTTCAGCTTTTGAACCTTCGTAGAAAAAAATTTATTACGAAAATACCACGATGACCTGTTTAGATTAAATTCAGGAGCCTGCAAAATGACCTAACTTGCACAAATCATATCTCCGAAAATATTACGAACCAAGATCTGACATTTTGCGATGATGTTCCTCAGGATTTTGGCTTCGCACTCTAAAAATTTCAGATTCTGAACATTCGTAGAAAACAATTTATAGCGAAAATGCCACGATGACCTGTTTGGAGCAGCAAAACCCTAGAATCTCAAAGCTCTGATACCAAATGTTGTGAAACCAGCTCCAAAAAGAGAAGAAAAGAGATATCAACACCTTAGAAATAAGCCACTTCGAGGGGGCAACCTCCAATACATTACATAAATGAACAATTCTTGGATGATACAAATGAACAAAACCTCCTTCTATATATAGGAGTCCATGGGGCCACAATATAATCCTAGTGGGGCCACAATGTAATCCTAGCCGACCTAACAATAATAATGTAAGGGCACAATTATAACAATATGGGGGTTACAGGGGTACAACAATAACAATAAGGGGGGCTACACTAACATAATAAGGGACTACACTATTAATATAGGGACTTAGCACATATGTTCTATATGCCTTCGAAGTTTCACTGTAGCCCACAAACATTCATTTCTTTCCAGAAGCATCCAGCTTGTTTCTCTTTTCTTTCGGCAAATGAAAGTAAACAGGACTACCAAAAACTCTAAAATGAGAAACATCAAGCTTCTTACTAAAGAAGACTTCTTCGGGAGTCTTGGAGTCCAATACGGAATGCGGGCATCTATTTTGAACATATACAACAGTGTTCGCAGCTTCTCCCCATAGAAACTTCAAAAGACATTGGTCATATAGCATGGCATGAGGAGCTTCCACAATGGTCTTGTATAAAACAGTTGTCATTGCAGGAGAAATCATCTTTCATGAAGGCATATATCGGAATTGTGCCGTAGGAAAGCATAAAAAGGAGGACCTTTTTTTTTTCCTCAAGTATCACAAAGACATCTGATGTCTGGCAGTTGATACATTCTGATCTATCTGATATACTGCCTGAAGAAGAAGATCAAGATTCTAAGGATCTATAATGGCACCTTTGCAGAGGAGCTGGCATTAAGAGGGAGACCACAACCATGTATGCTCCTGAGAAAATGACGTTGCTAGAGTAGACCCTCATGACTCAGGGGTACTCTCGAGGATGCCGAGAGTCATATGGCTCCAAAGGGGGACATTCCGGGAAAGCAAGAAGCCATATAGATACCAAGGGTATCTTGCAGCCATGAGTATAATATGAGCCTGGATCATTTGAAGAAGTTGTAAAGCATAAAGTCTGGAAGGATGCTATACATAAAGAGTACGAGTCCATTATGAAGGATGATGTCTGATATGGTCCCGAGACCGAAGGACAAAGCTGTTGTCACTCGATATCGCTCTATAAGATCAAGCATGGATCTGATGGAAGTGCTGAAAAGTACAAGGCAAGATGTGTTGCCTGGGACTTCTCTCTAGGAAGGCATTGATTATGATTGCACCGTGATCTATTATTACCCTTGCTGCTACACAAGGATGGAATCTTCATCAGATGGATGTGAAGACCGCTTTCTGCATGGTGCGATAAAGGAAGAGGTGTATGTAGAGCAACCTCTGGGGTTCGAAGTCTAGGATCGAGACACCCATGTTTGCAGGTTGAAGAAAGCCCTCTATGGGTTGAAGCTAGCCCCCAGGGCTTGGTACGGGAGGATAGATAGCTACTTGATGAAGCTGGGCTTCACACGAAGTAATGCTGATCCGAACCTTTACCTCAAGGTTGATAGAGAAAAGCCTCTCATTCTGGTTCTCTATGTGGACGATCTCTTCCTGACATGTGTCGACCCTCTCATTCATTAGTGTAAGAGGGAGCTCGCTTCTAAGTTCGAGATGAAGGACCTAGGACTGATGCATTACTTCCTAGGCCTGGAGGTCTGGCAGAGACCTGGCGAGATTTTCCTCTCTCAAGGAAAATATATTGTGAAGTTGCTGGAAAGATTGATATGCAGTGATCATAAGTCCGTGTCGATACTTCATGGAGTGCCTTCAATCTAATAAGAAGTTGAGGAAGTTTGCAAGCCCGTGCTAGCAAAACTCCTTCCGAGTATCGCTTAACTCGTAGGGCCTGATGTTCTTAGGGAACATCTATCCTAATGTGCATGCTGTTTAATGAATACTTTGAGCCAACAAATGGCTGATCTCGTATTCACCGGGTTGGTGCCAAGAAACCCTGAGACATTCCGGGGCACGATAGACCATGGCCGAGATACAATCGCCGAGAGTTTGAGATCTGGCGTATATGCTTATTGTAATCTTAACAGAAAGGGTGGAATGCAGTGCCACATCCGGATGTTGCTTCACACTTGGGTCCCGCTTCATGTAAAGGCGTGTCGTAGCTGAAAACGCCGTAGGCTTCGAATATACTGTAACAGCGTGGCGGCCTCATGAAGCCACTGTTAAACTTCAAAGGAGTTGTTCGAGCATGTGCTAGATGCCACCGTTATCCTTCGTGATAACCAGAGGGGGGTTTGTTTGTCAGAGAATCTCGTGTTCCACGATCGATCCAAGCATGTTGATGTCTGGTACCATTTTATCTGGGATATGGTACAGCGAGGCGTCGTAAGGCTCGATCATATAGGAACTGATGAGCAAGTCGCAGATATTCTCACAAAGCCCTTGGGGAAGGTCATGTTCCTAACCTTTCGTGAGAATCTTGGAATTGTGGATCGACCCTATTTGGAGGGTCTTGTTGGACGATGAGCTCTGGGAGCTCCAAGGGGGCTTTGGGGATAGCTTTTTGGAGCTATAAGCAACCACAGGGCTAGGCTTGCCGAACCTAGTTGGTGTGCTTCCACCCCACTGTGATGATATTGAGTTGGTTTACCTCTCTTTGATCTGTGCCCGTATGCATCCTACCCATGGAGTTTCGGACTCATGGGAAGTACCTCTGGTTTGGCCAATGAGGTGGGAAATGTGAATAGAGACTATAGCTAGACTGATGGAGGCATCGGAGATTGTCGTACTCTCTATGTCTAGGATTTCACATGTCCAACCGCTTGATCTAGGATCAAGTCTAGTGAGGTTTCGGAACTCCAACTGACATCGGGTCAGTTAAACTAATTTCGGGTTAGTATATGACTCTCTTGAGTCCAAGTGAGGTTTCAGACCTCTGTCTGACTTCGGGTCAGTTAAACCAACTTCGGGTTGGTATGTGACTCCTTTGAGTCCTATAGAGGTTTCGGACCTCTGAGCCGACTTCGAGTTAGCCGGGAGTGATGTCTTTGTGACTCACCTTTTGTTTTGAAATAAAGAAGCCACCGAAGCAAGTTACGACGGGATGATGCACGATGTTTGGATGGCAATAGTGGATGCTAGAATCTAGATGCTCAGATGACGATGCCAATATTTTTATTGGATTCCTCTTTTAGAGAGGTGCAAGATCGATCTAAAGATCATCTTGATTGGATGAGCAGAACATGTATTTTGAATTTATTCCACATGTGCAAGGTCGGCCTAATTTATCCCACATGCAAAAGAGATGTTTCACACACCCCCACAGATGCCTATATATTGGAGAGACTTGGAGTTCATTTTACACACATTTTTGTGGAGGCATTTTTCTTCTTTCTTGGATGGTGATGGAGCAGCGTTCTTGGTTCTGCGTTTAGGGCATCTTGGTGCAGCGTCTTGGGGTGGTGTGACACATGTGGGAGGCTGACCTTATGAAGACTTTGTTGGTTGAAGCATCCTGCTGATCGCCGTAACGCCACCATTCTTTATCTCTGTTTTTGGCTTGTCTTCCATCGATCTATTGGTATGTTCTATCTGCATCTTACTTTCATTGTGCCCTAGAAGGTCAAAGTATATTTTCATCTAAGCATAGAACATCTTCAGAATTTAACAGGCACTCTCTTGCATAGTGACCAGTCTTGTTACAAGTGTAACATCTTCCCTTCCTTCCTTTGGGCCCCGCTCTTCCATGGTTTTGATTTCTCGGGCCACCATGGTTCTTCTTCTTTACATGAGCGGAGAAGGTAGTAGGGTCCCCTGAATTCCCATTAGAGGGATGATCTCTCTGCATCATTCTTGTCTCCTCTTGAGTGTATCTATTCAGCAATTCATCAAAATCAAGTATCACATTATTATTAAGAATCGTAGTATTAAATACATATCAGTCTCGGGGAAGTCCTCCAAAAGCAATGAGGACGAGCTCTCGATCAGCTACTTCTTCTCCTATGGCAAGGAGATAATTCTTGATTTCTCTGAGCCTCATAAAATACAATTGGAGTGCATTTGATGGAGGCTCATGAATCTTCCCCTGCACATAATCCATGACATCTTGATCTTCTAATGCCAAATCCAAGTACATCTTCCATGCATGATAATCAGACTTGTCAATCCACTTATCAGCAGATTTGAAAACCCTTGTAGGTTGAGGAGGTCATTGGTCCTTGATAAGACTTCTTCTTCAGTGATTGCTTTTCACACTATCTTGGGCTTTGTCTTCACCTCAGCTCTGAAACCATGTTAAATTTAGATAACCATGGTATGTTCTATGCTTAAAGTAGTTTACTTCAATCTTTCTTATAGGCCCAATTCAAATTAGCAATCACATAATCATTGAAAGTAAATTTTGATGGAACATAATAATAGATCGACAGAAGACAAGCCAATATAATAAATCAGAATTTACAATTCTTCTTGTCCAGCAAAGATAGAGAGAAATGTTTATTACAGCAGTCAACAAGATGCCCTATCCAGCAAAGACTTTGGTTGGTCAAACCAGTCCTTCCAACCTCCCGAAGGTTTAGTCAAACACATACAAGATCAGCCTTCCTTCAGTGTCACACACACCTCATGAGACAGCTCCCAAAACAGTCAACACAAGTCAACAAAAGGATTTCCGGCATCATCCATATTTCTGGCATCCAGATTTCCGTCATCCATTTCCGGCATCATCCATATTTCCGACATCCAGATTTCCGGCATCCATATCCACACGTGGGAGAGAGAGAAGCCTCTTCTAGGTTGTACAAACCAATCAGATCATGAGGAATGTGTGTGATGAGATGATGAGCAAATGAGCATCAAGTCTCTCCAATTTATATCCATCAATGAGGGTGTGTGACACATATGTTGGGCTTGTGAGCCTACATTACAATTTAGGCCGATCTTGACAAATTGCACATGTGTGGAAAATAAAATCAAAATATATGTTCTCCTCATCCAAACAAGATGATCTTTAGATCAATGTTGCACCTCTCCGAAAGAGGAATCCAACAAAAATATAATCATCATATGAGTAGTGCAACATGGAGTTTGGACCCAGTTGCCCAAAATTAACAGAAAATTATCACAATAATTTTTCCATTATTTTCCTCATATTAGATTGTCAGTTAGGCATCTAAATTACTGTACTAAGATTTGCTGCTGAAGAATAATAATAAAACCCTCATCTGTTACACCGGTTTTCCCGTATTGTCTTTTTCCGAGGACATTTGTCCAAAATAACTGTGTTAAAATTCTTGTGTGTGTGCTAGAATTTCTCAATTTCTAGTATTTTACTCTCCGTAGTATTTTTATGGTGAAAATTGCAATTGTGATTTTATTCATTGTTTGTTGTAGCAAATAAACTGCATAATTAAATTTACAGTTAGAAGAATAATTTACAGTTGTTGCAATAGATGAAATTTTCAAAGTAGGCGGAAATAATGAGGGAAGCAGTTCAATTTTCCAGTTGTTGGTTAGAAAAAAAATCGAAGTTTCCTGGACTAGTAATTCTAGCAGTCAGAGGGAGCAACTGCGACTCAGTTTTTTGCTAAGTAGACTCCTTGGTTGGACACGGGAGGTTCTTTTTGCAGTATCAGCGTCGGGAGGAAAGAGGAATAGCATAATATAAATTCTTCAGCATGACAATGGATAGAATTAACATTCAGGAAGCTTGAGATTTATCTTCCACGTTGAAGGACGAATTTGCTTGCTTGTCAGGATCAGCTTCACAGAGTGTCTGGTATATAGACAGTGGAGCATCAGCTCATATGACAAGGGTTAGAATATTTCTCTAGCTACAAGGAGGAGCAGATGAACTTCTAGATTACTATGGGAAATAGAACGAAATGTACTCCAGTAGGGAGAGGTAACATAGATTTTCAGAGGGAGTCAGGAGCCAGCACCAGCGCTACAAATGTATTGCATGTGCCAAGATTGGGTATGAACCTGATTTCAATATCCCAATTGCAGGATAAGGGGTATGATGTCCACTTCGTAGGGAAGAAAGTGTATGTCAAACACTCAAGCTGGAAGAAGGTAAGGCAAATTGGAGCTCGAAGTAACAGATTGTACAGGTTGAAGCTCAACTCTCCATTGGCACTAATAGGCAATGACAGTAGCAGTGAGAAGGAGCTGAATGAATTATGGCATAGGAGAATGGGACATCTACACCATGGAGCACTCAAGATGCTCAAAGAGACTCTAACAGGGGTTCTCGAACTTAGTACGGAACACGATGATGTATGCAGAGGATGCGTACTTGGGAAGTATGCTAAGGCAGCATTCCCAACAAATGACAACAGAGCAGATGGCATGTTAGGACTTATACATTCAGATATTTTTGGTCTTGTTATCCTCCACAGTGTCCCAAGGCTGAGAAAGGAAACCGAAGGAGGTAACCTCGAACCACTTAGGATTTGGTAGCTAGCCCTACCAAATCAGAGAGGGCTCTCTCTGTGATCTCACAGCTAACAAGGTGTTTGGAGAGGGTAAAAAGATGTTAGGCTAGGTATTGAGCTCTAGGGTTTTGAAATTTAGGGTTTAGCTAGATCAGGAGGAGAGGTCAAGGAAACTAGCTCAGATCTAAAATATTTCAGTTGTAGGGATACAAAGGGGCATGGCAGGTATATTCTATGACACTTTGAGGTTGTCAATGTAGTGTAGGGTGGAAAAGGAAAGGTTCAAAATGAGCATGACAAGCATGATTTCATTTGTCAGAAGATGAATAACATAAACATGAAATTCCTAACAAAACATAGCATAAAATTGATAATTTCGTTTAACAACTTATAGGAAGATCTCTGAAAGCAGAGATATGTAAAGAAGGATAGCTAAACATTCATAAAAGTAATTTACAGAAGGAAACATTGTCACAAAATCATACCACATGAATCCCTATATAATAGCTGCAACTGGCTTTGTATTTTTGCAAAAATAAATTGTACACAAAGCTCCAAGCCTTCAACTCTCTGATGTCCAACCTTTCCTCTGACTTTGATTTGGCTAGATATAGACCAAAAACATATTTTCCCCCTCTCAGGGGTCGAATCCCTCATGATAGGAACAATTTACATGATAATCTCTAACCAAACCTAAATCTACGGAAGTTAAAAACAAACCCTCTATTTAGACTAACTGATTCATTTTGAATTTACAAGCATTTATGAGCATGAATCTACCTCAATTTGACCTTTACCATCACAATTACATTCATTTACATCATTTCAACTCAAAACAAGACAAATTACATCATTAGGATTTGACTTTGACTGATAAAACTCAAAATTTTGACCTCCAGGGAAAAGTGCAGCAAATTCTGAGAAAAACGCAGCGCCATCTGGGAAAAGCGCAACACCAACTTGGAGGGCAGTTTTGAGTGACTTCCAGTGCTCCAAATTCTGATCTGAAGGTATCATTGGAAAGCTTAGGATGTCTAGTTGTCCATATAGTCCTTAAGCAAGAAAAATGGCCTCTCCAAGGCTGAGAAAACTAGATTCTCCCAAGGTCACTCTAAAAGCGCAGCGCCAAGGTGAAAACAGTGGCAGAAAGTGGTTTTTTGGCATGTTTTTCATATTTTTCTTCCAACCAGAAGGCTGACATGGCACACAAACTATATGGTTGATATGTACGGGTCACAAGCTATCCAGGCATATAGACTTTTTGCGATTTGGAGCCCTTTGACTGACTGAATTTCCTGTTATAGCCAAAAGTCACAAAAATTCAAAATTTTCAAAATTTTCTTTAAAAATGGTCCAGACTTGCCCCTTTAAATTGGAAAATGATGTGCTAGGCAATGAGAGAGGCCTCAGCCAACACATCAAGCTTATCCTTCTTCCTTTGCTTAATTAGAGTTTTCACTTTTCCTCAATTTCCTTTTCAAGTTTTTGACCCTAATCTGAGAAACCCTATTCCTTGTGCAGTAGTGCCTTGCCATGTGCCTCTATAGGTTGTGTGAAAATTTATGAATATTACTTTACGCAGAAACCCTACTGTTAATTTTGGTTATACTTCTCCTACTTAATCAAGTTATTAATGCTGAAAAATTCAGATTAACATCGAAGTAAACACATAACAGTTCTTCACCGATTTAGATCTAAACAAAAATACATGCACACAAACAAAGTGACACACAAGATTTTCTGGACAATTGTCTCCGGAAAAACCCAATGCGGGAAAACCGGTCTTCTGCCTACTAGAGGGTTTATATTATTAAGTAGATTTTGAATACAGCAAATCTGGGCACCTTACTGGTTAACCAAACAAAGAAAATAAGATCTGCAGCAATACCTATTGTTCTGGAGACTGAAAACTGGACTGATTCACACCCTCATATGGGATTTATAGAACTCAGCTCTTTCTGCCTCTAGGAACCCCAGCGCTGCTCTGAAGCTACCTGCGTCAGCCCTGCTAGCCTCTGCGTGCCCCTGCGCTGCTCAGGAGAGGGTTGTGTAACCCCAGACTCGGTGATCCAATTCTTACGCTGCCCTGGCTGGCCCTGCGTAAGCTTGTATGGCCTCTTGATGCCTCTGCACTACCCTTTCTGGGCCTGCGTAGCGGCTGAAACCCTCTGCGCTGTGCAGCTGCTGCGTAGCCTCTGCTTCCTCTGAGTTGCTCTTGATCGCTGCTCCTCTGCCTCTTTCTGACTCTTGGCTCTGGGATCAGATCATCCCCTTATTCAATAGTACCCCTTGTTGCAGCTGAAACACTTCTGGAAATTCTTAGCAAACCACACCCTAGAATTCCAGCTTAGTCTCAATGCTCTACCTCCGTGTGTGTGTTGTCCAACTGACCCCAAGCCTTTCATTTATACTTTTCTCTTTGGTAAACCAACGACCATGATCTAATCTTGAATCGATGGCTAAGATTAAAAGAAAGCTTGATCCGTGTGACTTAAGTCATTTCCATCACATGTTTAAATTAATTACCTTTAATATTTTAATTTTCCTAAGTTAGACTCAGGGTCCTTAATTACAAATATTAATTAATTAATTATCTCCCAAATAGGATGGAATTCCTCAAATCCCTTTCTAGGTCTTGGAGATCTCATGTACTCTAGTCCCTCCACAAATTTTGGGAGCTAGAGCACATCCGATGCTACCCCAACACATCAAAAAACTCAACAGCTTGGTGGCCCTGTTTGCCCTCTTGAGAAGCTTTTCCAAGTGACCATTTACCTTGTCAAGCCAAAATTCCTCATCTTTTTCAATTTCTGCTGCAATCAACTCATCAAAATCCTGCTGACCTAGTGAAGGAGATGGTTCACTTTCTTGCTATTCTTGCCTCTTGAGACCTCTTGTTCTTGGCCTCCTTGGTTTGATTTGCACCTCCTTATCCTCAAGCTCATCAACATCAATCACAGATTTACCTTTGTCTTCTTTCTTCTCCAAATCTGCCTTGGGTTTACTAAGCAAAAGTTGTTTTACTTGAAGCTACATGTTCTCTTGTTGTAGAAATTCTATCATGAAATTGGCCTTTGAAAGTCTGTCCTTCAGCTCTTTGATTTCAACTTCCTTCTCCCTGATAATTTGCTCAAGTGACTTGTCCTCGTGCATTTCTAGGTCTTCCATGTCAGTGTCAAAGTGTACTTGTTCTTCCTCTTGCAATGGTGCCTCGTGTTGATATGTTGATGTCTCTTTTTCAACTGATATAGGTTGAGCCCTTTCCACACTGCCAAGAGCAAACATCAACCTTTTTCCTCTATTGTAGGTTTTGGTCACCTCTGCACTAGGTTTCCTTGTTACTGGTTTGCTTGTGGAACCAACTTTTTGAGGTCTTGGTGATGTCAAAGGTGTAGACTGACTGCTAGATTGAATTGTAGGCAAAAGTGAGGTTGACTGCATGAATGCCTCCCAAGACAAGTTGACCTGTGTAAGCTGATGGTAGACAATGATTTTCACCAAGCCATGATGGAACAAGCTTGCTTGATGATCTTGCCCTTTGCTATGTATTTTTTCTGCCATTTTGACCAAGCTTCTATAGAGGTAGTGAGGTAGGTTAAGAGGTTTAACACCTATGAAATGCATCAGTAATCTAACATGGTACTAATATATCCTTGAAAACCTACCCTCACATGTAAAGTATTTCATGATCATCTTCATGAGAGGGGCATACTTATCAAGCAAGTGTCTAAAAGGAAAAATATGCTTTGGAGCAGCTTTGTAAGGAGGCTTCAAAACATTTTATAATTTTCAATATCTAGGTTTGTCCTTTTGAACCAGATCTCTCCATGGTTAGGGATCCTAGTGGCTATGGCAATGGCCTCTGCTGAAATAGTAAAATCAACCCCTGCTATAATGGCCTTATCCCCCCTCAAACTAGTGGCAAAGATTCTTGTCAACTTGTCATTGAAACCTACTTCTTGGATCTTCTCACAAAAAACAAGGCAACTCACATCTTGGAAAGATTTCTTGAGGAAAGGTGAAGCCATGATTTCTTGGACTTTGGTGGGTTCATATTTGATAATATGACCTCCTTTATGCTTCCTTTGGTCAGTGATTGTGGTCTCTTGATCCATTGTGAAACCCTAGCTCACTAGGAAGGGGAATTAGGGTTTAATTTTAGGAAAATAAGGGATTTGGGGCAGTTTTATGAATGGAGGGAGATGAAGGGGTTTAAGAGTGTCTAAATTCTTGGGAAAATTTTTGGGGGTAGGGATAGATGTTAGGGAGTGTAGGGAGGTGAAAATTTGGGAAATGAGTGAAGGGAATGGGTATAGAAATGAAAAACACAGTCCTAGCCTAGGAAAGTGTAGTGTAGGCTAGGGTTTGTAGGGAAATGAGGGAAATGGGTGAGGGCAAGTCTCAAGGAAGGTGTACGGAAGGTGAGGGAGGGTGTTTGAGCATTAATTTTAGGGTTTTTCACAGCAAATGAATCAAAAACACTATGAGACCAAAAACGCAGCAAACCCTAGGAGAGGGTGATTTTCTTAGCTTTCAAGAATAAACTGAAGAAAAAGAAAGGTAGATGAGGGACAAAAAAATCCCACTTCTTTTTGATGAGCTGGACCTAGACATACTAACCAATGATCAAATTTTATTTGAAATTCACTTGAAACTATAAAAGTTGACCTAGGACCCTATCAACCATTATGAAACGAGCACAATTTGATCATTGGTGACTGACAGGATTGACAGACACTAACAGGTCTGGTGTCCACTAGAGCTCTCAGTGGTGCCGAATACTTCATCACCTTTATTGATGATCATTCCAGAAAAACCTGGATCTACTTCTTGAAGACCAAAGATGAGGTATTTGATCGTTTCAGAGAGTTGAAGGCTCTCGTGGAAAATGCGACTGGTAAGAAGATCAAGGTGCTTCGCTTAGATAATGGTGGAGAATATATTGATAAAGACTTCACAGATTTTTGCGCGAAGGAAGGCATCAGAAGAGAATGGACAACTCCATATAATCCACAAAAAAATGGGGTAGCAAAGCGGAAAAACATAACTATAGTAGGGGCTGCAAAAGTTATGTTATATGACCAGGATTTGCCCAGATCTTTATGGGCAAAGACATGTAACACAACAGTGTATATTCAGAACAGAACTCCTCATAAAGCATTGGGGAAGAAAATGCCAGAAGGAGTCTTCACAGGGAAGAAGCCAAAAATTAGTCACTTCAGAATTTTTGGCAGCGTTGTTTATTGTCACATGCCAGATGAAAAACGTATCAAATTGGATCAGACTGCAGAGAAGGGGTATCTCGTCGGATATAGAGAGACATCAAAGGCATACAGGATCTACATTCCTAGCAGTAGGAAGATTGTAGTGAGACAAGGCGTGAATTCCATGGAGGACCAAGCTTTTAGGAGATCTCGTGAGATGCCTGCAGGTGATCAAAATCAGTCAGAAGAAGCTCCTTTGGTCCAGCAACAGGGGAAACTAGTGGGACCGGCAGGAGGACAGTCACAGGGATCGAGTACAGTGACTAGTACGAGTATTTCCTCAGGGGTAGGAGATCCAGTGAGTTCTCAGCATATGGAGCAGCAAGGACAGGATGAGGAGCTGGTTGAACCTCCCACCACTAGTGGGTGAGCCAGCAGAGAAGTTCGTCAGACATTGAGAGATGTAGAGGAGTTTATCAGAACTCCTAGGACGAACAAAAGACAACGCAAATAGCCTGACAGGTACCAAGCGTTGGTGGCTCAGGTTGGAGAACCTTCCAGCTTTCAGGAAGTCGCACAACATCAAGTGTGGGTAGGTGCCATGGTAGAAGAGTACAGCTCTATCATGACGAAAGACGTTTGGGAGGTGGTGCCAAGACCTGAAGACAGGTTAGTTGTAGGTTCTAGATGGATCTACAAGATCAAGTATGCTGCAGATGGAAGTGTAGAGAAGTACAAGGCTAGGTTCATGGCAAAGGGGTATGCACAAAAAAAAGAGATAGATTATGAGGAAACCTGCGCCCCAGTTGCCATATACACCTCTATCCGGTCAGTTATATCCCTAGCAGATCAGATGGGATGGCAGATTCAGCAGATGGATGTCAAGACAACATTCTTGAACGGGGTGATAGAGGAAGAAGTGTACATAGAACAACCTGAGGGCTTCAAGACTCATGAGAGGCGCACTCATGTTTGCAGACTCAATAAAGCTCTATACAGACTCAAGCAGGCTCCCAGGGCATGGTATGGTCGAATTGACAGCTATTTGCAGCAGATGGGATTTGTCAAGAGTGACGCAGATCCCAAACTTTACTATTTTATGGTAGAGGGTGAGCCACCATCCTAATTTTGTATGTGGATGATCTCTTTTTGACAGGATCATCAGGGCTCATAGAGGACTACAAGAGGAACCTGGTAGCAGAATTTTATATGAAGGATTTGGGGTTGATGCACTATTTCCTAGGATTGGAAGTGTGTCAGAGAGATGGGGAGATCTTCCTTGGGAAAGGAAGATATGCTACAGATATTCTGAAGAGATTCAGAATGCAGGATTGTAGGCCCATGTCTATGCCCATGATTACAAATGGAAAGAAGATAGATGCATCAAATGATAAGGATGTCGACCCTACCTTGAATAGACAGCTTATTGGGTCTCTCATGTATCTAGTCAACAATCGGCCAGATATTTGCTTCGCAGTCAATACCCTAAGTCAGTTCATGGTAGAACCGAAGAGGTACATTGGACAACAGCGAGGCATATTTTGAGGTATGTGTGCAACACAGTCAAGTATGGGTTGAGATATACTCGAGGGGATGACATCAGACTTTGTGGGTTCATAGATGCAGATTGGGCAGACAATTCAATGGACAGGAAAAGTACCTCTGGGTATTGCTTCAGTGTTGGATCAGGGATGGTTTCTTGGTGTAGCGGGAAGCAGAAGTCAGTAGCATTGAGCGTTGCAGAAGCAGAGTATATGGAAGCCAGCACAACTACGTGCGAAGTTATATGGCTTCGAAAGTTGTTGGTAAGCTTGTTCAGGCAGAGGATGGAAGAGACCAGTGTCTACTGTGATAATCATAGTTGCATAAAGCTCTCTAAGAATCTAGTGTTTCATGACAGGTTGAAGCACATAGATATTCGATGTCATTTCATCAGAGATTGTGTACAGCGTGGGACGGTCCAGCTATAGTATGTTCACATAGAAGAGCAGGTTGCAGACATATTCATAAAGGCTCTAGGTTGAGCTAAGTTCGTCTATTTCAGAGAACATATGGGTATGGTGGAGAACCCATTACAGTAGCAGGGATAAATTGCTCAGTTGCAGATGTTGCAGGCATGGTAGCAGGGACAAATTTCTCAGTTGCAGATGTTGCAGTCGAAGTAGCAAGGACAAATTTCTCAGTTGCAGATGTTGCAGTCGCAACAACAGATGAGAGGAGGTTGCAGTGCAGATGCAGTGTTGGTAGAAATTTAGCAGGGTCAACAGCAGCACAGATGCAGCGCATATCAAAGTTGCACAGTGGTTGATGGGTAGCAGCAACCAGACATCAGCAACGTGACTGGAGATGATGCAGAGAAAGGGTGTTGTGGCAATACGAGCAACACTAGAACACATTCCTCGCTAAGAGAGAGTGTTAGTTTTTGTAGCATCGGATGTGTTCTAGCCAAGAAATTTTTTGGAGAGGCTAGAATACAGGAGTTCTCCAAAACCCATAAATTGTTTCTTGAAATTCCCCCTAGAAGTGTCTCAATTAGATTATTAACCAATTTTTAAATATTTCCTAAACTTAGGGAATATGGTTAATTAATCGGTATTAATTGAGATAAGGTGAGAATCATCTAGAAACTCACACGGATCGACAAGGAATTAATCAGGGCCATCGATTATGTTTTAATTTTGGTCGTTGGTGCTCCAACAAAAGATTATAAGAAGAAGTCGATGGGTAGATGGATAACACACCAGTAGAGATACTCAGTTGCCCAGGAAGTTTGATTTTCTCAGTAGCAGAAGCTCAGCAAAGAAGACAAAGCCAGAGGGTGAGTAGCAGGTGGAAGAGGAGGGAAGTAGCATTCCGGGAGGAAGTTTTCCAGTCCCCGAAAGAGGCAAAGGAAGGAAGACCGAAATTCTCATAGAGCCAGCATAAGCTCTGCGTAGAGGGTGACACAGGAGACTCCACGCAAAGGTTAGGGAGGTGATTTTGGAGGCAAAATTAGCTATGGGGTGAGAGAAAATTTTCACAATAATTTTTCCAGTATTTTCCTAAGATTAGATTGTCAGTTAAGCATATAAATTATTGTACTCAGATTTGTTGCTGAAGAATAATAATAAAACCCTCATCTGTTGCATTGGTTTTCCCATATTGGGTTTTTCCTGGGATATTTGTCCAAAATAAATGTGTTAAAATTCTTGTGTGCTAGAATTTCTCAGTTTCCAGTATTTTATTTTCTGCAGTATTTTTATGGTGAAAATTGCAGTTGTGATTTATTCATTGTTTGTTGTAGAAAATAAACTGCATAATTAAATTTGCAGTTAGAAGAATAATTTCCAGTTGCTGCAATAGATGAAATTTTCAAACTCCAAGCATAAGCTTGATTGATAGAAAGATAAGAACACCCTTCATCTCTTAGCTTGTGAACACTAGGCCCTCTCTAGTTGTTAAAACAGTGACATTACAGTCGTCAAAGCCACAATCTCTGCAGTGCCAGAGGCACTGGGTATGCTAGATTTCAAGGAGAGGTATCATTAACCAAGCCATTGCCTGCTTCACCTTGACTTCTCCCTGCCACTTACTTTTGAGACTAGCCTCAAAAGAGATAAGAATCAAGGGATACACTTAGCTAGGAATTTAATTAAAATTAACCAAGATCTTGCATTCCACCTAGATTATAGGACTTGCACTTCATATAAGATAGCAAAACATCTAAGCAACGATTGTTCATCCGGTCACCTGGTATTAATTAATCTAAAGCAAGTAGTTGACTCCATAAGGCACTGGTCTCATAAATAGTTTAATCTAAACCTTTAACTTGCTCTAATCAACCAAGTGTCTAGGCCATTCAATCGTGTCTCCTGGACTTGTTGGTTGCCAATAAGTCTTGCATTTCCATCTTCCATAGGGACTTCCCCCCATAGCCTGTTATTGGGAGATAGGTAGAACGAAGAGGTCCGGGATCAGAGTGATAGCCCCCGGCCTAAGTCGTTGTTGCACCGTGCCTGTACAATCTGAGCGACAAAAAACTAGGTTTTCAATCTTAGGTCTCTTTGGAAGTTCTTCAAAACCTGTTGCGGAGGCATGTTGCTTTCCTTTTCTCTTTTGACATATCTCTCTTTCCTTGAGGGGAAAATCTTCTTTCTTCAGGTCTTCTTTCTTCATTTCTTCTTCCTCCATTTCTTCTTTGAAATCCAAACTTCTTTCTTCCTCCATCTTTCTTGAAACGTGCTACATAGGCTTGAGTGTCACCTTCTTCAGATCTTTGAATCTTCCCTCTTGATAGGAGCCTTGATACTTCTTGAGTACATGTAGTCCATAGTTCATCAAACTTTGGAGCATCTTTTCTGGCACATATTCCTGTTGCAAATGATTACCACGATTATGGTAAATCATTAAGTTTTGTAGTTACTAGTTCTTTTCAGGAATGATTTCATCAATTGCTTGAAGTTGATCTCTCAATTGAGAAATCCTCGGAAATATGAGGCTATAGTATCATTCCTTGTCATTCTAACATCACGAAGCTCATTATTTAAAATCATTGTTTGACCAATATTGTTGATAGTGTACAATCCAATTAGGGCATCATACATCTTTTTTCAAGAGTTAAGATTTGCAATATATGGGATCAAATGATCTTTGACGGAATCTACAATGATACTTCTGGCTGTAATATCATCTTTCTCAAATTTTAATTTATCTTCATCTTTTTCATGTTCAGTGACCTTGCCTTTCACAATACCCAAGAGATCTTCCTTTGCAAGAAGAATATCAATCCTAGTTTTCCAAGCCCTAAAGTTTGTAGCTCCTAATTTCTTTTTTGCCTTCATATGGGAACCCATAGTCATGGACAAGCAAAGAAATTAGGGTTTTCCTCAAGAGTGGTCTCTTACCAAAGCTTCTTCAAGAGTGATCTCAACGTCCTTTTGGTCACCAAAGCTCTAATACCATGTTGATTTTTCAAGTGAAATATACACAAGCACAATATTTCTGAAATACTGATAATTACTTTAAATGATATAGATATTTTAACAATTCCAGTTTATCATTAAGCAATTACACTTTAGAAATTCAACCATAAAACCATAAGGACAATAGAGATTACAATGCACAAATAGAACACAAGATTTACCCTGGGAAAACCCACTTGGGAGAAAAACCCAGCAACCTTTTCCTTAGAGAAAGTATTCAGTTCAACAAGAGATACATCTAATGTTGCTAGTCAACTATGACATACAACAAGCTACGGTCAAACCTGGTCCACAGCTTTCAAGTCAAGCCTCCAATCTGCCCTGCAACTCGGCCTGATTTGATCTGCCTTATGCCGAAATTCGGCCTCCAAGCAACTGTCTAGAAACCCAAAAATTCGACCTCCCATCCTGCCCAGAAATTTGGCCTGCCCAGAATATGCTGCCCAAAAAAATGCCTAGAAGCACACATGCGAGCAAGAGAGAGATGCGAGATATATAGAGAGAGAAAGATGATATTCGTCCCTCTTGTCCTTCTTGTCCTTTGCTTGGATGCCCAAAAGCTGTCTTTCTTGTGAGAGGTCGAATGGTGCCTGTGGAGGATGTTGAATGCCTTTATATAGTGTTCTGCCTTTGTGAATGGGTGTGTCTCTTCACTAGGGCCGACTTGACTGGAGGGCGGGCTGACTTGACTATATTGGAGCCAAAAAATTCAAATTTCAAATTTCAAAATTTTCTCTTTTAAATCCGACATGAAGAACATGTATTATACAAATTCTTTATATATTACAAGGGCTAAAATATAAATTATGAAGATCAACCATAGCTACAAAATTCAACCAATCTGAGATAATTTCAAGTAGGAATTTAACATGGAAAAAGAGTAATGTTAAGTCAAAGGACACTCTCCTTTTATGCCACATGTCTCATGCCTTGTGTCGGGCCTTTGAACATTAGGACACTCCTGACTTTTGTGTTGGACATTCATGGTACACGTCCTGATTAGAGCACATGTCTTGTGCATGTCCCATTTTCAGGTCATGCATGTCCTGACATTGGCCAATGGCTATTGTCCCATGCATTGACATCAGTCAATTATTTTCAAAGTATAAAAACTTGGATCTTAATGCATCAGTCCTATAGCTGATCACTTTTGATGACAGTGATCCTTTTGAAGGGTCATCTGCCATGCTAGTGGATGCAATGCTTGGAGGGGTGGGGAAGGCAGAGAGTCAGTGTTAGTGGTGGTGACACTAATAATTTTGATTATGAGATCTAGGAGTACAAGCTATGAGATTCATCTCTATTTTGTATTTTCCAGTGGTATTCCAATCTATAATCATATCTATGTAATATGTTATGACGACATTGTATGAGAAAACTACAAATAATGGTTCTATGTGTACAATCTATGATGTAGTCTTGTCTGATTGATGCAATTGACATGTTCAAAAGATAACATCTTTCTGTCTGTATTCTATTTCTGTAATTTTAATATTTTTTATATTTATATATGTAGATTTGCATGTCCCCTTGTCCCTGAGTAAACGTGTGAGATAAACACACAAATTCACACACCAACCCCACCACCCACCCAACCTCCTAGAGAGTGTAGGTGTGCATTTGTGTATACCACTTCTCAATTTTAGATTAAAAAGGAAATTTGTAAGTAAATACACAAATGCACACCATTCTGGGGGCTGAAGTTGTGCATTTGTTTGTACACCCAGCCTCTAGAAAGTGAAGGTGTGCATTTATGAATTTGTGTACACACAAATGGTTACCTTCACCCATCGAGGTCTGCATTTATGAATTTGTGTACATACAAATGCATACCTCCAGATGGGTGAATCGTTTGTGTGTACACAAATTCATAAATGCACACCTCGATGGGTGAAGGTATGCATTTGTGTGTATACAAATTCATAAATGCACACCTTCACCCCCTAGAGGGTGGGTGTACAAACAAATGCACAGATTCAGCCCCCGGAATGGTGTGCATGGTGTGAATTTGTGTATTTACTCCACATGTCACAATTGCACAAATGTACTTTCACCCTCACAGGTTGAAGGTGTGCATTTGTATAAGGTCTGCACTTGTGTAAAAGCAGAAGTTGAGTATCAAATTTTGAAAGTGAGAAAAGAAAAAACATAAAGAAAGAATAAAACTGAAAGGTCTAGGAAAACTCAGAAATGCAAGCAATGAAAAAATGTTTCTCATCCAGTGTATGGTATACAGATTCGGCAATTGTTTTATAGAGTATGTTGATGTGCATTAGTGAGAGGGGAACTGAGAATCTAATTTGGCATGCACTTGTAACTGGCATACCGGGGCTGAAGGTGTGCAGTTGTGTGTATACTCACCCTATGGGGGTGAAGGTGTGAAGTTGTGTATACTCACCCTATGTGTGTGAAGGTGTGAAGTTGCATGTATACTCACCCTATGGGGGTGAAGGTGTGCAATTGTGTACAAGCATAAATTGAGCATCAAATTTTGAAAGTGAGAAAAGAAAAGATATAAAGAACGAACAAAACTGAAAGTGCTATGAAAACTCAGAATTAATAGCAATGCAAATAATGTTTCTCATAAAGTGCATGGCCAATAGATTTGGCTGTTGTTTTCATGGAATGTATTGATGTGGGGGGAACCAAGTAAGGATCTAATTTGGTACGCACTTGTAACCTGTGCCCAATATGAATGGGAGTCGCTTTTACTTCGATTTCCATACCAATAGGTGCTGGCTGAAAATGACTGGTGCTAACTTCCACTCCTGCAACTTGCTGGAACCCTGATGCTATGAAAGCACCAAGACTTCCAAGACTTTCAGCAAGAAATGCTGATATACCTCCATGTAGCACTCCATATGCCTAGGAAAAACACAACAGACAAGGTCAAAGAGCATTATGATTTACCGATGTCCCATGAACCTTATGGTCTAAAAACCAAAAATAAGGTATAGGCAATATAGGTATCTTTTCTGGAAACAAGTGTGGGATCTTTCTTAGATTCATAATAAATAAAACATATAATGAATAAAAGTTAAAACATGCAATGCATGGGAAGTCATTTGCAGTTTTGAGAAAACGCATCAGTGGGTGAGTGTGTCTTAGCTTCTTTCATAGGAGTCATGAAAGAACAACACTGTTTTGTGTTTTAATACAGTTCAACAAATAATGGTAGCATAAAAAGAAATGAGAAAATCTCATGCTTTCTTATTCAATCAATAGACTTATCAGTTCTTTAAGATTAACCATTTCAAACTAGTTTAGAATATTGATTATAGGTATGGATCAAAATGTAACTATAGTCTAGCAAAAAGTTCGACATATTTGGTTTTAGAAATTATTTTCTAAGTCTCAGTGTAACCAAACTCTTCCAAGTCTAAGTTAACTCCAAGTAATTCAAATGCAAGCCAGATTGACTCTGCAAATCTGACTTTCACAGTTGGACGTCTATAAAAAGGACAGAAAATTATCATATCTGTCAACTGTGTAGAACTCATTGCCTTTTGTATTAAATAGTATAAAATATGTAATTTGAAACAGGTTATTATTGAATTTGCATTCATATTTTTTTTTAAACAGAACAGTTGATATTTTTATTAAAAATAAGCTGCAGCCAAGGTGGACAGCATAGCAATACAAAAAGAGAGCTGTCTCTTCACAAAAGCCAGTGTTTTTAACAAACAGTACGTGTCAGGTAGAGAAAATTTTTAAGTTCAAACCATCTTTGCAGATGATCCCAAAAAGTTCCTGCTAGTGTATATTCTATAAAAGACACCTAATATTACTACTGTTCTGCATAACATAACAAACTAATGAAAAACATGCATAGTGAGAACTTCATCTTGACCAATATTGGTGCGTTTTTATTCCTGGTTGCCCAAGTC
The DNA here is from genome assembly GCA_034641835.2 of Pinus albicaulis. NCBI lineage: Eukaryota > Viridiplantae > Streptophyta > Pinopsida > Pinales > Pinaceae > Pinus > Pinus albicaulis. Next base: position 1,537,886,783 of record CM076579.1, on the reverse strand, counting down.
CATGTTTTCAATCATTTGGTGGATGGTTTGCTCCTCCTGGAAATCATCAAGGGCAGAATTCACTAATGAATTGAAATTTGAAGCAGCTGAGTGGGAACCTTTACTGAGGTTACAGACCATAGTCCTTGTTATCCACCAAGAGTGGGTAACCCCTAGGAGAAAATTTGTCTCCCCATTGGTCAGCCGGCCAGCCAGCAGCCCTATGATGATCCACAAATAGCTTTAATTCAAAGCTCTCCACCTATGCTCCAGTCAATGCTCTCTCCCATCTGGAGTACTTCTTGAAGGAAAGTGGGTCATCTGTTAGAAGGTACACAAACCATTTATGTAATCATGTGCTTTCATTTTATGTTTGGGGCATACTAATATGGATCACAAAACAAACTGAATGATTGACTGCTCTTGAGTGTGCCCTTGTTCCCATACTGCACCTTGGAGATTATCCCTTTCGCCTAGTCCAATGTGACCTCCCCTATGGCCCTTTTCTTCCACTATTATAAGGGGCACTAATAGGAGGCATTGATCGATCTAGCATGCCCAAAGTAATCCATACTTACCGTCTTCCATGTTCCCCATATATCCACTTCCAGCTTTGGATTGATTGTCAATTGTCATTGGGACTGGCACCCTATATCCTCATCTCTGAGTTAGGGCCTGGAAAATTTGCTCTTAGAGGTTGATGCAGCTAAAAGAATAGATAAAAGCATATAAATCCACAAATGAAAGAAAATAAAAAATGCACATTGAATAAACATGTGGGAAAAACCTAGCATGAGCTCTACCCCCCTCATTAATCATCACCTAGTTCTTAAGCATTTCATGCTCTATTTAAATAAAGGAACTTGTGAATGCTCCAACCTCGATGAGCGATAAACTGCTACATCTTTAAGGGGTGTCGGAAAAGCATAAAGCAAGTTGGATCGCCTAAGCTATGCAAGAAAGAAAGACAAATCATTAAAATAAAGGGCACACCAAATGGGTGGAAATATCAAGTTGAGGAAGGGGTAATTCACATTGTTTGTCTAGGTAATTCGCACCCCCTGCTGGAGAAACTCGTTGTTAGGTCCCTATATTACCAGTGTAGTCCCTTATTGTTGTTAGTGTAGCCCTCTTATTGTTATTTTTGTACCCCTATAGTCCCCATATTGTTATTATTGTGCCCCATAAACCCCACTATTGTTATTGTTGTGCCCTTACATTATTATTGTTAGGTCGGGTAGGATTATATTGTGACCCCATGGACTCCTATACATAGAAATGAGGTTTTGTCATTTGAATCATCCAATAATTGTTCATTTATGTAATGTAAAGGAGGTTTACCCCTCGAAGTGGCTGATTTCTAAGCCATTGATCTCTCTTTTCTTCTATTTTTGGAGTTGGTTTCATAACTTTTGGAACCAGGGCTTTGGATTCTAGGGTTTCGCTACTTCAAACAGGCCATTGTGGCATTTTCGCTATAACTTTTTTTCTACGAAGGTTCAGATGCTTAAAAAAACCCATTTGCGAAGAAATCCTAAGGAACTTCGTGTAAAAAATTCAGATCTTGGTTCGCAATATTTTTTGAGATATGATCTGTGGAAGTTAGGGCTTTTGCAGGTTCCTGAATTTCATCTCAAAGAGGTGACCTTGGGAAAATAATCATAACTCTCTCTGAGCATTGGATTGGAATTCTGTAAAAAGTTGTCGAACGTACACAGACTGTAGTTGCTTGTGTATCAATTTCAGAGCCGAAGGAGGAAAAAGTGACACGTGGCACTCCGTACAAGTTCGCTCTACTGAATCAATCCATAATTAGGTCATTGCGGGAGATTGGGCATAACTTTGTCTTGAAGAATCCAAATCAGGTAAGACTTGTGGCATTGGAAAGTCGATTCATATGGCTACTACAGGACCGAATTTCAGATATTGAAGATGTGAAATTACAGAGATAATTCAGGTTTAATATCGACCTCCTAAAAAGCAAGAAAACTGTGTGTATTTGTTTTTAAAAATTGCATAACATTTGTTTGAAAAAGCAGTTTGAAGTGATTCCAAGAGCATATTGAAGCATTTTTTTTGGGTTCTATAATGCCTCCCAAAAATAATTCCACACCCATTAAGCCCTCAGAACACCCTACTATGACGCATGAAGAGGAAGAATTGCAGTATGATATATCAAAATTACGATACCAAGTGCAACAAATTTCGATCTTACAAAGAGCAATCAAAGATGACATAGATGGTTTAAAAGCATAAATGAAGGCTAAGTTGGATGGTTTTAAGGATCAAATGAAAGCTAATATGGATGATAAAGTTGTGGAAGATCACATCGAGCATCAACAACAAGTTCTCCAACTCTCAAAGGATAGCCTAACTTTGGTGCAGAATCGAATGAAACAACAGGAAGATCAACGTCGCAGTGAAAGAAGTTTTGAAGCAATCACAGAAACAAGAACTAGACAACTACGAAATCGATCAATTTCAGAGTATCTCAGCAAGTGGAAGAACTTACCCGTTGAAGATTCCACATGGGAGGATGAGAATTTTATACGGAAGCATCAAGAAATAATCAAGCGTTGAGGACAACACTTGTTTGAAGGAGAGGGGCATGTTAGGTCCCTATATTACTAGTGTAGTCTCGTATTGTTGTTAGTGTAGCCCCCTTAATGTTATTTTTGTACCCCTGTAGTCCCCATATTGTTATTATTGTGCCCCATAAAACCCCACTATTGTTATTTTTGTGCCCTCGAAGTGGCTGATTTCTAAGGCGTTGATCTCTCTTTTCTTCTATTTTTGGAGCTAGTTTAATAACACTCGCACTGTTGGAAAACCGACCTCCCACTACAAAAAAATCGATCTCCAACTCTCCTTGGAAATCTTTGTGAAGAATCTCTCTGGCAATCTCTACTGAAACCCCTGCTACTGATGTCCCTACGCTACGTTTTTGCCCTTGCTCTCACTACAAATTTGTGTCTTTGTGTGTTCTCCAAATGGCCATCAATTTCCTCTTATAATCTCTTATTGATGAATCTATGGCCATGATCTAATCACAATCAATGGCTAAGAACATCTTGACACCATCAAGCGACTTTTCTGGAAGTCTCTAGAGGAAAATCGATTTACCCCAATTAATACTGATTAATTAGGCTATTTCCCTAAGTTAGACTAGGGACAATTTAATTAACTGCTTAATTAAATCTAATCAAGTCATTTTCTCGTGAAACCAATTCTAAGTATTAGAGAAAATGTGTTCCTTAGCCTCATAGACATAGTCTAAGACTAGAATACCTGTCCAAGATACACAAACTAACACTCCCTCTTAGCAATGAAGGTTTTATGCATAACACCCAACTTGTCTCTAAAGAAGGTGAACCTCACCTTCCTCAAATCCTTCATCACAATATATGTTAGCTTCTCATCTATAGGTATATACTATAGCTAGATAATTTTGCATTGCACACAATTCCTGATGGAGTGGTACCCAATGTCTATATGCTTGGACATGTCGTGAAACACCAGATTCTCTGACAACCTGATGCAACTCTAAATGTCACAGTGTATCACTGTAATCTCTATCCTCTGACCAAACAAGGCTACCAGCAGCGTCCGAAACCATATGGACTCACACATATCCATGCTCACTTCTATACTCGGTGCCACAGACTTTTGCTTCCTGCTATACCAAAAAACAACTCCAAATCCCATGTTGAAGCAGCAACCTGAAGTGCTTTTCCGATCTACTGTATTCCCTACCCAGTCTGCATCGGTATAGCCTACCAATATGACACCATCACCTCGAGCATATCTAATCCCATACTCAACTGCGCCACATAAATACCTCAACACATGCTTCCCAGCTATCTAATGCACTCTCTTCAGCCCCATCATGAACTGACTCAAAGAGTTAATTTGTTAGGATATTCCGACACATAGGAAATAGTTAAGAATAACTTAGTCTAGTGTAGAGTTAGGTAAAGTGTGTTACTTTACTATGTACATTTGTAACTTATAATCCGACGGCCACGATTTGTAGTGATCCGACGGTTAACTCTCTCCTCGGTATTAACAACACTTGATTCGTGGCTTAACACCCGACTGGTCCATGATCTCTATTTAAAGAGCATAGAGAGTCATTTGTTCGGTAACCGTTTATGACAGAAACATATGTAACTTTTCTTTTTATATTAATAAATTGCCTGAAGTGGCCGCGTTGGCTCAGGCCGGGGACTGTTTCCCTCTTCAAGGGTTTTAACCACGTGATTATGCTGGTGTACTGTTTTGTGATCTGTTTGTGAACGGTGACCTTTGGTTCTTGATCTAAGGAACTTACCCTATAAATTCCTACATGGTATCAGAGCTATTTTGAGGGCCGCATACGTTGTTGATCCAAATCCGAAACCGGTTTGACTACATGTGACTGCTGTTTTCTAGATCTGCTATTTCTTAACATTTTCGAGCATGGAGAACTGCTCTGTTGTGTCCGGAGCGTCTGTTACAATGAGGAATACCTTTCGTTTCATGCGAAAATGTTTCTGGTTGCCCACGTTATGTTAGTTTAGATATGGAGGTATAAAGTATCTGTTTTGCAGTTATATTTGTTAATAGTTCTGCTTATTTCGGTTCCCTCTGTCTATTTCGGTTTTTATTTATTTATTTTTTATTTGTCGGATCGATACCCTCTTCTTTGTGTATGCTCTTTGTTGTGCGCTGTGTGCGATCTCGGCAAATCAAAAACAGGAGGAAGGGATTTTATTTACTACGTATGCTCTTTCCCCGCGTCTTTGTGCGATCTCGGGAAATCAGAAATAGTGGAAAAATAGATAGTTGTTGGTAAGGCTAATCGAAAATCTAACATTCTGCCGTAAGGCTTGCATTTCGTTTTTTTTTTTTTTTGCTCGGATTTTTGTGCTTTTTGTGCAGGAAAAGGCACGCACACCGAAGAGTTTAAAAAAAAAAAAAAAAAAAACCCCTTCCTTTTTTCAAACAATAACAAAATCCTTTTACTATCTCACTTGGTGCGAAGTTAGTTTATGAGAATAGAGGTCTTGGGTTCAAGTCTCTTTCTCAAGCTTCTTTTTGTAAAAAAAATTTTAAAGGGGAGAGATTTTTTTTTTAAGTTTGAACTTCATCAACAAATTTCAATCCGCTCCCATAACTATTCGGCATCTACAACTCAGTTTTTTTCAAAAGGCATAAATTCTTCATCCGGAAGCCGTTTTTCGAGCCGTTTTTTTTAATCCGCCTAATTTTTCGAGATCTTTCCATTGGAGCAGTTAGTTTCAGCTTTTTCTTAGCTTCATTTTTTCAAATGGAAAGTGCATGCCCAATTATTCTTAACAGCACCAATTATTTCCAATGGCTACCTCACATGGTAGATATACTTAGAAGTAAAGGGCTTTATAGAATAGCCACAAGACAAGAAACTAAACCTTCCGATGATGATAAAGTTCCTAAATGGGAAAATAAACAAGATCAAGCACGAAGGTTGATAGGAATGTCCATTGCTCAAGATCTTCGATTTCACATCCTTGACATTGACACCCCTGATAAAGCCCTGGAAAAGCTAAATTCTGTCTTTGGCATTCAAAATCAAATCAGGGCCCATCAGCTTGAAAATGAGTTGCTTACTTTGGACCCCAATAATTTCTCCTTTATTGAAGATTTCTTGTCCAAATTCAAGACCCTTAGACTTCTTTTAGAAGGTTGTAAGGTCAAAAAGGAAGATGGTAGCCTCATCTATTGTATTCTTGCTAAGCTTGGCCCTACATACTCTATATTTGTTTCCGCCTTTCATTCCACTAGAGAAGCCATCATTTCTTCTGGAACCGCCTACAAGAATCCCTCTTTTGATGCCTTTTGTGATTCTTTGATAAGAGAACAAGAAAAACTCTTACACCTTGGTCTTATCACTTCTGGAAATGCTTCTAAGAAAGCCTTAGCAGCCCATCAGCAATCATATCAAAAGAATCCCAAGAAACAGTATCCTAAAAGGTATGGTTCGAAACCAAACAAGGGTCTTAAGCAATTTCAGCCACAAACTGAAAAAGCAACTCACCAAAATGATAAGGCAAATAAAAACAAAGGGAAGAAGACAGATAGACATTGTAACTTTCGTAATCGTGATGGCCATATCGAGTCCAAATGTTTTAAGAAGATGGAAGCCGTAGAAGCAACAATGAAGAAGCACAACATCAATTTGGAGCACTCTTCACCTTCATCTTCAGGAATGGCACTTTCTGCTTGTGGTTGTCAAGCATCAAGATCTGGTTATGCATTAAATGTATCTTCTTCTTCTCATTCTCATGAGTGGCTCATTGATTCTCGAGCTTCTTACCACATGGCCAAAAATAAAGCCATGTTTTCTTCTTTAAATGATTGTAACACCAAACATATTTATGTTGGTGATGATAGATCTCTTAGTGTTGTAGGATTTGGAACCATTCATCTAGATAATGGTCAATTTAATGATGTACTATGTGTTCCTACCTTGTCATGCAACCTTCTCTCTGTTTATCAGATAGCTCATTCAGGTGAAGGGAAAATAGTAGAATTCTCACCTCATGATGTTGTAATCAAGGACCTCAAAGATCCTAGACATATTTTAGCCACTGGCATTGCTGATGATTCCACAAGGTTGTATAAGTTTGACAACTTTGGGTCATCATGTCTTCCCTCCGTTTTTGTTGCTCATAATGATGAAGTGAGCAAACTTTGACATGAGCGATTTGGTCACTTAAACTATCGCTCTCTACAAACCCTCTGTAAGGAAAATATGGTGACAGGTCTTCCTATGGTATCTTGCCAAGATGGTGTTTTCTCCAGATGTGTACTCGAAAAACATCATCGGGATAGTTTTGACAAACGTGCCTCTTGGCACGCTTCAGCCCCTTTGCAGCTTGTGCACAATGATTTATGTGGTCCACTTCTTGTTGTTTCTTTCTCTGGTTGCAAGTACTTCTTAACTTTCATTGATGATTTTTCCAGACGCACTTGGGTATACTTCTTAAAACTCAAGAGTGAAGTTTTTAACATGTTCTTGGCCTTAAGGCCTTTGTTGAGAAACAATCTAGACATCCAATTCTTAAGTTAAGATCAGACAATGGAGGAGAACATGTTAACAACAAATTTATCAACTTCTACACTGAGCATGGCATTCAATTGCAACATACAGTTCCATATACTCCACAACAAAATGGTGTAGCTGAGAGGAAGAATCGCACCTTAAAAGAAATGGCTAATTATATGCTTCAATCTAAAGGACTTAGTCTCAATTTTTGGGTAGAAGCCATTAACTTTGCAAATTACATAGTCAATCGGACTCCTACTAAGGTTTTAAAGAATATAACTCCAGAAGAAGCTTGGAGCTCAATCAAACCAGATGTAAGTCACTTTCGTATTTTTGGAAGTGATGCTTGGGCCCATGTTCTAGATGCGAAACATAAAGCCTTAGAACCTAAGAGTGAAAAATGCATTTTTGTTGGATATTCTGAAGATGTCAAAGGTTATAGACTTCTTCAACCAAAATCCAAAAACATAATCATTAGAAGAGATGTAAAATTTGATGAAAATATATCGGCCTGCGAGCCTAGTTCGGCGGGTGTGCCACCTTTGGCCTACGAGCCTAATTCGGCATATGTGCCACCTCTCTCTCTCTCTTCTATTTTTAATAGCATTCCTTCTAGTTCAGATGATGACAACAAGAATGAAAATCCTCCTCCACCTCTTGAAATTGTTCCTTTTACTCCATAGCTTCCAAGATGGGTCCGCTCTATTCGGGATGTAGTAGGTTCTCTTGTAGGTGACCCTGCAGATCGACGTCGTACACGTTCTCAGTTCGAAAGAGCCTCTTCCTTATTGGCTCAAGTTCCAAAAAATCTTGATCCAGAAGCCTTTGAAGAAGCCTCCGGTCATCCAGATTGGGATGAAGCTATGAATGAAGAATATCGTTCCTTATTGGCGAACGATACTTGGGATCTTGTTCCTCTTCCAAAAGGAAGAAAACTTGTCAGATGCAGATGGGTTTACAAAACCAAGTTTGGACCAGATGGAAAAGTGGATAAACATAAAGTTCGTCTTGTCGCTAAAGGATTTTCACAAGTTGAAGGCATTGACTATACTGAAACCTTCTCCCCTGTTACCAAAATGAATTCTATCTGTCTTGCCTTGCTACCTCCTTTAAATGGGAAATCCATCAAATGGATGTTAAATCTGCCTTCTTACATGGAGATTTGCATGAAGAAATCTACATGGAACAACCCCCTGGCTTTATCCAAAATGACTCTAGCCTTGTTTGTCGCCTTAGGAAGTCTCTCTATGGTCTCAAACAAGCTCCTCGGGCTTGGTATGCCAAAATGGATAGAGTTCTTTTAGATAATGGCTTTTCTAGGTGTCATTCTGACAACACTGTCTACACCAAGAAAGTGGGTAAGTCCTTCACCATCCTTGTTCTTTATGTTGATGATCTTATCCTTATTGGTTGTGATCCAAACCATATAAACCATGTGAAGTCTAGCCTCAAAAAGAAGTTTGAAATGACAGACTTAGGACACTTGCATTATTTCCTTGGTCTTCAAGTTTTGCAATCCAAGGAAGGCATTACCCTCTCTCAGTCTAAGTATGCCTATGATCTTCTATACCACTTTCACATGGAAGACTGTAAGCCAGCCCCTTCTCCCTTTCATTCTAGAGTAAAGCTTTCAGTCACTTGTACTACCCCTGAAGTCGATGCTACCTTATATCGTCAACTTGTTGGTAAACTTTTGTATCTAACCCATACCCATCCTGACCTTTCCTTTGCCATTGGTCTTGTCGCTCGGTTTATGCACCAACCTCATGAAAGTCACTGGAAAGCAGCTAAAGAATACTTCGATATATTCGAGGTACAGTTCATTTCGGGATTCATTACAGTGCAGGAACATCTCCATTGTTGATTGGTTTCACTGATTCTGATTGGGTTGGTGACCTTGATGATCGAAAGTCTATTGCAGGCTATGTATTCACTCTTGGTTCAGGACCTATTACTTGGTCTTGTAAGAAACAAAGTGCCATCTCTCTTTCTTCAGCAAAAGCAGAGTATCGTGGTGCAGTTGAAGCCAACAAGGAAGCCATGTGGCTTCGTCAGATCCTGTCTGAATTTGGTCTTCATCAACAGCATCCAACTACACTTTGGTGTGATAATCAGAGTGCCATTCAGCTATGTAAAGATCCAGTTCAGCATCAGCGTATGAAACACATTGAACTCCACATACACTTCATCATAAAGCTCATTCATGATCATGTTCTTGAAGTGCAGTATTGTCCAACCAATGATCAAGTAGCCGATATCTTTACGAAGGCTCTCACAGAAGCGAAGTTTACCAAACTTCGATCCATGCTTGGAGTTCAGGAAAGTTCTCATTAAGGGGGAATAGGCTCTAATGCCTCCTTCCTTCTCCTATTGTGTCACCTTTGTAAATCCTTCAATCCTATCCCAATTTGTTCTTAAGAGGGGATGTTGGGATATTTCGACACATAGGAAATAGGCTCCTTTTGTGTCACCTTTGTAAATCCTTCAATCCTATCCCAAGTTGTTCTTAAGGGGGGATGTTAGGATATTCCGACACATTGGAAATAGTTAAGAATAACTTAGTCTAGTGTAGAGTTAGGTAAAGTGTGTTTCTTTACTATGTACATTTGTAACTTATAATCCGACGGTCACGATTTGTAGTGATCCGACAGTTAACTCTCTCCTCGGTATTAACGACAATTGATCTGTGGCTTAACACCTGATTGGTCCATGATCTCTATTTAAAGAGCATGGAGGGTCATTTGTTAGGTAACTGTTTATGAGAGAAACATATGTAACTTTTCTTTTTATATTAATAAATTGTCTGAAGTGGCCACGTTGGCTCAGGCCGTGGACTGTTTCCCTCTTCGAGGGTTTTAACCACGTGATTATACTGGTGTATTGTTTTGTGATCTATTTGTGAGCGGTGACCTTTGGTTCTTGATCTAAGGAACTTACCCTGTAAATTCCTAAATAATTGGATAAGATATGCTTGGCTTGGTGTTAACCATATACATGAGAGAGCCTATCAACTGCCTATATAAGGTGGGGTCCACATCCTTCTCCATAGATGTGTTTGTCTTCCTCCAATTAGTGATCATGGGTGTAGACATGGCCTTGCAATCCTCCATCTGAAATCTGATCAGTATCTCTATGCGGTATTTCCCTTGATCAATAAAAATCTCGCCATCAGACTGCCATACCTCCATGCATAGAAAATAGTGCATTAACCCCATGTCCTTCATCCTAAACTCTACCACAAGTTCCCTCTTGCACTCCTCAATGAGCCCCAATGAACCTATCAAGAACAAGTCGTCCATACATATAGGACAAGAATGAGTACATCTCCCCCAACCACCAAGTAGTAGAGGTTGTTGCCTGCCTCACCCTAGACAAAGTGCATGCCCTACAAGTATTTGTCGATGCGCTCATTCCACAACATGGGAAACTGCTTGAGCTCGTACAAAGCTCTCTTTAATATGTACATATTAGTCTCTTTGTTGTGTGCCACAAAACCCTCTAGTTATTCTATGTACACCTCCTCCTCTAGTTCTATGCATCGTGCTTGATCTTATAGATCCAGCGTGATCCAACCACCACCATGTCTGTTATTCTTGGTACAACCTCCCAAACATCATTCTGCATGATTGAAGAATACTTCTCAACCATCATATCCCGCCACAACTGTTGTTATGCGGCCTCCTGATAGCTGGAAGGCTCGTTATCCACCAACTGACTGATCAACACCATGTAGCCAATGTACCTCTCTGGTTGTCTTCGCTCTCTCTTGCTTGTTTGAGGAGCCCTCACAAACTCCTTAGCATCTCTGATTGTAGCCTAAACCTCCCGATTCCTCCTACCAACAACGGAGTTAGAAACATCCACCTCAATATCCTCTTGATGCATCTCCCTGATCTGTTGCATCTGTTGCTCCATATTTTGTGAAGCCTCAGGAACCTTTGCACCTAAACTAGTGTTCGTACTATGACTGTACTCATGCTTTGTTGCTATCCCTAATTTTGTTTCTCCACTCTAGGTGCTTCTATTGGCTACTCACTTTGATCTTCATCTATTGTCAATTTTCTAGACCTTTTGTACACCTTGTCCTCCATGAACTTGACATCCAGCCTAACAATAATCCTCTTGGCCCCTGGGATGAAGATCCTATATGCCTTCAAGGTTCAACTGTCGCCAACGAAGTAACCTCGCTCTACAATATGATCCAACTTTGAACATGTCTCGCCTGGAATGTGACAGTACGCTAGGCAGCCAAATATCCTAAAGTGACTGACATCTAGCCTCTTCCCTATGAAAGCCTCCTCGGGAGTCATCTGTGTGGGACCTTGTTTTAAATGTAAATTTTCATACTGCATGCCTATGCCCATAAATAACGTGGGAGATCCTAGTCATACAACATCACTCTCACTGCCTCCGAAATAGGTTGATTCTTCCTCTTAGCAACCCCATTCTGTTGTGGATTGTCAAGAACCGTCCACTCTCTCCTAATTTTTATCCTGGTACAGAATTCCTAAAACTCCTTTTTGGTGTACTCACCTTAGCTGTTTGACCGAAGAATTTGGATCTTTCTGCCTGTCGCATTCTCCCCCGAAGCCTTAAACTCCTAAAAGAAACTGAAGACCTCATCCTTGGTCTTAAAGAAATTGATCCCGGTCTTCCTGGAGAAATCGTTAATAAAAGTACAAAAGTACTCATCCCCCCTGAGACATTTCGATGACATCGGCCCACATATGTCTGAATGTACAAGGTCTAAAATTCCCTATGATCTATTATCACTCCTTGGAAAAGATGCCTTGGAAAACTTCCCCCACACACATCCTATGCACACATCATCGTGATTTGTGCTCACCTCCAGAACACCCGCCACTGCCTCACAAAGCATTTTGAGTTCTCCATGATGAATATGGCCCATCCTCATATGCCATAGCTCCCCCTAATCTCTCAAATTGTTGTTGCTTACTAGTGCCTTGGGCGTGTTTAACTGCAACCTGTATAATCGGTCACTCCTCACCCCAACTGCCATACCTGACCTCCAATCCTTGTGTTGTAACAACACTCCAGCCCCTCTAAAGAGAACAGCGTACCCTTTGTCCTGGAGGACTCATACAGAGATATACCAGACACCCTGTGAAGTTGAGCTAGTCAGGCAATGACCGTTGCATACATCTCATCATCCCCCATCTCACTAATGACCGTTGCATACATCTCAACATTAGATCTCTGTGCTACCCACTTTATACTCAGTGTTGAAACTAACTGCACCTTCACATCTTTCCTCCTCGGGAAAGTATGCAAAGACCACACATACTTATCTCCAACCAAAGTATCTCGCCCATCAAAGGTGCCATCACAACCCTGTATCCTCGAAGAAATTCCTGCCCCAATATCACATCAAAGTCATCCATCACCATGACTGTAAAATCAAGAACTTCGCTCCAATATTCTATTCGAACTGGCACTTCCACAGCCAATCCTTCAACTGCTCTAGCCTTGGAATTCACTACTTTCACTTATGCTTCACTAGAAGATACTTGCATACCAAGTATCTTCGTTATACATGCCTTCATGAAGTTATGGGTAGCCCCTGAGTCCACAAGTGCTTGGATAATCCTCCCCCAGACTGCCAAATCCACAAAACATAACATGTGCAACTAGCCATCCTGTTTTCCCATAACACCAATTCTCATAAGAAAGTCAAAAACTGCAGACATACTTTTTGGCTGACATACCTCCATCTTGTTGCAAGCTTTGATATCTACTCTGATACCACCTATCACTCCACCAGAGTGTACACAAGTTAAGGCGCGTTGAGTCCTCTAAACATGCGGCACCAACAAGGTTTATCACAATTGTTGTGACCAACTTACAACTACTTCCGGACTACACCTCTAGCACTTATACTTCTTAACATGCGAGATTTATTAGGTTAGCGAAATCAACATTCAATATTCATCACAAGTATAATGCCCAAAATAAAAATCCTCATCCACATTTTGACATTCAACATAAATGTCACAATAAGGCAAGAGACAATATATATGTGCGGAATTTTCCTTCATAATATAATTCTGAAACATACAACAGTTTCAGCCCATGGCCTAATATCAATTTGTGAAATTTTCAATCTAAAAATACTACTGCAGTGATTGATTTATTTCGCCTACTTATTTATGATAAGTTATTCACAGATGCTTCAATATTGAAATAAATACAGTTGCAGTATTCACTTTAATCAAAAGCAGAAGAAAAAATAGAACACATATAACAAAATAGAAACAACCACATGAACGCAGTTATTTTTGGACAATTGTCCCCAGAAAAACCCAATGTGGGAAAACCAGTGCAGCAGATGAGGGTTTATATTATTCTTCAGCAGTGAAAGTTCTTTTATAGATAATATGACGAGCAGATCATTTAGCATACACCTGAGATAAAATTCCCGAGCACTCCGAAAAATTCCCGACACACGGTAGGCATTCCTCCTCCCTCTGCGTCACTCTGCATGGCCCCTCTGCGCTGGACTACGTCACTCTGAGTGGAGGGCCAGTGTTGCTGCTTAGCGCTGCCTCCTATTCATCTTCCTTCTACCTTCTTCTGTCACTGTTGACTTCTCCCTCCTCCTTTTGTCTCTGCAACCCAGCCTCTACAACCCCGCCCTCTGAAATCGAATTCTCTTACTTCAGAAACGATTTCCTTCAGGTACTGAGAATGTGCCCGACTTGCTTTCCAAATGACCGTCAAGCCTTCTCTTATAGTCTTCTCGTTGATGAATCAACGGCCCAGATTATATCCTTAATCAATGGCTCAGATTAAAAGATTACTTGATCTTCATTTTCTAGAAGATTCACACTCTGCTTTATTAATACCCTTTAGTTATTTAATTTCCCTGAGTTTAGACTGAGGGATTGTTGAAGATTGCAACAAGAAACAGTGAAGGAGGCATCCTGAAACATCATCCTTGATCCTAGTTGGAAAATAATCACCTAAACTAGGTGGGGCCCACACAGGTTATTTTTAGGTGTATGTCTATTTTTAGACATGGTGAGCATATTCTATATGTAGCAGGAGGCTATTTGTAGATGGTTGGTCAAATGTGAAAAATAGATGAGATTCTATTTTTAGAAGATTGGGCGAAGTCTATTTATAGATCGTCAATCTAAAAATAGATGCATGTCGATTATTATTAGCTCTTAATAATAATCAGACACTAAATAGCAACTTATTCTCTTGGAGCACTTTGTTTCAGTGCACAAATGTGGCACATCAGTGGACTGAGGGAATTACGCAATTCCCAAGGGTTTACTGGAGCTAATGCATGGAGGACTCAGTTAGAACTCAAGTGGCAGAGTTATGACACAGTTGGAAGAGTAGTTATGGAGTTGTATTCAGTTAGACTCATTTGAGCTAGTTGTATCTAGTCTACTGAATGATACACTAGTGAGAGTGGAGTGAATTAATTAGTTAATTAATTCACAAATAATAACTCATTAATCAACTGAACAATACAGCAGTTAACTACAGTGCATGGCAGTTCCAGTGGAGACCCAGTGGAGAGATAGGTGAAAGGGCAAGATAGACTATCTGTTGTGACTATAATGATGCATTGATTGCATCACACACACATTGGAGTTGCCAATGAGGATTGCGCAGTCAATCCAAGAGTAATTCGAATTCATTCAAAGCTATTCTTCAGCAGGGATTGCGCAGTGGAGGCAGGCTAGCAGGAGGCAGAGATCGGTGCATGGATTTGCAAGATTGTTCCTAATTAGTGTATGACGATTGCACTGTACTGAGAGCTTCATAAGCTTTGTATGAGGATTGTCATATGATTCCATGATACATAATATATAGTTGGGGTTTTCAGCTTCAGGCTTTCCCGGTTAAAAACTTTGTTATGTGCGATTGATTTTGTTTATGCTTCACATGTGTGTGCAATTAAATTTTTCTGCAAAAGATTAACAAGTGGAATTGATTCAGTATTTTGCATAAAGTTAAATAGTGTGAGATCAGGTGAATCAAGGACATATGCATGCTTAGTGCATATAATTTCTACAGGGATCACTTTAAAATAATTAATTATTTTAATAAAGCATGATCCGAATGGGATTTCCACAAACGATTTTTGGGTTCTTTGGAATACTGAAGTCCAAGCCTCTTCCCAAAATATGAAACTTGGAACACTTTCCAATGCTACAAAATCAACACTCCCTCTTAGCAAGGAAAGTGTTTCAGCAAGGTACCAACTGTATCTGCTCTGACCTGAAGCATTCGTTGTATTGTTGATGTCTTGGCTACTGCCCCTCATCTCTGCGTTGCTGCCCTCTGTACTGTTGTTTGTGACATCACCTCTACCACTGCCTCATCCGTACTGTAGCTCCCTCTGAATCTGAAGACCACCCATTCCTCTACTGGAAAGGGTTCTCGACCATCCCCATCTTTTCCCTGAAGTAAGTAAACTTAATCTTACCTGGAGCCTTTGTGAGGATATCTGCCACCTGTTCTCCTGTAGGAATGTACTTCAACTGTACAGCTCCTCGTTGGACATAGTCTCTGATGAAGTGGCACCAAATGTCAATGTGCTTCGACCGGTCATGAAACACAGGATTCTCAGAGATCTTGATGCAACTCTGATTATCACACAAAATTCTGGTCGGTTCCATCCTCTTCTTGAGCAAGTTTAAGAGTAGTTTACGAAGCCATATGGCCTCGCACGAATCTGTGCTTGCTGCCATATATTCAGCCTCGGCTGAGCTCAATGCCATGGATTTATGTTTCCTACTGCACCAGGAAGTCATCCCTGATCCGAGACTGAAACAATACCCACTAGTACTTTTCCGATCCACTGGGCTTCCAGCCCAATCTGCGTCAGTGAACCCACTCAACTGGATTTCATTGCCTTTGGTGTACTTCAACCCATACTCGACTGTCCCCTTCAAATATCTGAGAACATGTTTGGCTGCTGCCGAGTGAGCCCTCCTTGGTTCTACCATGAACTGGCTAAGGGTATTCACTGCATAACAGATGTTTGTTCTAGTGTTGACCAGGTACATCAATGATCCTATGAGCTGCCTATGCAAGGTAGGGTCAGCCTCATTATCCTCAGACATGTCTATCTTCTTCTAGTTTGTAATCATTGGCGTAGCCATGGGTCTACAGTCCTCCATCTGAAACCTCTTCAGTATCTCTGTAATATATCTTCCTTGCCCAAGGAAGATTTCTCCCTTCTGCTGCCATACCTCCAAACCAAGAAAATAGTGCATCTGCCCCAGATCCTTCATGTCGAATTCGGTAGCCAAATTCTCCTTGCAATCTTTGATGTGCTTAGATGATCTAGTCAAGAACAAATCATCTACATATAATACCATAATTAGCGACTCATCCCCTACTCTCAGATAATAGAGGTTGGGATCTGCGTCACTTTTGAAAAATCCCATCTTCTACAGGTAGTTATCAATTCACCCATACCATGCTCTAGGGGCTTGCTTTAGTTCGTACAAGGCTTTCTTAAGCCTACATACATGAGTCTTCTACTCATGTGTCTCAAAGCCCTCTGGTTGTTCTATGTACACTTCCTCTTCTGTCACCCCATTCAAGAACGTTGTCTTGACATCCATCTGGTGAATCTCCCATCCTATTTGCGCTGCAAGAGAGATGACGGATCTGATTGAAGTCTACCAAGCTACAGGGGTGAAGGTTTCTTCATAATCGATCCCTTTCTTCTGTGCATACCCCTTAGCCACAAATCTGGCTTTGAACTTCTCTATGCTGCCATCTGTAGCATACTTGATCTTGTAGATCCACCTTGATCCTACAACTGATCTGTTTTGTGGTCTGGGGACTACTTCCCACACATCGTTTGTCATGATGGAGTTGTACTCCTCCACCATGGCATCTACCCACACCTGATGTTAAGCTGCCTCCCAAAAACTAGAGGGCTCTCTTACCTGTGCTACCAGTGCCTGGTACCTGTCAAGTTGCCTGCGTACCCTCTTCTCATATCTAGGGGCTCCAACAAATTCCTCTACATCCCTCAGAGTCCGTTGGAGCTCTCTGCTCGTTCTTCCATTGGTGGTGGGTGGATTTACCTGCTCTCCTGCTTGCTCTTCTTCGGAAGAACTTTCCTCGGAATCCTCATGCCATGGAGAGGCACTCGAGCCATCCTCTGTAGGCCGTTGTGGCTGTACTAGCAGATCCTCCTCAACCTGCGAATCTATAGCCATTTCCTGGGATATCCTAAAGGCTCTCTCCTCCATGAATTTCACGTCCCGCCTTACTACGACCTTCCTGTTTTCTGGAATATAGAAGCGATATGCCTTCGCATTTTCACTATATCCCACAAGATAACCCTTCTCCATAGTCTGATCCAATTTCTTCCTCTTCTCATCAAGTACGTCGCAATACGCTATACTACCAAATATCCTGAAGTGGCTCACCTCAGGCTTGCTGCCAATGAACACACTCTCAGGAGTCACTTTCCCCAATGCTCTATGAGGCATCCTGTTCTGCACATACACTGTTGTATTGCAGGCTTTTGCCCACAGAAATTTGGGCATGTCTTCATCATACAGCATTGTCCTCACAGCTTCCACAATGGTCCTGTTCTTCCTTTCTACAACTCCATTCTGCTCTGGATTGTATGGAGTTGTCCATTCTCTCTTGATGCCTTCCTTTGCGCAGAAACTTGTGAAGTCTTTATCAATATACTCTCCACCATTATCTGATCGCAACTTCTTGATCCTCTTTCCGATTAAATTTTCTACCAAAGCCTTGAATTCTTTGAATCGCTCAAAGATTTCATCTTTGGTTTTGAGAAAGTGATCCATGTTTTCCGGTAATGGTCATCAATAAAGGTAGCAAAGTACTTTGCACCACTGAGAGCAATCGTGGACATTAATCCGCAGATGTATGAGTGTATCAACTCCAATACACCCTTGGCCCTACTGCTGCTTTTTGGAAATGTTGTCTTGGCATATTTCCTTAAGTATGCACCCCCTGCAGACATCGTCTTTCCTTGTGCTGAGTTATGGAGCTCCCATGACAGTCTTCTTGAGGATCTTCAGGGCTCCGTGATGTAAATGCCCCATTCTTCTGTGCCATAATTCATTCAGGCCTCTTTCATCCATACTGCCGATTAGTGCCATTGGGGACTCGAGCTGTAGCTTATACAGTTTATGGCTCCTTACTCCAATTTGTGCCTTCCTTTTCCAACTAGGATGTTTGACATAAACCTTATTTCCAATACAGTATACATCGTAACCCTTGTTCTGAAGCTGAGACACTGAGAGTAAGTTCATCCCCAATCCCGGTACATGCAGTACGTTTGTGGCCTGAAGCTTGTTACCAGCTTCTGTCTAAAATATTATGGTTCCTCTTCCAACGGGGTACACTTGGCCTTGTTTCCCATCGTGATCTAAAAATTCACCTGCTATTTGTGGCCTGAAGCTTGTTACCAGCTTCTGTCTAAAATATTATGGTTCCTCTTCCAACGGGGTACACTTGGCCTTGTTTCCCATCGTGATCTAAAAATTCACCTGCTATTCTTGGTAGCTCGAGAAGCATTCTTGAACTGCCATGTGAGCAGATGCTCCACTGTCAATATACCAAACGCCTGGAGAGGTCGTGCTCGACACACAAGCGAAATCCTCTTCTAGTCTGGATGCTAGAACTGAGATATCATGATCCCTTTGTTTCTCCATGTGTTCTGGAGGACTGCATGAATCCTTCCGAGCTGCTGCTGCATCTATGTCGGCTCTTGATTTCATTGCAAAACCTCCTTTTTTGTCCTTTGCCATTTGCTTTGATACCATGTGAAATTTTCAATCTAAAAATACTACTGCAATGATTGATTTATTTCGCCTACTTATTTATGATAATTTATTCACATATGCTTCAGTAAATATTGAAATAAATAAAGTTGCAGTATTCACTTTAATCAAAAGCAAAAGAACAAATAGAACACATATAACACAATAGAAACAACCACATGAACATAGTTATTTTTGGACAATTGTCCCAAGAAAAACCCAATGTGGGAAAACCGATGCAGCAGATGAGAGTTTATATTATTCTTCAGCAGTGAAAGTTCTTTTACAGATAATATGACGAACAAATCATTTAACATACACCTGAGATGAAATTCCCGAGCACTCCAGAAAATTCCTCACACACGGTAGGCAGTCCTCCTCCCTCTGCGTCACTCAGCGTGGCCCCTTTGCGTAGTCACTGCGTTGGACTGCATCACTCTGCGTGGAGGGCCAGTGTTGTTGCTCAGCGATGCCTCCTCTTCGTCTTCCTTCTACCTTCTTTTGTCACTGTTGACTTCTCCCTCCTCCTTCTGTCTCTGTAACCTAGCCTCTGCAACCCCACCCTTTGAAATCGAATTCTCTTAGTTCAAAATCGATTTCCTTTGGGTACTGAGAGTGTGCCCGACTTGCTTTCCAAATGACCCTTAAGCCTTCTCTTATAGTCTTCTCATTGATGAATCAACAGCCCAGATTATATCCTTAATCAATGACTCAGATTAAAAAATGACTTGATCTTCATTTTCTAGAAGATTCACACTCTTCTTTATTAATACCCTTTAATTATTTAATTTCCCTAAGTTTAGACTTAGGGATCACTTTAAAATAATTAATTATTTTAATAAAGCATGATCCGAGTGGAATTTCCACAAACGATTTATGGGTTCTCTGGAATATTGATGTCCAAGCCTCTTCCCAAAATATGAGACTTGGAACACTTTCCAACGCTACAAAATCAACACAATTTACATCAAATAACCAAGCCCTTGGCTCACCCAACCAAGTCCCACAAAAAAGTCAAACAAAAACACTAGTGTCCATTCTCGAGCCTTCACTCGCACGGCCCGGTCATCGTTCGGCTCGGTTCGTTCCTTCCAAGATAGTACTCGCAGGACTTCGCAGATTTCGGTTGGCTTGGATCACCTATACCGTGTGGTAGAGCGAGCCCTCTCCAACATTCGGTTCATCTCTGGACACCTGTGGTTCTGCTCCACATCTCCTCCTTTGTGCCAAGTTCCTTGCTCTTCTCCACTCGTTCATTGTTTAATATTTATATAGATGACACTATCGTGCCAATCGGGTGGGCGTGCGGTAACTGCAGTTCAACAAGCTGATGCTTCGTTTTGTCCCATCGTGCATGAAAACCCAATTTTGAGGGTGGTCGACTCGTTCCGGCTAGGCGCACTCGTTCCACTTGGGCACGTTGGGCGTCTTGTTCAGGTGGGTGCACTCATTCCATGTCGAGCGCCCTAGGGTGACTTCGACACGACATGCCAACTCAGGCGCCAGTACTTACGCATGCTCCTGGGCCAACTTGGGCACCTCCCGTGCCAACACTTGGGCGCTCTCACCATCATGTCATCTTGGCAAGGAGGGATCGACGCTTTGGGCACTTGGTTGAGATGGGCGAGTGCATGGGGCGCATAGGGGTGTTGCACCAACCCATTGGGGATGTTGAGCACCTAATGTCTATGACTATGAGTGCAATGATAATATAACCAGCCTGGATCCATTTTAGATCAGGAGCTATTAAGTATTAGGAGGGATGAAATTTCTTGAGGTGTACAGTTTTTATCATTTAATTCCATGTATGTCTAAACCATTTTTTGTGAAGGATTTAATCCACTCGAATTAAATTAAATGATTGAAACAATTACACTTAAAAGAAATTTGATTCCTTTATGTGTCTGATATATTCAAATTTAAGATAAATTTACTTTGGTTTGACTATTTAGATGACAACATCAATGTCACACTAAGCCAGAAATCACCTAGGTGCGCTGAAAATATCATTAAATTATTATTATTATATAATCAATCACAATTACCTTACAGATTATTTATTTACTTATCTTCCCTATAAAATAGGAATACTTTGAAATGTTCCCCTCTCATGTCAATTTTAACAGTTTTTTTATAGGATGATTGTAATATGTAGTTTTTGGCTGGATAGACCACTGGGACACGATATCTTAGATTCTGATTAGATAAATGGATGAATTATTTGTGCTTACACAAATATGATATACTCGGTGAAACTCCGACATATGAAGAATGTTCTCTGTAATCTCCTTTTATTATGAAGATAAAGTACAATTTTTCCCAACACAAAAAGCATCCCCTGAATGAAAATTCGAGCTATAATAGAAAGATGTCACAGCTCTGAATTTGTTAATGATCAAGCTCATGATGCATATCAGAGAAGGGCAAGTGAAAACGTAAACACATTAAAAATAGTGTTGGATATAAATTTTTACCTGAGCAGACCTTTCAGAGACCACAAACCGGCCTTCAATGGATGTGGTTGACACCCTTTCCACCTCAAAACCTATGAAATCCAATACTGGACTCAACGTATGGTCGAAGGGATATTTGCCATCGCCTTTCTTCCAGTCCAAACTGTTAGTACGGATTGCCATATATACCCTCTGAATTGCAGAGACTCTTCTATTACTGGGTGTTAAGCCATGAGCTCAAATACAAGCATTGTGCACTGTGGGATTGAATTTACGGGAGCAAACTACTGAGAAGGCGACACTCGAGAGTGATAAATCGGGTGTAAAGTCAAAGCCTCGCTTTACGTGCAGATTCCTAATTAAAGAAATGATATTTTACGAAATTTCTAATTGTTTTTTCGGAGCCATGACATTGGAAACAAATACTTTTCAGTCTATTGGCCCATAAATGCACATGAGGAATAGATGCCCACGGTTGGATGATGTACTTGCTTTAATCCAACGGTGGGCAGTTACTTTGCAGGTGCATTTATGGGCCAATACACTGAAAAGTATTTGTTTCCCAATGCATTCAGGTAGGGCCTCTGTACTGGTTGTTCATGTCTTATTCGACATGGAACTCCTTGACATGTACATGTAGACGAATTGTCCCACATAGATAGATAGATATATAGTACATTATTGCCAGTCTAAATTTTCATTTTCATTTTCTTTTCTTTTTTTATATGTTTGGGTTTCCTCTACTGATTTCATATATATGTATATATTAAAATTTATATATTGGGAATTTGGTGATCCATAAATTATGTAAAAAAAATTAGTGAAAATTAAATTAAAATAACGGTTAATTTGATTCAAATAAAAATTAAAATTAAAAATTATTATTTAATTAATTTTTAATAAATGAATTAAATGTTATATATATATATATATTATAATATGTTATATAATTAAAATTTATTTTCATTTTATAATTATATGTTATGTAATTTCAAACTTAATAAGTAATTTAATTTTACTTAATAGTAATTTTATTAAGATAAATCATAATGTAATATTTATTTCTTATTTTAAATTTTTATATGTAAAAAAATATATATATATTAGAATCTAAGCTTCTGTGATTCATCATATAATTTCTAAAAAAGAATTGGTAATAATCATATGTAATGGAACATTGTGAATGCCTTTCGAACCAACCATGTGATTCGTCATCAAAACTAGAAATATAAAAAATAATTATTTATATTTATATATTTTTATGAAAAAATTTTATTTACAATTTTCAATATATAATTTAATTAATGAGATAATTATTTCTTATTATATTGGTAAAAATATTTGATATGTAAAATAGTTTTGTTTATATTTATATATTTTTATGAAAAGGGTTTGTTTACAGTTTTGAATATATAATTTAACTAATGAGATAATTATTTCTTATTGTATTGGTAAAAGTATTTAATATGTAAAATAGTTTTGTTTATATTTATATATTTTTATGAAAAGAGTTTGTTTACAGTTTTGAATATATAATTTAATTAACGAGACAACTATTTCTTATTGTATATGGGAGGGTAGAACAAAGACATAAGATAGAGGTGGAGAAATGGAGGGAGTGACAAGAGAGAGATTTAGATAAATTGAAAGAGAGGGGAGATGAGGAATGAAGAGAGAGATAGGGCGAGGAGTGAGAGAGGTAGAGAAGGGTAAGAAAGGGAGAGGGAGACATAGAGATGGAGGTGGGAGAGAGAGAGAAGGAGAGAGGGAGGGGAAGGAGAAAGGATTGGAGGGGAGAGAGAGAGAGAGATAGAGTAGGGGGAAGAGGGAGGGAGATATGAGAGGAAGGATGAGAGGATGAGAGAGGGAGGGATAGAGAGACAAAGTTGGAGGGGGAGATAAGAAGAAAGACATAGAGAGTGAGAAGTGGAGAGAGAGGGAGTGACAAGGGAGAGATGGAGAGAGAGTGTGCATGTTTAGGGGTGAGATAAAGAGACATAGAATGAGTGATGGAGACAAGGGGGAGAGAAGGAGAGAGAAGAAGAAAGGGAGGGATATAGTAACATAGTTGGAGAGAGAGATAGAGTGATGGGGGAAGAGAGAGGATTTGAGGGCAGAGAGAGAGTAGGGGGGGGGGTGAATATAGAGGGACGGAGGCGATAAAGGGAGAGAGGAAGGACGAGAGAGAAAGAGGAAGAGAGTGATGGGGGAATATAGAGAGAGAGAGAGAGAGTGATGGGGGAAGATGAGGGAGGTAGGAGAGAAAGGGAGAGAGAGAGAATGCGCCGAGAGGTGCATTCTACAACCCAGTATGACCTGAATGTGTAAATATGTTGGAAGCCAAAATAAAAAACTTTTTTTTAAAATAAAATATAAATAATGTCGACTTCAAAAATAACTTACATAACTTACATAACCATATAAATAAACAATTTAAAATAAATTTAAAATATGAAGAGTTTTACCAACACTCAAAAAAGAGATATGGTAACAAGATTATACTCTGCGCTGCGTGACCTAACTCCCCAGAGCTTCTGCACCGCGCCAGCGCTGCGCACGCCTGCAATAGAGCAGCTGCGGCCCTCCTTGCAGCCATGCCCAGCGATGGGGGTTCGGAACCCCCCCCTCTCCCTCCAGAAGTCCTCGATTTTCAAAAAATGGTAGATGCATGCAGCAAACGTCCCCCCTCTACACAACAACAGAAATTTGTCAAGAAAAAAGACTGCATTCCCACGGTGGCCCTCCCTGAGGAAGAAACCTGTCGCTCTGCATTGAATCTAGCCGATAGAGGGCTCATTGGGCACCCAAATCAGTTGAAGACTGGATCAAGAGAAACTGGTCCCCTCTGATCAAGGAAGGAATCAAATCATATTTTGTAGGTAAAGGTTTCTTTGTATTCGTGTTTGAATCTGCAGAAGACCGGAGTCTCATCTTCAGGAACGGGCCCTATTTCATGGGGCCGCAGGGTTTATATTTAAATAAATGGTCTCCAGATTTTGATCCGACCCAGGATGTTCCTACTGCGGTTCCAGTGTGGGTGCGGCTCCCCCATCTTCCCCTGCACTGCTGGAGCCAGAAATCTCTCCAAATCATCGGCAACTCCCTTGGTAAATACATTGATCAGGCCGTAAGGAAAGATCAGTACTCCTGTGCCCGAATATGCGTGGAAGTAGATCTGGAAGAAGGTTTACCTGAAGCAATAAAACTCACAGTTGCTGGATGGTCCCATATTCAAGAGCTGGATTACGAGCATATCCCCTTTAAATGCAGACATTGCCATGGCTATGGACACTTTGCAAAATACTGCAAGAAAAAAGCTGAAGAGCAGAGCCACATTCCCAAGGGAGATCAATGGATCTCAGTCCAGAAAATTGGCCATGCAAAAGCAGCCGAGAAAGGATCCACAAAGGGGAATAACCAAGAAGAACCCAGCAATGATAATAGAACCCCTCAGGATATGGACGAGATCCCAATCCCCAAAGGAACCTCTCCACCAGATCCCCCAGAAACTGATCTGACTACTCCAGCACAGGTCGAAGATCCACATGCAAATAAAGACAGAGGCGGAGCTGCCTCGTCTGGTTCTCCTCAGGGCAGCCCCTCCATGCCTTCGTATGCAGATATAACAAAGAAGAAAAAAGTGCCAGAGCCCTCAGACTCCTCAGAGGATGAGACCTATGAGAGACCCTCGAAGAAAGCAGGCAGGAAGACCAACAAAGTAGTCAGGGAGGAGGAGGCAGAACGCCTAAAAATGCAAGGCAGCCAGTCCACAATAGAGATGACTATCGGTAGAAATACAAGAGGAAGATCCACCAAGGGAGGAATCCCAAATCCCTCGCCAGGTAAATAATGTGTATAGTCTCTTGGAACTGCAGAGGCCTGGGGACCCAACCAAAAATCGAAGCTGTCAAAGATCTGATGAAAATAGAGCCCTCAGATATCCTCTTGCTCCAAGAGACCAAAATTGAAGGGCAAGCCCTTCTGGCCATCAGTAAGTCTAATTGGAAGAAGAACGAAGGCATAGCAGTCAGCTCAAGGGGAACTTCGGGAGGCGTTGCAACTCTCTGGTCTGAAGACCAGTTCCATCTGTTGAACTCCCACGAGACCCAACACTGGATCTTCATTGAGCTCAAGCACCTTGAAAGTAAGTTAAATATAGCCTTATTCAATCTCTATGTTCCTGTCATTTATGCTGAAAAAAGAGAATGCTGGAACACTCTCTCTGATTTCTTAGATCTCCACTCCCTAAACAACATCATCCTGGGAGGAGACCTCAACTTAGTCATGAAGCCAAAGGAGAAAAGGGGGGGGGAACAGTAGCAGAGATCAGCTGTTGCCTTTGGTAGAGGAATTAATGCAGCAGAGGGACCTGCTAGATTTTGCCCCGGTGAGAGGCAAATATACTTGGACCAATAACAAAATGGGGCCTGATCACATTGCTGCCCGGTTGGATAGATTTCTAATCCAAAGCTCCCTGCTGCTGGAAAACCTCCTTATCTCAACAAAAATTCTCCCCAAACTTTCCTCGGACCATAAGCCAATTCAACTCATTATGGCCCCTGAGGAAGACCTAGGTCCAATTCCCTTTAAGTTCAGTCCCCTCTGGATTGAAAAGGCAGGTTTTCTGGACACTATCCAATCGGCTTGGGATATCCCCATCAACGGATCCCCAAGCTATGTGTGGGAGCAAAAATTAAAAGCCACCAAAAAAGCCTTAAAAGAGTAGCTAAGGAAACTCCCCAATCCCTCTTCTCAGCAGAGAAAAGATGAAGTCCAGCAGCTGGAAACTTTGCAAATTGGAATGGAAGGTCTCCACATTACCCCTGAAATATTAAACAAAGAGGCAGCTTATCAAAGAAATACCCATCAAGCATTCAGAAGGGAAGAAGAGTACTGGAGGCTCAAATCTCGCAGTCTATGGCTCAAGGCAGGAGATCGAAACACCTCATTCTTCCATCATCAGTATAAAGCCCGCCTATCTCGAAACCACATCACCGAGATCAAGAATGAAGAAGGACAGATCTGCAACATATTTGATCAAATTAAAACAGCAGCTGAAAATCATTTCAAAAACCTCTATGGTCCAGGGAATGAAGGCAGCATAGAAGACACTGAAGATCTCCTCTCCTATATCCCCCACCTCATCACCCATGAGGACAATCAGGCTTTACTGAAACCCTTATCTGAAGAAGAAATCATCAAGGTCATATGGGCAATGGAATCAGATAAGGCTCCTGGGCCAGACAGATTTACAATACATTTCTACAAAGTCTGTTGGGACATCATCAAAACAGATCTGTTGAAAATGATACAAGGTTTTTTTGGAAAAGCCAAGGTTGGGGGAGGCATCAACTCCACCTTTCTTGCTTTAATCCCAAAAGAGGCTAACCCGGAAACTTTCGGTAGGTTTAGGCCCATCTCTTTATGTAACGCCTCCTACAAAATCTTGTCCAAAATCATTGCAAATAGAATCAAACCCCTGCTTGACAAACTAATATCCAGCTCCCAAGGGGGGTTCGTCAAAGGCAGACACATCTTGGACAACGTCATTCAAGTGCAGGAAGCTATCCATTCTAGCAAACAGAGGAAAGAGAAGGGGATGCTGATCAAGCTTGACATGGCTAATGCCTTCGATAGAGTCAACCACTCCTTCCTTCTCCAAGTTCTCCGATCCTTCGGCTTCCCTACTCAGTTTATCAATCTCATTAAAGCATGCATCTCAAACCCTTGGATAGCTCCCATGGTCAATGGCCGCCCTACATCCTTCTTCCAAGCCCATCGTGGACTAAGGCAAGGTTGTCCGCTCTCGCCTTTTCTGTACATACTCTGTAGAAATTTGCTGAATAATGATTAATTATCCACCGAGACTATCCTAATCACATATAATTCGAATTTATATGCAACACATAATCTCTTCCACTTAGATCATCAAACATGCGGAAATAAAATCAAGCGATAACACATCAAATCATCATACACATTAACACAGTATGTATGGGGAAAGCTTATAGCTGAAAACCTCGCAGCTATTGTGTATATTATAATGGAGAAATCAAGTAACTAACTCAGTACAATACTCCTCACAAGTACTCAGTACTATCTCATGAAGTTACTCACAATCTAGCTCAGTTTTGAACAGGTTACTGGTTCAAAACTCACCGCCAATTGCCTTGCCTCTATTGCGTGTTTCAATGCTATGGGATGGCCTCTTTATATAGATAAACCACCACCCTGAACTGCGCAATCCTCATGGGCTTACTCCACCTATCTGTGTGTTGCAAATAGCAACAGTATAGTCACAACTGATAGCTAACTCTACCCTTTCATCTACCTCTTTCACCGGTCTCCACTGAACTGATCATGCACTGTAGTGAACTGATGTGTTCTTGAGTTGAATAATGAGTTACTAATTAATGAATTAAATAATATTTAATTCACTCCACTCATAACTAATTGATTAGCTAGTTAAACTAATCTCAACCAGTTCAACTAAAATAAACAGAACACAACTCCACTAGCTGTCTCATTAACTCCTCCAAACTTCTACCACTGAAGTCCAACTGAAGTCAACCATGCATGATGCCATCAAACCCTTGGGAACCACGTGATTCCTCTGTCAGATGCATGAGCCACTTCTGTAGCTCGAACCGAAGTGCTCCAAGAGAGTAAACTGCTGTTTATAGTCTAAATATTATTAAGGGTAAATAATATTTGACTTCCCTGTTTTAAGGAGAGGCAGTCTAAAAATAGACTTCGACCTCTTTGACCTCAAAAATAGAGTCTCATCTATTTTTACCAACATGACATATACTTCAAGAATCTCAAACTGGAATCCCCGAACCATGCTCCATATGTCTAAAAATAGACATAGTCTAAAAATAGATTTTGCGCCAGAATTTGCTTGCAGGCCCACTTAGTGAAGGCGACTTCATTTCACTAAGCTCCATCATCTTGCTGCATTTTCAACACTCCCTCTCAGCAAGATATGGATTATCTGCAACCCCTATCCTGCCTCTGTGGAATTCGAACTTGCTCCTGGTGAGCGCCTTCGTCAGGATGTCGGCATCCTGATCCTCCGTGGGAACATATGAAAGCATCATGATTCTCCGCCGAACACAATCTCTGATATGATGGTACCTGATGTCGATGTGTTTGGACCTATCATGAAATACTGGATTAGCCGAGAGTTTAATGCAACTCTGGTTATCACAGTAGATCACCGTAGGCTCCAAATGCAACCTGAACAATCCTGCGAGGATCTTCCTCATCCAAATAGCCTCGCATGCAGCCAAGCTAGCTGCCATGTACTCGGCCTCTGCTGAACTGAGTGCCACGGATCTCTGCTTCCTGCTGTACCAGGAAACTGCTGTCGACCCAATGCTGACAACTCCTCCAGATGTGCTCTTCCGATCCGTTGGACTCCCTGCCCAATCTGCATCAGTGAAGCCAGAAAGCTTCGCTCCATCCTCCTGTCTGTACCATAGACCATATCCCGATGTGCCTCTGATATAGCGCAATACATGCTTGCCCGCCTTCCAAAAGAGCTTGGTAGGCTTAACCATAGCTTGCGAAAGCTGGTTAACAGCATAGCATATATCGGGTCATGTATTGACCAGATACATAAGCGACCCCACCAACTGTCGATAGACAGTGGCATCCACTACCTCCGCTGAAGTAGCATCCTCCTTCCTCCAACCACCAGGAAGAGGAGTGTCAACAGGCTTGCAGCCTTGCATGTTGAACCTCTCCAGAATCTCCCGGGCATACTTGCCCTGAGAAACAAACAGTCCTCCACTGCGCCGCCAAATCTCCAATCCCAGGAAATAATGAAGGATGCCCAGGTCCTTCATCTCAAACTCTCGTGCAAGATCATCCTTGCATGAAAGTATCAACTGCTCGTCGCCAGTCAAAATCAGATCATCTACATACAGTACGATGATCAACAGCTTCCCCTCCACCACAATCCGGTACAGGTTTGGATCCGCCTCACTCTTGGAGAATCCAAGCCCGGTGAAGTAGCTGTCTATCCGAGTGTACCAAGCACGAGGTGCTTGCTTCAGCCCATACAGTGCTCTCTTGAGTCGGCACACATGCGACTCACCGCTGAAGATCTCAAAACCTTCAGGCTGCTCTATGTACACCTCTTCCTCAATAACTCCATTGAGGAACGCAGTCTTCACATCCATCTGATGAATGTGCCACCCCATCTGCGCTGAGAGAGCAAGGATCGTCCGTATGGAAGAGTACCTTGCGACAGGTGCAAAAGTCTCCTCAGAGTCAATCCCCTCGATCTGTGAGAAGCCACGGGCGACAAATCTCGCCTTGTACTTCTCCACACTCCCGTCAGCCGCCTGCTTCACTTTGTAGATCCATCGCGAACCTACAACCGATTTCCCAACCGGTCTTGGGACAATCTCCCATGCACTGTTCCTGATGATCGAATCATATTCTTCGATCATGGCATCAACCCATGCGGGTTCCTCCACAGCTTCCTCAAAAGAGGATGGCTCTCTCACAACACATTGACTCATAAGAGCCATGTATCCAGTGTACCGATCCGGTGACTGTCTCTGTCTGCGCTGTGCTGTAGGTGGTCCTACAACCTTCTCTGCATCCCGAGCCAGTCGCTCAGCTTCTGTAGTGCGCATGCGCCCTCTGATGGTTGGCGCTGCCTGGGTGGTTTCTTCCACCTCCCGAACCTCCTCTTGTGGCTGATCCACATCCGGAAGCTCCTCCTTAGGAACTAACAGCTCCTCATCTGCATGCAAGTGTAGCTCCCTCTCAAGCGAACACCGCATGGCTTTCTCCTCCTGAAATTTTATATCCCGTCGCACAACAGTCTTTCGACTGTCTGACAAATACACCCGGTAGTTGTGAGGTGTATCAGTGCACCCCACAAATATTCCAACCTCAGCAGTTGGATCCAGCTTCCTTCTCGCATCCTTCGTCACATGCATGTAGACAGGAGAACCAAAAATCCGCAAATGGGAAATATCAGGCCTCTTGCCAGAATAAGCCTCCTCTCGTGTACTCATGCCAAGAACCTTGTGAGGACAACGGTTCTGCACATACACTGCTGTATTGCATGCCTCAGCCCACAAGTGAAGGGGTAGGCCCTGATCATGCAACATCTCCCGTGCAGCACCCACGATCGTTCTGTTCTTCCGCTCAGCCACCCCGTTCTGCTGTGGGTTATGGGGTGCGATGAGCTCTCTCCGAATCCCTTCTGCGCTGCAGAACTCTTTGAATTCAGCCGAGATGAATTCACCACCGTTATCACTCCTTAGAGCAATCACCTTCTTCCCCGACTCCTTCTCGACCAGTGCTTTAAACTCACACAACTTCGCGAATGTATCGCTCTTCTTCTGCATGAAGAAGATCCAGCACTTTCGAGAGAAATCATCAACAAAGATCACATAATACCCGTGCTTTGTTGTCGAAGCAACTGAGAAAGGACCACACACGTCTGTGTGAACTCTCTCAAGGATCGTCGTGGCGCGACTATCCTTCTCGTGAAAGGTGGCTTTCACATACTTCCCTAAAGTACACCCCTTGCACTGATCTGACTGCGCAAGAGTGCCCCTAGGAAGCCCAGTAGAAATCTGCTGCAGAATCTTCAAAGCTCCATGGTGAAGGTGGCCCAATCTCCCGTGCCACAGTTCGCCCTCATCATCCCGGCTCACCACTTCTCCCGCCTTGCATGCCATAGCTGCGCAGCCATCTACCTGCAACTGATAAAGGTTCTTAGTTCGAACCCCTATCTTCCGGGTCTCTCCAGTAGTCTTACTGCGCAGGAAGGCTTTTCCTTCGCTGAAGACCACATCATACCCCTTATCCTCAAACATCGCCACAGAAATCAGGTTCTTCTTCAATCCAGGTACATGCATGACATCCTTCAGTACAAAGGGTTTACCAGACTCCCTCTGAAAGGATATGGTACCGATACCAGTCGCACTGTATCTACCATCATCGCCCATCTCGATGTGCACACCCAAATCTTTGTCCTCCAGATCTGAGAACAACTCCCGATCTCCCGTCATATGAAATGACGCACCGCTATCCAAGAACCATACCGATCCCAGCGCACTTGAAACCAAGCATGCAATCAGTGAAAAGTCAAGCTCGAACTTTGAAGCCAAAGCTTCTCCATCTGCAGATCTTCCCGCTTGCTTGTTCTTCTTCTTCTTTGGACAATTGGTAGCATAATGTCCGTGATCATGGCAGTGAAAAAATTTCACTTTCGCCATATCCTGCTTCTTGCCCTTAGCTCCAGAATGAGAGGTTTTCTTACCCTTCCTTTTCTTAGCTTTGGACACCAAAGCGCAGTTTTCTTCATCAGCTCCCTTTGATGAAGATCCATCTCGAGTAGTCCTCCTTATCTCCTCCTGCATGAGATCCGCCCAAAGGCGCTCCCATCCCAGCAGCTTCTCCCGACCATTGACACTATCTTGATATGAGTGCCAAGCCTTCGGAAGACCAAGGAGAGCCAGGTCGACCATGTCCTCTTCATCGACAGTAACTCCCACACTTCCCAGTTCATCTCTGCATTGAGTGAACTTCGTGAGGTATTTGGCGATACTGTCGCCCTTCTCCATCTTGATGTTCCTGAGCTTATCTTTGAGAGCCAGCTTCCTTTGGTCACTCTTACTCTGGAATAGATCCGTCAAAGCTTTCCACATTAAATATGGAGTAGCCTTTCCATGCAAGCTGGATACAATATGATCCTTGACGACCTCCAACAGGATCCTTCGACATTTCGCCATCTTCTTTTGCCATACTTCGACTTCAGCAGGATCAGTGGGCTTTTGGACATCCGTATCTACGAACTCCTTCAGACCATTATCTTCTAATACTGCTTCCATGCTATCCTTCCATGCAACATAATTCGAACTGCCTTCAAGAGCATATTCGAGTCGCAAACCGTTGAAAGACATTTTCAACACTGGCACCAAGAAAACAAAACTGCTACAAAATTTCGAATTCCACCTCAAAGCTCAACCACTCTAGATCTGTGAGAACAAATTATTTCTAGCACAGAGATTGACTGCAAGGGGCATTTACCAGACCTTTCACTTTCCGAAGAAAGATGAATCCGGAGGCTACCTGGCCCGCATGCAGACTCTGTCTACCGAAATAAGTTTGTAATCACCGTGATGATCAATCTCTGCTTCAATAGCTCCGATACCATGTAGAAATTTGCTGAATAATGATTAATTATCCACCGAGACTATCCTGATCACATACACTTCGAATTTATATGCAACACATAATCTCTTCCACTCAGATCATCAAACATGCGGAAATAAAATCAAGCAATAACACATCAAATCATCATACACATTAACACAGTATGTATGGGGAAAGCTTATAGCTGAAAACCCCGCAACTATTGTGTATATTATAATGGAGAAATAATGTAACAAACTCAGTACAATACTCCTCACAAGTACTCATTACTATCTCATGAAGTTACACACAAACTAGCTCAGTTTTGAACAGGTTACTGGTTCAAAACTCACCGCCAATTGCCTTTTCTCTATTGCGCAATCTAGGCCTGTCTATATAGATATCCAAGGTTCGAATCTCCTTGACTTGATTGCACAATTGTCATGGAAAAATCCTCCAAGTGTGGTGCAAATCTCATGCACAACTGATGTCGCCACTGATAGCTAACTCCACCCTTTCATCTACCTCTTTCACTGGTCTTCCACTGAACTGATCATGCACGGTAGTGAACTGATGTGTTCTTGAGTTGAATAATGAGTTACTAATTAATGAAGTAAATAATATTTAATTCACTCCACTCATAACTAATTGATTAGCTAGTTAAACTAATCTCAACTAGTTCAACTAAAATAAACAGAACACAACTCCACTAGCCGTCTCATTAACTCCACCAAACTTCTGCCACTGAAGTCCTAACTGAAGTCAACCATGCATGATGCCATCAAACCCTTGGGAATAGCGTAATTCCTCTGTCAGATGCATGAGCCACTTCTGTAGCTCGAACTGAAGTGCTCCAAGAGAGTAAACTGCTATTTATAGTCTAAATATTATTAAGGGTAAATAATATTTGACTTCCCTGTTTTAAGGAGAGGCAGTCTAAAAATAGACTTCGACCTCTTTGAACTCAAAAATAGAGTCTCATCTATTTTTACCAACATGACACATACTTCAAGAATCTCAAACTGGAATCCCCGAACCATGCTCCATATGTCTAAAAATAGATTTTTGCACCAGAATTTGCCTGCGGGCCCACTTAGTGAAGGCGACTTCATTTCACTAAGCTCCATCATCTTGCTGCATTTTCAACATACTCATGGCAGACACTCTCAGCAGGAAGCTGGCTGCAGATATGAACACTGGTGGACTCCCAGGAATTCGAACCGCAAATGCTCTCAAGCCTATAAATCATGCTCTCTTTGCAGACGACTCCCTACTTCTGGGCGGTGCCTCTATTAGGATAGCAGCTAATTTCGACTCTGTTCTAAAAAGTTATTGCAGAGCCTCAGGAGCTGTGATAAATGACAGAAAGAGTTCGATCTATGGATGGAATGTAAGTCAACACAATCTCAACACCATAGCTCAGATTCTTGGTTTTGAGTGCTTCGCCCATTGGGACAACATCAAATACCTCGGCTTACCTCTCACATCTGGAGTCAACAACAGATCTCTGTGGCATGGCATCATCAGCAAAATTAAAGACAAGATCACCTCCTGGGGAGGTTACTGGCTCACCAAGGGAGGAAAAATTATCTTACTTAAATCTATTTTATCTGCTCTCCCCATTTATCAAGCCTCTTTCCTTCTTGCTCCGAAACACATAATGGAACAGATCTCTTATCTCCTGAGAGACTTTCTCTGGAAAGGAGGCAGAGGCAATCACAGTAAATTGCATTTGGCAAACTGGGATCTTGTCAAGCTGCCAATATTGGACGGAGGCCTACAGATTAGAGACCCTGCTTTATCTAATCTGGCACTTGGATGCAAGCTCCTCTGGAAAATCTACTCAGATCCCACACATCCAGTCAGCGAAACGCTCACCTCCAAATATGCGCAGGGGATCTCTCTCAGGCATCTATCAGAGAATAATACTCCCGCAGGCACACAAACTTGGAATCTCTGTAGGAAATGTATCAGCAGCTTCAGGAATCACTTGTATCGCATACCTGGCAACGGGGAGAAAATCTTACTCTGGAAAGACCGCATTATGAACAACCCCCCTCTCAACTCCCACGAAGAAATCCGCGAGCTAAAAGAATGGCTCCACAGCGCAGGTTTACGGAAGTTGAATGACATCTCTGCGTGGAACAGTAAAGGGAACTGGGTGGACTGGGAATTCCCTCTCGTGCCGGCGCAGCTCCACGACCAACTCGCATTGCTCAAAACGCTGCTCTCAAATGCAGCGCCGGTCCATCGCAACAGCACAGACAGATGGGGGTGGGGTGACTCCGGATCTTATTCTTCAGCTTTGGGTTACATCGCCCTACAGCCCAAAAAAGAAAGACTTAGATCTCCAGCATTATGGAAACAGGTTTGGAACACCAATGGGTTACCCGAAGTTAACTTCTTTTTTTGGATTCTTATGCAGAATAAACAGCTCACAGGGGACAATCTGTCAAAATGAAATATCGCTGGGCCACATAGATGCGCTATGTGCAGAAACTCTGGAGAAACAGCCTCTCATCTGTTCATTTCTTGTGATTTTGCCAAAGAAGTTTGGAAATTAACTCTTCTTGGATTGCAGGCCGCCCCTCCCCAGCACAGTTCCGTGGCAGATCTCTTTACTGATTGGTTTCAATGTTATCCCCATAATATCCCCAACAATTCACTCTGGTTTCACATTTGGCTCTCCATCCCCAAATTCGTATGTTGGGAAATCTGGCTTGCCCGGAATGACTCGATCTTCAACAACTCTTCTCGCTCTCCTGCAAAATCTGCCTCTATTGCAAAAGCTCTTCTTCTTGAAACTGTCCTCCTGCACTCCCAAAAATCAGACTCCTCCCTCCTCCCCATAGAAAAGGCATGGCTGAACCTTCACAGCCCTCATCCCAAAAGCAAAGCCCATCCCCTCCCCCTTCCCCTCCCCAATTCATCTTGGAAAATTAGAGAACCTGAAGCTTCCTTTCAAGCTTGGTGGAAGACCCAAAACACAACTTCAATCTTTTTCGACGGTGCCTCCAAGGGAAACCCTGGGGCTGCGGGAGCTGGTGGAGTCATCTATTTCTCAGACAACTCCAGAAAAGTTCGTTTTTGCTGGGGGCTTGGTATTCGTACAAACAATCAGGCAGAGCTCCTTGGTCTCACAGAAGCCTGCCAAATTGTTCGTGACAAAGGCATCAAAGAATGCCAAGCTTTCGGAGATTCCGAAATCCTTATTAAGAAGATCACCTCGGATGACCAGTTCAACAACGCCATTCTCAACAAGTCTCTGAGAAGGTTAAAGATCATTCTACAAGATTTCACTTCCTTCAAAACATATCATATTCTCAGAAGTTTGAATAGTGAGACGGATGAAATGGCAAACAAAGGATGTCTCTTAGCACCGGGAGCTCTCAACATCAATGATAAAAGCTCTATACCATATTGTATTCCTTAATTCAAGAGCAAAATTGAACAAGAAGCATTTAGATGCAAGGAAAAGCTGTGTAATGACGGTTGATTAGGCTTAGGCCCAACCATACTTCAAATAAAAAATTATACCCGTTACAGTTAAAAAAAAGAAGAAAAAGAGATATGGTAAATAAATAAAAATATAAATAAACCAGAGGTGTGGTAAATAAATAAAACCTCTTTTTATACTTACTTAGGAGGTATGGTAAATAAATATAAATATAAATAAACTAGAGGTATGGTAAATAAACAAGGCTATAAGTAGCGACTATCTACCCCTTAATGTAAATATAGAAATGTTACAATTTGAATTTGAGTATGATTATGAGTAATTGTTTTAAGTGCCTTGTTAATTCACTTAGTAAGAACATATGGATAACATATTAAAATTGGATCAATCATAGATTAACTAATTATAAATATATTATAGTTAAAAAAATAAGTTTTTTATTTACGTTAATTATAATTTAATACTTAATAAATATATATAGTAGATATTTATTTTCTTCAATTTGCCACTTCTCTTTAAATTATTTGTGCTAATAGTTTGTTTATTTATTATTTTATATTATTATGTTTATTTATTATTTTATACTATTAAATATTACAATTGCAAAATACTCTTAATTTATATAATTTTTATTAATGTAAATTTAGTAAATTATGATAAATAAATATAATAAATTATTTTTTTAAATAAGTTTCCACTTAAATTATTATTATGCATAATTTTTTGTATAATATTTAGGTATGATGAAGTTCTTATAAATTTAATTTGCATAATATCTATACATCTTCTACACTATAATTTTTTTTTTTAATAAATATTTTTTTTTTATTTTTAGTTCTTGCTACTTAGTTTAATTTAATTACTAATCTATCTTGTATTGTTATTATGTAATTAGTATTGGTTAAATGTAATTAATATTTAACTTGTTTAATTATTTCAACTCAGCCATGTTCTAAAAAATTATTTTAAAACATAATACATGTATTGGTTAAATGTAATTAATATTTAACTTGCTTAATTATTTCAACTCTGCCATGTTCTAAAAAATTATTTTAAAAAATAATACATGTATTTATGAATTTAAAAAAATGTACAATTAAGTAAAAATAAGTTAATTATATAGTATATAAATTTTATTTAATACTTAATAAATATATATAGTAGATATTTATTTTGTTCAACCTACCACTTCTCTTTAAATTATTTGTGCTAATAGTTTGTTTATTTATTATTTTATACTATTAAATATTGAACTACAATTGCAAAATACTCTTGATTTATATAACTTTTATTAATGTAAATTTAGTAAATTATGATAAATAAATATAATAAATTATTTTTTAAAATAAGTTTCCACTTAAATTATTATTATCAATAATTTTTTTATAATATTTAGGTATGATAAAGTTCTTCGTGTTTGACAAAGCAAATTTATTATGACATTAATCAGGTTAACCATTAATTATTTGATTTTTAGATGTTTACGCTGGGACAGATGTAGGTTGGAATTGCAGAAGTGGAAAAGCCATTAAAATTATTGTCGAGGTTGGGAAAAACAAAGCAGTCACCCACATCCATCTCTTTGCATATGTATGTTAAATCTCTTTGGTTCCCTGTCTGGTTTTGAGATTATGCCCTGGCGCCTGAATGGGGCGTGTCGAATTGTGTTGAACCCCGAGAGAGAGATTGAATAGGACTGTGGGGTATAGTAAGTATTTCTGTGTGTAATAATAGAGCGTGAGCATGTGTGCAATAAAATAAACAAAGGTGTGCAATGCGTTATACTAAAATAAACAAAGGTGGACAATAAAATAATAATTTCAAATTGAATGTTTTGCTTATATCTAATTAATAATTAGAACCTTTTTTCAACAAATCACATATACTGCATTTTAAAACGAATCTCACTGATAAATTGGGAAAAAACCGGTAAAATCTTTATACCACATCTGAATATTTCTTTTAAAATAAACATATATTTCTCCTAAAATAAACAAATTTCATATAATTAAACATGAACTAAATTAAAATAAGCATACATATTTTTTATTTCAGGAAATTTCAAATGTGCCATGATAAAAAGAATTAAATTCTAATTTTAAAAAGTACAACATAGAAATTCGGAATATATATTTGATTTTAGTGGGAGATAGGCACACTGCTGATCAGATCCTCCTCTTCATAAAAACTGCAATTTACATGATACCATCTAGTCACCCAAATGCAAGTTTACTTGTCTGGTAGATTGAATTGTGCATAGCGTTTGAGACAGAAATCCCCGAGTTCACGAAGAGTAAGAGAGTGAGCAGAGCATATATATCGACCTTGAGCAGATGGATGCTCCATCAAGAGTATGTGAGCTCTGCATACGTCCTCAGTGTGCAGTAATGCAATGGAACCAATGAGATGCTGGAGCTCCCTTAACCACTCATAACACTTTATAAGGTGAGCGGAATAATAAAGTTGACTCCCATAACGAAGGTAACCAGAGAGAAAAGGAACAGCAAAGGCTCCCCTGGTTAATGAAAAAGACAAAGCCCAGTGAGATACCAGCGCTCCTTAGTGCCCGGATTCAATTTGTCACTGTTAGGTAGCATCCAGACTGTTGTAGGGCATTTAATGTTATTATGGCAACCTTTTTACCATAAATCTCCATGCTATAGGCATACATATGGCATAATGGCATAATGTTGTGATAGGCATACATATGGTGTAATGATGTGATGTTAATGAGAGTATTAGATATAATATATTAACATCAAAAAAGGGTTAGGATTCTCCATAAATACATAATCGTATGGTGGATTTGGTGATGATTGCACTGAGCATATTTTGCCTTTATGACTCGGTACTTTTAGCAGAATTTACAAAGGTTGCTATATACATACATATGGGGTTCTTAAATCTTATCAACTGGGCAAAACCCAGCTGGTAACGCGACAGTACGGATGATGCAATTGTCTGCCATGTCCATCCATTTGGGTTATTAAATATTTGTTAATAATGCATTGTATTTTAGCACATTTTACAAAGCATTTTCCAATAACATGTTGAAAATATGGATAAGAAATCAGAAAAATAAATTTAAATAATTTAAATAAATAAACAATAAAAAATTTCAATGTTTAACTATGGAAAATTATAATTTTTTTTTTGCAAATAGACAAATTAATGTCAACATCACAAAAAACCGAATGCATAATACTGGAGCAGGTACAATAATGCTTCTTTTTATATTTACTTCATAAAACTCTTTATATTTACAAAAACTCAAAAAAAGTTTTAATTTGGTGAAACCTATGGGCCAAATTATTATTAATACCATGGGCGGAATACCATGGGCCAAATACCATATTTATAAAAGAGGTATAAAAAAGTAAGGTAAATAAATAAAAATATATCAAATAGGAGTAGAAATCAACATCTAATTATATTTCAAGCCTATAGACCAAATACCATGGACCAAATTAATAATAATACCATGCAAAAAAAAACATTATTAACCCTAACATTAATATTAAAATATTAATATTAATATTATTATTGTTATTATTATTACTAAATCTAATATTGATATTAATATATTATAATATTAAAATTATTAAATTTAATAACTTTATATTAATACAACATTAAATTTGTTATATATATATAAACTCTAGATATATATGGGAGGGGAGAACAAAGGCATATGATAGAGGTGGAGAAATAGAGGGAGTGACAAGAGAGAGATTTAGATAAACTGAAGGAGAGGGGAGATGAGGAATGAAGAGAGAGATAGGGAGAGGAGTGACAGAGGTAGAGAAGGGTAAGAGAGGGAGAGGGAGACATAGATATGGAGGTGGGAGAGAGAGAGAAGGAGAGAGGGAGGGAGGAGGAGAAAGGATTGGAGGGGAGGGAGAGAGAGAGATAGAGAGAAGGGGGAAGAGGGAGGGAGATAGGAGAGGAAGGGTGATGCAGGGGCATCTGAACACATCTGAATTCAAATTCAGATCCGAAACTGCAGAGGCGGTTATGAAAGCAGTTATTCAAATTAGGGCAAAAGATTAGTTAAAATTGATTCTTGCTTTAAAAAGAGAAGCCTGTATTGAGAGATATGGGGGGAAGCGAGCACAATGTAGTCGCCGGAGAAGGAGCATACTGAGGCTGAAATGCCTCAGATTTAGATTTAATCTTGTGTTTTAAAATTGTACTTAAGTTTGTATATAATCGAATTATTTTGTGATGCTGGTAATTGTTTTCTGTGAGTTTAATATGAGTGATTCGTAATTCTGTCTACAAATTCATGTTGTATTATGTAGTGAGTGATCGACCATTGATCCCTGTAAGGCTCGATGGCGATCTAGTGTGATATCGTATCCTTTTAAGCGTGAGATTGTTGCAGAGTAGCATGATAT
The DNA here is from genome assembly GCA_034641835.2 of Pinus albicaulis. Classification (NCBI taxonomy): domain Eukaryota; kingdom Viridiplantae; phylum Streptophyta; class Pinopsida; order Pinales; family Pinaceae; genus Pinus; species Pinus albicaulis. The sequence continues at coordinate 1,537,846,464 of CM076579.1, read as the reverse complement.
TGTTGCAGAGTATGGTGGATTAAAACCCGTGTGAAGTCGTCACAGACGCAGCTTATGGCGGCTCAAATATATGAGTCCTGTGTAAACCAAATTGCGAATTGAATGAGCTTTGTTTTTTTTTCTTTTGAGCTGAGACGGATTGATTATCAAGCGGGTTTGATTTATATCGAATTCTGTTAAATTACAATTGAAATTCATTGGTTGAATTGTTATCAAGGTCAGTCGAACCTTTAGGACGGTGGTGACAAGTTTGAAGAAACGCTTTTAATTGCAGAGAAAACCCTGCGTTGAACGCATGCCAAATACCCGATTTGCTAGAGCGGTTTTGTGTTAGCGAAACCACTGGTCTCGCATGTAGTTTGGCTGAAAGATGGTTTTTATTATTCGCTTGGGTTTAAAGACTAAACGAAGCGGAATTTAAATGTTAGCTGGGCCGAATAAACATTCGGATCTGTGAGCACATAAGGCGATTGTCAGAATTTGAAAAAGTGGCTTCCGCATATGGTTGTAAGATGGGTTTGAGTGGTGTGGGCCTATTACCCACAGGTCCCAAGACCGAGTTCCGAAGCGATGAATCTTCAGTTTTGAGTTTGCAGGTGCGATTTGTTTAACCGAAAGGTGAACATGCCGTGTGGCACATTCACTATTCATCAAGTGGTATCAGAGCGGGAAAAGATTTCCTGCGAAAAGAAGTTTTGCGTGCGTAGAAAGAAGGAGAAAGAAGTTTTGCGTGCGTAGAAAGAAGGAGTTTGCAGACAAAGAAGAAGAGGTACAGTTTTATGAAGTTTTGTGAAGCTTGTGATTTTTTATTTTTTTGTGTTTTGTGAAGGTAGCAGCAGGAAGAAGGTGAGCAGATGCAGCAACCTAGAGCAGGAGTGCTCAATTGGTTCGAGAGGAGAGAACCAGAGATGCCAAAAGACTAAGCTCAGAGAGGGAAGCTTGGTGAGGTATCTGGTAGCAGGGAGGACTGTTATTGCAGAGGTTTTGTTGCAGCTCACAGCGGACAATTCCACAAAGGATGTGGGCAGAATTGTTCGAGATGTTGCTACAGGAAGATCACAAAGAGCAGTTCCACAGAGGAATTGCTGACAGCGGTAGAAGCCATATGACCAGGAGGTCATAAAATTTTTTTGTGCCTCATGAGTCTGATGCAGGGGCATCCGAACACATCTGAATTCAAATTCAGATCCGAAACTGCAGAGGCGGTTATGAAAGCAGTTATTCAAATTAGGGCAAAAGATTAGTTAAAACTGATTCTTGTTCTTTAAAAAGAGAAGCCTGTATTGAGAGATATGGGGGGAAGCGAGCACAATGTAGTCGCCGGAGAAGGAGCGTACTGAGGCTGAAATGCCTCAGATTTAGATTTAATCTTGTGTTTTAAAATTGTACTTAAGTTTGTATATAATCGAATTATGTTGTGATGCTGGTAATTGTTTTCTATGAGTTTAATATGAGTGATTCGTAATTTTGTTTACAAATTCATGTTGTATTATGTAGTGAGTGATCGACCATCGATCCCTGTAAGGATTGATGACGATCTAGTGTGATATCGTATCCTTTTAGCGTGAGATTGTTGCAGAGTAGCGTGATATTGTTGCAGAGTATGGTGGATTAGAACCCGTGTGAAGTCGTCACAGACGCAGCTTATGGCGGCTCAAATATATGAGTCCTGTGTAAACCAAATTGCGAATTGAATGAGCTCTGTTTTTTTTCTTTTGAGCTGAGACGGATTGATTATCAAGCGGGTTTGATTTATATCGAATTCTGTTAAATTACAATTGAAATTCATTGGTTGAATTGCTATCAAGGTCAGTCGAACCTTTAGGACGGTGGTGACAAGTTTGAAGAAACGCTTTTAATTGTAGAGAAAACCCTGCGTTGAACGCATGCCAAATACCCAATTTGCTAGAGCGGTTTTGTGTTAGCGAAACCATTGGTCTCGCATGCAATTTGGCCGGAAGACGGTTTTTATTATTCGCAATTGGGTTTAAAGACTAAACGAAGCGGAATTTAAATGTCAGTTGGGCCGAATAAACATTCGGATCTGTGAGCACATAAGGCGATTGTCAGAATTTGAAAAAGTGGCTTCCGCATATGGTTGTAAGATGGGTTTGAGTGGTGTGGGCCTATTACCCACAGGTCCCAAGACCGAGTTCCAGAGCGATGAATCTGCAGTTTTGAGTTTGCAGGTGCGATTTGTTTAACCGAAAGGTGAACATGCCGTGTGGCACATTCACTATTCATCAAAGGGAGAGAGAGGAAGGATGAGAGGATGAGAGAGGGAGGGATAGAGAGACAAAGTTGGAGGGGGAGATAAGAAGAAAGACAGAGAAAGTGAGAAGTGGATAGAGAGGGAGTGACAAAGGAGAGATGGAGAGAGTGTGTATGTTTAGGGATGAGATAAAGAGACATAGAATGAGTGATGGAGACAAGGAGGGGGGAGAAGGAGAGAGAAGAAGAAAGGGAGGGATATAGTAACATAGTTAGAGAGAGAGAGAGAGTGATGGGGGAAGAGAGAGGATTTGAGGGCACAGAGAGAGAGAGAGTGGGGGGGTGAATATAGAGGGAGGGAGGCGATAAAGGGAGAGAGAGGAAGGACGAGAGAGAGTACTTGAGAGAGAGGAAGAGAGTGATGGGAGAAAATAGAGGATTGTAGGGGAAATAGAGAGAGAGAGAGAGAGAGTGTGTGATGGGGGGAAGATAGAGGGAGGTAGGAGAGAAAGGGAGAGAGAGAAGGAAAAGAGAGGGGATTTGAGAGAGAGGAGGAGATAGGGAGGGATAGAGAGATGGAGTTGTAGATGAAGAGATGGAGGGATAGAGAGATGGAGTTGAATGGAGAGAGACAGAGGGATAGAGAGATGGAGTTGGAGGGGGAGAGAGGGATGAATAGAGATATGGAGTTGGATGGGGAGAGAAGGAAGGAAGAAGAAAGACATAGAGAGTAACAAGTGGAGAGAGTGAGGGAGTGACAAGGGAGAGATGGAGAGAGAAAGTGTGTGTTTTGGCGTGAGATAAAGAGACAAAGAAGAATATATTGAGAAAGTGGGGGAGAGAAGAAGAGAGAAAGGCATATAGTGAAAAACTTATAAGGTGGAGAGAGAGAGAGAGAGAGAGAGAGAGAAAGGGTAGAGAGAGGTAGGGAAAGAGAGATGGAGATGGAGGGGAGAGAGAGGGAGGTAAGAAGAAATACATAGAGAGTAAAAGTTGGAGAGAGAGAGAGAGAAGGAGTGATAAGGAAGATGGAGGGAGAGCGAGAGAGGATAGCAGGAGGGAAGAGAGATAGAAGTGGGGGAGAGGAAGGGAAGGGGAAGAGAGAGAGAGGGAGGGAGAGGAGGAGGGAGTGATATATAGATAGACTGGAGAAAGAGAGTGTATGTTTTGGGGTTAATATAGAGAGACAAAGGGAGATACAGATATAGATGGAAGGTGAAGAGAAAGAAGAGATAGATGGAGACAGGGAGGGAGGGACAAAGAGATTGATAAATACAGAGTGAGAGTGTATGTGTGTTTGTGGGGGTGAGATAAAGAGACAAAGAAGGAGAGATGGAGGGACATGTAGATATATCTGGAGGGGGGAGAGAGGGAAGAATATTTCTTACAATAGATGCATTGATTTCAGTGTAGATGGCGATTTCTAATCCTATTTGATTGTCTGCACTAGATGCATTGATTTTAGTATAGATTTTGATTTCTAATGATATTTGATTACTTGCACTAGATGCATTGATTTCAATGTAGATGATTTCTAATTATATTTGATTTCTTGCACTAAATGCATTGATTTCAGGGTAGATGTGATTTCTAATCCTATTTAATTGCTTGCACTAGATGCATTAATTTCAATGTAGATGTTGATTTATAATTATATTTTATTTTTTACACTATATGCATTTATTTCAATGTAAACGATTTCTAATCCTATTTGATTGTTTGCACTAGATGCATTGATTTCAATGTAGATGTTGATTTATAACCCTATTTGATTGCTTGCACTAGATGCATTAATTTTAGTGTATATGTTGGTTTCTAATCTGATTTTCTTACTTGCACTAGATGCATTGATTTGAGTGCAGATGTTGATTTCTAATACTATTTGATTACTTGCATTAGATGCATTGATTTCTGTGTAGATGTTTTCTAATCTTATTTGATTTCTTGCATTAGATGCATTGATTTCAATGTATATGTTGATTTCTGATTTGATGTAATTGGATGTATTATGGTACATTAGTTTTAAATTCATTGGATTAATAGTGTGCATTGATTTCAGTGTAAGCACAAAAAATTATTGACAATGTAGAATGATTTTTGTATTATAGTAATTAAACCTAATAATATTGGAGAGCGAGAGAGACAAGGTATGGTGTTTACTACAAGAGCTCGAACTAAATATTTAAATCATTTATGATTTATGATTCAATATGGAAAGATGACAAAACTAACAACTGTGACAATAAGAATAGTATAAGAAAATAGTTTGACATTGATCACAATGAAGGCTATTTGTAATTGACTACATTCTTATTATTCACATTTTAAATCATTCAATATTATTACATTGTCACTTTGCATTCAAAAATGTTATTTCATCATTTTTCATCATTAAAGTTATTTTACAATAAATTTATCATCTCAACAAATTGAGGTAACTAAGAAAACTTAAAATTAAAATGACTCAATAAATCTCAAACATATTTAGCATATTTAAAATGGTTATATTAATATTAGATGTATTTACATATTATTGATAAAATTAATCATATGTTCCTCATATTATCGATAGATTTTCCTTGGTCGCACACGACTAAAACCAGCCTAGATCCATCTTAACTACGGATCTATCAAGCGCAGAAAGGGATCAAATCTCTCGAGGTGCAAACCTTTCCTCAAGTTTTGCACTCAAAAAAGAGGTTTTCACCTCTAGAAATTTGATCCCTCTCCGCGCTTGATAGATCTGTAGTTAAGATGGATCTAGGCTGGTATGTAAAATAGTTTTGTTTAAATTTATATGTTTTTATGAAAAGAGTTTGTTTACACTTTTGAATATATAATTTAATTAATAAGACAACTATTTCTTATCGTATTGGTAAAAGTATTTGATATGTAAAATAGTTTTGTTATATATTTTAATGAAAAGAGTTTGTTTACAGTTTTGAATATATAATTTAATTAATGAAAGAACTATTTCTTATAGTATTGGTAAAAGTATTTGATATGTAAACTAGTTTTGTTTATATTTATATATTTTTATGAAAAGGATTTGTTTACAGATTTGAATATATAATTTAATTAATGAAATAATTATTTCTTATTGTATTTGTAAAAGTAATTGATATGTAAAATAGTTTTATTTATATTTATATATTTTTATGAAAAGGGTTTGTTTACAGTTTTGAATACATAATTTAATTAATGAGATAATTATTTCTTATTATATTGATAAAAGTATTTGATATGTAAAATAGTTTTGTTTATATTTATATATTTTTATGAAAATGGTTTGTTTACAATTTTGAATATATAATTTAATTAATAAGATAATTATTTCTTATTGTATTGGTAAAAGTATTATTGTAAGAAAAAACACAAGAATTTGGTCATGAGCAAAAAGTTATGATAAAAGAGAAAAGAAAAAATGGAAGGTCATTATTTAGATTAAGAAACTGAAAACAATTAGCATTGGATGAAGTTCCTAGATGAACAATAGTAAAAAGGCAATTAGTACATAGTATTAGTTAACTAGTTCAAAAATAAAGTTGCCTAATTACAAATGGAGCCAAAATTAAATGAGAATTGAATAAAAAGCTCACACATAAAATCGTAACTCCATAAGTACAAATAAACCCTAACGATGGAATTAAAACTCAAAAGATAAGGTTTCCAAGATGAAAAGGATAAGTGGATAATGTTAGATAAAAGGAAGTGCACACTTATGTGGAAGGCTAAAGATAAAGAAGTATATTCATAATCGTTACAAAGAAGGATTGAATGATCTATCATAAAAGCAAAAAGATTTAAATTTTTGAAATGCAAATTCATATGAATAATTTATATATTATTTTATTTTCAAAAAAATAAACTTTTAAAATTATAAAATTTAATTTTAAAATATAAAATTTAATTTTAAAATATAAAATGGTTATAAATGTTGATTTTAAAGTATAAAATTGTAAATTAGTGTAATATTTTTTTATTAAAATTTATATGTTATTTTATTTAGATAAAATCCAAGTATTAAAATTATAAAATAATAAAATATATAAATGTTAATTTTAAAATATATAAATGTAAATTTTAAAATATAAAATTATAAATTGGTGTAATAAAAATTTCTAAAATTATAAATTGGTTTCATAGGTTTTAGTAAATTGGTGTAATAGCTTTTCTCATTTTAATTTTTGATGTGTAGAATAGTTTTGTTTATATTTATATATTTTTATGAAAGGGTTTGTTTACCGTTTGAATATATAATTTAATTAATGGGATAATTATTTCTTATCGTATCAGTAATATAATTTAATTAGTGAGATAATTATTTCTTATTGTATCGGTAAAAGTATTATTGTAGGAAAAAGCACAAGAATTTGGTCATGAGTAAAAACTTATGATAAAAGAGAAAAGAGAAAATGAAAGACTATTATTTAGACTAAAAGACTTAAAGCAATTCACATTGGGTGAAGTTCCTAAATGAACAATGTTACGGTCCTATGTATTATTGTAGGAAAAAGCACAAGAATTTGGTCATGAGTAAAAACTTATGATAAAAGAGAAAAGAGAAAATGAAAGACTATTATTTAGACTAAGAGACTTAAAGCAATTCACATTGGTTGAAGTTCCTAAATGAACAATGTTAGGGTCCTATAATAATAGGGATCATAATTTTGAATTGACTATGTTAAGTCTTGTAATATTGTACATACATTTGCTTTCTACAAATGTTTTCCATATTAAAAAATGAAAAGAGGGTATGTCCTAAAAGAATAATCAAAGGGCCAAAAGAAAGAAAGATAAAAAAAGATATAAAATATGAACCCCACAAAAAAAGAAACAAAAATAAATTTTGAAAGTGTTGCACATTCAAATGCCACTACTCTTAGTTTACTTTACTTTTGCAAATAAAATTGTGTGCAACTTGTTCAAAATGCCACAATTCATGATGATCATATAGTTTAATCTTGATAATTCATGCCTTTAAATTCCATGTTATGATAAGTTAGTGAATAAAGATCGGACCAAACCATTTAATCTTGGCAAATCAGTAGTTAGGTAGAGAATAAAATTAGCTCATAAGTTTAATCCAAGCCATTGGAAGATATAAGGTTAGAAATAAGTTAGTTTGCTTATCAAAAGAAAATAAAAGGCTCATCAAGCTCAAATGCACCCAATAAAGGAAATAAAAAATGTTAGGATAAATAAAGGGTAGTTTCAAAAGTTATGGAAAGCATCATTTAGTTTATCTCTTATCACTAATATCCTTTCTAACACCTCCCCCTTATGCTAAATCTCTCTTTCCTCTCTTAGAAACCATTTCCCCTTGCACAATCCCTTTCTCTTTAATAAAATCTCTTTCCCCTTATTCTAAACCTTGTTCCCTCTACTAAAAAACCCCTTCCCCTTTACTAACTCCGCCTTTACACATAAAATGAAAAAACCCACTTATCCAAAGTTTTAAAGCCCAAAAAGAATTATTAAGTGGACCCCCCCTTAATTAACCCCTTCTCCTAATGTATTTTTAACATCTCGCTTAATGTATTTCATAAACCCCTCCTGCTATTATTTTAACCTTTCACATATATAATCCCCGACCCACTTTATATTATTTAACCCTCCACCTATCAACTACTTGACCCCACCTCTTTGAAATCCTGCCACTCTTACCATCCGCCCGATCTCCTTTTACTAAATCTAATGGCCCCCACACTATTTCGCACTCCCCGATGTTCGAACTTTAAAATAGAGGAGGGGGGCGGGGGGTGCAAAATGGGTGGTTTTATCCACCCCCTCCTTTGCCACACGACACCACCAGATCTTATCGCACCCCCCCCCCCCCCCCCCAAATCCTAAAACCGCCAAACCACCTTTCGGCATGCGATAGACCATGAACTAAACCATCAAACCACTTCCATGCCTTGCGATAAACCACCATTATTTGAAATAAATTGTTATGTATATTTTATTAATTATTAGTTAGATATAGTTATCTTAGGTTTTATTAAGTGAAAGGGCATGATCAAAGATCATGCCTCTTCACCAAGGGACACCATGAGGCTATATTTAAAGCCTCGGTGATTCCCCATTGTAATCATCTCTCATCTTTTATCAATAATAATATATAATTATAAAGTTTACCAGATTTTTTACACTCCATTGGTATCAGAGCCATCGCTCTTCGGGATCTGTGTGATCACCCAGAATTAAGGAATTACAAGAAAATTCCAGAATTGTAGATTTTTTTAAAACCAAGTGCTTGTGGGCAACAACATTTGTTTAAAAAAAAAAAGGAAGAAATATATATAAAATATACATATATATATAAAATCGAAAGAGAGAAGGAAAGTCAACATAAAGGGGGAAATAAATTAAAAAGAAGAAAAAAAGAAAAAGAAAAAAGAGATATATATAAAGAAGTAAAAAGAAATAAGGAAGAGTAATTGCTCGTGGTTTACAAGCTCGTGGTTTTGGAGCCCATGGTAATTGCCCATGGTATTAAAACCCATTCACCCTTTTCAAAACAACGTGACTTTTCAAAGTTAACAAAATTTTTCCCCATAATTATATATATATATATATATAATTCAAATAATAAAATAATAATAATTATTATTATTATTATTATTTAAAAAATATATATATATATATATATATATAATTATTATTATTATTATTATTATTTCAAAAAAAAAATTTAATTTAATTAATTAATTAATTATTGATTAATTAATTAATTAAAAAAAATAAAGGGGAAAAATTGGCAGAAAAATATTCCCCACCTCATACACGTTCAATGTCTTCATCGATGTCGATGGCCGAATTCCAGAAGAAATTGGTGGATCTCGAGAAACAAATCAATAATAATTCCGAAGAATTCGGAAAAAGATTAGTCGATCTTGAAGGTATAGTTGCAGGACACTCCGACGACATCAAAAAGGTTCATGACACGACAAATCGAATAGAAAGACAAATGTGGCTAAATCATCATGAGACCACAGAAAAGATGACAGAGCATAGTGAAGCAATGAACAAGATGACAGAACTCTTCAATAAGCTAAATGATAAGATAGATAAGTTAAGTCAGACACAACCTCCAATATTCCCAAATGTCGAACATAATCAACTAAAAAATTCAGCTAATTCAGATCATCATCATGAATATAACATGTTTGAAAAAGAGCAATTAAATGAGGTTGAATTGCAAATCAGCTCACATGGAGGCTATAGTGTTGAACCACCTAGAAGTAGAGACTTTGAGATTAACCATGAAAATTATAGAGCTAAGAAACCAAGAGAAGAAAATGCAACTCAATCCACTAATAAAGCCAGTGATGCAGCAACAGAAGTTATTGAGAACGTTTATATAAATGAAAATCCAATGGCAGAAAAAGAAACAATGTTGGTATTCAACGTGACTTCTATCACAGATGCAACAATAGACATAGTCATTGAAAATGAAAGAAACCATGAAAATGCAGATGCTTATAAACAACAAAATGTTTCATCCCCGGAATTGAAAGAAAAATGTGAAGAGACAAACACATCCAAAGCCACTGATACAGTTCCAAAAGTTGTTGAGGCCTTCGGTGATGAAGCAGATATGGTTGTTAAGAATGAAGCATTTGATGATGAGGAGAAATTGCATCGAATGATAATTGTTGGTAACTTACCTCTAAATCTAAAAAGGAATCACGAAAAATCACCAGAAGAACAAGGAATAGTTAGGAAACACGAAAAATTCTTCCAAGACCTGCCAATAAAAATACCTCCTAATAAGGAACATGAACATCCAATAGAAGTCAAGAAAGGACCTGACCCTGTCAATATCAAATCTTGTCGCTATTCACATCACCAAAATATTGAACTTGAGAAGGTGCTCCACAATCTTTTTAAAATGTGGGAAGCAAAAGCCTGCCGCTCGAGAAACCCAGGCGTTTGTCAACGTTGTCCATCATTACGTATGCTTTGAGGACAAAACATCTTTAAGAGAGGGGCAATGTTATGTATATTTTATTAATTATTAGTTAGATATAGCTATCTTAGGTTTTATTAAGTGAAAGGGCATGATCAAAGATCATGCCTCTTCGCCAAGGGATACCATAAGGCTGTATTTAATGCCTTGGTGATCCTCATTTGTAATCATCTCTCATATTTTATCAATAATAATATATACTTAGAAAGTTTACCAGATTTTTTACACTCCATAAACCCTCACGCCATGCGATAAGCCCCAATGTTAAAACAATAATAAAACCCCTCATTTCCATTATTTTCCCACTATCTCTGTTGATTTACGAAAACTACCAAAAGCCTTCTCCAACTAGAATTAAAGTCCCTGCTGTAGCCTGGACCGTTATGAAATCAAAATTTTCGATATTCCAGGTAATCCAAAGTACCCGAAACTATCTAATTTGCTTATTAACTCAATAATTAAACAAATTAATGGCTTCCCATAGCACTATGACTGTAAACCCTCTTCAACCACTAGTGTTAGATGTTGACCACACCCCTTTGGCCGATAAAGACTTCAAAATCAATGATATTGTGACTGATTCCTACCTTTTGGAGCTCGATTGTTGGAGCCATGATAAATTTGTTGATCAAGCAGATGATATTCATTTGTGGGACTCTAACCTGCCCAAATACATATTCCCACAAACCTATAAGTTCCCAGAACTCATTAGACTGTGCAAAATAATATATTTGCCAAATGAAAAAGCTACAGTTACTCCAAACCAGGAAATCCTATTTACAATCGTTGCTTAATCTATCAATCAAATGTTTCATATTCAACCACAACCAGAGGGAGTACATTTCTCAATTGAAACCCTTACTAAACTTTACTTGAAGCTAGACTTCCCTAAAAGGTTCCAACTCTTTCAAACTTTGCTCCCTCCATTAGTAGAAACTCCTAAGAACAATCCTCCATACTCAGCTACCATGTTTTCAGAAATAACTAGGCAAATTGTAACCATGTTGTCATGTATTTTAGGATATTTTACTGATGATTATGTAGATGCATCCATCCTTGGTTTCCTAACCATATTTTTCCCAAGTCAACCTCCATCTACAGTTTTCAACTTTTCCCAATACCTAGCAAGTGCCATTCATGATCAGCTGGTCAAACTGCAAGAAGAAGGAGTATTCAAATACTCCTTAGTATTGTTTCACATGTTTATATATTTCCAATCATAAAGGTTTGCAGTTAACCTACAAAAACTGAACACAGAGGGTAATCCCCAATCTGTTGTCTTTTGGACATCCTTGATCAGAAAGGATTCCACTGAATTTTGTTTCAAATACTTCATTGATTCTTTTGTATATCCAGTAGTGAATATGCTAAGAAGTAGCATTCAACCTAGAATCAGTGAAGAAATAAAAAAGGTTCTACATCTATCAGAGCAGAGCAAAATAGGAGACTGGTATTTATACCAGAATCATATAGAAATCAAACTGTATGGAAGCCAATTACTTCCTTACAAACTGATGCAGGAGCATCAAAGCCAAATTTTCATTATTCATTTGTGTAATTTAGGGGGTGAGGTGTTTTAATTATTTTATTAATTATTTTTCTCATTTTTAATAAATTAAGAGAGAAAATTGTTGAAGATTATTGTAAAGATTCTTTTAATAAATTAAAGGATATAAGTGGAGTTGAATTAGGTAGATAATCTAGGGGTTAGGAATTCCTTAAACAAGACTTAGTTGAGCCTAAAAAAGGAATAAATCTAATTTAGATTTTAGTTGAGATTTGTGTGGAGAAAATTATGGAGTGGAATAAATTCATATTTGTGCATAAATAGGAGGATTGTGTGAGGATGAAAGATAAGTGAGGAAGTGAGGAATACAGATAGAGAGAGAAATGGGTTGAGAGCTTTTGTAAGAGGGCCGAGAGCCGAGTGGCCATCCATTGTAATATTCGGCCAAGGAATTTCTTGTGTTAATATAAAGATCAATATTTTGGTTGTATGGCTCTCTTTCCTTTATGTATATGTTGAGCTGTGTCAAATATTTTGTTTAATGAAGAGTTTTTTTTGAGATTTTGAATGCTGAAGGAAGCACTCGAGTTTTTATATGCTAGGATATGTTTTATAGCAGAATCCCTGCATCAGTTGGTATCAGAGCCAAGGCTCATCCATGGGTTATGACAGTGACGAGTAAGGCAACGGGTGTGTTTCAAATCAATTGTAAGGTTGATTGTGAAAATTCCTTCGCAGGGTATGAGAAGTTAAGCCCATATACATTCTGAGCTTAAGCGGTGGTCAACATTAATGGTGTTTGAGTGATGAACTTATTTGTTGCGATATATGTTAATTTTAAATGGTGTCAAATTGAAGATTCTTAAAGTATCATTTAACATTTAAAGAACTGTTGGTCTTTATTTTCCGCGCGTATTCCAATTGGCAGAGCTTTGCATCGTTTTTGTGTGGTGTATTCGATTCCATTTAGGTGGATCGTTGGTGCGTGCACTTTGATCGATGTGGAGGTGATTGGAATTAGAAGTCGTTGAAGTGGGTTTTAACTATACAAAGAGCGTGGAATGTTGGACGCAAAGACTGATTGGAATAAATATCGTGAAGACCAATCTGGAAATGGAAATCAAGTACTGTAGCCCCGAATTTGTGTTGCCCTCCAACCAGCGTTGACATTTTCCAAGCATTCTATAGAAAAAGGCATTGTGAAATACAACTTTCTAACAGTGATTACAAATATCGATTGCAGTAACGCAGAAGCATATACAACGTTCTCCCTTTTGTGCAAACGTCTCCTGTATGGTAACAATCCCATTAAATATTGTATTTACATTGCATCAAAATGCTATTTACGTTGATGGAATATAAAGTTAAAATGCGAGTTGTGAAATGGAGATATAAACCTCAGTCAAGATAAATGTCTTATGTTTTTCGAGAATCTTTGGATCTCTAAGCATTTATTTGGCAAGATTGAAGAAAGAAAAAAAAAGATTGCATAGCAGGTAAAGAGTCTAAGAGTAACCGCCACCATGGATCCGAAAATCGAAGGTAATTGCATCATGGAGTAATATAGCGTTCTTCATTTTAACTGAATCAAAATTTGATTTTACAGAACTTTGAAATCTGGAAAATCAAGACATCCTATCAGTTGGAGATTGACGGACATCGCATGAAATTGTGCTCATGGTCAAAGGCATTGTGGAACCACCATGAGAGCTATCATAATATACTAGTTTAGGATAGCAGGGTTTTTTTAAAATTTTGCATATGAAGATGTGAGCAAATATGCAGCAAGAGCGTTAGATGCTTAGAAACCGTTATGATTGGAACCAGTGCAGTGGAAAAGTGTCTCTCATGTTTGTACCGCTCGGGTTGCATGTAATGAAACACTTATAAGAGATCTAACATCAATTGTGACAGGGCACAGACTTGTTTGAATCGAGCTTTGAAGACAACAACATAAGTAAAAGGCTGTGGTAAGTTGGCATGGTTACCAAATGGAAGAACCGCAGAGTTGTTTAGACGCAGTCACCGTGAGCAGTGTTGTCTGGACACTGCGTTCTAGTATGCATGATTCAATTTCTTATGAGATTGCATGAAATATTAAATGCAGTTCCCATGGGAGTATGGTGTAAGGCCAACGTTTGGTATTAACAATACAATGCCTTCTAATTTTCATACCCAGTCAGATTTGACATCGTATTACTTGGTTGAAATCGCTTTGACCTCTGTGTGATGGCTTGTGTTGGTAGTGGCTTCAAAAAAAGGCATGCGTGGGGCTTGTGAAAGAGGTGCGGCTCCAGCGAAATATTCAAGGTATGGATCCAGTATTTCCATGGTACCACCTTCTAGCATAAGAAAAGGTCAATGGGATTGATCGAGGTAAGGTTTTTGAAAATAGTTCATGTACGTTTTTGAAGAATGTAATTTTGGAAGGATATTTTGTTACATTAAGGTTTCATGTTTTCAAAGCCAAGAAATTGAAATTGAAGAGAAACCTAAGAGATTGAGATGAGGGAACTTGGCTTAAGCTAAGAGGGGATATTGTGCGTACCTTGAAGGTTTACAAACATTGTTTACTGGGAAAGATTTATGTTACAAAGTTGCTGGGTAGAGATTTATTTGTTGGGGAGATGGACCTTTCACATTCAAAGTAAAGTAAATCAGGAATTCAAATGAAGAGTCTAAATTATTTGAATTATATATATTATAATTTCTTGATACATGTAATACTAAAGTGTGCATTGGTTGATTGCATCGAATTTTGGTGTGGAGACAAAGTCTGTAGAGGCTTGAATGTATTCCTAAAAGAATACGCGAGAGAAGGGTTGGATCATTTCAACCACAAGAAGATTCAACGAAAATGTTTGCACTAAAATGATGAGCTTATGGTATGAAGGGCATGCGAGTAGTCACAGTGACAAATATGGAAAAAAAGAGTGGAATCCAGAGAGTTGAAGTTGCAAAGAGAAGGTTTATTAATAACCTTAACGGGGGCATAAGGTATGATAATTCAGAAAGGTATTTTTGAATGCTGAAAATTGAATGGTTTATTTATTTTCACCATAAAATATATCTTGGAAAACCTGGATTGCATTTCAATTAAAGACTTCAACATCATATGAAAGGATAATGGGAAACTGATGATTTTTCATAAGAATTAAGTTTGAAAGAGAGTGAAGATTTTACATCCTAAAAATGTATTAGGGGTGTATGTTCGTTGGAAGATTGTATAACTTGAATTAAGTCAAAATATCCACTATCATAATTATTGGGTCAAGCCTTGAAATCAAAACTAATGTTAGGGTCAAATGAAAGTTTGGATAATTTTGAGTTAAGATTAAGTTATTGTACAAGAGGGTGTATTTTTCATCCAAGATGAAAAGTCTGAAGTCAAAGAGCCGTAAATCAAAGTCAATGGTTTGAATGTAATTGGGTGCATGATCGGTGAAGCCTGACACCCAAAGAGTTTGGTCATTGTAACACAAGCATTAATAAAGTATTGTTTGTAGCAAAGAGGAGCAAGAGAGTTTCCATAGATGATTCCAAGACAGAGAACTGAAAGAGGCCAAGTGCAGGAAGAGAGCTTGTATTGTTGAATGGTAAGTATGAAGGCTTGCTGAAAAGGGGATTCGAATGAAATCCACACGTGAACAAATGAAGTTCACAAAGGATGAGACGATGACTGTTGATAGTCATTTCAGAAGATCTGATGAAGACCACAACAGAAGAAAGAAGAAGGAAAATTCCAAGGTAAGTGGCATATTTAAGAAGTTGACTGATGAAGATTATGAGAGGGAGAAGGCTGAGATAACAATTCACCTTGAATTTTTAATGGAGTTGTTGCAGAGAAATGTGAAAGACCAGACACATGGTTGGACCATGAGGAAGAAAGTGAAGTGGCAGAAACTACACGCAAAGAGGGAACAACAGGTAAACATACAGTTGACAGAAGAGCTAAGGAAGCTCGAGTAGATGATGGGTGTGCAGTTGAGATGTGAAGAACTCAGAGAGGCTGAGTTGAAAATGGAAGTTTCCATTTGTGGCCTAGAACAGGGTGAAATTCTGGGTGACGAGTCAATGAGAAAGATCTCATGAACTATTGGGATAGTTCAGAAGAATCTGAAGATGTGTTGTTGAGAGAAGCAGATGAGGTTATGAAGCCTTGCATTTTTTCTCACAGTTTATGGATGTTTGCAGGATGTGCAAAAGATGGTGGACAGTCTAGTGAAACTGTCACAGAGATGAATGAAACTCTTGAGGTGAAGTGTGATGGAGAATGCCTTTCAGAGGAGAAATGTACTGATTTGTTACAACAGGAAGAAATCATAAATGAATTCTTGTTTGGTGTAAGACATCCAGTTGAAGCTGTTATGGAGCAGAAGCATAATGGAAATTCCGAAGAGATATTCCAAGGAGGTAAACAAATGTATTTGTTTAATGAAATTGCTGACGAAAGTTTGCAGTGTGATGAAACAGAAAACAAGATAACTCAGGAAGATTTCCAGAAGAAGAATGAAGTTGGGAATGAAGGTTGTGATAAAATTCCAGAAATATTTCACATGGAGATAGAGTTCTTGGAACGATGGCTCAAAGAACTTGAAGGGGAGTTGAAACTTGGAGAATCTGATACAGAAGAGATTGCAGTTACTATGCGTGATAGGGATGAAATGTTTTTAACATTTATAGAGTTGAATGAATGTTATAACTTTTTAGATAATAATGTGGCTGTAAGTACAGAAGGAAACATAAATGAATATGATGTTGTAATCAGAGAAATTGAACAGAAATTATTTGGAGTTGAGATGAAAGATCAGAAGCAGCAAGAAAGTTGTGTCTGTAGAGTCATAAAAGAGACAGAAATATTGATCCCGCAGGATAAAGATGAAAGTAGCCAACAATTCAAAACATGATCTGTTGAAATCCAGAAATTTGATGATGGGAGATTGGTGCTTGAAGCATCAAAAGAGAATGAAAGGTCTTATCTTTTTAAAACTAACGGTTTTTTAATGAATGCAAGTACAACAACAAATGAGGGATTTGTTGCTAATCAAGAAGGAGTTCTTGATTATTTTTCATTGCAGAAAGTTGAGTGTTCAGCTCAGTTGGAAACGAAAGAATTCGACAAAGAGGAATTACTCTGAGGAATTGACGAAAGAAAGTGTTGGAGAAGCCGATGGAATCCGATTAACAGAGTGAGTGACGAGTTACCAAATCGAGTTGATACTTTGAAGGACTAGCAACAGAACATAGTTTGGAATCCTGGAGGGAGCAAGTCATCAGGACTTGTGGTTGTCGCATTATTACAGAAAAATGATAGACCTCATAGATAGGAGCCTATGGAAACTTCTCTACATGGAGAGTCTGATGCAGGAGCATCAAAGCTAATTTTTCATTATTCATTTGTGTAATTTAGGGGGTGAGGTGTTTTAATTATTTTATTAATTAATTTGCTCATTCTTAATAAATTAAGAGAGAAAATTGTAAGTGAGGATTATTGTAGATATTCTTTTAATAAATTAAAGGATATGAGTGGAGTTGAATTAGGTAGATAATCTAGGGATTAGGAATTCCTTAAACGGGACTTAGTTGAGCCTAAAAAAGGGATAAATCTAATTTAGATTTTAGTTGAGATTTTTGTGGAGGAAATTATGGAGTGAAATAAATTCATATTTATGTATAAATAGGAGGATTGTGTGAGGATGAAAGATAAGTGAGGAAGTGAGGAATACAGAGAGAGAGAGAAATGGGTTGAGAGCTTTTGTAAGAGGGCCGAGAGCAGAGAGGCCATCCATTGTGATATTCGGCCAAGGAATTTCTTGTGTTAATATAAAGATCAATATTTTGGTTGTATGGCTCTCTTTCCTTTATGTATATGTTGAGCTAAGTCAAATATTTTGTTTAATGAAGAGTTTTTTTTTGAGATTTTGAATGCTGAAGGAAGCACTCGAGTTTTTATATGCTAGGATTTGTTTTATAGCAGAATCCACGCATCACAAACTTCCCAAATACCTCCCAATGAGGATATTTGCTTTAGAATACATCACATAGATTTTGAATTCAGATGAGATCAATTTCCTTTTAGCTAAAAAGAAAACTCAATTCAAGATTAAAAACCAACTAGGGCCTTTCATATGCAATAGTAGGAATGCTGGAAAGGAAGCATAAAAATGTTTACAGGAGTTCAATTTCAGTAGCTGTTTCAAATGGTATTATGACCCCTTGGATGTTATAAGTAAATTAAGAGTAAAGTTCAAATTGACCCCTTTCATTCATGAGAAAAAGCCTAAAATTGAAAAGTATTCCAACCAGTCAGAGTGGTTGGAAAACACTTTACAGGAGGTAGAGAAGCAGGTTGATGCTAGTTCCATCCTGCTTACTCCAGCCCCACAGGATAGAATTTCAAAAAAGGTAAGAGAGGAAGGCTCTTATTCTTCATAAACTACTTCTGATACAAAATTCAAGCTTATGTATAGAAAAAAGACAAAATTAAATCTAGTGATAGAGAAGGAAGAGAGAGCTGAAACAGTTGAAATCATTGAAACATATATTGTTGTCAGAGATGATGCACCTCCAAAAATTTCAGAAGAAACACATATGCCATCAACTTCCAGTGAACAAATCATTCAGAAACAGAATAGTGCATAGGTTTCATCATCTAGCAAACCAATGGAGAAAGAAAAAGATATCATGGAGAAATACAAAGAGATTAAAATCAGAAATGAAGCATTAAAGGTTGTCACATATGCACAGTATTGGAAGCAAACTCCTAGTGATCATAGTAGGTTTCTTTCAGGTTATGACCTAAAAACAAGGAAGATGCAGATGACATTTCTACAGCCAAAGGTGCAGGCCCCTAAAAATTCACAAGATTATACTAAAACAACCTTTGAAGTTCTTGCCAAGGATGCACATCCAATTGACCAGATTGAGTTTCACAAACAAGCAGGAGAAATGATTTATTCCACCACGACACACAAACTTTAAGTGTCCAGAAGTTAGAGAATTCTCTAGAAATATAAAGACACAGTTAAAGTTAGATAGAGCTTCATCACAAGCTAAGGATAACAGGATAAAGTAGTCACTTGAAGATTTAGTAATAGAAACTAGTTATAATCCAAAAGACATCAAAGTAGTAGAAGAGCTTATCAAGAAGAAAAATGCAGACATAGTTTCACTGAAGAAATAGCTAAAGTTACCAACTACTTAGCATCCACAAAATAAGGAGTTTTTGGAAAATGATAATCAAAAGGATGAAATGATGAATCTCATCATTCAGTTGACAACTCAACTGAAAGAAATGGAAACACAAATGGATAAACTTGTGCAAGAAAAGCAAGCCAGTATGGAAGCAGTTCCCATTACTGCTATTCCTATAGAATCTACAACAGTTCTAACATCTACATCAGCTCCATTTTCTACAGCAGCTCCAATATCAACATCAGTTCCAAAAACTACATCAGCATCAACATCAACACTACCAACAACCCATTCCACTGATGAGGCCAGCAAATTGATCAAAGCAATGGAAGACATGTCCATTCAAGACACTAAGATTAACAAGCTCAAGGAACAAGTAAAGGGTTTAGAGGATGAAAAGAAATTGATAGCAGTTAAGTATCAAGCAGAAGTACAAAAATCCAATAGATTGACTGACATAATCCATGAGTTAGAGATGGAATTATCACTAAAAGATCATTTAGCCCAAGCAAAACAACAATTGTGTGCCAATATCATGAACTCAATTAATGATATTTGGCCTTCTATACAGGTTATATTTGAACAGAAGGATTTGATAAAGGAGGATGGTGATGTAATTCAAAAGGTCAAATACAATCTTGGAAAGAAACCAGAGGAAGCTTTTGAGATAATAAAAATCCCAAATTCTAAAAATAAACATGAATTGGAAGAACTCAGGATAACTGACAGAACAGAGACTATCTTAGAGGTGAAGAAAGTGATTTCCAAGAGAAATCTGACGATACAGCTTGAGTACAAATGCCAAAAAATGGAACTTGCAGTAAACACGTTTATGAACAAGTTTGATGTATTGAGACAGAAGGGTCTACCTAATCCTCTGGTAATCAATGATAAAATCATGATACATGAAGACTATGATAAGAAGATGAGGGAAGTAGCCAAAGAAACTTCCAACGTTTCAACAATGAAGGGAGTTCCCATAGGAAAAGTACTCCTTCAAGGTTTAGAAAATTTCTTTTACCTCCAGCATGAGGTAAATCACTTTTTTTTGAATAACCCCACATTTGCCAAATATACAGAGGCAGATGAAATTTATCAGAGGATGATGAAAATCAAACTTCCAGATGAAGAAACATGGGAAAAATGGTGTGATTTACTATGACAGGTTAAAGAGCAGACAGGTGAAATAAAGACAGTGTGAAAGAAGACAACATGAAAGAAACAAACAGTAACAACAATCAAAGAAAACAAGGCCAGATCTCAACCAGTTACTAGGTATCACTATATTTTTGCATGAAGATATTTTATTTCCTTAAATAAATCCTAGTCAGTTGACAGGATATTTTTTGTGATATGTAGTATAAATGCTTCGTCATCCGAAGTATCAAGGGTTGGTCAAGTGTGGGTTTCTGAACATTTTTGTTAGCTGACTGATCTTCTTGCCAAAGGTTATTGTACCAATTTCCAGTCGACAGACTGAATCAATATTAAAGAAACTTCTTTACAAGATTCATGTGATGAGCCATCTTATTGAAGTATGATTTCAATTGTTCATGTTCTTTCTTTAAGTATTCTATAAACTTAAATGTGTTCTAAATTTGAATGTTATAACAGGAGTTTTACTGCAGAATTTGTTTAATTACACTCTGCTTTTAACTGTTGTACATTTTTATGTTTTCTTCTGATATCCGATTTAGAGAATTCTTAGTTTCTCTCTGATCTCGATTGACCTCCTCACCCTTCTTCGTTATCTAGTTTAAGGAATTCTTGATTGCTCCTTGATCCCAATTGAAAAACCACTTCACCATTCAACCTTGAGATCTGATTTTGCTCATTTACCTTGCCCTGTAACACTTTCATTATAATTTGATTCAGTTATGTTTCAAAGCACATTGACTCTATAGCCCAATGGAAAGTTGATAGGCACCTATTCATCTAAATCATTGATTCCACCTACCTACCAAAACCAATAAAAAACCAACCCAATCAATCATACTTAACTAGCCTAAAATATATTAAACAAACAAAGTTAAATCATTAAGAGAGAGCCCTCTCTGAGCATTAGGAAGGCTAGATCCTAATCTCCAAAAGTGGATAGTAGTTACCTCTAATATTTCTTTTAAACACTTAGAACAACCTTTTGGGAATTTCAGAGTGATAACAAACAACAATAAAAAAGAAATTCCTATCTTGTATGAGTTAACTAGTTCAAAAATAATAATAAAACAATCCCACCTAGTATGAGTTAACTAGTTCAAAAATGGAGTTGCCTAGTTAAAAATGGAGTTAGTGTCCATAATAAATTTGACTAAAGATATCATGAGCAAAAAATAAATGAGAATTGAATAAAGAACTTACACATGAAATCCTAACTCTCTAAGTACAAATAGACCTTAACAATAGAACTAAAAATCAAGAGATAAGGAGATAAGGTTTCCAAGATCAAAGGGATAAGTGGATAATGTTAGATAAAAGGAAGTGCCCACTTATGTGGGAGGATAAAGATAAAAAAGTGTATTCATAGTTATTACAAAGGAGGATTGAATGATCTATGGTAACAGCAAAAAAGATTTAAATTTTTGAAATTCAAAATCATATGAATAATTTATATATAATTTTATTTCCAAAAAAGTAAACTATTAAAAAATTTAATTTTAAAATATAAAATTGTTATAAATGTTATTTTTAAAATATAAAATTGTAAATTAGTGTAATAGTTTTTATTAAAATTTATATTTTATTTTATGTCGAAAAAAATTAAACTGTTAAAATTATAAAATATATAAATGTTAACTTTAAAATTTAAAATATATAAATGTTAATTTTAAAATTTTAAAATATATAAATCTATATAATAGTTTTTCTCATTTTAATTTTTTATATGTAGAATAGTTTTGTTTTTACTTATATATTTTTATGAAGGGTTTGTTTATAATTTTGAATATATAATTTAATTAATGAGACAATTATTTCTTATTTTATTGGTAAAAGCATTATTGTAAGGAAAAAACACAAGAATGAGATCCCTTTTCCCTCTTTTGTCTCCTTGGAAAAGACTAAATCCTTAAACCTAAGATCCAATGGGTGAGATTTAATCCTCAAATCTCAATATGTGTGGTTGAGATCACTTCTCCCAAATGACCACCCTCATACATTGGCCCCATCACTTAAAAGTCTACTAGTAACCTTTTCAAGTTGTGTACCTTTTCTTTTTCTTTTTTCTCATAAAGTGATTTTTCATCTCACTTTAATATTACAAAAGTACACTTGGTACTTTAGACATAAAGTCACTTTATAAAGTACAAGTAACTTTAATATTTGAAAAAGTACATGGTACAACACTTTTAAGTGCCTTTTCCGCCCATGGCACTAATATAACTCATAAATTTCATTGAGAAAAAAAGTCATTAATGTGGTCACTAGGCTAAAAGGGATAAAAGCCTAGTAACACCTTTCCTTGGTACTATTTTCAACACTCCCTCTTACCGAGGAAGGTGTTGCTCACCACTCCCATCTTGTCTCTGGAGAAAACATGCTTTCCTCTTAGAAGAGAATTGGTGAGAATGTCTGCTACATGCTCATCAGTGGATATATACTCAAGATTCATTGCCCCTCGTTGAACCCAGTCTCTGATGAAGCGGTATCTGATCTCTATATGCTTTGATCGATCGTGAAATATCGGATTATCAGAGAGTTTAATACAACGTTTGTTATGACAGTAAATCATAGTTGGTCTCAACATCTTACCAAATAAACCATAAAGCATCTTGTGAAGCCATAACGCCTTGCACCTTGCCTGACTAGCTGCCATATACTCTGCCTCTGAGTTTCTCAATGCCACTAACTTTTGTTTCCTGTCGAACCATGACACAATTGTCGATCCCAATGAGTAAAAACATTGAGAAGTACTCTTCTGGTCACTAACACTTCCTTCCCAATCTGAGTTTTTGCAACCAATCAATCTGACTCCATCGAATCTGACATAGTCCAAACCATAATCCACTGTGCCCTGTAAGTACCTCAACACATGTTTTGCAGCCACTCAGTGTACTCTCCTAGGTGTAGAAATTTTATAAATACTGTGATGTATTACTAGAATCTCCTAATCTAACAATTATATCCACTGTTAAATACTGAATCCTTCTACTTAAATTCTTTGTGGAAATTTAATCACCAATTGCAAACACATGAAGAAAAATCAATAGCACATAACACAAAAGTTTTTACCGGGAAAGCTTAAAGCTAAAAACCCCAACTATCATATATTATGTATATCTTGGATCATGAAACAATCTCATAAAAAACTCCACTCCAAGAGTTCTCAGTACAATATACAATCGTCTCACACTGTCATACAAAAATTGGCATAAACATGCACCAATTTACTGCCTCCTAACAACCTGCCTCCACTATGCAATCCCTACTGATGAAAATCCCTGAATGAATTCGATCTTGCCTTTCCTTGACTGCGCAATCCTCATTGGCATCTCCAATGTGTGTGTAGTTGCATTGAATGCACCACTATAGTCACAACTGATAGTCAAACAGGCCCTTTCACCTATCTCTCAACTGGCTCTCCACTGGATCTGACATGCATGTAGTTAACAATAGTATTTCTTCAGTTGCATGTGAGACCACTGCTTGTGAATTAATTAAATAATTAATTCATTGATCTCTCTCTAGTGTATCTTTAGTTACAACTAGTTACAACTAACACAACTGAGTTTAACTTACTTAACTGAGTTAAACTAAATAACAACTCACATAACTACACATCCAACTCTGTTACAACTTTGTATCACTCAGTTACAATGAATTCCACTGCATGGTCCACCAACCAACCACTTCAACTTGAAATCCATTTAGCTAACATATTTTCCACTCCAGTTAACTATTTCCAAGTGCTCATTGAAAATAAATAATTTTTTATTGTCTAATTATTGTTAAGGGCTAACAATAATCGACGTGCATTCTATTTTTAGACATGCATTCCGCGAAACAACTTTGCACACGCATTCCAAAATTAGACGCCCATCCATCCATTCAATTTTCTCAACCATCTATAAATAGACTACTGCTAAAAATAGACTTTGACTCAAATTCTAAAAATATACATATCACCTAAAAATAGCCCGCGGGCCCCACCTAGTGTAGGTGCTTAATTTTCACTAGGATCATAATCTTGTTGAATCTCAACACTAGGCTCCATCATAAACTGACTCAATGTGTTGATTGCAAAACAAATATCTAGTCTAGTTTTGGCCATATACATCAATGAACTGATCAATTGTCGATACAAGGTGGGGTCCACCAACTCGAAATCAACATCGTGTAGCTTCTTCCAGTTGGTGATCATAGGAGTAGTCATAGTTTTGCAACCATCCATACTGAATCTCCTCAAGATATCTCCTACATACCTTCCTTACCCCATAATGATGTGCTCATCCTCCTACCAAACCTCCAACCCCAGAAAGTAATGCATCGGCCCCATATCATTCATATCAAACTTTGAAGCAAGATCTCTCTTGCAATGTTGGATGAGTATGTTCTCCCCTATAATAAACAATTCATCCACGTACAGTACCAGAATGAGTGGATCGTCACCTACCAAGATAAAGTATAGCTTCATATCTACATCACTCCTCTGGAAACCCATCTACTACAAGTAGGCATCTATCCTCTCATACCATGCCCTTGGTGCCTGCTTCATTGCATACAAGGATTTCTTCAGCCTACACACATGAGACTCCCTCCCATGCAACTCAAAGCCCTCGTGCTTCTCAATGCACACCTCCTCTTGTATAACACCATTGAGAAAGGTGTTCTTCACATCCATCTAATGAATCCTCCAACCCATCTCAGTTGTTATAGATATCACTGCTCTAATGGAAGTATAGCAAGCAACTGGTGCAAAGGTCTCCTCATAGTCAACTCCCTCTACCTGTGAGAACCCCCGCACCAGAAACCGAGATTTGAACTTCTCCACTCTGCCATTTGAAGCATTTTTGATCTTGTAGATCCACTTGGAAGTCACCACTGAATTTCCATCAAGACATGGCACTACCTCCCAGACATAATTCTTCATGATAAATGCATACTCCACCATGGCATCCCTCCATATCTATTGTCTAGTGGCCTCCTCAAAACTAGTTGGCTCTTTCTGCACAACATCTGCTATAAATCCACCCAACCTCTGGTGGTTTTCTCTCTCTCACTAACCACTTGGGTCTCCCCACTGCCTCCTGAGACTCCTTCAGGGTCTCCCGAAGCCATCTTGGCTTCCTCTTCCCCAAAATAGTCTCCTATGGTGGTATGGAAGAATATTCAACTGGTGCCTGTCCTCCTGGTGAGGAAGGCTCTAAAATAATCAATGGAGATCTTGAACTCTAAGATATTGTGCCTAATAAACCTTCACCAGGTGATCCAATACCAGGTGAAACTGTGCTCTATGAACTAGTCACCCTTGAAGAGAACCTCCTAATATTGAAGCAACACTTGAAGCTCTTGAAACCTGTAATGTGGCCCTGTGCGGGGGAGACTACTACTCTACCTAATCAACCTCCCGAGAACTCCTCAAAGCCCTCTTGATCCAGATTTATGCAGGAACGCAACAGAATAAACACATAAACATAAATACAGAGATGCAGCGGAAATAACACTTCATTTCATTAATATCAAAGAACTGAAATTTGCTTACAGACAGAATGGAAATAAAACTAGCTAGGGCACTGGTAGCTATCTCTGAGAAGAGATGTGGCGGCTACAGGCCTCTGAAATGCGTTACAATGAGGCTCGAGGGCCTATTTATTATTGAGAAACAATGGAGAACCCTAAACATCCCAAAAACCTAACCCTAGGAGATGAAGCGCCAAAACTATGGGCCCCGTTTGGGTAAATTGGTGTTTCAACTTCCCAGGGACGTAACTTTGGCATACTATCTCTGTCTGACGCACATGATACATCATCAGAAAGCTCTTATCCGAGGACTACAACTACTGGTGTGAGCAACTGAATTCATTGGTTTGATACCCAAAGGGTTACCCAAAACGCCGTTTAGGGCCTCAAAACAGCTCCGGAAGTTCAGGACCCGAAAAACTGCTAAAAATAGTAAGTTATGCCGAAACTGAAAAACTGAAAGAGACAATGGTGGGGGCCCAAGTGGAATAGGCGGGTGGCCACCAATATCCACCTGGATCATTCCTCCCCCTTAGGAAGCAATGGTCCCCATTGCGTTAAGTTCCTCCATGAGATGAGGAAATTTCTGCTGAACTTGGTCCCTGGTGAACCACTTTCCTTGGTGCAGGAGTTGGCCAGCTTTGACAACCCGATATAGTTGGATCTTCTGCTGGCGAGTGTTCTTGATTTGCATGTCCATGATGCAATTTGTGGTGGCCTATTCCATGCAGTCTGGATTTAACTCAGTTGGTGTGAGTTGTTCTGCAATGTCCGAGGTGTCCAGTAGAGGTGGGAAGTAAGGACGAAGGCGATCCACATTTAAGACTGGGTGCAGACCAAGGAATGGTGGAATACTGAGCTCGAATGCATTGTTCCCTACAGCCTTGGTGATGGTGTACGGCCCGTATCGGAGCGGGCGAAGCTTGCGGTGGGGTCCAGTGAGGCGCTCCTTCTGCAAATGTAGCCATACTTTGTCACCCACCCGGAAGTTGTGTGGCACCCGGTGTTGATCATGGCGTTGCTTGTACTTGGCATTGGCTCTGTCCAATATATCATGAACCTGTTGGCGGATGTGTTGAATGCGCTCGATGAAGCTACTCGCTTTGTCAACTTCAGACTGGACATGAGCTGAATTGGCCTGAGCAGCTGCAAATGGCATGGCTACGTCAATGGGACATAGTGGCTGGAATCCCAAGCCCACCTGAAAGGGGCTATGGCCAATCGAACTGTGGAGAGCCCGGTTATAACTATGTTGTACATAGGGGAGGCTCTCGTCCCATGTGCGGGGATGCTTTGAATTGTACATGCGAAGAATGTGTACAATCATTCTGTTGACGACCTCTGTCTGGCCATCTGTTTGGGGATGGAAAGTTGTGGACTTGGTGAGCTTGGTGTCCAGCACTGACCAGAGGCTAGACCAAAATGTGTTTAGGAACCTGCTATCTCGACCCGATATGATAGACTGTGGGATCCCAAAGTGCACCCACACTCGTTCAAAGAAGAGTTTAGCAGTGGCTTCTGCTGTGATATTCTTCTTGCAGGCTGCCATAATGGCCATCTTCGAGAATCTGTCGACGACCACAAAAACACAGTCATTTCCCTGCTTAGTAGAAGGCAGGCCCGACATGTAATCCATGGAGATGGATTCCCAAGGCCGACTAGGGGTAGGTAGAGGAGTATATAGGCCTTGCTTCTTGATGGTCGGTTTGGCAATGGCACAAGCAGTGCAGGATCTGATGTGCTTCTCGACATCCTTTCGAAGGTTCGGCCAATAGAAATACTTCTGTAGTATTGCTACCGTTTTCTCGACCCCGAAATGCCCAGCGACTCGACTGTAGTGTGCTTCCCATATCATCTTGGCACGCTCGCTTGAAGGAACACAAAGGTGTCCCAGGTGACATAAAAGTGCATCTTGGAGGTGAAAATTTGGAACTTGCGTACCCCCCAAGAGTGCCTTGTAAGTGTGGCCGAATTCCGGGTCACTCTCATAGAGAAGCGGCCAATCAGAAGTCTCGTGCCCACAAGAGTTGAGCACGGTGGTGAGCGCCACGATCGGTGGTCGGCTGAGGCAGTCTGCAACATTATTGGTGCTACCCTTCTTGTACTTGATGTTCAAATGAAACTGTTGCAGATATGTGGACCACTTCTGATGGCGATCATTCCGCAACTTCCCTTGTGTCTGTATGAACTGCAGGGGCCGGTGGTCTGTGTGGATGATTGTTTCCTTCCCCAAAATGTAATGCTTCCATTGTCGACAGGCTTGCACAATGGAATACATTTCTTTGTCATAGGTGGGATACTTGCGAACCGTCTCAGACAATGTCTCACTGTGATATGCCACTGGATGTCCCTGTTGAGTAAGAACTGCCCCAATAGCATAGTCAGAGGCATCTGTCTCGATCTCAAATGGCTGCTGCAAGTCTAGTAAGGTGAGCACTGGGGCAGAACAGAGGCGATTTTTCAATTCTTTGAATGCCTTCTGTTGAGGTTCCGACCAAAAGAATTTTGCTCTCGCTCCTCCTTTGGTGACTTGACTCAAGGGCCAAGTGATATGAGAGAATCCCAACACGAATCTACGGTAGAAATTAGCAAGACTCAGAAAGCTGCGAAGCTCTGTTATAGTAGTCGGGGCTGGCCAATCCCGAATGACTTGGATCTTGGCTGGATCCACATGCACCCCCCTTTCATCAATAATGTATCCCAGATATTGAACCCGGGTCATGCCAAACGTGCACTTCTCCAAATTGGCACACAAATTGTGTTGCCGCAGTGTTTGGAGGACTTGTCGGATGTGATGAAGGTGCTCTTCCCAAGTCTTGCTGAAGATCAGAATGTCATCCAAGTACACCACTACGAATGAGTTGGTGAATGGCCGCAAGATGTCATCCATCATCCTCATGAAGGTTGCGGGATCATTCTTCAACCCGAAAGGCATGACCATCCATTCAAAAAGGCCTTCCTTAGCCTTGAAGGCAGTCTTCCACACATCAGAGGGTTCAATTGGTACCTGGTGATACCCAGACTTCAGGTCGATCTTACTGAAATATTTTGCACCTTGGAGTTGGTCCAGAAGGTCATCAATCCGTGGGATTGGGTACCTATTGCGGACAGTGATCTTGTTCAGCGCCCGATAGTCAATACAGAGTCTCCACGTCCCATCCTTCTTCTGTACCAACACGATCGGGCTCCCACAGGGCGATGAACTTGGTCTGATGTGACCTTTCTGCAACAGCTCCTGAATCTGCCTCTTGATTTCATCATTTTCCTGAACAGAGCGTCGATAGATCGGTCCATTGGGTAGTGGCGCACCTGGGGTCAGATCAATCGGGTGCTTGACCTGGCAGTGCAGAGGAACCCCTGTGGGTGAGGTGAAGATGTCCCCGTACTCCTCCACGACCCTATCCATTTGTTGTTGTCGTGTAGAGGGGCCCTGTCCGGGGAGGTCGTCACGCTCTTCTGCCGTGGGGGCTTACCGATCGTGTCGACCCCGGTTTAAAATGAGCTTACCGCATTGTTTTGCAAGAACCAAAGAGATAGTCGTAGAGGTGGTACCTCTGGTATCCTGTACAACTTATTTCCCAAAGTAACAATAACAGCACGAGGTCGAGACTCATACACAGCATGACGCTTCCACAAGTATGGTTGTCCTAATAATACATCAGAAACATCAATAGGAGCAACGCCACATAATACCTCATCCGTGAAGGGCTTGATGCTATAGGGAAGGCGGCACTGCTGGCTGACGCGGAGATCTCGTCCTTGGTGAAGCCACCCGATGGTGTATGGATGTGGGTGAGCCGTGGTCGGCAAGCCCAACCGCTTCACGGCATCTGCTGAAATGAGGTTCTTTTGGCTCTCATTGTCGACAATGAACTGTACAGGGGAGCCCTTTACCCACATCTGGGAGTGGAAGAGACGTTCCTCCTCCTCTGGATCTTCCGGTTCCTCCTTCTGGACCTTTGTAGTGGCAACAGTGGCGTTGGGCTCCACATCAATAATCTGTTTCCCTTTTTCATTCCTCTTTTCAGGTTCTGATTCGGAGTCAGAGCATGCATCTGACTCAGAAGCCCTCATCTCGGCCACTAGCGACTGCTTGGCCCGACACTCACTTGTGTTGTGAGTGGAGCTCTTATGGAACTCACACCACTTTCCCCTGTCCTTCTTTGGCTTTACGGTGTTGTTCTTTTCTTGTGGCTTTGACGGGTTGTCTTTAGCCGCCATGCCTTGGCTCTGTCCTTTGTTCTGTGGTTTGGAAGCAACTTTTCCTTGCTTTTGATTCGCAGATCCAAAGTCTCGCTTCTTCTGTTTGAATTTCTGCTCAATCTTGGCAGCATACCGGTATGCCGTACCAAGCGAGGAGATGTCGAGGAACTTCATTTCCTCCTGAATGTATCTGTGCAGACAACTGCGATACTTTAGCACCAAATGTTTCTCTGAATCTTTGATACCCAACTTTGTGCGCAGGGTATGGAACAGATTCGTCAGCTCGGGCACAT
The DNA here is from genome assembly GCA_034641835.2 of Pinus albicaulis. Taxonomy (NCBI): domain Eukaryota; kingdom Viridiplantae; phylum Streptophyta; class Pinopsida; order Pinales; family Pinaceae; genus Pinus; species Pinus albicaulis. Next base: position 1,537,816,409 of record CM076579.1, on the reverse strand, counting down.
CTTGATCCCTTTGTTGTCGCAGCGTGGTCCATTGTATGTACTTGTCCTCATAGCTCCCCACGGGATAGTACTGTTCCTTGACGGCGTCTCGGAAAGAATTCCAAGTTGGTACGGCCGAGAACAGAGAGGGTTCTGTCCGGTCCTTGTTCTCACAGTAGGTTTCCCACCAGTCCTTAACATGGGGGGTAGCTTTGAGGAGTGCAAAAATAATCTTCTCCCGGTCTGAAAAGTCATGAACAGAGAAATATCCTTCTAATAGATTCAACCATCTATCTACGGCATCTGCGTCTATTTGACCCTCAAACATGGGAATGTCAAAATTTACTTGTACCTTAAAGGGAGTCGCGACTCCAGAGTGGCTACTGGATGCAGATGCGCCGCCGGTGGGCAGCCGTTGAAGGATCTGAGCAAAGCTATCCATCATCGCGTTCCTTTGTTTTTCGAGGGCCTCCTCGAACAATATTTTGATAGGATCTCCTGCTCCCTCATCTTTCTTTTCGTCCCCCATGGGCGTCCATCGAGGTTTGCGAGGCTGATCTTGCAAAGGTTCCACCAGATCAAGCCTTAGCTCCTTATACCCCGACCTCGTTGGGGACATGCAAAGAAGGATCGAGAAAAAGCAGACCGCTCTGATACCACTGATCCGGATTTATGCAGGAACGCAACAGAATAAACACATAACCATAAATACAGAGATGCAGCGGAAACAACACTTCATTTCATTAATATCAAATAACAGAAAGATGCTTACAGACATAATGGAAATAAAATAGCTAGGGTGCTGGTAGCGAATCTCTGAGAAGAGATGTGGTGGCTACAGACCTCTGAACTGAGTTACAATGAGGCTCGGGGGCCTATTTATTATTGAGAATCAATGGAGAGCCCTCAACATCCAAAAACCTAACCTAGGAGATGAGGTGCTAAAACTATGGGCGCCTGTTTGGGTAAATTGGTGGTTCAACTTCCCGGGGGCGTAACTTTGGCATCCGATCTCCGTTTGACGCGCTCAATAGCTCGTTAGAAAGATCTATCCGAGGAGTACAACGTTGGAATGAATTGAGATCACCGCCGGTTTGCCCAAAAAACGTCGTTTAGGGCCTCAAAACGGCTCCGGAAGTTCAGGACCCGAAAAACTGCTAAAAATAGTAAGTTATGCCGAAACTGAAAAGCGAAAGAGACAATGGTGGGGGCCCAAGTGGAATAGGCGGGTGGCCACCAATATTCACCTGGATCATGGGAAGTAAGGATGAAGGCAATCCACATTGAAGATCGTGGGTGCGTATTGAAGGAATGGTGGAATACTAAGTCGTAAAAGCATTGTTCCCTTGCCAATTGGTGATGGTGTGTATGGCCCGTGACGGAGCGGGGCTGCTTGCGGTGAGGTCCAGTTGAGGCTGCGAATGCAAATGTCTTTGACGTCACCCTGGAAGTTGTGTGGCACCCGGTGTTGATCATGGCGTTGCTTGTACTTGGCATTGGCTCTGTCCAATATATCATGAACCTGTTGGCGGATGTGTTGAATGCACTCGATGAAGCTACTGGCTTTGTCAACTTCAGATTGGACATGAGCTGAATTGGCCTGAGCAGCTGCAAATGGCATGGCTACGTCAATGGGACATAGTGGCTGGAATCCCAAGCCCACCTGAAAGGGGCTATGGCCGATTGAACTGTGGAGAGCCCGATTATAACTATGTTGTACATAAGGGAGGCTCTCGTCCCATGTGCGTGGATGCTTTGAATTGCACATGCGCAGAATGTGTACAATCATTCTGTTGACGACCTCTGTCTGGCCATCTGTTTGGGGATGGAAAGCTGTGGACTTGGTGAGCTTTGTGTCCATCATTGACCAGAGGCTGGACCAATATGTGCTGAGGAACCTGCTATCTCGATCTGATATGATAGACTGTGGGATCCCAAAGTGAACCCATACTCGTTCAAAGAAGAGTTTAGCAGTAGCTTCTGCTGTGATATTCTTCTTACAGGCTGCCATAATGGCCATCTTCGAGAATCTATCAACGACCACGAAAACACAGTCATTGCCATTCTTAGTAGAGGGCAGTCCCGACATGTAATCCATGGAGATGGATTCCCCTGGTCGACTAGGGGTAGGTAGTGGAGTATATAGGCCTTGCTTCTTGATGGTCGGCTTAGCAATGGCACAAGCAGTGCAGGATCTGATGTGCTTCTCGACATCCTTTCGAAGGTTCGGCCAATAGAAATACTTCTGTAGTATTGCTACTGTTTTCTCGACCCCGAAATGCCCAGCGACTCGACTGTAGTGTGCTTCCCATATCATCTTGGCACGCTCGCTTGAAGGAACACAAAGGTGTCCCAGGTGACATAAAAGTGCATCTTGGAGGTGAAAATTTGGAACCTGCGTACCCCCCAAGAGTGCCTTGTAAGTGTGGCCGAATTCTGGGTCACTCTCATAGAGAAGCGGCCAATCAGAAGTCTCATGCCCACAAGAGTTGAGCACGGTGGTGAGCGCCACGATCGGTGGTCGGCTGAGGCAATCTGCAACATTATTGGTGCTACCCTTCTTGTACTTGATGTTCAAATGAAACTGTTGCAGATATGTGGACCACTTCTGATGGCGATCATTCTGCAACTTCCCTTGTGTCCGTATGAACTGCAGGGGCCGGTGGTCTGTGTGGATGATTGTTTCCTTCCCCAAAATGTAATGCTTCCATTGTCGACAGGCTTGCACAATGGAATACATTTCTTTGTCATAGGTGGGATACTTGCGAACTGTCTCAGACAATGTCTCACCGTGATATGCCACTGGATGTCCCTGTTGAGTAAGAACTGCCCCAATAGCATAGTCAGAGGCATCTGTCTCGATCTCAAACGGCTGCTGCAAGTCTGGTAAGGTGAGCACTGGGGCAGAACATAGGCGATTTTTCAATTCTTTGAACGCCTTCTGTTGAGGTTCCGACCAAAATAATTTTGCTCTCGCTTCTCCTTTGGTGACTTGACTCAAGGGCCAAGTGATATGAGAGAATCCCAACACGAATCTACAGTAGAAATTAGCAAGACCCAGAAAACTGTGAAGCTCTGTTATAGTAGTCGGGGCTGGCCAATCCCGAATGACTTGGATCTTGGCTGGATCCACATGCACCCCCTTTTCATCAATAATGTATCCCAGATATTGAACCTGGGTCATGCCAAATGTGCACTTCTCCAAATTGGCACACAACTTGTGTTGCCGCAGTGTTTGGAAGACTTGTCGGATGTGATGAAGGTGCTCTTCCCAAGTCTTGCTGAAGATCAGAATGTCATCCAAGTACACCACTACGAATGAGTTGGTGAATGGCCGCAAGATGTCGTCCATCATCCTCATGAAGGTTGCGGGAGCATTCGTCAACCCGAAAGGCATGACCACCCATTCAAAAAGGCCTTCCTTAGCTTTGAAGGCAGTCTTCCACACATCAGAGGGTTCAATTGGTACCTGGTGATACCCAGACTTCAGGTCGATCTTACTGAAATATTTTTCACCTTGGAGTTGGTCCAGAAGGTCATCAATCCGTGGGATTGGGTACCTATTCCGGACAGTGATCTTGTTCAGCGCCCGATAGTCAATACATAGTCTCCACGTCCCATCCTTCTTCTGTACCAACACGATCGGGCTCCCACAGGGCGATGAACTTGGTCTGATGTGACCTTTCTGCAACAGCTCCTGAATCTGCCTCTTGATTTCATCATTTTCTAGAATAGAGCGTCGATAGATCGGTCCATTGGGTAGCGGCGCACCTGGGGTCAGATCAATCGGGTGCTTGACCTGGCAGTGCAGAGGAACCCCTGTGGGTGAGGTGAAGATGTCCCCGTACTCCTCCACGACCTTATCCATTTGTTGTCGCAAGGGGCCCCGTCCGGAGGTCATGGCCAGCGCTCTTCTTCGCCTTGGGCGGATCATCAGTGTGAAAATGATTTTCCCGGCCTGTGAAATGAGCTATCGATTGTTTGGCAAAGAACCAAATAGATAGTCGTAGGAGGGTGTACCTCCCCGGTATCCCGTACAACTTATTTCAAAGCACACAACAAGACGAGGTCGAGACCAAAATGACACCGATGAGATTTATCCATTACAATACATGGTCATTCTAATACATCAGAAACATCAATATGAGCAACGTCACATAATACCTCATCCGTGAAGGGCTTGATGCTATAGGGAAGGCGGCACTGCTGGCTGACGCGGAGATCTCGTCCTTGGTGAAGCCACCCGATGGTGTATGGATGTGGGTGAGCTGTGGTCGGCAAGCCCAACCGCTTCACGGCGTCTGCTGAAATGAGGTTCTTTGGGCTCCCATTGTCGACAATGAACTGTACAGGGGAGCCCTTTACCCACATCTGGGAGTGGAAGAGACGTTCCTCCTCCTCTGGATCTTCCGGTTCCTCCTTCCGGACCTTTGTAGTGGCAACAGTGGCGTTGGGCTCCGCATCAATAATCTGTTTCCCTTTTTCATTCCCCTTTTCAGGTTCTGATTCGGAGTCAGCATGGTCCGACCTGTGTAAGCCCCTATCTCGCCCAAAACCATCGCTAATCCGACATCAGCAGGTTGTAGAGCAGAGCTCTATGGAACTCACACCACTTTCCCGTGTCCTCTGGCTTGATGTGTGTTAGCCTTTTCTTTGTATTTTGATTTATTATCTTTTGAACCGCCATGCCTTGGCTCTGTCCTTTGTTCTGCGGTTTGGAAGCACCTTTTCCTTGCTTTTGATTCGCAGATCCAAAGTCTCGTTTCTTCTGTTTGAATTTCTGCTCAATCTTGGCAGCATACCGGTATGCCGTACCAAGCGAGGAGATGTCGAGGAACTCCATTTCCTCCTGAATGTATCTGTGCAGACAACTGCGATACTTTAGCACCAAATGTTTCTCTGAATCTTTGATACCCAACTTTGTGCGCAGGGTATGGAACAGATTCGTCAGCTCGTGTACATCTTGATCCCTTTGTTGTCGCAGCGTGGTCCATTGTATGTACTTGTCCTCATAGCTCCCCACGGGATAGTGCTGTTCCTTGACGGCGTCTCGGAAAGAATTCCAAGTTGGTCACTGGGCTGTAGAATGCAGAGAGGGTGGTTTTGTCTCGTCCGTTCTCTCGTAGGTTTCCCCACCACCTTTGACATGGGGTAGCTTTTGAGGAGGGCAAAAAACAATCTTCTCGATCCAAAAGTCATGAACAGAGAAATATCCTCTGGCTTAGTATTCAATGTGAATCTATTTGCTATCTGCGTCTATTTGACCAACATGGGAATGTCAAAATTTACTTGTACCTTAAAGGAGTCACAACTCCGTGAGTGGCTAATTGGATGCAGATGCGCGCCGTGGGTGCCTGCCAGGATCCTCAGAGCAAAGTTATCCATCATCGCGTTCCTTTGTTTTTCAAGGGCCTCCTCGAGCAATATTTTGATAGGATCTCCTGCTCCCTCATCTTTCTTTTCATCCCCCATGGGCGTCCGTCGAGGTTTGCGAGGCCGATCTTGCAAAGGTTCCACCAGATCAAGCCCTAGCTCCTTATACCCCGACCTCGTTGGGGACATGCAAAGAAGGATCGAGAAAAAGCAGACCGCTCTGATACCACTGATCCGGATTTATGCAGGAACGCAACAGAATAAACACATAACCATAAATACAGAGATGCAGCGGAAATAACACTTCATTTCATTAATATCAAAGAACTCAAATTTGCTTACAGACAATGGAAATAAAACTAGCTAGGGTACTGGTAGCTATCTCTGAGAAGAGATGTGGTGGCTACAGACCTCTGAACTGCTTTACAATGAGGCGCGAGGGCCTATTTATTATTGAGAAACAATGGAGAACCCTAAACATCCCCAAAACCTAACCCTAGGAGATGAAGCGCCAAAACTATGGGCCCCGTTTGGGTAAATTGGTGTTTCAACTTCCCAGGGACGTAACTTTGGCATACTATCTCCGTTTGACGTACATGATACATCATTAGAAAGCTCTATCCGAGGACTACAACTTTTGTGACAATTTGATGATCAAATCACAACAAATTTCATACCCAAAAAACGTCGTTTAGGGCCTCAAAACGGCTCCGGAAGTTTAGGATCCGAAAAACTGCTAAAAATAGTAAGTTCTGCCGAAACTGAAAAACCGAAAGAGACAATGGTGGGGCCCCAAGTGCAATAGGCGGGTGGCCACCAATATCCACCTAGATCATTCCTCCTTAGGAAGGCACGGTCCCCATTGCGTTAAGTTCCTCCATGAGATGAGGAAATTTAACTTGGTCCCCGGTGAACCACTTTCCTTGGTGGAGTGAGTCGTCACTGATACAACCCGATATAGTTGGATCTTCCGTTGGCGAGTGCTCTTTATTTTCATGTCCCTGATACAATCTGTGGTGGCCTGTTCCATGCAGTCTGGGTTTAACTCTGTTGGTGTGAGTTGTTCTGCAATGTCTGAGGTGTCCAGTAGAGGTGGGAAGTAAGGACGAAGGCGATCCACAGTGAAGACTGGGTGCAGACCAAGGAATGGAGGAATACTAAGTTGGAAGGCATTGTTCCCTATAGCCTTGGTGATGGTTTATGGCCCGTATCGGAGCGGGCGAAGCTTGCGGTGGGGTCCAGTGAGGCGCTCCTTCTGCAAATGTAGCCATACTTTGTCGCCCACTTGGAAGTTGTGTGGCACCCAGTGTTGATCATGGCACTGCTTGTACTTCGCATTGGCTCTGTCCAATATATCATGAACCTGTTGGCGAATGTGTTGAATGTGCTGATGAAGCTACTGCTGGTCATCTCAGACTGGGACGTGCGCTGATTCAGTCGAGTTGTACCAGAAATGGCATGGCCAGCTAATGGACATAGTGTACGGAATCCCAAGCCCACTTTAAAAGATGGACGGATACTTGAACTGTGGGAGAGCGCTGTTATAACTATGTTGTACATAAGGGAGGCTCTCATCCCATGTGCGTGGATGCTTTGAATTGTACATGCGTTAAATGTGTACAATCACTCGCTTGACGAATTTCCGTCTGCCATCTGCTTGGGGATGGAAATTTGTGGACTCAGTGAGTTTGGTGTCTAGCATCGACCAAAGATGATCAAAATGTACTAAGGAATTTGTTGTCCAGATTTGAGATAATTTCCTATGGGATCTCTAAGTGTTCCCACACTCACTCAAAGAAGAGTTTAGCAGTGACTTTTTCTTTGATATTCTTCTTGAAGGCCACCATAATGGCCTTCTTAGAGAATCTTTCGACGACGACAAAAACACAATCTTTTTCATGCTTGGTAGCTAGAAAACCTCACATGTAATCCATGGAGATGGATTCCCAAGGTCGACTAGGGGTAGGTAGTAGAGCATATAGGCCTTGCTTCTTGATGGTCGGTTTGGAAATGGCACAAGCAGTGCAGGATCTCATGTGCTTCTCGACATCCTTTCGAAGGTTCGGCCAATAGAAATACTTCTGTATGATTGCTAATGTTTTCTCAACCCTGAAATGCCCAATGACTCGACTGTAGTGTGCTTCCCATATCATCTTGGCACGCTCGCTTGAAGGAACACAAAGGTGTCCCAGGTGACATAAAAGTGCATCTTTGAGGTGAAAATTGGGAACTTGCGTAACCCCCAAGAGTGCCTTGTAAGTGTGGCCGAATTCTGGGTCACTCTCATAGAGAAGCGGCCCCATAAGTCCGTGCCCACAAGAGTTGAGAACGGTAGTGAGCGCCACGATCAGTGGTCGACTGAGGAAGTCTGCAACATTATTGGTGCTACCCTTTTTGTACTTAATGTTCAAATGAAACTGTTGCAAATATGTGGACCACGTCTGATGGCAATCATTCTACAACTTCCCTTGTGTCTGTATGAACTGCAGGGGTCGATGGTCCGTGTGGATGATTGTTTCCTTCCCCAAAATGTAATGCTTCCATTATCGACAAGCTTGCACAATGGAATATATTTCTTTGTCATAAGTGGGATACTATGAACTAACCCTAGAGAATGCCCCACCGTGATATGCCACCGATGTCCCGTTGAGTAAGAACTCGCCCCAACAGCATAGCCGAGGCATCCTGCCTCGATCTCAAACTACCGCAAGTCCGGTAAGGTGAGCACCGGGGCAGAAGAAAGGACAATTCCTCAACGTCTCTGTTGAGGTTCCACAAAAGAATTTTGCTCTCGCTCCTCCTTATGGGACGGACTAAAGGGCCATGATATGAGAGAATCCCAACACGAATCTACGGTAGAAATTAGCAAGACCCGTGACAAATGCGGGCTCTATTATAGTAGCTGTACGGCCAATCCCGAATGACTTGGATCTTGGTTGGATCCACATGCACCCCCCATTCATCAATAATGTATTCCAGATATTGAACCTATGTCATGCCAAAAGTGCACTTCTTCAAATTGGCACACAACTTGTGTTGCCATAGTGTTTGGAGGACTTTTCAGATGTGGTAGAGGTGCTATTCCCATGTCTGGCTGAATATCAGAATGTCATCCAAGTACACCACTACAAATGAGTTGGTGAATGGCTGCAATATGTCTTCCATCAACCTCATGAAGGTTGCGAGAGCATTCGTCAACTTGAAAGGCATTAAAAGACATTCGAAAAGGCCTTCCTTGGCTTTGAAGGTAGTATTCCACACATTGGAGGGTTCGATTAGTATCTGGTGATACCCAGATCCCCTGTGTCGATCTTATCAAATATTTTTCACTCCGAGTTGGTCCGAAGGTCATCAATCCGAGGATTGGGTACTGACTGACAATGATCTTGTTCAATGCCCGATAGTCAATACAGAGTCTCCACGTCCCATCCTTCTTCTGTACCAACACGATCGGGCTCCCATAGGGCGATGAACTTGGTCTGATGTGACCTTTCTGCAACAGCTCCTGAATCTGCCTCTTGATTTAATCATTTTCCAGAACAGAGCGTCGATAGATTGGTCCATTGGGTAGCGGCGCACTTGGGGTCAGATCAATCGGGTGCTTGACTTGACAGTGCAGAGGAACCCTTGTGGGTGAGGTGAAGATGTCCCCGTTCTCCTCCACAACCTTATCCATTTGTTGCTGTCGTGCAGAGGGGCCCTGTCTGGAGGTCATGGCCACAATCTTCTTCTTGCCCCCAAGTGATCATCAGAAAATGCAACTTCCCCGGTTTGGGAAATGAGTCATATCGCATTATTTTGGCAAGAACTGGAAAAGAGACAGTCGTGAGAGGCCCATAGCATTGCATCCTGCACAACTTATTTCCCAAAGTAATAATAACAAAGACGAGGTCGAGACTCATACACAGCATATCGCTTCCACAAGTATGGTTGGCCTAATAATACATCAGAAACATCAATAGGAGCAATGTCACACAATACCTCATCCGTGAAGGGCTTGATGCTATAGGGAAGGCGGCACTGTTGGCTGACCCGGAGATCCCGCCCTTGGTGAAGCCACCCGATGGTGTATGGTTGTGAGGGTACTTCTGTGGTCGCATGAAGCGAAGTGGGAGAACAACATACCCGCGAAATGAGGGTTATTTTTGGCTCCCACTTGTCGACAATGAACCGTGGCTGTGGGAGCCCTTTACCCACATCTCGGGAGTGGAAGAGACGTCCCCTCCTCCTCGGATCTTCCGGTTCCTCTCCGGACCTCGTAGTGGCAAAAAAGGGGCGTTGGGCTCCGCATCAACTGCTTCTCCTCCTTTTCATTCCCCTTTCGTGCTCCGATTCTGACTAAACCGATCATCTCGGACTTTAAGCCCCATTGCTGATCTCGGCCACTAGTGACTTCTTGGTCACACACTCACTTGTGTTGTGAGTGGAGCTCTTATGGAAATCACACCACTTTCCCATGTCCTTCTTTGGCTTTACGGTGTTGTTCTTTTCTTGTGGCTTTGACGGGTTGTCTTTAGCCGCCATGCCTTGGCTCTGTCCTTTGTTCTGCGGTTTGGAAGCACCTTTTCCTTGCTTTTGATTCGCAGATCCAAAGTCTCGCTTCTTCTGTTTGAATTTCTGCTCAATCTTGGAAGCATACCGGTATGCCGTACCAAGCGAGGAGATGTCGAGGAACTCCATTTCCTCCTGAATGTATCTGTGCAGACAGCTGCGATACTTTAGCACCAAATGTATCTCTGAATCTTTGATACCCAACTTTGTGCGCAGGGTATGGAACAGATTCGTCAGCTCGTGCACATCTTGATCCCTTTGTTGTCGCAGCGTGGTCCATTGTATGTACTTGTCCTCATAGCTCCCCACGGAATAGTACTGTTCCTTGACGGCGTCTCGGAAAGAATTCCAAGTTGGTACGGCCGAGAACAGAGAGGGTTCTGTCTGGTCCTTGTTCTCACAGTAGGTTTCCCACCAGTCCTTAACATGGGGGGTAGCTTTTAGGAGTGCAAAAATAATCTTCTCTCGGTCTGAAAAGTCATGAACAGAGAAATATCCTTCTAATAGATTCAACCATCTATCTACGGCATCTGCGTCTATTTGACCCTCAAATATGGGAATGTCAAAATTTACTTGTATTTTAAAGGGAGTCGCAACTCCAGAGTGGCTACTGGATGCAGATGCGCCGCCGGTGGGCAGCCGTTGAAGGATCTGAGCAAAGCTATCCATCATCGCGTTCCTTTGTTTTTCGAGGGCCTCCTCGAGCAATATTTTGATAGGATCTCCTGCTTCCTCATCTTTCTTTTCGTCCCCCATGGGCGTCCGTCGAGGTTTTCGAGGCTGATCTTGCAAAGGTTCCACCAGATCAAGCCCTAGCTCCTTATACCCCGACCTCGTTGGGGACATGCAAAGAAGGATCGAGAAAAAGCAGACCGCTCTGATACCACTGATCCGGATTTATGCAGGAACGCAACAAAATAAACACATAACCATAAATACAGAGATGCAGCGGAAATAACACTTCATTTCATTAATATCAAAGAACTGAAATTTGCTTACAGACAGAATGGAAATAAAACTAGCTAGGGCGCTGGTAGCTATCTCTGAGAAGAGATGTGGCGGCTAAAGGCCTCTGAACTGAGTTACAATGAGGCTCGAGGGCCTATTTATTATTGAGAAAACAATGGAGAATCCTAAACATCCAAAAACCTAACCCTAGGAGATGAAGCGCCAAAACTATGGGCCCCGTTTGGGTAAATTGGTGTTTCAACTTCCCAGGGACGTAACTTTGGCATACTATCTCTGTTTGACGCACATGATACATCATTAGAAAGCTCTATCTGAGGACTACAGCTATTAGGAAAAATACCATCATCAAATTCGCTGGTGCTTTGATACCCAAAAAACGTCGTTTAGTGTCTCAAAACGGCTCCGGAAGTTCAGGACCCGAAAAACTGCTAAAAATAGTAAGTTATGCCGAAACTGAAAAACTGAAAGAGACAATGGTGGGGGGCCAAGTGGAATAGGTGGGTGGCCACCAATATCCACCTGGATCACCTCTCCTCCTCAAATGTCACATCTTGTCTCAGGACAATCTTCCTCTGTGCAGGAAGATATATAAGGTAGGCTCTGTTGGTCTCACTGTAATCCACTAGGATACCCCTCTCTGTTGTTGGTTCCAACTTCGTCCTCTTCTCCTCAGGGACATGTGAATATGTAAGGCACCCAAATATGTTGATGTGCACAAATTCTGACTTCTTGTTGGTATACACCTCCTTCGGAGTCTTGCTCCCCAAAACTCTGTGTGGGCTCTTGTTATGAAAATATACAACAATGTTACACACCTCAGCCCACGAGAAGAAAGGTAAACTTTGAACATGCAACATTGCTCTAGTTGCACCCATAATGGTCATATTCTTCCTCTATGGCACCCCATTCTACTGAGGTTTGTAAGGCACAATGAGCTGCCTCTTGATGCCAACACTCCCACAAAAATCCCTCATCTTTGAGGAAGTATACTCGCCCCCATTGTCTGATCTCAAAACCCTTATTTTCCTGCATGTTTGGTTCTCCACAAGAGCCTTAAACTCTTGGAATCATCGGAAGACCTAATCATTTGTCTTCAGGAAGTAAATCCAAGTCCCCCTGGAGTGGTCATCAATGAATGTCAAATAGTACTCATATCCACTCAATGAAACATGGGACTTAGGACCACATACTTCAAAATGAAACTTAGGACCACATACTTCAAAATGAATCAAGTCAAGGATACCTGTAGCTCCATTGCCACTGCTCTAGAAAGGTGTCTTATTGTATTTTCCAAAAGCATGCCCCCTACACACATCGTGATGATTTGTGCTGAAGTCAGGCAACCTTGTAACCATCTCTCTCAACATCCTGAAAGCTCCATGGTGCAAGTGGGCCATCCTCCTATGCCACAACTCACATAACTCATTGCTACTGGTCTGCGATACCATAGCTCCAAGAGGCTGAAACATAAATCTATATAGTCTCCCACTACGAGCTCCAATCACACGAGCATGATCGATACTAGATCCCCTGAGATATATCAATATTTTTCCCTTCCGAAACAATACCTCATACCCCTTGTCCTCAAAGCTAGAGACTAACATCAAACTCTTCTCCAACCCTAGAAAATAAAGAATATTTGTCACCTTCAGAGGAGGTGATGACTCCCTCTAAAATTAAATTGTCCCCATCTGTGCCACTTTGAATTTTTAGTTGTCACCAAACACAACCTCCAAGTCAATATCATCCTCCAAACGGCTCTTGAAGTGCTCTATAACTCCTGTCATATGGCAGGATGCTCCACTGTCTATGAACCATGCATGGGAATATGTGACATTAGTGTATAAACTCACCACCAAAGCACACTCGGAATCAAACATAGTCGTAAAATCATCCACATTTACTGAAACTGCAACTCCTTGTTTCTTCTTACCCTTCTTATCAGGACATTGTATAGCATAGTGACCCATCTTCCCACAAGCAAAGCATTTCACTTTGATTGTGTCCTTCTCCTTATCCTTCTGCTTCTCCTTCTCCTACTTTGCTCCACTAAAAGACCCCTTCTTAACCTTATTTCCCTTCTTTCCCTTAGCCACAAGAACAACATTCTCCTCTTCACCTCCCCCACCACTCTTGCTACCACTCCTCACACTCCTCGTGATATCCTCCTAGATGAAATCGTCCCACATCCTCCTCCAACTAGGAAAGTGCTCTCTAGCCACCAAGTCATGGATAAACCCATCCCATTTCTCGGTGAACCCATCTAAGCCAATCCTAACCAATTGTTCCTCTGGAACAACCTCTCCAATGGAAGCTATCTCATCCTTCACTTGTGAGACTCTAGTGAGGAAATATGTCACACTGTCGGTCTTGGTCATCTTAGTGTTGCATAGCTTTTGTCTCAACACCATCTTCCTGTTCTCATTGAACTTTGGCGTAAAGAGACCAAGCACTCCCACATATAATATGCATATATCATCCCTGAAGCATGAGGGAATAAATGGTCCTTGATGGCATCTAGAAGGATCCTCTTTTCCTTCACATTATTCTTGTTGAACTCCACCAATTGAGTTGGATCAATGAGTGCTTGCCAGTTGCTTCAACAACATCTCACACTTCCACCTCCTCCAAGAAAAGCATAATCCTCTCCTTCCATGAGAAAAAGTTTTCAGCCCCTGCCAATCTGTCCTCTACTCTCAACCCAGTAGCCATGACCCCACAACAAACAATATGGAGCAAATCTGGAAGCTAGAACCTTCCTCCCTATGAACTACTAAAGTCGTTGGGTTTTTGGCAAAGTTTCAAAGGTTTTGGTTCATTGTTTGAAGAATTTAAATGCTTGTTTCCCTCTTTACCAGCAGACTGAAATCTAAGATTTGAGCCTTAACTTAGCTCAACTTTTCTATGATACCATGTAGAAAATTTATGATCTGCACCCTTAACCGAATTTACAAGTTTACATGTGTTTGTTTAGACCCAACCCACATGTTTTTCCATGGTGATATAAAATTTAGTATGCATTTATTGCAAACATTAAAGAGTGATTCTACTACTTTTTTTTTTTTTTTTTTTTCACTTTGACAATGTAAACTATGAAACGGGAACTATAAACTAAAAACGAGAACTCTAGCAAAAAAAAACCCAAAAACATAGAAAAACAACTCGAAAACGAAAAGTGTTGATGCTGGAATACCAACTTTTTTTTTTCTGGGGTAACTTTTCAACATGTTTTAAACATGGCAGTGAAAACAAATTTTTTTGGTGCGAAAAACACTTTGAAAACAAAAAGTGTTGATGCTGGAATACCACTTTTTTTCTTCATGAAAAAATTTCAACATTTTGAAATAATGACATAAAAGATAAAATATCTTGACTCCAACAAACCTTAAAATTTGAAAAGAAAAATGAAAAAAAATTAAAACAATGAAAATAAACAAAAATAATAAAACCAAAGTTAAAAATAACAATAAAAAGTAAATAAAAGTATATATATTAGAAAAAAAAACAAAAATCAAACTTAAAATTGTAAAAATAAAAACAAAATTAACCTATAAAAAAATAAAAAATAAAAACAAAAAATATAATAAAAAAATTATTTACAAAAAAAAAAAAAACAAAAAAACACTTAATTGAATAATAAAAAAAAACTTTAAAATAAATCAATAAACTATATATTAAAAAAAACACATTTAAAAAAAATTAATAAAATTAAAAATTAAAAATAAAATTTAAAAAAAAAAAAAACATTAAAAAACTAAAAAATAGAAAACATTAAAAACAATGAATTACAAAAAATATTTAAATAAATAAGAAAAAAAAAAAAAAAACATTAAAAACAAAAATAAAAATAAAAAATTTAAGATATAAAAAAACTAAAATAACAAACAAAAAGTATTAAAAAAATTAAAAAAAAAACTAAAACTAATTAAAATTGATATATATATATATATATATATATATATATAGTCCTTTGGGCCATCGACGGACTCAAGCTGATTCTCAAAATTGACTAGGGGGCCAAGCTGATTCTCAGAATCGGATTTGAGCTGTTGGTGGCTCGAGGGGCTGCTTGTTGTGGGCGGGCGGAGTTGCTGTAGCTCTGCTCGCCCCACGACAGCCAACCACAAACAACTCAAATATGATTCTGAGAATCGTATTTGAGTCGTTGGTGGTAGCCCCTCGGGCCACCAACTTCTCAAAGCAGATTCTGAGAATCGAATTTGCCTCGAGCCACCAATGACTCAAAGCGGATTCTCAGAATCAGATTTGAGTCGTTGGTGGCCGCTTGTTGTGGGCGAGCAAAGCTACTGCAGCTCCGCCTGCCCACGGCAAGTAGCCACCAACAGCTCAAATCTGATTCTCAGAATTGGATTTGAGACGTTTGTGGTCAGTTGTCGTGGGCGAGCAGAGCTACAACATCTTCATCTGCCCACGACAAGCGACCCCTTAGGCCACCAACAACTCAAATCTGATTCTCAGAATCGGATTTGAGTTGTTGGTGGCCCAAGGGGCCACCTGCAATGGTCGGGTGGAGTTGCTGCAGCTCCGCCCGCCCACGGCAGGTGGCCCCTCGGGCCACCAACGGCTCAAGGGATGCAATAATTCTTTTATTATTATTATATATCCGTGTGTGTGTGTCTTATTTTTAAAGTATATACGTTCTGTTTATGTTTTTAAATTGTTTTATTTAATTTTTTTAATCTATTTTTTTTTTCTTGGTTTTTATTTTTTTATTTATTTTTTTCAACGTATTTTTATTGTTCAATTTTTTATTATTTTTAATGATTTATTTTCTTATAACTTATTTTTTTGTGTTTATGATTTTTATTATTTTTATAAATTATATGTTTTATTTTAATTTTAATTCTTTTTAATATTTAAATGTTATCTAAGTCATTTTTCTAGAATTTTTATTTTTGAAATGTCGTTTTTTTTACATAAAATTTATAAAATTTGTTATTTTTTCCAAAAAAAAATTATTCAAAATTTCATAATTTTTATTTATTTAACGTGTCTTTTTTAGTCAAAATGTCTTAAAATACATACTTTTTTAATTATATCTATATGCAAAATGTATATTTTTTTCGAGTTTTTAAAATTATTATTTTTTGGTGATAATTATTTTATGTGTATTGAAATATTAATTAACGATATATAAATATAAAAGAAATCCTAACCTCAAAATATTAATTTTATTAATTTTTTTTAGTTTTTGAAAGCAAAAAAAATTATATATATATATATTGCAAAGGAAAACAAAAAACAAAAAATTGAAAACCTTTAAAAAACAAATATCTTAGGACGAAAAAACATGAAGAGGAATAAGACCACTTGAAAAATGGTTAAATAATCAACATTTAACAACAATGGTTAAAATCCGCTTGAAAATCTTCAACTTTTTATAAAAAATTCCACACTTCATACATTATAAAATTTAAACTGTTAAAAATAAGCCCTCTAAAAAAGGGGGTTGATGTTGCATCAACACTTTTCAAAATTAGCATGAAAAATCACTAATATTTAAAAAAAAATGTTCATACCTGATACATGAGAAAATTTAAAGTGTCATAAATATGGTTTAAAAAAAAAGAAAGAAAGAGTGTATTATGAATCAACGCTTTTTTAAAGTCAGATGATTTTTTGCTACCTAAAAAAAAATGGTGTATTCTGAATCAACACTTTTCAAAATCAGATGATTTTTTGCTACCTCAAAAAAGCGGGTACTCGTATCAGTTTCTGTTTCAAAGTTTACATTGTTCTTTCCTATCAGCGGATCTTTAATACAAAATTTAGGTAAACATTCATACATATGAGACACTTATTTTTTGTCAAGTTGACCCTAGAAAAACCCCATAACCTCTTGGGGAAAACTGGTCTTCAAATGAGAATTTTACTGGTTGAAAAATTTAGAATAAGTACATAAAATAAACACAATACTTATCTCCCTTTTCTGCTGTAACATTTAATGCAAATTTCAGGAAATTTGTGCCCATTGTAATTTTCAAGTTTCTACAAAAATACATGCCCAGAATTTCTACATTTTATCAAAGCTTAGCTCCTTGGAATTCGTGCCCAAAATCAGCCTCGATTTCTGTGTTAACTTCTTATTGTACCTCCTCAAAATTTGTGCCTAACTGTTGCTGAAATATGCCTCGAAAAACGCATTGCTTGTAGGTGAAAGTCCCAAAAATTGTGCCTCAAATTTTGGGCCAGACAAGTGATGTTCCTTCTCGAACTAGATGGTAGTATTCTCCTTGTTTTTAATGCATGTTGCCTCGATATTTTGTATTTCCAATCTCATTGAATTTCATGCAAACTATCTCCTAGAAAATTGTGCCTCTGCTCCAAGATTTTCGTGCTAGTAGTACAGTCCCTTCCTAGAAATTTTTTCTCTGCAATTTCTCCTTCTCTCCTTGAAGTTTCTCCTCTCCTCTCTTCTCTGCATGCTCAAGTGTGAAATAAAGAATGAGATACCTTTTCCCTCTTTTGTCTCCTTGGAAAAGATTGAATCCCTAAACCTAGGATCCAATCGTTGAGATTTAATCCTCAAATCTCAAGACGTGTGGTTGATATCACTTCTCACAAATGACCCCCCTCATACATTGGCCCCATCACTTAAAAGTTTCCTAGTACCTTTTTCAAGTTGTGTACCTTTTCTATTTTTTCTCATAAAATGATTTTCATCTCACTTTAATATTAGAAAAGTACACTTAGTACTTTACACATAAAGTCACTTTATAAAGTACTAGTGACTTTAATATTAGAAAAAGTACATGGTACAACACTTCTAAGTACATTTTCCACCATGACATTAATATAACTTATAAATTTCATTGAGACAAAATTCATTAATGTGTTCACTTGGCTAAAAGGGATAAAAGCCTAGTAACACCTCTCCTTGGTACTATTTTCAACATTAGCAAGGCACAAACTTCAGCGCATCGATACACTCTCTCAAAATGAATATAAATATATATCAAGTATTGTAATGTGTCCAAAATTTGACACTGGAGCATCCCATGCACACATAGAATGTTGTATGTACCACGTCAAACAATTCTCACAAATAGAATGTTGCATGTGCCTGTGTCAAACAATTTACAATTTAAACCTCTATAAGTCGTCATATGTTCAATTTTGTTCGTTCATTCTTCTTTGTATTCCAAAGTATAGTTAGTTATAGGTCCTTTATGCATATATCATTATATGTTCAAAGTTGTTTGTTCATTCTTGTTTTGGATTTCAAAGTCTTGTAAGTTTTAGCTCCTTTATACATATTGTGGGCATGTTTGAATGACCCGTACAAGCCCACAAGGCTCATGCCATGCAGGGCCACGTGGATCATGCCTTCCAAGCCCACAGGGTAAGCTCGAAAGAAGGAATATTGTATTAACACAATTCCATTTTGACAGCAACTACTGCAACCTGAAGAAAAGTCCCACAAGCCCAATACAAGCCTGCTTACACAAACAAGAGGAAAAATGGTATGAAACCTATTGCAACTTGTTCTTACCAATAGCATTGAATTTTGTGTCATAAATGTCATGTTTAGATACACACACTTCCATAATGGCATGTGAGAGAATCAAATAAGGAAGGATAGTCTTGATACAAATGGAAGAAGGATCACATGAAGTTCTATGTATGTGTCTTTATAACATGGATACAATATACAAGAATGATGTATTTTTAGTGCACGGGCACAGACCCATCTACATCCAAGTTTGAATATTTTGAATTTTAATATTTTATACATAAATCTTTGTGCGAACTTGAGGCATGCATCTATACCCTTTGCAACCCTAAAATGCATATTAAACTCGGATTTAGATGGTTTTGTATTAGTGTTCATATTCAATCCAATCAATGGAACAATACATAAATGCAAAGTATTGATGGATTTATATAGGTCTATGCTATTCTATGTATTTAATGCAACCAGTGAAGTCCTTGGATTCAATGAACCAGACACACACACACACACACAAAAGTCAATAGCTTTAGATGAATGTGTGTTACAGTCCATATTAAAAGCACCCAATGTAGAATCAATGTAAGATTTATTATGTTAACGAAATTAATATTTAGTCTTCATCACAAGTATAATTCCCAAAATAAGCATCCTCATGCACATTCAACATTCAACATTCAACATAAATGTCACAATAAGACGAGAGACAATATATATGTGCATAATTTTCCTTCTTAATATAATTTTGAAACATGAAACAGTTTCATCCCATGGCCTATTCTCATTTTACATCAAATAACCAAGCCCTTGGTTCACCCAACCAAGTCCCACAAAAAAACCACCAAAAACGTTTGTCTACATTCTCAAGCCTTCACTCGCATAGTCCATTCATTCCGACCATTTTTCTTTTTTTGTTCCTTCCAAGACAATACTCGCAAGACTTCCCAAACTTCGGTTGGCTTGGCTCACCTCTACCGTGTGGTATAGCAAGCCCTCTCCAACAATTTATTTGTCTCTAAACACTTGTGATTCTTTTGCACGACTTGTCTCCTGCTTCACGTTGATATCCTTGCTCTTCTCCACTCGTTCATCATTTATATATACGACACCATCATGCCAATCGAGCCAGCGCGCAGTTAAATGGGACACTGTTTCTTTCTATCCCATCGTGCACAAAGCCCCAATTTTGAGGGTGGCCGACTAATTTCGTAGAGCTGACTCGTTCTGCCTTGTCATGCTCGTTCCATGTAGAGTGCCTTGGGGCCAATTATACACATCCTGCCAACTCGAGCATTCTCGTAGGCCAACTTGGGCACCCGTCGTGCCACCACTCGAGTGCTCTCTCCAACATGTCATCTCAGTAAGGAGGAACAAACACTTTGGACACTCAATTGAGATAGGCGAGTGCATGAGTGCCTAGGGGTATTAAATCCTCCCCCACCATGAGTGATTGTCATCCTTGGCAATCCAATCACCTCCTAATGTCTCCTCTTCTTGAACTAGTGGATCTCCTTCTTCCATCTCCAGAATGACTCCCTTGTCTGCCATTAATCCTCCTCAAGTGCATTCTCCAAACGCACAAGATACTCTCTCCTCCTATTATTTTCGACTCTGGTAGTCTTGTACGAAACTATCTCCTCAAGCTCTGACTCAAGATGATAAAAAATAAATGTTGGTCCTTGCAATGGCTCTGCTCTCTGAGGGTACTCCATGTCTAACCAATATTGCTTCTATTAGCTCCCCGTAATTTTCTAGATTGATTGAGATACAAATGGACAGGGGTAACATAAAACCAAGCTTTAGAATCCAAGGACCTAGCCTTCCTGGATTGAAAGAGGGATCTCTCTATTAGGTGCAAAGATGTGAACTTGTTTGTTGATTAGCGTTGATTTTAGGCTAGTTATTAAGTGCAGGGTATTTTGATTGTTTTTGGTTGGGTATGATGCTCAGATGGATTTAGATAGAAAACATGGAAGATTGTTAAGTCATTGGGCAATGGAGTCTAACAAGGTCATGATAAGTTCATCAATGGTGTTAAGAGAATTTGCAGGGCAATTTTAACTTGGTTGGTGGATCTTTAAGGTTGTGAAGGATCATGAGATGGACATTAAGTCTAAGAACAACAAGCTAATAAAGGGCAGAAACAAAATCCTTTATATACTTGTAAACTGAAGGAGTTAGAAGATTTATAAGCATAGCAAGAGAATCGAAGGCATAAGAAAAACCTAATCCATTTTAATTCAGATTGAAAGCAAATAATCAACCAAGACAAACATTCAAATAAAATATAGAGAGGCAAGAGACTTATTTAACTTTCATAGATTTCATCATCAAGAGTAGAAGACATTTAAGATGCAAAAATAACTATAACCATAGAAGGAGAGAAAACCCTAACATATAAAGTTACAGCTATGAAGGTTCCTTGAAACAATTTTAGCTAAGTAAAGGCAAAGAGCATGATTGAAACAGACTTCTTTGATAAACCTAGGAAAATATGCTTAAAGAAATGATTCCAAGAACAGAGTATTTAGTGGTGACAAATATGCAGGGCTAGCCATGAATCATGTTGAAACCAACTGATCTAAACCATTCAAGAAATAGACAAGCATAATAAATACTTAGAGAGCAAAAAGATGAATTCTCTAATATATCCTAACAGCAGAAAACATTAAGGTAGTGAAGGAACAAACAGACTTAAGGTGCCATTAGCAAACATGTCTTAGTCTAAATTCTTTGTCCTACTGCAACATAGAAAGATGGAAACATATGATAAACTAGAAAACATGAACAAAAGAAAACTTCACCATCAATCAGGCTTATGGATCGTGCAAACAGTCCTCCCCCATCAACAAACAAATCAAGTCATGCATGAGCTCCAAGACATCAAATTCTCATCAAAACTCCAAGAGAATATGTATTGCTCTAGAATAAGTCATAAAAATACAACCCAATACATAAGAGCCTCATGCTCTATTTATGGAGCAAATGAGGAGATGGAAACCATAAGAGGCTTCCAGAAACCCTAATTCTGTCATAAATGTCATAAATGTGCTTAATGACCATGCAAGGCCCAAGACACATAGTAGAGAAGATAATAAATGAAAAATATCAAAATATAACTCCTCAGTCAAATATGGAGTGATTTGTCCAAGAAAATATTAAAAAACCATTTTGCCATTAATCAGTGTCTTTTGTTGACTTTTTGGCAAAAGACAGTTTCTGTGCATAGCGCCTTTTCAGCAGAAAATAGGGTCTGTTGCAGCTGAGTTTTGGATCCCTTCCTAGAATCGGTTTTGGCCCCGTGATGGCTTGTTGGAAATATTTATAAGTCTAATTTCCAAAAATACTTTATTTCTGCTGAATGGATGCCATTTACCTGCTTAAAAATCAAATCTCCAAACACTTCTCTGTGCGTAGCGCCACCTCCAACAAAAAATAGGCTCTGTTGTAGCCAAGTTTTGGACCACTTCCCGATGTCGGATTTTTCTCTGTGATGGCTTGTTGGAAAGATTTATGAGTCCTATTTCCAGATATTCCTTTGATTTTTTGACTAGGTGCCATTTTACTATCCAAAATTCATTCTCCCAACACTACTCTGTGCACAGCACCTGGTCTGAAAAGGAGGCAGAAAGGTCAAATTTTGGGTGTTTTTTGACCTTTTGAGGGGGTTAAAATGCTCCAATTGATCTGAAATTTTGTGGGTAGACTTTTGGTGATGTAAAAAATCCAAAAAAGTAAACTTTGAGAGTTGAAGATGCACCAATTTTTTGCGTAGCGCCTAGGGTGCTGCGCTCCTAGGGGTCAAAATTTGGAAAAACCAAAAGTTGTCCAATTTGCCTCAAAATTGGTGGAGAGGTCCTTCAAGGGTTTAGATAAGCCTATGAAAAATATTGAGTTATGTCTCTAAGTTTTTCTTGGTCTTTACCTTCTTTGAGTGCTCAAATTTCAATGAAAAGGGTATCCTCATTTATCATAAGTGAATGACTAACGTCATGACTATCTTCTTGGCTGCCTTATCTTTCACTTGCTGTACTATCATGGTCATCCTCTGTATTAATGCCTCTTTCTTCAAACTATATTATTACCATTACTGCTAGATCTCCCATCACCTTGTGCATCATTATTTTTCCCATTGAGAGAGAAGTGAGCCTTACTGCTGCCTTCAACACTTTCATCATTGTCACCCTTTTGCTATCCTTAATATTGTTACCTTGGTCTTGGAGTTTATCATCAGCCTTTGCATCTGCTTCACTTTGGCCTTGTACTCCATTGATGTCCTCTTAGTGGCATTCTTTTATCACTGTCTTGCTCCAATTGCTCATTGTTTTCCTTTTCTTGACTGCCATTTTCATCACTCTCCTCCATGCCATCATCATCCTCTTGGTCTTCCTCATTAGACTCTGCCTCTGCCTCACTGTCTTCTTTATCTCCACTGTTATTTGTTTTTTCTTCATTGATACTGCCATCATCTTCTTCCTCAGCACTACTGTCATCTTCTTTTTCTTCATTCATATGATCACTGTTTGCACTAAGATTAGGATCACTGTCATGCCCATACTCATTCTTCTCTTAGATGTCCTGTGAACCTTCTTGTTGGTTGTCATATTCATCATTCTCTTCATTACCCTCTTGGTATTATTCATTAGACTCTGTTTCTGCCCCATTGTCTTCATCATTTCCTCTCTTTGACTATTAGCAATCATGTTCATCATGACTATGGCTCATTGTTTTGGACATCTTTGAACAAAGGGTTTTTAGCTTGGTGAGAGTTTTTAGGCCCAGGGATGAAGAAATGAGTGATGGTGAGGGCAGGATTTTAGCAAATGAAGGGCAAAAATGAGTAGGTCTAGGAAAGCTTCAGATTTTTTTAGGAGGAGGCTTAGCTTGCATTTGAGTGTCTTTAGGCCTATGACAACCTTTCACTTGGTAATTATTTTCCCTAGGGGATCAAAGGCTTGATTGGCATGAAGGTTTTAGGGTTTGGCCAATTTTTAGGGTTTTTAACTTTTCCTTTGATTGTTCATATAAAAATATCAATGGGAGGGCAAGAAAATGACCACTGACCTTGTTTCACTCATGCAGGAACCTGGGGCAACTTTGAGGAGGAGAAAAATTTAGTTTTGGCAATTTTTGAGAAAATTTGGCCAAGTCTCCTCTGTGTGTAGCGCCTGCCCAGGTGCGTAGCACCTGGCTCTAGGTGCGTAGCACAGTGTTATTTAACACTGCACCTACCTCCTCTGTGCGCAACGCGAGGCTCCAACTGCGTAGCGCCTCTGCCGGTGTGTAGCGCCCATTTGGAGAGGGAATTTGGAGGCCTTCCTGGTGTTGGAATGAGCTCCGTGATAGATTGTTGGAAAGCTTGACTTGTATACTTTCAAAATATACAATTTTTTTCCTGTTTGGAGTTGATTTTCCCAGCCAAAATTTGATTCTCCCAAGATTGGTCAAAAATTCCTGAATGATGGTGTGGAAATGCAGAGTGCTAGTGCAGACCACTTTTGGATGACTTCCTCATTTCAAAATTGAGCTCATGATAGCTCCTTGGAAATTTCTTGAAGTCTAGTTGTCATTTTAATCATTAAGGAAGTCATTTGGACACTCCAGCTGTGAGAAAAACTGATTTTCCCAAGGTCACTCCAGAAGTGCAGAATTTCTCCCGTGACACCTGTATTTTTGACATTGATCTCAAACCATGATACCTGTGTAAAAAATGAAGGAGGTTTTCTTCTTGGCCCTATGATGGACAAAAACCTCTCTCACTGTTGCCAAATTCATCGTTTTTTTGGTCATAAACACAATTTGAAGCAAAACTAGCCCTAGGTGTGACACATGGCTTGTATCTTGGAATGAATTCTTGGAAAATGATGGAGGCATGATGTTTATGAGCTGGTATAGAATTATTCTTGCTGACATGATATATCATATGAATCATTTTCTATTGTGCTTCCTTTTCATATCAAACCCTAGCTTAGTTGGAAGAGGAAATTAGGGTTTGGTGTAGGGGATTTAGGACCGCCTTGCAGAGGGAGGGGAATGATGGTGTTAAGGGTTGTCTGAATTCTTGGGGAAATTTTTGGGGATAGGGATAGATGTTAGGGAGTAGGGGAAAGTGGAATTTCAAGAATTGAGTGAGGGGAAGGGGTCCAAAAGGTCAAAACACAGGCCTAGTCTCAAAAAGTGTCAAATTGTGGCAATAGACTAGTTTTTGTAGAAAAATGATGATTTTGAGGGATAGGAGTGATGGGGAGTGTTTATGAAGGTATATTAAGGATAGGAGGAGGTGTAAGAGCATCAAGATACAAGCCTTGTGGATTATTTAATCATGGAGGTCATGAAACCAAGAGAAATGCCCTTAAAAACCCTAGATAGACAATGGAGGAGTTTAGGCAAAACAAAAATAGAGGGCTGAGGCCAAAAGTGGTGAAACATAGTGATAATGAGTGACATGAGCCCATGATGGGTCTTCTGGTATGGGTGATCTGAGCTTGACATGACAGAATGATGAAATACTGAAAATTTATCCTAAGGGTAATGAAGGTCGTGAGATTTCTAGAACTCACAATGTTCATGAACTTTGTTTCTAGAAATGTAGAATCGATACTTAGTCATATTCATATAGTGAAAATTATGGATGACTAATAGCTTCGATTGACTCACTTGAAACACTAGAAGGCAGACTCGTAAGTGAGATGGCAGATCCAATTTGTAGGCTACTTATCCAATCCTCTCAAGCACTTCAAATGGACCCTCAAACCTTCTGATCAAGGACTTTGACATCCCCTTTGGAAATGGAAACTGCTCCTTCATCCTGACAAAAAAATTATCATGAGCACTGAAGTGTGCATCCAATCTATCTCTATCTTCCCACTCCTTCATTATTTCCACTGCCTCTGTCAAGTTAACTCCAACCAACTCTATGTTCTCCTTCCATCCTTCCAAGAATCTCAAGGCCAAATGACTTCTCCCATAGAATCCTTGTGTCATTATGTGAGGTGCAATAGGAATCTGCCCATTGACTAGCTTGAATGGACTATAATCTGTCATTTAACTCTTCTAAAGGTTTTAGTGGATTTTTTTTGCATCAAACATATCGAGCCAATTCTCCTTATCATCTCTCACAAAATGTCTCAAATAATATTAAATATCAAGGTCCAAAACTTCCCTATAAATCGTGTATCTCTATTTAACATGATGCTCAAAGGTAATCCCCAATACTTCACCACATACTTGAAGAACTTCTTTACTACCTCGTCAACTCCACATGATACCTTCGTTAAAATTAAGACAACTTACTTGGAGAAACAATCAACAATGACCATCACTCCATTAACTCCATGTGAAAATTTTGTTACCCGGAATCCTACTGTAGCAACTAATATAGTTTCTTCTATTTGTTAAATAAATTAACACAATCATTTACTGTGTGCTACGGTAAATATCAAAACTAATACACTGCGGCCTTCACAAAACAAATACTTCGGAAGAAAAATAAATGCTCGAAGAAAAAATGCACACAAACAAAAATACATAATTATTTTTGGACTAAGTCCCTGGAAAAACCCAACTCGAGAAAACTGGTGCAGCAGATGAGGGTTTAATTCTTATGCGGTAGTAAATCTGAGTACAAAAATATCGATGCTTAAATCTAGAAATCCATACAAAGAAATGACTGGCAGTAAATGTAATGAGAAAAATCTCACTCCCACAAGTGATTTGACACTGACCTTAGCTCGATTTGAGCTGCTCCTTGTTGCCTCTCCACAGTCACTGCGTCAGCCTACGCAATATTGCGTCCAAAAAACTCGAAATCGCTTCTCCTCTCACTATCTTGCCAATTTTTGTCTGGGAAATGGATCCTCCTGGCATCCAGACTCTCTCTTTGGCTTCTAGCATTGAATTAACTCTTCTCCCCATTAAAATACACAATCTCC
Source organism: Pinus albicaulis (assembly GCA_034641835.2). Classification (NCBI taxonomy): domain Eukaryota; kingdom Viridiplantae; phylum Streptophyta; class Pinopsida; order Pinales; family Pinaceae; genus Pinus; species Pinus albicaulis. Next base: position 1,537,790,135 of record CM076579.1, on the reverse strand, counting down.
TCTGAAGCACTACGCTGCCTCTACATGGCTCTACGTTGCCTCTTTGTGGCACTCTTTACCTCTTTGCAATGCACTCACTAGAACTGGAAAATCTTCCTCCAACCTTACTATCCCTGCCCATCTCTCACTACTTCAATCTCAATATATCTCTCTCTGGAAACTCAGCTCTTCTACTTAGGAAATTGATCTGCCAGTGAAATCGAACTCTGCAAGTGTCTTCTCCAAGCCCCATCGAGTTTCTTATTATAATCTCTCGTTGAGACTTCAACACCACGATTAAAACTTAATCGATTGCTAAGATTAACTAGAACTTTATCCAAGTCTTTTTCTAGAAGTTTCTCACCATGACTTAATTAATTACTTTAAATTAATCATATTTCCTAACTTTAGACTTAGGAAATATAATTAAAAACTCAATAATTAATTTAATTAAGTCGTCTCTAGGTGGAATTTCCAGAAACGATTTCTGGGTATTGCAGAATACATGTATTCTAACCTCTATGCCAAATCTCGAGGCTAGAACACATATGATGCTACAAAAACTACCACTCCCTCTTAGCGAGGAAAGTGTTCTAGTACTACAACTGCAACTACTTCTATAATACACTACCTCTGCACCATCTCCTGTCACATTGTTGATTTTTGGTTGTTCTGCCCACCAACTACTACGCAACTCTTATATGTGTTGCATATGTGTTGTTGCTAACTATGTTGAATTATTTCCAACTATTTCATTTTCACTGCAAATTTTTTGTTGTTGCTACTACAACATCTGCAACTCCCTCTCATTTGCTGATGTTGCAACTGCAAAATCTGCAACTGAGAAATATCCAAGACATTGAACCATCTGTGTCCTGTCTGATGCATCTGTCACCCGAGTCCTTACTGCTACTAGTCTTTTCACTACCACTGAAGCCTCTGTGCTATTGTTGACTTCGCAAATGTGACAAATGCATTTTTTCCAACTCTGCACTGCACTGCCTAGTTTCTGACTGCTACTAGCCACTGCATTTATCACTCTCGCATCTGATTGCACCATATTCCACTGGCCCATTCTGCTACTTCATATTGTGGGCTCCCGTAGCAGGGTATTGATTCAAAGGTGGACCTCCTCAATAATCCTTCCCATCCTGTAGCTCTTTAGGGCTATAAAACCAAGTCACCCCACCTCACTCCTTCAGGGATGTCAGCTATCATGGAAAAATCTCCCTCCAGTCTGGAGGACAACCTATCAATCTCTACAAATGCAGCATGATGGTCCTACTTCTCCTCTTTGTCCTTCTTTCTGAGAGGACATTGAGTGTTGTAGTGGCCTAACTCACCACACCTAAAGCATTTGACCTTGGAAAGGTCCTTCTTCCTCCTGTGTTGCTCCTGCTTCCCCTTTACTGCAAGGGCCACATTCTCCTCTTCCTTCACTTAATTCATCCCACTGATGTTTATCCTAGCATTGATGGTGCTCTTCATCATATCTCTCGTCATCTCCTCCTGTTGCAGATCAACCCACATCTGGTCCCACTCTAGCAACTTGTCTCTGCGCAGGATACTTTGGACAAAGACCTGTCAGCCTTTGGAAACATTGTTCAGAGAAAATTGCACCAATTCTGTAGGTTGGGGCACTAACCCTATAGCTGACAGCTGGTATTGAACATCCTGAAGCCTAGTGAGAAAGGGATCTATGCGATCTCCCTTTTGCATATGGGTACACCTCAACTTCTCCTCCAAATATATCTTTTGCTGCTCAGAAGATCTTTAGTACAATGTGGCAAGAGCATCCCACATCTACTTGGTAGTGTCATTTCCATCTATGTGTGACACCACATGATCTCGAACCCCATCGAGAATCGGTCTCTTCGCCTTCGCCATCTCCTTTTTCTAGGACTTCAGCTGATCTGGATATGTGGGTACAACCACCATGTTATCAATGTAGGCCTTGAGATTTTATTCATCTAGAATACACGAAATCCTTACCTTCCATATCATGTAGTTGGAGGCTTCGTCCAATCGATCCTGATCTCTTAGCCCTAATGATGCCATCTCTACAAAAATGTGGAACTCCTCCTCTTCTCCTTTGCGCATATGCTGTTAGGCTCTATGCGCTCCCTACTGGAGTGGGAAAATCTGTTCACAACGACTACTGCTCTGCATTGATAAATCGAACTTCTGAACTAGAAGCCCCCTGAGGAAATAATTCCCTCAGTGTGTGCTCTTTCTTCCTCTTGACGCTATTTTTCACTAGAAACTACTACAAACTATTGTGTCCAGCTGAATATCTTCTTCTACAAGGAAAATATTCTTGCTCCCTCTGCCTATGGCAATATTTGATATGGAAAATATAATTTCTCTGTCGACTCTTTGAGAGAAATAGAATTATCCTCAAAAACTGACCCTCCTGTCCAGATGGATTGCACAAACTTTGGGGTTTCAAGTAGTTTCTTATGTAGTCCTACGAAGCTCCTTCTCCTCTCTGCAACTGAGCTCTCTGGATTTCTATCTGTGCTCTGATACCATGTGAAAATTTCGTTACTCGGAATCATAGTACAAGAACTGATATTGGTTCTTCTATTTTTTAAATAAATTAAGAAAAGTATTTACTATGAGCTACGGTAAAAATCGAAACTAATACATTGGAGCCTTCAAAAAACAAATATTTCAGAAGAAAAATAAAATTTGGAAGAACAGATGCACGCACACAAAAATACACAATTATTTTTGGACTAAGTCCCTGGAAAAACCCAACTCGGGAAAATCGGTGCAACAACTAAGGGTTTGATTATTATTTAGTAGTAAATATGAGTACAAAACTATTGATTCTTAAATCTAGCAATCCATACAGAAAAATGACTGGTAGTAAATCTAGTGAGAAAAATCTCACTCCCACAGGCGATATGACACTGAACTTAGCTCGATTTGAGTTTCTCCTTGTCGCCACTGCGCATTCACTACATCATCCTACGCAATGATGCGTCCCATAAACTTATAACTACTTCTCCTCTCGCTATCTTTCCAGCTGTTGTTTTGGAAATGGATCCTTCTAGCCTCCAGACTCTCTCCCGCTTCTGGAACTGAATCAACTTTCTCCCCAATAAAATACAGAATCTCCTCTGAAGCATTGCGCTACCTCTCTGTGGCACTCACTGCCTCTCTGCAATGCACTCACCGGAATTGGAAAATATTCCTATGCCCTTACTATCCCTGCCCCTCTCTCACTGCTTCGAGCTCACTAGATCTCTCTCGAGAAAATCAGTGCTGCAACTCAGGAAATCGATCTGCCAGTGAAATCGAACTATGTAAGTGTGTTCTCCAAGCCCCATCGAGTTTCTTCTTATAATCTCTCGTTGAGACTTCAATAGCCACGATTAAAACTTAATCGATGGCTAAGATTAACTAGAATTCGATCCAAGTGTTTTTCTAGAGGATTCTCACCATGACTTAATTAATTCCTTTTAATTAATTATATTTCCTAAGTTTAGACTTAGGAAATATTAAAAATTGAATAATTAATTTGATTAAGTTGTCTCTAGGTGGAATTTTCAAAAACAATTTATGGGTATTGGAGAATACCTGTATTCTAACCTCTCTACCAAATTTCGAGGCTAGAAAACATCCTATGTTATAAAAACTAACACTCCATACAACATCAATAACTGGGATATGAAGTCCATTGACACAGTTTCCCATGACTTGTCTAAAATCGGTAAAGGTTGTAATATTCCTCCCTGTAATCTAGTATCACGTTTGTCTTGCTAATAAATGATCCAAGTCTTTACATACTCTTGAAAAGTAGCGAAGGAATGGATTCCTTGATTTGTGGCTTAATTCAAGAAATCGATTTAGTGATCTTAATCATGCATGAGTTCCAGTGATGAGGACGAGTTCAAGAAGTAGTTTGGCTAGTGTGAGTTTGTGGAGGATCGATTTATTTTTCCTCTAGTGTGAGTTAAATTTGGAACCGAACGTTAAGTGGAGTTAGTTAGTTAACTAGTTCTATTGACTTTTGTTAACTAGAAAATCTCTAGTTTGACTTCCGAATATAGAAACTCACTAACAATAGCCAAATCGAAGTGCTTATAAGGAGATCAAAGGCACACCTTGTATTCATTATTCTTGAGCACGATTTTGTGAGAAATAAATATTGTGGAGGAACGAGCCAAGGGTTTTCATTTTGTGCGAATTACTATGGAGAGAAATTTCTCTTTGGAGTGTGCATAGAAATAGGGAAATTCGCTATTTAATAGGAGCTTAGCCAGTGCTAGGAAATAAGAGGTTATTTTTTAAGTATTTGCACTAGGAAATCATAGCCTCTAGTGCGCATAGAAGGGGAAATCATATCAGCTATCAAGCATTGGTTTCAGGCCTAGGACATGCAGGAGAATCATTGTATTTTCATATTTAAAATAGCTTCTATTCACATCAGATCTATTGCTCAGTTTTCCTTAATAAAATTTTGAAGAAAGTGAGGGTTTTCCTAGTTGGGTTCCCTTGAAAATTGTTGTGTCCTATTGTGTGGATTTGTGAAATTATTTTTGTTCTATTCTGCTACTATTTGGTAGAGAAATTATGTGCTATGTGAAAAGAAAAGAAAAAAATCAGATTCTTCATACTAGCAGATTATAATTTCGTGGATTTTATGCAAGGTATCATATTTGTGAACAGGAATCGATCAGCACATAGCCTTCAAGATGAAAACTCACACAGGATTAGGATTGCAAGAGACATATAGACTAGATGGCTCTTAAAATTTTGGTGTTTGGAAGGTCAGCATATTATTCTTGTTGTAATATTTGGACTTGAGTAATTGGTTGAGAAAGGTGTTGTAGAACCTTCAGATCTAGACAAGTTGAAGCTCTTCCAAAATCATATGGCGAAGGCCAAGCGGACGATCCTAGATGGATTTTAGGATCATGTAGTCCCTCATATTTTAGGTAAAGATACAACTAAAGACATGTGGGATTCCTTAGTCAATCTCTACCAAAATTCTTCTGAGAATCATAAGATGTTCCTCAAAAAGAAGCTGGGGACAATCAAGATGTTGAACGGTGAGAGTGTAACTACCTATCTCACCAGAATCCAGGAATTTTGCGATGAGGTAGCAGTTGTTGGAGAGAAACCCATGGACACAGAGCTAGCGTGTTTGGCTCTGAATGGGTTTACCAAAGATTGGAATAATTTTGTTCAAAGAATTATTGGACGAGACAGGTTGTTGAATTGAGAACGTCTATGGAGTGACTTCATCCAGGAGGAGCTAAGGCTCAAATTAGTTGAGACTTCTAGCAGCAGTGGGAAGGTTTCCAAGGTTGAGAAGGGGGAGAAAAATCTTGCTCTTGTAGGAAAATTCAAAGGCTGAAAGGCAAAGGGAAGAGAAATAACAATAAGAAGAATGAAAAGAAGAAGGATCTAAGCAAGATCAAGCTCTTCCATTGCCATTTTTTGGAAACATGCTTCTAATTTTCCTAATAGGAAGAAGAATGGGTCGAATAAGGAGCATGTAGTTGCATCAGCTAAGGTAGATGAGTTTGCCTCTCAGTTTGAGGACTTCTCATTGATAACTTGCATGGCAAGCTCAGTAAGGAGAAGTACAAGGTACATTGATTCAATATCCTCTTTCCATATGATGGGGAATCGAGAGCATTTCAGCCAGTTGGATGAGAAGGATATGCAGGTGAATATCGAGCTTGAAGATAATAGAAAGTATGCTACCAAGGGAATTGGTACTGTGAAGCAACAAAACTTAGAGTTGTTTTGCTTTATTGTTAAATACACAATGTATTGTAAGTAATATTTTTATTAATAAGATGAATGTACAAGAATGTTGAATGTTACAATGAGGGCCCGCTTATATACATAAGCAGGTGCCTCTTCATCAATAATGTCTTTTATACATGCCTTCCAATTTAACTAATGTCTATTTAATTAATAAATATGATTATTTATGACTTACATTTGTTTATATTTATTTTACTTTTACATAAATTATATTCATAACATTTCCCATCTCTTCAAAAAGCTTTGTCCTCAAAACTTAATTGCTGAAAATTTTCTTCACGTTTGCATTTGTCATCTCGGCATGTATAATTTGTCAATGATACTCCCTTGGAATTAGGGTTTGTCCCCTTTTTTTGATTTTTTTTTCTCTCTTTATTATTATTATTTATTTATATGAATTAATTATTATATATATAATTTAATTAATTATTATATCTTAATATATATGTATTTAATTAACTGAAGTAACTCTATAAAAAATGATTATAAGATAACTTTATATTTTAATAAAGTTACTCATAATATATTTATAAGGTTATTTCAATTATTAAATTTGTTTTGATATGCCCTAATAGTCACAAAACACATTCTTAGGGTCGCGATCAGCCAACACTTGGTTTAACCAAGACAAGTTTGCAGATTATTACTCGGCTTGTAGGTTTGCAGGTTCATCATCCATGTATAATAGTTTATGTGTATATATCGGTACATTCCATCGAGAAAATTGGTTTGTGCTTCTCTTGAATTTCATATCGGGACTGGGTTTGAAAGCCACCACCTTGTTTACTATAAAATTAGATAACACCCCTAAATCGACACCCTCAATTGTCACCAATAATATATTGTTGGCAACATCTCCAATGTTTTTATTGTTTACGCTTTCTTTCCTATTTGAGTATTGCAGGTAAATAATTTTACCTTGTACCTGAGCAGGTTTTGATGATGAAGCATAATATGAAACCATCTCAATGGCTTCATTAAAATATGAAAATTCAACAAAAGCTCAGTTATGGTTGGCTCCCTGTTGAAGCCCCGAAAATCGGGTCTACAACAAGGGGGATACCCACACGATCCGGACCTTGGTTGGCAGCTCATTTTCCCTTTGGTATAGTGGGTCCGACTGGGGATAATGGGACCAGTTTCCCAATATGTGTGTGTGTGTTGAGAATTGATATTTCCTTTCTAAAAGTTCCTAAGTAAGATGCTTTTATTCTAACTCTAATCTAATAACATACAATTGTATTCTAATAAACAGAAATATCTAATTCTATACTAACCAGGGATGTAATCTTTCCGTTATGCGATCTAAAATTATTTCAAATAACAATTGGTAATAAAGATCATTCAACTGTTATAAGAAAAGAATTCAATAAAGATAAACTACTTCGTATAAAAAGTTAAACGAAACAGTTGTGAAAAACATATCGCATAATAAGCTACTCACATATTAAGCATAAATAAATAGCTATCACCGTACAGAAGTGCCAAATGATAACTCAAGAATTCAAGCATTAATATATAAACAACTGAACATGAATATCACTTTAACACAAAGGCAAAAATAGTTAAGAGATAAAAGTACCATTTATAACTAGTTCTACTCATGAGCTTCAAGTAATAATGACTTATCTCTTCTTAATCCAACATCCACTAAGAGTACAAAAGTGCAACATTAGTAGTAGATATTAAACGCAGATATCAATAAATCCTGTTCCATTCATTCATCAAAACCTCCTCGGAGGGTGCAAAAGTGCATGTTCTGAGGACAAGTTTTTGACAAATTTCAGGACCCTTCTCTAAATGCATGAGAAGGGTTTAAATACTACTAACTAAAACTAAAAATATTTTATTACAAAAATGTAGGATACGGTTTAAATGACCGCCCTTATTTTAGGAAAAAATAAAGAAAAATTAATACTAAATCTAAAATCAACTAACTATTTGTGAATCTGTTCTTTGAAATTGCAAGCGTTCAACATTTGTTTGAGAAGAGTAGGCTGGCCGACTTCAGCCTTTAACTGTCTTGTGAAAAAGGAATCGGAAAGAGCTGGCGCCATCTTCTTGGCAGAATTGATGATACATTTGAGAGTCATGCACTGGTTGTGTGGTTTTACCAAACACGCCTAGTAAGAATCCCAATTTAACTGAGTTAATCTCTTAATTGATTCTGCCTTTTCTTAAGCCTTTTGTCTCCAGCCTGTCTACAATTGCTGTGCTTTCGGTAGATACCCTGGAGTGGTTTCTAATATCAGATTTTCCTTGCGCAAATTTTCATTTATGAAATCAATAAAATTGTTTGCTGCTGTGGCTGCTTCTTCTGCCGCTTGCTCTGCTTTCCTGATTTGTGCATCCCAATTATTAAAGAGCATTTCTTTGCGATTGTCGTCGATTATTGGTGCACCTTCTCTTTTCCCCTCCTATGTTTCTTGCCAAGCCAAATATTCGGTAACTCTTTTATCAATTAAATCATAATCATGTCGTAAGTCTATGACTTGATTAGTGATTTTATCACTTTCTTCACAATAAGAGTTCCACTGTGATATTCTTTGGCACAATATTTCCTGTTGCTGCAGTAGTTGATCATTCAAGGAAATGGATTCTGTGATGAATTTTGTAAGCTTGGGATCATCCTTGTCCATATCTTGCATAACCTGTAACTGTTTTTCTTTTTCAGCCAAACTGTTTTGGTACCCTATCTGCATTTGTTGGAAGTCCTGCTGTAATTTTTCAAGCTGTTTCTGTGCTTCATTGTTGGCGTTGGCTTGTTGTAGATGTTGTTGCAAAACCTGTACTTGATCTTCTTTCTCATTCAGTAATTGCCATACCTCAGATGCTTTATCAATGGCTACATAGGCATATGCTCCTGTGATCTAAGATAATTTGGTGAGATTTTCAGTGGGATCAGCGATAGGATCTTGCCATAGGATGTCTAATTGCTTTGCATCATGAGAGAGCACGTTTTCCAATTTCCTTTTCTTTCTTTGTATTCTTACCACTACCTTGTGTTGTGGACTATAAAATACATCGAGAGGAGGAATTTCCTCTATTTTGAGCATAAGTTCAGAGGATGCGGTAATGGGAATATATTCCATTTCTAAGACATTGCTAGTTATTTTTATGACTATATTTTTTGTTGCCTGTATATTACTCACAGGTGTCTGTGTGTTCTGTCCTTCAATATTGATTAAATCATTGAATGTCTCCCATTCTTTATCTAGCTCAGTTCTGACTGATGATTGCTGTACGATGAGAGGGGGAAGATTTAGTTGTGGAGAGGTCAAAACCTGTTGTTGTGGGAGTTCTTTTGACTGGGCAGTATCCCTTACTGACCCTTCATTTTTATCATGGTCATTTTCAGACCTCTTAGAGTGTTCTAACGTTCCTCTCCCAGACTTAGATTTATATCTGTCTGTGCCTGAACTTCCACTGAGACTAATACTAGGAGTTGGTTCCCTTATGGGTTCCAGGCGTAATTTATCCAAAGGGATACTAGATAATCTCCTTTCCTTGTACATCTTGAAATCTTGAAATTCTGCTGGAGGAAATCGTATTTGGGCCAAATGTAGAACCTCTTTAAGTGTGCCTTTCTCTTGGAACATGTCATCAAAAAGATCATCTTCTTTAGAAAAAACCCTTATTTTGACTGCAATGGTGAAATTTTTAGCAATATCATAAGGGTCGAACGGTCTTCTTGGAAATTTGAACAAACGTAAACATGTTATGTTGTTTAATTCTTTGAATGCATGGCCTACATCAAATAGTGAAAAGGCCCCACAGGCCACAGGAAATTGTGGCCAAATAGCCTTCTTTTTATCTTTCAAATCTTTAGTCAAACCTCCTTCTCCGCAAGTTTGATAAGCAATTTCTCGTGCCATGAGTTTATCAGGAACATAAAAAGGTAAGACATGAGGGGAAGCGAGACTTCCAAATACCCTGACATATGTAAATATTTCTTCTCCAAACCATCTTGTGACAGGAAGTATATCTACTTCTGCTTCAGGAGAAAACCTTGAAGCGTCTTTATCATATAACATTTTATACAGGGACAACATGATTCCATGACATATCTTGTAAAAATAGGGAATGAACTTGGAATCCTACAATTCTTTATGATAAATATAAATGGGTAAGGGGTCTTGAGTCATCCATTTCCAACCCATTAAAGGAAACTTGGAAATATAACAGATTTAATCCATCACATATGCAGATAAGTAAAAAGGGGGATAAATTCTCTAAGAAACAGTTCTTTTAGAGCGGTAATTCAAAATGGTTGTGGCTAAGTTATTGGATAATATCTTAGCCCAATCCACAACAGTAGCATTAACAGCAGCATTCAATAATGGTAGCCAGTCAGATGAAAATTTATTAATGTCTGGCTTCCCAAAAAGCCTACAGAGCATAGCAGCAGCAAAGCAATACGGGGAGGTGAGAGAACCAGTACTATACATACCGTGTTTATCCTTTTTTAGTGGTTCGTCCCTCCTTGACCAGTCCTTAGTACATACTGCCAGGTCTTCATTTTCTTTAGCAAAATTCTCCATGAACTGTTTGTTATAAGTTTCCTGTGGCTCTGGTAAATGATATATGAGTCTCAAATCTTGTGGAGTGAATGAGCCAATGAGTTCTTGACCCTGAGTCTTAAACTATTTGCTTGTGATATCAGTGCTGTCAAGTACCCATTTAACCATGTCTGTGTATGAAAGAATTTTGGGCCTCGCCGCTATTCGGTGCAAGAATGAGCAAGCTAACTCTGTAATAGACGCCTCAAAAGACCCATGTGAGCCTGCAGTAGCTGTAACCTCCATTACTCTGGGGTTCTCTTTCTCAAGTATATTTTACATGCTTTCCCAAGTAGTAATACCAACATCTTTGTTACAGGTGGTGTCTGTATACAAGGGTGTCATTTCTTTGTCTTCAGAACTCGGAGCCTTGTCTTTCTTTCCCATAATATCCTTAGTACTGCTTTTTATAGTTCTCTGTTCTTCGTTCCTGCAGTTTACAAGTGAGATGAGAATAATGATAAAAAAAGGTGACATGAAAGCTTTTAAATACTGAAGACATATAAAATATACCACCTTACGTGAAATGGCTCTTCGATCATAACAAAACCATATTTCATTAATGATTGACAACCAATTCATTTATTAACATTAAAGCGCATAACCAGGCCTCGGTTTATGGAAAATATTTTTCGTACAATGAACCTTAAAGATCTGCGATTTGCTTCGCAATATCGCAAATCGCAGTATTGCAGATCACAATCTTGTGGAATTGCAATATCTCAATACTGCGATATCACAAAATCGCTGGAGATTAGCATATGACAAATATACGTTAATGTGTTTTTCTGCGAAACAAAATTTGCGATATGTGCCATCGCATATCGGCGGTTTGAGGTTTTTAGCGTAAGTGATATTTGAGGCATGCGGTGCGATGAATATTTTTTAGTGCATAGTATCGCATCGTGATCTCGCAATCTTTAGAATTCCGCTTGTAAGGAGATATTCATTACCTTTTTGCGATGCAATATTCCTTTAAGGAATGATTGTATTCTATCTTATCATAAAACTTAAGATTTTTAGATTTTTCAAGGGGTATTCTCCTAAGTCTATGATATTAAGTTTTATTGAAAAAAAAAGGAAAAACAAGCACTAATCAATTTTTAAATTTTTTGACTAAGGGCCCCCACTTATTTAGTAGTAGTGAGAATACTAAATAAGAAGGGGAGTTGTTGCTGGCCACAAAAATTGGCGATTCACTTGGAAGAACCAGTTATCTCTGCTTTTCTTTTGAATTTTCTAAACTTCCAAAACATAAAATTTTTCAGAAAATCAAACTTTATTATAAAAAGACAAAGTACATCATGCTTTTATCTATCAATGATATTTCGTTTCTTCTATATTTAACTTTGATTGTTTACTTCCTCAAGCTAGTCCTTGTATCTACATCAGTCATTACTTGGTTTATAAAGATAAAAACAAAGGCTTCTCTGTAAATCAATTTTAAATATGCTCATTTGTCGTAGGTAGTGCCTCTGCTGTGAGCAGCCGTTTATAGCCTCGACAGGGTTACCTGTTACCCAGAAATGATCCTGTATCCTACTTAGAGAAATATACAATTTTCAAAGAGAAATCCATATTCACACTTATTGCTTTCATTTTATTTTTACCCTTAAAGAACAATGTCTTGGTTTGGTAGCCAATTTATGACAATGGAATTCACTTGATTTATAACTTTCCTAAACAAGCTGGCTCGTGATGAGACCCCTTGTCTTTTGATTGCAACAATCTTGAGTCATTGCCCTGTTGTGGTATGCAGTATTGGCAAAGTCAGCAAGCTATAATATCCATGATCATGATAAGTCGGCTCGTGATGAGACCTCTTACTCTTTAAGTTAAAGTGTATCATTGGATTATTCCGGGAACATTGTAATTTCCTAAGTGGGGAGGAAGTCATTGTTTCCTTAAGATAGCTCTGGACGACAATGGTAGAGTTTTTGGAAAGAACTTTTCTACAGATAATCTTCCTTTTGTTATTGATACCTTTCATTTGACTGATATAAAACAATTTCCCACTAAAGGTCGTTTTTATCAAAACTTATAAGGTTGAAACTAGAATCATTTCTAATTTTAAAGCCTTTCACTGTATCTTTCAATAATGATGATCAATTTTCTAAAATAATTCTATTTATACAAGTGAAAAAACAAAATCTAAAAGAGAATTTGTATCTTTTTCGTGAATTGGAAATGTAACCATTTACAACTGGTTTTATTATGAATATAAAGAAAACTAATATACAAAATAGAATAATGATCTCCTATGGAAAATATTTTTTGAGGATCTGTCCATTAACAGGTAAAGACTCTCTTTTTCCTGTTAAATTCTGTAACATAAAAGTAGATGGACCTATGACTTCTGCGATTTGGAAAGGGCCAAGCCACATTCATTGAAATTTCGTATGTTTCCCTTTTTCCTCATGAGCCTTGTCCCATTTTAAAACTAGATCTCCCATCTGAAAGTTCTTTCTGGATATCATGTTTGAATCAAAAGAAGCTTTTACTAATGCTTGGTGACGAGCATGAGTTATTTTGGCATGTTCTCGTTGTTCTTCTAGCTTAATTATTTCTAGCTGCCTTAGTTGTAAGGAAGAAGTTTGTGTTTCATCAATATATTGAACTAAGGCTAAAGAGGGAATTGCTAGATGATTTGGAAGAACCACTTCTTTCCCATAAACTAAATTAAAGGGAGAAGTGCCAATGGAGGCTTTCTGCGTTATTCGATCTGCCCATAAAGCATATATTAAAGACTTATGCCAATTTTTGTGATTTTGATCAATGGTTCGTTTAATGATTCTGATTAAGTTTTTATTTGTAGATTCAGCTAACCCATTCCCCTGTGGGTAATAATTGGCAAATTATTTCAGTTTGAAACCCCTCTTGAGTGCAAATTCAGTCATAGCATTACCAGAAAAATATGATGCATCATCAAACATTAAAGTAGAAGGTAAACCAAACCTGGTGATTATGGACTGATCTATGAACTCAATGATGTGCTCAGCATTAGCCGTCTTGAGAGGAACTGCTTCTACCCATTTAGTAAAATAATTAGTTGCTGTAAGGATATACCTATGCTGTTTAGAAGAGTGAGGAACGATCTCACCTATTATGTCCAATCCCCATTGATCAAAAGGTTGCTCAATGTTGATTGGTTGCAGCGGCAATGATGGCTTCTTTTGTCTCCCAGCAGTGGTTTGACAAACTTGACATTTCCTTACGTAGCTATGTGAGTCTTTGAATAGTGTAGGCCAGTAATAACCTGCGCGAAGGATTTTATGTACAGTAGCATCTCCAGCATAATGTCCGCCTGCTGGCCCATCGTGGAGCTCTTGCAAGACTTTTTCAGCTTCAGATTTCTCAAGACATCTAAGGAGAACAGAATCATAATTCATTCTAAAAATAACATCATTCACGAGATGATATTGTTTAGATTTCAACCTTAGAGCTCTTTTCTTAGTGTAATCGAGATTTGGAGGAGCATATCCATTCTTTAGATAAAATATGATATCAGCATATAATGATTCAACATCGTTTAGGCTTACCTTATACATTTGTATCTCTACAGATGGTATTTCGGAAATAAGCGATGCTCCAGCTAGCATTTTGCAAAAGCCTTGACCTTTACAATACTCGTTGGTTTGATTTCTACGTCATATTCTTGTAAGGCAGTAACCCAATTGGCTCTTTTCTCACCCACATCTTTCTGTACTAAGAGATTTCTTACCGCTGGGAACTGTACTATTATTTTTGTATGGGTTTTAAGTAGAAAGGGTCTGAAATATTTAATTGCTTTGAAAACAGCATAAGCTTGTTTCTCTACATCTGCATAATTCAACTCAGCCCCCTGTAAATTTGAACTGAAGAAAGAAATTGGGGCTTCTGCCTTGTCTTGATTTGCTTGAGTGAGTATCGCAACATATGATCTATCGGAGGCAAATGTATATAAAATAAAAGGATCGGGAAAATTTGGGGTTGCTAAAGATGGAGCGTTAACAATTACTTGTTTGATCAGATTGAATGCCTCATATTCGTCTTGTCCCCATTTGAAGTTTGAGTTCTTTTTAATCATTGCTTGTAAAGAAGATACAACTTTTGAAAATTTTGGCACAAATCTCTTTACAAAATTAATCTGGCCAAGGAAAGATTGCATAGCTTTCTTGTTGTGAGGTAGGGGTATTTCGAAAATCTCCTTGATTCTATCAGGATCAATATGAATTCCAGATTTTGACACTATGATTCCAAGAAGTTTTCCTTCACTTAATGCAAAAAATATTTTTTTTGGGTTAAGTGAAATTCCATACCTTTGACAACGTTGGAAGATCTATTTTAAATCTCTAAGATGATTGCTTCGTTTCTTGGAATATACAGTTATATCATCCAAGTAAATTACCACTGATTTGTTAACTAACCCCTTGAATGTAATGTCCATGGCTCTCTGAAATGTGGCACCAGCTTTGATCAGACCAAATGGCATCTTTTGATATGCGTAAGTGCCCCATTTGGTTTTGAATGTGGTTTTCAATTGATCATCGGGATGGACCAACACTTTGTTGTAACCAGAGAAACCATCCAAGAAGGACATTAATTCTCATCCTGCGACTGCCTGCAATATTTGCTCCATAGGAGGCAAAGGAAAATTATCTTTTTGGCAGGCTTTGTTAAGATTTCGAAAGTCAATGCAAATTCTAATGTCTCCGTTATTCTTTCTAACGGGAACCCTATTGGAAACCCATTTAGAATGTCGAACGGTAAAAATGATTTTGGCTTTCAATAACTTATTGAGTTCAGATTTGATCTAGTTTTCTAGATTGGGATGGATCTTTCTCGGCTTTTGTTGGACAAGTTTTTCATCGTTTATCATTGGGATAGTATGTTGGATGATAGAAGTGTCATAAGTTTTGAGTTCATCGTAGTTCCAATAAAAGACACTTTTGTATTGTTTCAAGAGATGAACATACGCTAATTTTTCTTCAGGAGCTAGGCCAAGGCCTAGGTTGATATTCTGTGGTTTGGTATCAGTGCCTAGATTTACTAATTCATAGTTCAAAGTTGAACTTTGCAGTTTTGAATTGGTAGATCTTTTGAATCGATCTTTCAAATCATAAAGGTCTTCTAACTTGACTACTGACTTCAGCATAGCATTATTAGTGCTATCTTGTTGCAATTTTTTGTCATGTTGGTCCTCATCAATTATCTGATTGTTGTAAGATCCTTCAGATGTGAGGAAGCTTACAATATCAGGATCATCGTTGAAAATCCTCCAATTGGTAATGTTATCAGGAATCGAGGGTCTAAATATTAATTCGATTGAAAATCGATCAGGGCTATAGTCTTCTGAAGGAATGAGTTTGGAAGCTACGTTAGCTAGGAGGTCTCCACTAGCATTCTGAAGTTTGGGGATTGATGAAATATTAAATGCTATAAAGTGTTCAGTTAGATCTTGAACTAAAGATTGATAATCCATTAAATCACCTGATAAACAATGTATAGTATTGCGTACATGTCTGATTACAATTTCAGAATCTCTGAAAACTTGTAGATATTTGATGTCTAATCCAATTGCTTTGTATAATCCTTGGACTAAAGCTTCGTATTCTGCGGTATTATTGGTGCAATCGAATTCGAGTCTGCAAGTTAGCATAGTTTTGTTTCCCTTTGGACTGATTAACACGCATCCTGCTCCCGCTCCTTCATTAGACTTAGAACCATCAAAAAATAACTTCCAAAATAAAGATTTATTTATAGGAGCATCTAAAAAATTAATACATTTAGAACTATTTATTTGAGAAAAATTTTCTATTTGAGATAAAACAGAATGTTCTAAGTAAGGTGAAGTATGAGCATTAAAAGTTCCTAAGAAAGAATCAACTGAGTAGTTGCCAATGATATTATTGTTGTATGCTACCGATTCATTTTCTCCTTCTAGTTCTGTGACTATGTATTTCTGATGTTTTTCTCGCTCAACCTTTATCTGATTTGGTTTACCATTGTAAGGGTCCACATGTGTGACCAATCAGTTGCAAATTATCTGTGAAGTTTTTTTGACCAATCTCTGCTAAGAATTAAGCCATAAAATTCTGGAATATCTGCAACTAAAATGTCGATAACTTGACACACCTTTGGATTAGATTACAACCTTATGGTAACCTGATTTAATTCGCCAATCACTTCAACTTGTGATCAATCTAGCTGAACTATGCGCACAACATATTTTTGCGGTTGAATGTTCAACTTTGCACATATTGATTTTGGTAGAATATTAGATGAAGCTCCAGAATCCACTAAACAATTGTGAAAATTTTTATTGAAAACTTCATAAGTAAGAAGAAATGGGGGAGTATGAGATCTTGACCTACCTCCAATTAAAGAGATATTTTCTAGATCAACTTTATTAATCACATTAGTTGGAGGTCTTCCCATTTCATGGGAAGCTTGAGAAATTACAGGGTCGGGCAAAGATTTTTTTGGTACAGCATGTAACTCTTTCAAAAGTACCTTTTGTTGGTGTTTTAACTTGCTCAATTCATAAAAAGTGATATTAGCCCTAGTCTTCTTCATGTCTTCTATGATATTATACTCCATTTCATCTTAAACGATCAACGTTTTTGATGGAGTTGATGAATCTGTTTGGACTGGGCTGGTTTGAGTCGCTTTAGATGTTGTTTTCTTGGCTGTGACTTTATCCTTAGTCATTGAGCTTGTGATCTTTGGCTTAGGAGTAGGTTGAGGAGGATCAAGTTGATTTATACTTCAAGTGCTCACTGGGGACGCCTCTTGATCTTCTTCATCTGAGAGGATGAAATCCCACATACCTTGTACCTCTACAACTTCTTCTTCATTGGTAGTTTCTTCAGTAGCAATCTCTTCTTCTTCTTCTTCTGATTCAGCACTTGTGATAGCATTTGGTAGTTTTGAATCAGTCAAAGGGTTTCTTCTATAAGGCTTGTATGGATTTTTAGAAGATCATTTTTCCACTTGTTTCTTAATTTCAACCATTTCGTTGGACATGGTTTTCAAAACTTTCTGCAATCCTTCTAAATCGAATGGATCTTTCGATTGTTTTTTCTTGGGGTCTTCCTTAAAAGTAACCTTCTTGGATTTTCGTTCCTCTATCAAATTTTTCTTCTCTAGAGCAATGATATGTTTCTCTACTGCTATTGATTCCTTCATATTGTCAGCTAAAGTTGTTTTGTTATCCCTGTCAACAAAGATTGCTATGTTTGATGGTAAAGTAGAGATGTACCATTCACTTCACACTTCTTTGCTATGCTTGGACACAGTAGGAATTTTATTTAACAGTTTATTGAAAAGTGAATTAAAATCCTCGATAGGTTCTTTTGACTCAGCCCTAAGGTTAGACAGGTCATTGATCACTGTCGTTGTAGACCTGTCATCACCGAACTTAGTCAAAAATTGATCTTGGAAGATATCCCAACTAGTGATAGATCCAGACGGTAATGAGAAATACCATGATCCGGCTGCTCCTTGTAGAGTATAGGGAAAAAGTCGGAAAATAGCGTCTTCATTGGTAACTCCATTGATATTTATGGATAACATAAGTTATTTATATGTTCTTCCGCTAGCATGCCTGCTTCAGGATTAAACTTAGGCAACCATTTTTTAGGATGGGCCGGTAATTGACTCAAGGGTGCAGGCATTAAGACTGCCCTTGGGTTATTCCATGGAAATTGGGCCATCGCTGAACTAACAACAAAGGAAAGCATAGAAGATGATCCTTGCGATTGGGAAGAAGAGGATATTATGATTCCAGATGTTTGAGAAGGAGATGTGGAAGTTCCAGTGGATATTATGATTCCAGATGTTTAAGAAGGATATGTGGAAGTTCCAGTGGGCTGACGGACAATAGTCTGAAGTGGAGGCGTGGATGGTTGAATTCGCAGTGAAGAGGTTGATATGGATGATGATGATGAAAGAGTCTCGCTATCAGACCCTTTAGGTTATTTCTTTGCTCTCTTCCTTGTAGGTAGAGGTAACTCGGTTGGCTGAACGCCAAAATTTTCGCTCTGTAATCTGGTGAGAGGATGAGCAGGGTTATATTGAGAAGTCACACTGCCTTGAGATTTATCATATTTTTGAGGTGATATTGAAGATCGCTGAAGTTTATGGATCAAAGATTCAACTTCAGGAGGTTCAATAGCAGATTCTTCTAAAAAGTCAGGGTTTGTAGCAGTGGCTGTTGTTCTTTCGACTTCTGGCTCTAGATTTATAGATTCTAAGTGCGATGGGGAAGTCGGGGGAGATGGTGAAGGCGATTTACTCTCAGAATGGTATTTAGATTTTGACTTACTTGCCATTCATATTTCGGGGCCCTCCTTCTAGCGCCAAATATGTTGAAGCCCCGAAAATCAGGTCTACAACAAGGGGGATACCCACCCGGTCTAGACCTTGGTTGGCAGCTCCTTTTCCATTTGGTATAGTGGGTCCGACTAGGGATAATGGGACCAATTTCCCAATATGTGTGTGTGTGTTGAGAATTGATATTTCCTTTCTAAAATTTCCTAAATGAAATTCTTTTATTCTAACTCTAATCTAATAACATGCAATTGTATTCTAATAAACAAAAATATCTAATTCTATACTAACCCGGGATGTAATCTTTCCGTTATGCGATATAAAATGATTTCAAATAACAATTGGTAATAAAGATCATTCAACTGTTATAAGAAAAAAATTCAATAAAGATAAACCACTTCGTATAAAAAATTAGACGAAACGGTTGTGAAAAACATATCGCATAATAAGCTATTCATATATTAAGCATAAATAAATATTTATCACCATACAAAAGTGCTAAATGATAACTCAAGCATTCAAGCATCAATATGTAAAAAAATGAACATGAATATCACTTTAACACAAAGGCAGAAATAACTAAGAGATAAAAGTACCATTTATAACTAGTTCTACTCATGAGCTTCAAGCAATAATGACTTATCTCTTCTTAATCCAACATCCACTAAGAGTACAAAAGTGCAACATCAGTAGTAGATATTAAACGTAGATATCAATAAATCTTGTTCCATTCATTCATCAAAACCTCCTCGGAGGGTGCAAAAGTGCATGTTCTGAGGACAAGTTTTTGACAAATTTCAGGACCCTTCTCTAAATGCATGAGAAGGGTTTAAATGCTACTAACTAAATCTAAAAATAATTTATTACAAAAATGTAGGATACGGTTTAAATGACCGTCCTTATTTTAGGCAAAAATAAAGCAAAATTAATACTAAATCTAAAATCAACTAACTATTTGTGAATCTGTTCTTTGAAATTGCAAGCGTTCAGCATTTGTTTGAGAAGAGTAGGCTGGACGACTTTAGACTTTAACTGTCCTGTGAAAACGGAATCGGCAAGAGCTGGCGCCATATTCTTGGCAGAATTTATGATACATTTGAGAGTCATGCATTGGCTGTGTGGTTTTACCAAACACGCCCAGTAAGAATCCCAATTTAACTGAGTTAATCTTTTAATTGATTCTGCCTTTTCTTGAGCCTTCTGTCTCCAGCCTGTCTGCAGTTGCTGTGCTTTCGGTAGATACCCTGGAGTGGTTTCTGATATCAGATTTGCCTTGTGCAAATTTTCATTTATGCAATCAATAACATTGTTTGTTGCTGTGGCTGCTTCTTTTGCCGCTTGCTTTGCTTTCCTGATTTGTGCATCCCAATTATTAAAGAGCATTTCTTTGTGATTGTCGTCGATTATTGGTGCACCTGCTCTTTTCCCCTCCTCTGTTTCTTGCCAAACCAAATATTCGGTAACTCTTTTATCAATTAAATCATAATCATGTTGTAAGTCTACGACTTGATTAGTGATTTTATCACTTTCTTCACAATAAGAGTTCCACTGTGATATTCTTTGGCACAATATTTCTTGTTGCTGCAGTAGTTGATCATTTAAGGAAATGGATTCTGTGATGAATTCTGTAAGCTTGGGATCATCCTTGTGCATCTCTTGCATAACCTGTAACTGTTTTTCTTTTTCAGCCAAACTGTTCTGGTACCCTATCTGCATTTGTTGGAAGTCTTGCTGTAATTTTTCAAGCTGTTTCTGTGCTTCATTGTTGGCGTTGGCTTGTTGCAGCTGTTGTTGCAAAACACGTACTTTATCTTCTTTCTCATTCAGTAATTTCCATACCTCAGATTCTTTATCAATGGCTGCAGAGGCATATGCTCCTGTGATCTGAGATAATTTGGTGAGATTTTTCAGTGGGATCACCGATAGAATATTGCCATAGGATGTCTAATTGCTCTGCATCATGAGAGAGCACGTTTTCCAATTTCCTTTTCTTTCTTTGTCTTCTTACCACTGCCTTGTGTTGTGGACTATAAAATACATCAAGAGGAGGAATTTCCTCTATTTTGAGCATAAGTTCAGAGGATGGGGTAATGGGAATATGTTCCATTTCTGAGACATTGCTAGTTATTTTTGTGACTATATTTTTTGTTGCCTGTATATTACTCACATGTGTTTGTGTGTTTTGTCCTTCAATATTGATTAAATCATTGAATGTCTCACATTCTTTATCTAGCTCAGTTCTGACTGATGATTGCTGTACGATGAGAGGGGGAAGATTTAGCTGTGGAGAGGTCAAAACCTATTGTTGTGGGAGTTCCTTTGACTGGGCAGTATCCCTTACTGACCCTTCACTTTTATCATGGTCATTTTCAGACCTCTTAGAGTGTTCTGACGTTTCTCTCCCGGACTTAGATTTAGATCTTTCTGTGCCTGAACTTCCACTGAGACTAATACTGTGAGTTGGTTCCCTTATGGGTTCCAGGCATAATTTATCCAAAGAGATACTAGATAATCTCCTTTCCCTGTACATCTTGAAATCTTGAAATTCTGCTGGAGGAAATCATATTTGGGCCGAATGTAGAACCTCTTTAAGTGTGCCTTTCTCTTGGAACATGTCATCAAAAAAATCATTTTCTTTAGAAAACACCCTTATTTTGACTGCAGTGGTGAAATTTTTACAATATCATAAGGGTCGAATGGTCTTCTTGGAAATTTGAACAAACGTAAACATGTTATGTTGTTTACTTCTTTGAATGCATGGCCTACATCAAATAGTGAAAAGGCCCCACAGACCACAGGAAATTGTGGCCAAATAGCCTTCTTTTTATCTTTCAAATCTTTAGTCAAACCTCCTTCTCTGTGGGTTTGATATGCAATTTCTCGTGCCATGAGTTTATCAGGAACATACAAAGGTAAGACATGAGGGGAAGCGAGACTTCCAAATACCCTAACATATGTAAACAGTTATTCTCTAAACCATCTCGCGATAGGAAGTATATCTACCTCTGCTTTAGGATAAAACCTTAGAGCGTATTTATCATATAACATTTTATACAGGGGCAACATGATTCCATGACATATCTTGTAAAAATAGGGAATGAACTTGGAATCCCACAATTATTTATGATAAATATAAATGGGTAAGGGGTCTTGAATCGTCCATTTCCAACCCATTAAAGGAAACTTGGAAATATAACAGATTGAATCCATCACATATGCAGATAAGTAAAAAGGGGGAAAAATTCTCTGAGAAACAGTTCTTTTAGAGTGGTAATTCAAAATGGTTGTGGCTAAGTTATCGGATAATATCTTAGCCCAATCCACAACAGTAGCATTAATAGCATCATTCAATAATGGTAGCCAGTTAGATGAAAATTTATTAATGTCTGGCTTCCCAAAAAGCCTACAGAGCATAGCAGCAACAAAGCAATACGGGGAGGTGAGAGAACTAGTACTATACATACCATGTTTATCCTTTTTTAGTGGTTCGTCCCTCCTTGACCAGTCCTTGGTACATACTGCCAGGTCTTCATTTTCTTTAGCAAACTTCTCCATGAACTGTTTGTTATAAGTTGCCTGTGGCTCTGGTAAATGATATATGAGTCTCAAATCTTGTGGAGTGAATGAGCCAATGAGTTCTTGACCCTGAGTCTTAAACTGTCTGTTTGTGATATCAGTGTTGTCCAATACCCATTTAGCCATGTCCATGTATGGAATAATTGTAGGCCTCGCCGCTATTCGGTGCAAGAATGAGCAAGCTAACTATGTAATAGACGCTTCAGAAGACCCATGTGAGCCTGCAGTAGCTGTAACCTCCATTACTCTGGGGTTCTCTTTCTCAAGTAGATTGTACATGCTTTCCCAAGTAGTAATACCAGCATATTTGTTATAGGCGGTGTATGTATACAAGGGCGTCATTTTTTTTTCTTCAGAACTCGAAGCCTTGTCTTTCTTTCCCATAATATCCTTAGTACTGCTTTTTATAGTTCTCTGTTCTTCGTTCCTGCAGTTTACAAGTGAGATGAGAATAATGATAAAAAAGGTGACGTGGAAGCTTTTAAATGCTAAAGACATATAAAATATACCACCTTACGTGAAATAGCTCTTCGATCATAACAAAACCATATTTTATTAATGATTGACAACCAATTCATTTATTAACATTAAAGCGCATAACCAGGCCTCGGTTTATGGAAAATATTTTTTGTACAATGAGCCTTAAATATCTACGATAAGGCGATCTGCGATTTGCTTCGCAATATCGCAGATTGCAATCTCATGGAATTGCAATATCTCAATACTGCAATATCGCAAAATCGCAAAATCGCAATATCGCAAAATCGTTGGAGCGTAGCATATGACAAACATCCGTTAATGTGTTTTTTTGCGAAACGCGATTTGCGATATGTGCCATCGCATATCGGTGGTTTGAGGTTTTTAGCGTAAGTGATATTTGAGGCATGCGATGCGATGAATATTTTTTAGTGCATAGTATCGCATCGTGATCTCGCAATATTTAGAATTCCGCTTGTAAGGAGATATTCATTACCTTTTTGCGATGTGATATTCCTTTAAGGAATGATTTTATTCTATCTTATCATAAAACTTAAGCTTTTTAGATTTTTCAAGGGGTATTCTCCTAAGTCTATGATATTAATTTTTATTGAAAAAAAAAAGGAAAAACAAGCACTAATCGATTTTTAAATTTTTTGACTAAGGGCCCCCGCTTATTTAGTAGTAGTGAGAATACTAAATAAGAAGGGTGGTTGTTGCTGGCCACAACAATTGGCGATTCACTTGGAAGAACTAGTTATCTCTGCTTTTCTTTTGAATTTTCTAAACTTCCAAAACAGAAAATTTTTCAGAAAATCAAACTTTATTATAAAAAGACAAAGTACATCATGCTTTTATCTATCAATGATATTTATTTTCTTCTATAATTAACTTTGATTGTTTACTTCCTCAAGCTAGTCCTTGTATCTACATCAGTCATTACTTGGTTTATAAAGATAAAAACAAAGGCTTCTCTGTAAATCAATTTTAAATATGCTCATTTCTCGTAGGTAGTGCCTCTGCTGCCAGCAACAGTTTATAGCCTCGACAGGGTTGTTAGCCACCTGTAATATTTTGTTATACCAAAAGGTGGCTAAATCTTTTTTAAGCCTCCAAGGAACAAATTTTATCACTAAAAATTGCAACTTCTAGAAAACTCAGCTATAGATATAGTCATCACTAACATGTAAAAAATACTGATGGCTAACAGAGGGGATGCATGGGATGGAGCGATGCGATTAGCATTGGGCCATCAGATTTGTATAGATCAACGGTTCAGATCGCGGCGGGAGTTCAATATAACAAACCTCATCGCATCAGAACTCCGTGAGTTTACAAAGGAAAAGGCCTACGATGGAAGTCCTGATACGATTGGTGCCCAGGGCTGTAGCACTTGGTTCTAGGCGCAGGGCATATGGGGAAGTGGTTAAGGGGGCTGGCCGAAAAGGGGCTAAGCCCGACATGTGTAAAAAGTGGGTTTTCAAGCCAAAAGGGGATTTTTAAGGCTGAAAGAGGGAATCGGTAGGGAGAATAAGGGGCTATTAAACAGACCAAAGGATATTTGTGAGGTTTAAAAGGGGAATTAAGATGGTTTAGAGGGTTAGTGAAGAATTTAGGGAGGGGAAAAGGTGAGGAAAACAGAGGTTTAGTGGGGATGAGATAAGAGGGAAAAAGGCCTTTTGGGCATTTCTTCTTCACAAAATGAGAGGCTTTTCTCATGAAAATAGTAGTGAGGGCTTATCAAAGGATAAGGCACAAGGAGGCTTCAAGGATGATGTGTTTTCAGGGGAAATGCATTCCTTGAAGGCTCAAAAACAATTTAGCCCCCTGTTTGCTTGTCAAAAAATTCATAGGGGGCTAACACTCCCCTTTTTGGAAATGTGCTTAGTTATTCAGCCACATGACTTAGCTTAGCATCGTTTCTCTCCAGCCATTATTTAAAATTTTCACCACGAGTCACGACATTCGATACTTGGCTACTCAAGGTTATCTTTAAAAATGACTAATGTTAACCATATGATCAACGGAGTGTTTGTGAGTTTTTTAAAGAAATTTTAGTGCAATCACCTCTGACCCTCCTTAGGGTATCCATATAAGCATAATTCAAGAATAAAACACCTTATTCTCATCAACAGGTCTGGAGTCCCTTTAAGCTCCATGTATATAATTATGGTGTAAACATTGATAACAGTTTAACAATGACACTTTGAGGTGTGGCCTAAATTGACCAAATTAAATTGGACAACACTTAAAAACATTATTCTACCTATAACAGTATGTCCTCTTATTAACGTTGATATGGAAACAACATTTATATTTGGCAGTAACTGAGAGTCAAATACATTAGTGATATTTTTATGATACATTTGATTTGATCTATGAGACAGTAAATTTTGAAATGAAAAGTAGTCATTACAGTGATATATGGTTATAACATGACAACGATGACAATATGGTTGAGATTGTTTCTTTAATATCAAGGACAACAAAAGAATTGATGATTTTTCTTGTTGATGATAATCGATTGATAATGTCACTAACATTTCAAGGTATATTACATTGTTACCTACTATAGTGCAATATATATTTACATGGCTTGACTATTATGTGATAGTAACCTTGTAGTAAACCATTTCTCATATCATAAATTTCCAATATTTAAAGTGATCTTTTTATGTCAAATACCTTGTTGAATGACAGAAAGTGTGATGAATGAAATAACAGTAGTGGGTGACAAAAAATTTGTAAAGCGTATGACACAACAATGATCTTACATGGAAATTTCACTTTGATGACAATGAAGGTAGTTTATATATCTAACCAAATACAGGACATATGCCAATAAGACTATTTGTGCAATGTTTGAGATAGTTACTATAAGGTCTAGGACTGATCCTTAGTACGAGGATCACATTACTTATGGCATCATTACAACAACATTGGTTTGAGAAAACTGCTCCATGAATATTCTAACGCTATTATTTATTCATGAGAATTATGATGTTTGTATTGAGGGCATCAATGGTTGCTATATAGTCACATTGACCATTGAAAAAATGAATAATACACAAATCATATTGATTACTTATTGTAGAATAGTAAATTGGTTGAGGTTGGTGTTTTGGCTCAACTGAGGTTTGATGCACAGATTGTGTAGTGAGTTGAGTTTCCATTTTATTTGAGTAGAGGAAGGTTTGGGTTTGAAAGTGAATAGTGTTTGAGGTATGATTTTACAATGGTAATATTGACAAAAGATGAGTAGTGAAGCTTTCAAGTTTTGACAGCGATACACATATTGAGCAGAGTAGTAGAACCTTAATTACAATTTCCTTATAATGATTCAGAGCACAAGGGGGTCCAGTCAAAAAATTGTGAAACATGGTCTATGAGCTCATTAGTGTGTAAGTGTGGTGCAAGGCAAGTGATTGGAATCAACTTCAATTTGTATTCTGATAACACTTTAGGGCGTGAGGGTGGTGTTAGGACAGGCTCGAACCTGTAGCAGGGTATTGGAGCATCCTTTCAGTAGGAACGTATAAAGCACACGAAATTGGAGCATTCGTCTAGTTACAACTAGTACACAGTGTTTCGAAGCATCCATTACATTCAAGACTAATATCTAGGGTGTTGGATCGTCCTCACAGTTGCAGTTGGTAAACAGGGTCTTGGATCATCCTACAAGTTGGAGCATATAAATCAGGGGATTGGATCCTCCTTTAACTTGAGATGAAAACTTGATGTAATTAGTTTTGAAGACAAATATTAAGAATCATTCTATGGATTTTTACTTAGAGGGGGTTTCCACCTAAAAATATATGTGTCTATTGTATTGATTAGTGCACATTGTTGAATGGTGTTTTTTATAATTTATGTAAATGAAATTTTGAATATAATTAATTCTCTGAAAGATTAAAAATAGTAATTGATAAGAAATATTGATTCACCCTCCTCTAAGTATTTCCAAAAATTGTTATCAAAATGGGTTCTTTCAGTAGTAGCTTAAAAACATGAAGGCAGATCTGAGAGTACAGAGATGGGAATATCAAAGAAGCAAGCCTCCAAGCACTTAAAGGAAGTTACATGTATTGAAATTATTCCAGAACCTATTATTGTTGATAACAAGAATAAATCTTCTGAGAAGATGAAGAGATGAGTGAGGTCGGATTTTGAATTGAAATGAGTTAGAAAGTTGCTTAAGGGTAAAAATAAAAGGTTTGAAATCTAGAAGCATAACAAATATAGAAAAGGGGCATGTTAGGAGTCTTAATAAGAAAAATGAAGAATCAAAGGAAATCATGAGCAACCTTAAAGTGCAGCTGGAAGAAGCCTTAAGAGTTGAAAAGTGAGAATGGAAGAAAACAGAGAGAAAATTGTACAACACTTAACTTGACTAAATTAAATTGGAGAACACTTAAAAACATTATTCTACTATAACAATATGTCCTCTTATTAACATTGATATGGAAGCAACATTTATATTTGGCAGTAACTAAGACTTAAAGACATTAATGATATTTTTATGATGCATTTGATTTGATCTATGAGGCAGTAAATTTTGAAATGAAAAGTAGTCATTACAGTGACCTATGGCTATAACATGGAAATTATGAAAGTATGGTTGATATTGCTTCTTTACTATCAAGGACAACAAAAGAATTGATGATTTTTCTTGTTGATGATAATCGATTGACAATGTCACTAATATTTCAAGGTATAGTACTTTGTTACCTACTATAGTACAATGTATTTTGGCATAGCTTGACTATTATGTGATAGCAACCTTGTAGTAAACCATTTATCATATCATACCTTGTTATGTAAAATACCTTGTTGAATGACAAAAAGTGTGATGAATGACATAGCAGTAGTGGGTGACAACAAATGTGTAAAGCGTATGAAACAACAATGATCTTACATGGAAACTTTACTTTGATGACAATGAAAGCATTTTATATACTTGACCAACTATAAGACATATGCTAATAAGCCTAATTTTGCAATGTTTGAGACAGTTACAAGAAGGTCTAGGACTGATCCTTAGTATGAGAATCACATTAATTGTGGTATCAATACAAAAACATTTGTTTGAGAAAACTGCTCCATGAATCTTCTAACGATATTATTTATTCATGAGAATTATAATGTTTGAATTGAGTGCATCAGTGGTTTCTATATAGTCACATTGACCATTGCAAGAATGACTAAAACAAAGATCATATTGATTACTTATTCCAAGCAAGAAATTGGTTGAGGTTGGTATTTTGGCTCAACCAAGGTTTGATGCATAGAATTTGTAGTGAGTTGAGATGGCATGGTATTTGAGTAGAGGAAGGATTGGGTTTGAAAGCGAATAATGTTTGAGGTATGATTTTCCAATGGTAATATTGACCAACGTTTAGTAGTGAAGCTGCCATGTTTTTACAATGATACACATACCAAGAATAGTAGTAGAACCTTCATTAAAATTTCTTTATAATGATTCAAAGCACATGGGGGGTCTAGTCTAAAAATTGTAAAACATGCTCAATGAGCTCATCAGTTTGGAATTGTGGTGCATGGAAAGTGATTGGAATCACCTTCAAGTTGTAGTCTGATAACACTTCAGGGTGAGAGTGTGGTGGTAAGGCAGGCTCGAACCTATAGCAGGGTGTTGGAGCATCCTTTCAATAGCAGCTGATAAAGCACAAGGAATTGTAGCATCCGTCCAGTTACAACCGGTGCATAGGGTGTTGAAGCATCCATTAGGTTTGAGCCTAATATCTAGGGTGTTGGAGTGTCCTTAGTTGCAATTGGTAAATAGGGTGTAGGCACATCCTATAGGTTGGAGCATATAAATCAAGGGATTGAATCCTCCTTTAACTCGAGATGAAAACTTGGTTAAATTAGTTTTGAAGATAAATATTAAGAAGCATTATCTGGTTTTGACTCAGATGGGGTTTTCCACCTAAGAATATGTGTCTATTTTATTGATTATTGTGCATATTTGAATGGTGTTTTTTACTGTTTATGTAGATGAAATGTTGAATATAATTAATTCTCTCAAAGATTAAAAATACTAATTGATAAGAAATATTGATTCACCCTCCTTTATGTATTTCCAACAATTATGTGAAATATATCACATCTATCAATTGCTTTATGTATATAATAAGGTATTACATCTGAAACATTATACAGAAGTGAATGAATGATAAATTGTATGTTAGACTCAATACATACCGCAACATAAAAATAAATTACTGTAGCTTCGCAATCAAGACTTAATCATAACATAAAAGTACCATATAAGATAAGTTCTACTCATGAAATCTATAGCATTGATCCACTTTCCTTCAATTAAAATACACTTTAAGAGTACAAAAATCCAATTACAGTAAAGGATATTTAATTTTCAAAAAAGGAGATCCTACAACATATATTTCATCAAAGGAATTCATAAAAGTACAAAAGTACAAGCTTTCACAAATTGTTCTTTGATAAAATTCTAGAACCTTCTCTAAATGCATGAGAAGGGTTTTAATACTAAACTAAATATGTAAAAAATAGATTATAACATAAAAATTTGAGGAGGTTTCAAACAACCTTCCTCATAATAAGTAAACTAAACTACAATATAGAAATAAATATAACAAAATTTCTTAGGTGGATTTATCTTCTTTCATCATTTGATCTTTGAGCTAGAAGATATCAATCATCGACTTCAACTGAGTTGGTTGTCTGATCCCAGATCTGACCTAGCCTTTAAACACCACATTTGAGAGTGTTGGAAATGATTTTCTAGTGGAATCGATTAAGGCTTGGAGATTCATGCACTGGTGATGTGGTTTAATCAAGAAGTTCCAGTAATTTTCTTGATCTAATTTTGTTATATGTTGGGTAGATTTTGCTTTGTCTTGATGCTTTCTTTCCACTATGTATCGAATAATTTGACTTCTAGGATTACTTTGGTTGTATATTCTTTAATAAGCTTAGCACTCTGAAGTTGTCCATTAACAGAATCAATGATTTCATTTTCTAAGTTTTCTACATTTGACATCGCTTTCTTTTCCTGTCTCAACTACATCTCTCGGTCTTTAAATAAAATATATTTATGAAATTTGTTAATTTTTGGGAGAGAAACCTCTTTTCCTTTGTCAGATTATTGCCATAAAATGAGTCCATAAATTTTCTTATGAATCCTTTCACATTGCAATCTTCTATTTGCCACTTGTTGAGCCAAGATTTTACTTGTTTCACAATATTAATTGGTGGCTGAGATTTTATGACAAAAAGTCTCGTGCTGTTGTTTTAACTTTGTTTTCCATTCAAGTTCCTATTTTATGAATTTTTCTGTTTGAGGTTGGCATTTAACCTTATGAATTACTGTCGCTATCTACATATTCTTTTTAGAGATTTGTACTTGATGTTGCAACTTTAATCTTTCAAATTATTTCTCAAATTGTGTCATTTTCATCTCAACTTGTTTATTAGCATTATGCTTTTCTTGTTCCAGATGGATTTCCAGCTCTTGAACTCTATCTTCTCTCTACTTGAGCAGGAGTTGCACTTTTGTTGCTTTATCCTTTGTGGAATTTGTATACACCCCTGAAAATTTCGACAGTTTGGTAAGATGTTCTGTTGGATTGACAAAAGTGTCTTTCCAGAC
Organism: Pinus albicaulis; assembly: GCA_034641835.2. Taxonomy (NCBI): domain Eukaryota; kingdom Viridiplantae; phylum Streptophyta; class Pinopsida; order Pinales; family Pinaceae; genus Pinus; species Pinus albicaulis. The sequence goes on along the minus strand of CM076579.1, from coordinate 1,537,759,802 downwards.
AACATCTATTGATTCATTATTGAGAGTAGTTACTGTGTCATCAACTCTTATTATTTTCCTCCTCTTTACTACATCTTTGTGACCTGGACTATAGAAAACGTCCAACGGAGTTATTTCCTCAATTTTTAAAATGATTTATTTTGTTGGGTAGGCCGGGATGATCGCTTGTTCTTGAGACTCTTGGATTTCTTGAAGTGTCACTTTTGTTTCTACTATATTCTAAGTTTTCTCAGGAGTCTTAAAACTTATTGATACTTTTGTATTAGGATTAGGTGGCATCTGCAGTGCTTGAGTAAACTTTGTCCATTTTGTGCCCAAATTCTCTACTTGAGATTTCACTCTCTTCTCAGGTGTAATTTGAACTTATTGAAGTTATTTTGAAGATAATTCAGCTCCACCAGTTCCCTCCTCAGTGTGGATATCAATTCCTTTGATTAAATTTTCAATTATTTTATCAGGGCTCTCATTTTTACATTCAGATTCATTATCAGAATGATGTAAATTTTGAGACTTGTGTTGTGAATGTTGTGAATCTTGAATTGATTTTAGCTATGACTCATCCTCTGACATATCTTTTTCTTCATCATCTAAACTGATACTCGGGGTTGGTTCTCTAATTTCTTCAATTAGTAACAAGTCCAATGGGACTGTTTCCAACCTCTTGTTTCTATATTTGCACAAATATTTAAGGTCTAATACACTAAGCTTATTGGATGCCATTTTTAACACATCTGTAAATTCCTCTATTCCTTCAAACAAATCATCAAAAATATCCTTTTCATGCATAAAATTTCTAAACTTAAGAGCAGTGGTAAAATTTTGGACCACATTATTAGGATCATACTATCTCCCTGGCATTAAATCCAAATTCAAGAAAGTAATGTTTGGAATTTTCTTCATTGTATGACCTACATCAAATAGAGTGAAGGTACCACACTATAATAGAAATGTAGGGCAAACGACTTTCTTAGAATCCCTGACCTGCTTAGTTATACCATTTACAAGTGTTTGATATGAAATTTCTCTAGCTAAGAGTTTATTTGGAACATAGTAGGGAAAAGCATGAGGGGGAGAAATACTTCCCAAAACTCCGATTTGCATTTCTTTATCATTTTGTTGATATCACTTTCCCATATAGTTTCCTAAATTAAAGAAAGACAAGGAAATTTAAAGTTGAGACGAAGAGTGAAAAGGAACAAAGAAACATAGTTAAATCATCATAAATAAAAAAGCTGACGCTTTTATTTGAAACATGCTTTAGAAAGATATGGATCTTTTTAAGCCTCGTAAACATTGATTTCCGTTAATAACACTGTAAATTATTATTAAATCATTTACGTATTTTACACTATATGTCAAATCAAAATACTTTAATCATTAGATATTATTAACGGACCAATTGATTAAGGATCTCTTTAAGTCCTTTAGTTATAAATGTTATAGCACAAATCACAACTTTTATGAGCGTCAATATTATTTATTTCAACCATGGGTGCATGCGCGATGTGATCTCCTCAAATCTCATATCGCACATTATCAAGGCAGACGTAACTTTCATTTGGTTTGATGTTGCGAGATGTGATATGCACTAAAACTCAAAGAATTGAATTTTATCGGATTTCATGGATATGTTTCATTGTTCATTTATTTATTTGATCAGGTCCAAATCATTGCGTTTTCTTTTCCGAATGATATAAGTTTGTCTTTTAAGGAGATGCGATGCGATTTAGAGTTATAAGGGTTTTCTAAACTTTTTAACAGGGAATTTCACATAACTAAAAAAGGTCTTAGCACTTATCGCAAGTCACAAATTATATGTGTATTTCAAATTTGTTAACTTGTGTGTTTTGCGATTTGTGCTAAGCTCAATCAAATCAAAGAGAAAAAATGTTATGCCTTTTATTTATAAAGTTTTAAAACTTAATGTTAACCGAAATAATGTTTCCTAAAATCTAATTGTTTTTTAAAGGGTCCCCATTTATTATTCATAACTTTAATCGATATTCAAATAAATGGGGGTGTTGTTTTATAGCACAACATGTCCATAATTAAAATTATTAATTATTTATTTTCCTCCCAAACTGGATGAAATTTCCCAAATCCCTTTCTGGTTATTGGATATCTCATGTACTCTAGTTCCTCCACAAATCTTCGGAGCTAGATCACATCCAATGCTACCCCATCACGCAAGGAATCTGAACTCTCCTTCTTAGCGAGGAATGTGCTCTAGTACAAACTCTGATTCACTCCGAAGCTATACAATGATCTCTAGCGTGGGTATTTGCACCGGTGCTAGACATGCTACCCTTCATCACTGTGACTATGCTTTCATTATGTACTATTTTCCATGACGATGCCACCACCACTTCTACATCTATATTGCATCTGTGCTTCCATCTACTGCACTACATCTTCAGCTGCTGAGAGAAGCAAATGAATTTCCTCCCCAACCTTTGAAAGAAAGGTCAATTTGGCTGCATCCTCATCATTGAAGCTCCATCGGCTGCTAATCTATGATGTCATCTAAAGGATGATGCACAGCTACAACTCTGCATTGCGTAAGCAGACTCCATCTGCACTTATGAAGTCACATCAACCCCTTGCCCTAAAATATCTCACACTGTTGCTGCGCTGCGCTATCCTCATGAAGCCTCCATGTTGTTGCAGCTCTGCTCTGCATAAGAAGCTCTGCTAAAGTCACATCAACCCCTATGCTTTTGTTGCATCTACACTACGCTACTCTTTCCAGCCTTCAAATCTGTCTCTACTTCATCCTTGATTCTATGCACCAACTGCTCCACTTGTCTCGCTACTGTCTTATGGCTCCCATAGCTCAGATGTATCCAAGAGATGAGCTGCTCAAGGATCCTGTTGGAATAGGGTCTCCTAAAAATCTACGAATCTGGTCCATTTTGTATATTTTTTATTATATTTAGTCTAACGCAGGGGTTTTGGGGTGGGTCAAAGCCCTTGATGGATTGTAAGTGGGTCACGGGTAGACCAAGGGTCCACAAACCATAGTTTGCAGACCATTGGATGCGTAGGCTAAAGTAGTATAAATAATTGAACGTTTTTTAGTCGATAGGCAGGAATCAATTGGAATTGTTGCTACGTGCGAACTGTTAGATCTGTAGGGTTGGTTGGGTAAGGACTGTTGCTTGCTGTGTGCATGGAGATCCTCTGTCCTGCTATGTGCAGACCCTACTGATGTGTGCAGAAGTTGGGTTTTAGGTATTGTAAGTAAATCTGACAGATTAATGAATGGCGAAGACTATTGGAATATATGAATCTATTGGAGTTATTGCTGATGTGAATCTGTGGTATCTGATTGAGTATGTATTTTTCTATGTTATTGATTTAAGCTGCAAAAGTACTTGTGTTGCTTGTTTATGCTGTGATCTGGATCTTTTCTGTTATTATTTATATGATAACTGTGGTGATGTTCTATAAGTCTATGATATGTTAGTTACTATGACTATAATTGGTATTGCACACATGGATGCGAAGGATATCAGTAGATCAAGGCTCTGTGATTTAACATCTGGTAACTATAAGGGTGAATGCAGCTCAAATTAACTTACCTACCCTCTCCTAGGGTGCGAAAACCTGGTTCCAACACCTTCCCATACTACTTCGGGTGAGACTTTGGCCTACGCAAGCAAGTCACTACCAAAAGGGCCAGTAGTATAATGGTTTTTTAGCAAACCTTAACCTTCGAACCTGGGTCAGGAACCCCTGAGACAAAAAATGGTTCCATTGCCAAGACCAGGAGCATTTTGAGAGAGGGACCGAGTAATGCCAAGGCCGTATTGGAAACCTAAAAGAAAATAAATTGATGAATGGTTTGAACAACAAGTTCAGGAATTCGCAATAAAAGAAAATAACAGTAAGAGGTTGACCACTGAAGAGTGGAAGAATAAGTATATTTTCACAGATATCTACGAGATCTTCTTTGTAACAATTGCGATCGAGCTCCAAGAGTGGCTCGCAAGGTTGGTCAAATTTCAGAAGTGTTGGAAAGACGAGCGGGTCACACAGTGGACTCCAGAATTGATCCAGCAATTGGAGAAGCTTGTTAACACCATCACTCGCATGGTGGATCACTGGGTGGAAAATGTGCTAGGGGTTCATGATAGAATTTTCCATCGATCATTTCGTCTCCTACTATGAAGCAAAGTGAAGATTCTTCAAGGGTTTCCAGGGTAAGTTTCTGAAGACCTTACCATTGTTGATTAAGATATTACTATGCGAAAAGAGTATTTTATGTAGCCACACTGAATGAATGACCTCTGATCTGGACGGGAGTACAAAGCGAAGTGGAAAATACTATCGGACCAACCAAGAAGGAGATAGATCTATTTATAGTCCAGTAAGAGAAGTAGTTGTACAGAGTCCTCTAGCCACACCACTTTCAAACCAGCATAGGGGTAAGAACTCACCTACACCTCCGCTACCACCAGAAGATGACATGGTTGCGCACATGAAGTTGCCTACCTTTAAGGGTGTGGGAGATGAGACATGGATCATTTCTGGTTTTTCGCAGGATCGATATGGAATGCGCAGAACATAGCTAGTGATGTAGTGAAGAGGGCACAATTGTCCCTTGCCTTTGAATAAAGAGCTTTGGACTATTACATGGGATACATCGGCCAGCATGCGAATGAAACCATTGAAGAGATTAAGAATGCCTTGAAACAACAATTAAAGAAGCCTAATTCCTACTTCAAATAGTGGTTGATCTAAAGGATTTCAAGCAAGGGCCTTCTGAGTCTATATGGGAGGCCAATCAACGACTGAAGAAGGTGATCAGAGAAGGAGGATTTTAGTATGATGACAAACAGCACACAGAATGGTTCATTGCTATGTTTTTTCCTCACTTATGCGTACCTATGGGTCACCAAACTTTCGAATCACAGGAAAAATCCTTGGAGGTTGCTATGAAGTTAGAGGCTGCGCCCAGAGATGATACCTAGCTGGGCATCAAACAGATCAAAGGAAAACTGGAGGTGATGCACATGGAGATCCAAAATCTTCGAAAGGAGCGAGGAGCAGAGGCTAGATCTAAAATATGGTGCATACGATGCAGGATGAATGGTCACACCAAGGATAAATACCCTCTCTTCGTAGACTATATGTAGGCCAGGGGACCTAGCCCGTTGCGCCTCAGGGAAATTGCAGGATCATGTGGGTCGGCGCTATGGTGTGATGATTATTGCGTTGTGGGGCTTCACAACACAAACCACTACCCTCGCCTTACTGTGTATGTCCTATAAGTAAAGCAGCAATGGTGTAGGTTCTGCAAGTCGGTAGGACATGATGAAAAAAATTGTCGGACGTATGATCTGATGATCGATCGAGGGAATATTTATAGAGTACAGTCGGATCCATCCTTGCCAAGATCCATCTCGAGCACAAGTGGCTCCCCAGCTAGGGGCAGGGAAGGTAGAAGAGGTGGAAGCACAGGTCGGGGACGAAGCAAACTAATATTTTATAACTGTAGAGAAGTAGGTCACTTTGCTAGGGACTATCCGAACCCTACGAAGTAGTCCTACTAATATTGCAGATAGCAAGACCATGTGATTGAATATTTCCCAATCCTGATAGCAAAGATGCAGGAGATGCAGTTGACACCTACGTAGAATGTGCAGAGGGTTAAGGCTGAATTGTGAGACAAAGATCCAACCGTGAATGTCATAACACGTAGTGGGATGGCCAGCAGGGGGCCTAGGGAGAAGACTGCAACCAAACCTCTGATCTGAAAAGCAGTCATCGAGCAAGAAGGTTTGGATCTAAAAAAGGAGAAAGAAACATTTTTTTCAGCTTGCAAATACTTCGCTGAGGTAGAGGCATCTACTTCTCAGCTGCCGGGAAACCTCAAGGCAGATGAGGAGGTCAAACCCTTTTTATAAGCATGTATGAAGCTGCTGCACAACCCAAAGGCTGTGGAAAATCTTCAGGTACTCATAGATAGCTGCGCGACACGACCTAGCCTACCTCCATAAATCAAGGACGTGCACAAACTATACAGATATAAGAAACACACTGGTAGGGATATGCGGTTGACTGTGTAGATCGATGATTACAAGATGGATCAGGTTATTTTGGAAATAGGGTCAGACATGAATGTATTACCTAAATATACTTGGCAACGAATAGGGGAACCTAAGCTCGAATGGTCCACTATCCAACTGCATATGGCCAATCATCAGAAGGTCATACCCTTGGGAAGACTATCGAAGATCATGGTAGATATCGCAGGGGTCAAGGTCCGGGCTGATTTTGAAGTAATTCAGATTGTAGAATATTCGGACCCCTACCTTGTGCTCCAAGGCTTGGATTGGGCCATCGATATGGAAGGCATCATTAACCTGAAGAAGAGAAGCATGGTATTTGAAAATAACGGTACAAGGGTGATAATACCATTAGATCCTACGGAAGGCGAATGATATACAGAGCCGGTGCACGAAGAGGATGTAGATCACATTTATAAGTTGACTGCATGAGATGAAGATTGGATAAACCCTACGGCGGATGGTGTACTCTGCTTGGAAAAGGACAGTGACTACTTCTCTGATTCTGACAAGGAGATAGAGAACTGGAAAAATCAGTTACATGATGTCTCTGCGCTGTGATGCCTTCGGGTCACAAAGGACTTTTGCTGCATTTCCTCAGAGGTAAGAGACCTACCCTACTTTGATGGTTCTGGTAATATTAGGGACTTTTTGCGAGCATTTGAAGCGAAGGTTCCAAGAGGACAAAGGCTAGGGGCCCTTAATCTCGCCATGCGTAAGACACCTTTGTAGTGGTGGGACTCACATAAGGGAGCATTCCAGGAGTGGGAGGATTGTCGGGACATGATGCTCCTGCGATTTGAGACTCTGACAAAGGTGCGGGTCAAGGCGTTCCTTGGCCCAAGGGATCCGCGTGAACACTTTATTGCATGGATAGAGACATGGGGCAACCGAACTACAAAAGAATGGGTTCACTTATTCATTCATGTGTTGGGTCCAATCCCTACTGCATGGTACCTGGATGTGGAGCTACATCAACATACCCGACATTGAGTCGATAGGCAAGAATGAATTGGAATTGATGCTACGTGCAAACTGTTAGATCTATAGGGTTGGTTGGGTAAGGACTCGTGCTGGCTGTGTGTGCGAAGATCCTCTGTCTTGTTGTGTGCAGACCCTGCTGCTGTGTGCGCAGGTTGGGTTTTGGGTATTGTAAGTAAATCTGACAGATTAATGAATGTGGAAGGCTGTTGGAATATCTGAATCTATTGGACTTATTGCTAATGTGAATCTGTGGTATCTGATTGAGTATGTATGTTTCTATGTTATTGATTTAAGCTGCGAAAGTACTTTTGTTACTTGTTTATGCAGCGATCTGGATCTGTTTTGTTATGATTTATATGATAACTATGGTGATGTTCTATAATTCTATGATCTGTTAGTTACTGTGACTATAATTGGTATTGTGCATGTGGATGCAAAGGATATCAGTAGATCAGGGCTCTATGATATAAGATTTGGTAACTATAAGGGTGAACACAACTCCACTTGACTTACCTACCCTCCCCCAGGGTGCGGAAACCTAGTTCCAACACCCTCCCATACTGCTTTGGGTGAGACTTTGGCCTATGCAAGCAGGTCACTACCGAAAGGGCCAGTAGTATAGGGGTTTGTTGGCAAACCTTAACCTCTGAAATTGGGTCAGGACCCCGTGAGCGAAAAGATCCCGCCCTTTTCTATAGCTTCTGTACAGATCCATGTCACCCCAGTTTCGTGGTTCATGAGTGCTCATGGCTGCAACATATTCTGACCCATCATCCACCACAACAACCTTGTAGGTAGAAGCTTCCATGTCCTTCTTCTTCTGTGGGAAATTGTTGGCAAAATGTCCTAGTTCGTCACATTGGAAAAAATATATCTTGAAAATTTCATGCTTCTTCTTCCATTGCTGCCTCTTTGATGCCAAGTTTGCATCATCTTCATCTTGCTTCTTCACTTTACTGGATCCCGAGCTGTATTGCTCCTTGGTGAATCGACAAAATTCTTCTCGACGCATGATTTCCCACAAGTTGTCCCATTCGAGAAGGTCCCCTCTGCCAAGGACACTTTGGACAAAGGTTTCCCACTCTTCCGTGACTACATTGAGTGCAGTCCTTACCATCACATCATCCCCCACAATTTCTCCTGTGGCAGTCAATTGATCTTTGATCATCTGTAATCTGAAGAGAAATTTCTCCATCTCTTCCCCCTTGGTCATCATGAATGACCGCGGTTGAGTCTCTAGAAGCATCTTCCTGTGGACGGAATTCCCTAAAATAGGCTTTTTAAGGCCTTCCACATCTCATTATTTTTTTCTTCCTTGCTATATGTGGAACAATATGGTCCTTAACTCCATCTATTATGAGCTACTTGGCATGTGCCACAACTTCCTCATGCTTCTTCAAGAGATCTACATCGGTCGGCGTGGCCAGGACTTGTTCTGCATGGCCTCTTAGATGATATTCCTCCAAGACTACCACGATTCTAGCCTTCAAGACTACAAAGTTGGACAGGCCATCCAACCTATCCTGATCACGTAGTCCGTAAGGTGCCATTTGTTTAGTAAATCTGTTAGAGCTCCTCTATGCTAGAGGTCTGGATCTATGGTCCTTGATGAAATAGGCACACTCTACTCCCTCTGAAAACTGATTTCCTCTATTGGAAATCCACCAAATCAATCAATGATACAACTCTCTTCGATGCTCTAATCGATCTGCAAGTTTCTTTGGCTATAAACCCTCTAACAAGCTTATCTCATCACTTTTTCTCCCACTGCTTAGGCTAAATTCCGAATCTTCAGAAATTTAACTCCACCAGCAACTTCTGAACTTCTACAGCTTTGCTTCCGACACTTCTGAATCAAAAAAATTTAGATCTACGTTAACCTAGCTGGCCTCTACTTGAGAAGACAGTCTGAGGGCTCCCTCTGCACAGTAAGTATGTGGGCCTGCATGGAGACAGTGTGGGACTGCGTCACCCTAACCTCTGTATGGCTCTATTCCCTCTGAAACTACGTTGTCCCTTCATATCTGGCTTTCTTCTGCTAGTGTTACTCTCTCTTCTACTCTCTGCAGCAGGATTCTTTAGTCTTCTACTGGTTGCCCTACTAGATCTGCAATCACTTTGATACCATGTGAAAATTTCTGAATTTTACTTATGCAGAAATATATTATTAGATATAGTTATACTTCTCCTTCTTAAGCAAGTTATTAATGTTGAAATCTTTAGATTAACATCGAAGTAAACACATAACAGACTTTCACCGATTTAGATTAAACAGAAAATTACATGCACAATAGAAAAAATGACACAATATTTCCTGGACAATAGTCTCTGGAAAAACCCAATGTGGGAAAACTGGTCTTCTGGCTGCTGGAGGGTGTTTATGATCAAATATTTTTCTAAATACAACAAATCTGGACACCACATTGGTTAACCCGACAGAGAAAAATATAGATCTTTAGCTAACCTGCCATTATGAAGCCAAAACGTTGAATGATCCACATCCTCAAACGAGATTTGCAAGACTCAGCCAAATTTTGGCCCTAGAAAACCTAGCGTTGCCCCTGAAGCCCCTGCATCAGTCTCTTAAGCCTTTGTGTTCCTCTGCGCTAGTCTGGAGAGGTTAGCATAACCCCAGAATAGGTGACACATATCCTACGGTGCCCCTGAGGGTATCTGCGTAACCCACATGGGTCCCATGTTGTCAAGCGCTACCCCAGAAGGAACTGCGTAGCACCTGCGTACCTGAAGATGCCCCTGTGATGCAAAACTGCTTCCCTCTCTACTGCTGCTGCCTTTGCTTCTTTGCATTACCTCTGGAAGCTACTCTCTGCCTCTTGCTAATTCTAGGAAAAGGGTATGGTCTTAGGCACTAGGATCAAACCATCCCCTTTGCCTAAAATATCCCTCTCTGCAGCTGAAATGCTTATGGAATTTGTTAGCAAACCATGACCTAGAATTATAGCTTAGCTTCAATGCTCTGCCTCTGTGTCTATCCTCAAAATGACTGAAGCCTTTCCTTTATACTTTTCCCATTGGGAAACCAATGACCATGATCAGATCCTTAATCAACGGCTAAGATTAAAAGAAATCTTGATCCATGTGACTTAAGATAATTTCATCACATGTTTTAATTAATTACCTTTAATAATTTAAGTTTTCTAGGTTAGACATAGGGTCCATAATTAAAATTATTAATTAATTAAGTTTCTCCCAAACCAGATGAAATTTCCCAAATACCTTTCTGGGTATTGGAGATCTCATGTACTCTAGTCCCTCCACAAATTTTGGGAGCTACAGGGCATCCGATGCTACCCCATCATACAAGGAAACTCAACACTAATGTATGTATCTTGAAATCCATAAATATTTTAGACTCTGAAAAGTCCCAAACAGGACTATATAGCAAAAACACCAGTCTAAGCTATTTGAAATTTATTTCATGACAATTCAAGAACCTAGACTTCCTTAGAGCATATGTCTGAAATTATAGTGAACAAAGATCTACTTGAGACAAATTTCATAAGAAAAAACATTAAATCCCTTACAACATATCTGTGAAAATATAGTGAACCAAGATCTCAAGTTTTAAGCAACTATTTCTCGAGATTCCTTCTCAAAATTCTCCAAGTCCCATTGTTTGAAACCTCCCAAAAAAATCATTATAGCAAAAATGCCGCAATGACTTGTTTGAACTAGAAATATCCTAGAATCATGAGCTTGGGAAAAAATGATAAGAAACCAATAATCCCAATCATCTTTGAGGGGAAAAACTTGTTTTACAACGAATACAATGAAAATGACAATATTTGATGATTCTCATACCAAAATTCCTTAGTGTGTGTGTGTGTGTGTGTGTGTGTGTGTATAATGGAATGGGTACAAATATAGTAAATTGGGATGTTTAGGGGTTGTAACCTAGATAACAATATAACAATAGAAATGTAATCACTCAATATTTAGGGATTAATAAGGGGTTTTAAAGTTAAAATGAGGCTTATAAGGCTTAACTCTTTCATTATCTAAACATAGTCCATTTTCTCTTATTTCATCCAATTGCTAAGGATTCAACCTTGTCAGTTTAGGAGAGGGAGCCTGATTTTCTCTACACCTATTAGGGATTGATTTTCTAATGCCCATATTTTTAATTTAACCTTACTTGGTATACTTAAAGAATTCTCTCGATATTTAGGTTTAAAAATATGCACCTCGTCTCGAATGTTTTCCTTTAAAATTATGAAAAATATGTCTAACAATGTATCCTTTGAAATGTTCTTTACCTTCATACTAACCGTTTGAAAATTTTGAAAGTTACCTAAAAGTGAACCATTTTGTTAAATATTGAACAATTGACTAGAGAAAATATTACACTCAATATCCCCATAATGTGTTATCAATTCCTTAATAAAAATTGACCAAGATATAACAAAATGATGTTTCCTTTAACAAATCCATTCACACCATACATGTTATTATTCTTCTAAAAACATTGATGCAACATTCTCCTTTTGATACTATGTCACTTGGTGTTTACCAAAGTAATGTTATATCTCAAATATCCATGTTATAATATCATTACAATTAAACTTCTCCATGTTGTTCTTAATAATGTTGTATTTAGTTTTTTCTAACTCGAAGACCTCGTGATGTGGATCTTATATTGAAAATGGCTTATTCTCATTTGATGACTCAACATTGTTTCTCTCCAATTGTGATAAAATATTTCCCATAGGTGATTGGGTTTTACCATAATGAGTCTTCTTATTTCCACAATTTCGTTGGATCTCAATAACCCTTTTGGGAAGCATCCCCAAAAGAAGATTTTCCATTTTATTCATGGAATTTTCTATTTATTCCTTCATTTCAGCCATTATTTCTCTATTAATGTTTTCTTGATACTTTAGTAAATCCACTTTTTTGAATACTATCATCCATTTCATTAAATTTCTTCTCTAATTCTGAAAACCATAATTCGAAGCCTTCACTTTATTCATGGGCCCAAGATGAACCTTCACGAGTTTTAATTAGTGTAATGGATTCCTTTGTAGGCATGTTGGAAAATAATAATATTACTGTTTATCACAACTTTCAGTCACAAAAAAAAGATCTTCTAATCAAGAGGTAGGTCTCTTGTAATTTATGTACCTTTACAACCTTAATTTGGATAATATCTAAATGAGTGAGCCTTTTCTTGTTATATATATGAGACTTGAGATATTCTTAATATGAACCTTTGGTCGGTAACACTCTCGTCTCTCTTCTCTGTAATCCTTATGGTGTGGCTAGAATTTCATTTTCCAAGTAAAAGTCATGGTGATTTTCGCAAAAGTTTGATTATTGGCCTCTTCCCATGATGAAGATTTCATAGTGTGCCATGTGTCCAATTATTCAAATATAATTCAAAATTTTTCACTTAATATAATTTTATGTCTCTTAACATCCCTGAATATTTCAGAACTTAAAAATTCCAGAAAAAAGTTACAAAAAAAATACCCAGATGACCTATTTGAAGAGGATTTCAACATCATTCATAAACCTTAAATTGCATAGAGTATAACTCTGAAAGTATAGAAAACCAAGCTATGAAATTTGAAATAGAGATTCCCCTATATTTCTCCTCAATATGATCCAAGTTTCACCATTTTAAACCTCCGACAAAAAAAATATAGTGAAAGTGACAAGTTCATTGGTTTCAAACTAATTTTAGGAGCATTTAGGAGCCCTAACTTCCCTAAAGCATATCTTTGAAAGTAAATCGAACCTTGGAATTTTAATTATATATTATCTAATTTTTCCCCTCAATACAGTTCAAGTTTAACCATATGAAACCTCCAAAAAAAAAAATCTACATTGAAAATTCCAAAATTAACATATTTCAAGAGCATTGAAGAACTCTAACTTCCTTAAAGCATATCTCTAAAAGTGTATTTAATGAAGATATAAATTTGAACCCAAAGTTTACTCTAATTTTTACTCATATTATTCCTTGTTGCACTATTTAAAACCTCCTAGGAACAACATAATAGAAAAAATGATGAACCAAGTTGTTTGCGATTGAATGAAGGAGAATTTAGGAACTCAGACTTTCCCAATGAATATCTCAAAAAATATAGCAAATCAAGATTTGAAATTTAAACTAGATCTTCCCCAAAATTTCCCCTCAATATTCTTCAAGTTTCACCATCTGAAATTTCCCAGGAAAAAAAGTTACTAGGATGTCATGTTTCAAGCAAAAACATCCTAGGATCATGAGCTCTCATACCAAATATTATGAATCTTGCACTTTAAAAATGATAAAAAATCAATAATTATCTATACTATTAATAATAAATGAGAAATTTAAGGTAATGCACTACATAATAAAATACTTTCAAAATATTGTAATTTTTATTATGATGAACTATTCTAATAGAATATCAAAAAAAATTATTGGCTAGAGAAAGTCATTATTGATTGTTCATTATTACACATTATAAACCAAATCAATATAATTAGGTCGATAGGAATTTCTCTGTCGAGTTGAGCTAGAAAGATCCATCCAATCAAAGAAGCTTATTTTAGTCCTCCTATATTCAATGAAAAAATTGACACATGAAATCAACAATTTGGCAAAACGTTTCGTCTGGGTTTTCGCCATAATTTTCGTCATCATTGTCACCAGCACTATTTATTCAGTATCTGTAATTTGTACTGTGAACTTTCTGTAGTTTGTACTGTCACCACGGTGAAGAAAAGGAAGCTTCACAAAAGGGTACAATACTTCGATGTTGAATTACAGGTAGAGCGTGAAATTGTACAGAAAAGGGGGATCACCGTGAGGAGATGGTGTATATGGGATAATTCATCCTCTAATCATACAAAATCAAGTTGTTAATTGACTATTACTTGATGCGCACACACATATGATATCAACAACTCAAAACAAATGTGCATTACCTTCGAAAATTCTCAAATATACATGCATGTGCATACATATGCGTCGATAGAGAGAAAATAAATGCTTTAATACATAAGATAAGCATATAGTTGGAAGGTTACCAATGTAGATATTCTCCAACTTTTGGGAAGTTTTTAACCTGAAATGTCAATAAAATATTTTTAATATTGATTGTGATTGGAAATTTTATATAATGCTCTTTTGATAGTTGTTGTTACTATAAATGTGGCTAGAAGTTTTCCAGTTATGTTTGAAGGCCCAGGATGGAACATTCAACCATTTCTTGTTGCATCAAGTTATCTCCATACCAAAGATATTTATCGCCAAAGTTTGGAGATTGAATGAATTAGAGGGGCTCACTCGTAGACAAATATGATAACTCATTTTATTCTGATTTCCTTGCATAAGAAAGAGATTTCTTCTCAGACAAATGGTCAATTTCATCTTCTTCCATTGCAAAATGAAAAATTAGCATCTCACACAAGAAAATTTTATGCTACATGGGAGAGGCTTCTAAGAATAATGACAAGCATTAGAAATACATTGATTTGTTACAAACATAGGAATATGAAGTGGATGAATGGAGTATGAAACTATTGAAATACAAATCAATAAAAAATAATAATTATTTTTTATTTTATTTTATTTTATTTGTAATACATATCAATGAAAAAGTTATTATTATTATTTCTAAATGTTTTTTTCTTAAATTACTCTAGGTTAGAGTTATTTTCTGTATTGGAGAGAAGAACGATCTATCATTTACTCACTTACCCACAATGACATGCTATTACTAATATTATATGAAGCTAATGAATTTAGAAATTATTAAGATTATATAAAATATCTCTTAGGATACTTTCTAAATTTTTTTGTTAACACTATATATATATATATATATATATATATATATTGGTGTGATGAGAATTAGATCATAAATTATTAATTCAAGTTCTATAAGGAAGCTTTGTTTCATAGAACATCACAGTCTAAATAAAAACCTATTCTGAAAATGGCCTCTACCTACCTTCAATAATATATACAGATATATTCTTTTTAATTTTATAATAAATTTATTAATAATCTATAAACTTGCATAAATTTAAATATATACAATTAACATAATCACAAGTATCAATTTTTATAAATATTTATTGTCTATTTTTTTTTAAATAAATTTTTTTTTTTAATTAATATAAGAATAAAAAATATTAATCTTGATATAGAATTTAATTATTTAATTCGATAATTAAAAAAATCATAATTAAGATATTTATAAAAGAAATTTACAAATAAAATATAATCAAAATAGTAAGTGTAAATTTTAGAAATTATTATTTATCTTATTTAAGTTTTTTTTGGGAAGATTATCAATATCATTATTTTATCGAGATGGAAACCACATAAAATTATAATTTCTTTCTAAATATAAAAAATTGAAACATATTTAAATAAAACTCATTACCATTTAAGTTGGAATTTAAATAATCATTTGCATGATAAATATTAACTTTTAAATTGTATGTGCTTAAAAATTTATCATCTTTATGTTAAATACTTTAATCTAAGGAATTTGTAATTTTTTTAAAAAGTATTAAACACATTTGCATAATAAATTTATAAAAAAATCAATTTTATGTGATTAAAAATTTATTATCTTTATAGTAAATACTTTAATTTAAGGAATTTATAATTTTTTAAAAAGTATTAAACAAGAAAAAAAAAAAAAAGTATGAGTAATATCTTGGTGATTTTTTTATATTTCAAACAACTACTTTGAAGGATGGATAACACTACTCTAAATCTTGAAAAAGATTTTTCATTGGACGAAAAGGATCATTCTCCCTAAGGATCATGAAAAAAGGGCTCAAGGCACTTCCTAAACTAGAAGGTCGCTTCTTTTTCTTATCGAATTTGACATGTTTTAAACTACAATTCAAACATTTCATGGAAATATTACTATAAACCAAATTACTTGAATGCAATTGTTGATAGGCATAGCCAGAATGCAACAAACAAATTATAATATCTCTAGCAGCTTGCTCATAGTTGTTACAACCACATTGTTAAGTTTAACAAAGAATTGGGTTAAAAATTCTTTCCTATTAATCAAGAAATTGGATTAAAATTTTTGACAAAAAAAACAGATCCAACAACCAATGTAACTTTGCAATATAAAATATGATATTTCTGCAATTCTCTAAATTGCAATCTCCAAAAAATTACAAAATTAAAACATATAATATAATATAATATAAATAAATAAATAAATAAAACCTTAAAATTTAAAGTTTAAAATATCAATATGATTGGCAGGATTATTAAAGTAGAGTACAACTTTTTTCAATTTACATACTTTGCACTCGTTTAAGGCCGTTGCTACTTATATAGATTTTATTAACTTCTAATATTTGAGATATAGTTTGCCTAGCCTACTCCATCACCTCCTATACAAAGACAATGGTATTGGAATGGAATTTTAGCTTGTTTTTATTGGCTATTTGTTTCATTTAGGTGTGGTATTATGGTTCTTTTTATCGTTGTTTTGTTTAGCATGGTTTTCCTTTTAATATTAGTGCATGGTTTGATTTTGTAGTTTGCATTTTGAATCATGAATGTGTTGTTCTATTAAATAGAATATTGGAAAATTGATAGGAAACTAAGTTATTAAGCTTTCTATTACACAGGTCTCTTTGACCCTAATGTCACACTACAGTTTCTCGGCCAGGAAATTGTGAGATGTATTGACCTCGCAAAGGAGGGACTCCATGGAGTTCTTTTGGTACTTTCCATTAAAAATCGATTTTCTACAGAGGAAGCGAGTACTTTAGAGACCTTGCAAACATTGTTTGGTGATAAAATTATCAATTACATGGTGGTTATCTTTACTGGTGGTGACGAGTTGGAAGCAAATGAACAGACATTGGAAGACTACTTGCATGAGAGCTCACCTATACTTCAGGTTAGTTTTCTAAATTTTGTTAAAAAAAATTCTCTAACATTTTCATGAAAAAGGATTAAACTCTTAAAAAAAATTCTCTCCAACATTTTCATGAAAAAGGATTTAACTCCTAAAATAATTTCTATAAATGATGTTCACAAATAAATATATACTGATCAAATCTTTAACAAACATTGTATTTAAGAAAATCAGCGATGTCCTTTCACTTGCGTTCAAAGATGGAAAGTAAATTCTATTAAGATAATACCCATCTGATACATGAATAATGTACAGGAATGTTTTTTTGCACATTTTCATCATACTCATCTTTTGATCCTTTATGTGTTTTTCGTTAACCATGTCGTTTTCCTCAGGCTCAAACTGCGGGCCGAAGTTTATCTATGGTCTAAATTCCTATGTCTCATTGCACTAATCTTGTACAAAATATATTTCCTTCGAGTGTGATCTTAGTTTTCGACGTCACAGAGAACTTATATCTAGTAGTTTCCTTAAGCTACCCATCGTCTGTATGTTTTAGCCTTTTGATCAAGCTCATTAGAATCTCTATCGATTCTATATTTTCGGAATAAATGCTTTCTTACAGCAATTTCTTATGCTTTTCAGTTTCTTTGGTTTTAGAATGCCGTAGTCTAACTAGCCAGAGGAATCGCCCTGAAAATCATGAAAATTCCGATAAGATTTTCAGAAAATCCGGCAGAAATTTTTCTAAATCCATGTTATAAGTATCAAAGTTTAATATTTTGGGTGTCCTACAGGTTTTTGATGGTGCTGAATCCATTTCCAATGTCAAAATCAGGATTCAAACACTGTTTCTCTAAGATTTTTAAAATTTTTTTGGCCCGGATTCCGGCCAATTTTGACCGTCCGGGCAATTCCTCCGGCTCGTTAGACGACTCCGTTTTAGAATTATGTAAATCAGCTTTTTTATTGTGCTTTTTTTATTTTTTTCTTTAGTATTTATTTTTTATTTTTTTTGGGAGACATAAAGGAATGAGCTACCTAAATGCATGTTGGTGTTATTAGGATTGTGGTATGGAACTTTGGAGCTCTTTGTAATAGTGTAACTTCTCAATTTACTTGCTCACTCAAATTCTTTAATAATAACTAGGTTTTTTATACGACAAACTTATTGTTAGGACTTTATTAATGGAATGTTCCTTTGTCTAGTTTTATATTATTTTATGCTTTAATATTAATACCATTTTTATACTCTCTGGATATTTAAACATTCTCTTTATTTTTATCATTTTAATTGAGTTTTCAAATTATCAATATACATGTATCTTTCTTAATCAATCTTAACTTTGAATCTATTCATTCTATTTTAGTTGAGAAAACATGAGTAAATTTTTTCACCTAGAGGATTTGATGCTTATATGAAATATTTGCACTTAACACATTTGATATTCCTTGATGCAAGATATATCTAAAATTAGATGGATCTACACTTTTTTTTTTGTGTGTGTGTGTGTATTTACCACATATCAACTCCATGTTAAATAGAGAATAATCTTCACATCTTCATTGTAACAAGCATTTTAATTACGTTTCCATATCCATGTTTCTGTAAAGAGACAATAACAAAAATTTATCTGCAATTGTCCCACACATATATAATTAATTAATTAATGTTAAGTAAGAATTTTATGTATATATGAAGTAAGAATTATATATATATATATATATATATAGTGATAATATTGAAGTATAATAAAGTTGACATAAATTTTGTTTATATAGAGTGAATATAGAGTATTTCCTTTATAAATTATATTAATGTAATTTTTTGTTATTAAAATTTTTAAATTTGAATTCTCAATTTCATATTGAACATTGAATCTGCAAAGAAAAAACACCTTTTCATATAAAGATTAATTTTATATCCCAAAATTATTTGTGTAATTGGAAACTGTTTTTTATTGCTTATTTGTATGACATCTTATTGAAAAATACATTGACTCCTTTTTCTTTGATTATAAAAATAACTTAATTTCCATTAAGTCCATTATTTCTTATAGTACATTAATTTTCAAAATAGTACATTATTTTTTTTTTAATATAATTATTTGAACAGTTTCAACTTCACAATGTCTTCAACTAGCATCTTACTTTTTCTACTATGGGCATTGAATTTCTGAAGGAAAAGAAGTTGTTTAGCTTCAAAACATGGAAACTCTTGTTTATAGCATCTTACATTCCACTGTGTGCATTGAATTTCTAAAGGAAAATAAGGTGTTTAGTTTCAAAAATATGGAAACTCGAAAGTATTAAATTAGAATGTGGATGATCATGAGATATCTTTGAAAGTTTGAGGAATATCATAATGTTCCTACTTTATAGATGTCTCTTATTATTCATTTCTATTTAAATACAGTAACTTGAATAGCTATATTTTTTTATATCACCGTAATATGTTTAAAAACATCGCAATTCAAAAATTTTCAGAAGGTTCAAAAATAACTCGTTTTTTATGAATTATAAATGTGTCATTTATCCTTAACATGCAAATTTTTAATGCCAAAGATAACTTTTTCATGGCAGTCCAAGTTCACTATTAATTAATTTTATTTTATTGTAAATGTTCTTGATAAGCTAGTCTGATATTCCATATTTTACCTGTTAATTTTATTTCATTGCAACTTCCCTTCATTTTGTGATATATAGGCAAAAGAAAAAATACTACTATTATAAATTATTCTTCCCGTATATGAATGGAAATTGGACTGAGTAAGGAAAATGTTCTCAATAAATTGAAATCTAGTTTCTTTTATTTCTTCAATATTTTTCCAACGTATATCTTTAAATGACATGGCATGTTAAACTTTATATGTAAACCTTTGCAGAGGCTTTTGCTCAAGTGCAATGATAGAAAGGTTATTTTTGATAATAGAACCAGATCAGAAATAAAGCAGAAAAAACAAATATCTGAATTGCTCAAGCAGATAGACATTGTCAATTTTCAAAATGAAGGCCATCCTTATACTAACGAGATGTTCCATGAAGCCCAGGTATGTGTGTGTGCACATTTCAGAATGCAATTATGGGGAAATGAATATATGTAAAGTTCTCTTTGCTCATTTTCTTTGTTTCTGCAGGAATGGTCAAACAGACGTAAGAATATCGAATCAGGTGGATATTCCAAGAAAGAAATGCAGACTTTAGTGGAAACTATGGAAAAACAACACGCTGAACAGCTTAAAAAGTCGGCAGAAGCGGTAATCATTTTATTCCTGGCCTCCAAATGGTGTGGATTCGTTTTATCATTCGTAGAAAACTAGTCCATGAATTCAATATTTTAATGATGTATAGATTGCAGTAGATTGCTATAAACTATTGGTGTCCTCTACTCAGAATACAATTTTGATGTCAAATATTTCACTTTATAATTAAAAAAATATATGTACACCCTAATAAATTGTTGGTGTTAAATATTTGACTTTATAAATTGCATTCATAATAGTGGATTTGTTTTATGCCTTTACTGTTCCAACAACAAACAGTTCTAAACTGATTCTGATTGAAATTTGTTGAGGCAATTATGTTACTCCTGAAAACCTTAATCCGAGCAACTATTTATGGTAGTCCTTTCTCCCACATCAAACTAAACCAACATCTCCTATATCTTCTATTTGTTTTTAAATACCAGTTAGCATAAAAATGTAGAAAAATTACATAACATGTAGGAACTATTTGTTTTTAAATACCAGTTAACATAAAAATGTAGAAAATTTACATAACATGTAGGAAGAATCAGTTAACCTAGCCCTAAAATATGTTGGATTATCCAGTTGCATTAACAATGGATTTCTATTATTCTATATTTAGATGATATTAGGGTTACTAGCCGTTATACACACTTTAGAATTTGGAATTTCATTTCTGGCCATATTTTAACATAATTCTGTGTTTGATCAGGTTGAGGAGACATTGCGTAAATCGACAAAAATGTTTGAAGAGCAGTTGGCAGCGGAACAATCTGCACGAAATAAGGTTGAGGAAGATTCACGTGTAAAAATCTCTGAGCTGGAAGGGAAATTACAATCCCCCCCTCCTCGTCGCCGTCCAGGCATCACTATTTCTGTTACTCTTCCTGAGCGTTGTGCGATCATGTAACTCTCAATAATTTTGTTTCTAAAAATTAGAAAAACCTACACTATCCAAAGGATCCTAATGTCTTATGGGTATCTATTTTGAATACGTATTATTATTATAAAAACACAATAGCTTTAATATTCATTCTGAAAGTGAATTTTTCCATCTAGTAGATTAGATTCTCGAATCTCATAACAGATCGTAGCTTGAACCTTGTAACTACGAGTATACTATAATTTTATTTTATATATATATTTTTATGTGGTGCATTAAATCTGATATCTTAGAAGGAACATTCATGGAATCATGGTGATTTTTTGTTGTTGTAGGGAAAATTAGTCATTAAATTTCTTTCAGAGCATTGTAATTATAAATAATTAGTTTAGATCTATTTTAGTTACGATCTATCAAGTGTCAAGACCGATTATATCTCTTGAGGTGCAAACTTTTTATGTGAGTGCAAAACTAAAAACAAGTTTGCATATTGAGAAATTTGATCCCTCTAGGAGCTGTTGGAAAGGCAGAAGAGTAAAACCACAAATTACACAAAAGTTTCACACACCAAACACAATAGCTACGACTTTTCTATTAATATTCAATCTCTCTCACTCTGAATACAATTAACTCGACGAAGGGTATTTATCATAAATCAATTGACATGAAAAAACTTACCAAACTTGACTTGACCGTCACTCACTTAACTCACTCTCTAACTCACCTACCAAATTCATCTATCACACAACTCAACTTACTCAATGCTTACTTAACTATAATTGTCTAACTATTCATGCGGTAGTTAATTAACTATTTTAACACTCCCTCTTAATTATGACCATTAAACTAAAGCATAACTCATGACAACTCAAACATGTCTCCTGGTATATGTCTCAGCTAGGCTTACAACACCCAAGTTTCTTTTGTGAAACTCAAACACATCTATTTCTAATGGCTCTGTAAATATATCAACCAATTGGTCACTATATTTACAAGGCTTCAAGTGAACTTCTCCATTGCTCACAAGTTCTCTAATAAAACGATATCTAGTATCAATATGCTTTCTCTTTTGTTGAAACACACTATTCTTGGATAGTGAAATCGCTGAGATTTTGTCACAATATATGTTGTTTTTGATCCTTGTTGTTTCTGTTTGAGTCCATGCAATACTCTTCTCGACCATACAACTTGACATGCTGCTGATGTTGCTCCTACTTATTCTGCTTCTACTCATGATAGTGTCACAATGGGCTGCTTCTTAGATGCACATGCTATCACACCTCAACCAAGATGGAACACATAATTGGAAGTGCTCTTCCTATTATGCAAACTTCCTGTAAAATCACTATGTGTAAATCCAATCAAATATTTATTTTCTGTACTTGCATACATTATGCCACAATCTCTAGTTCTTGCTATGTATCTCAGAATTATTTTTCCTGCCCTCCAATGTGTGTCTTTTCGAGTCTCCATAAATCTAGAATTCAAACTTACTCCTTGCATAGTATCTCATCTTGTTGCTGTGAGATACATGAGTCTGCCAACCAATAGTTTGAATAGAGTTGGATTGACATCTTATCCTTTATCATCCTTGCTTAACTTTGTACCTGTTGCAACTAGTGTAGTTACAGATTTTCAATTATCCATCCTGAATATTTTCAGCAAATCTCTAGCATATTTATTTTGGAAAATAAAAATTCCTTGTTAAGATTTCTCAACTTCTATGCCAAGAAAATATTTCATGAGACCAAGATCTGTCATCTCAAATACTTTCATCATGGCTGCCATAAATTCACCTAACTCAAGATCACCTGTAAAAATCATATCATCGACATATAAGTAAACAATCAAAATATGCCCATGCTCATTTACCTTTGTGTACAAGGTAGGCTCAATGATTCTTTCGAAAAATCCATTCCTAATCATGTAAGTGTCGATTCTACTATACCATGCTCTAGGTGCCTGCTTCAGTCCATAGAGCACTTTCTTCAACCTGTAAAATTTATCTTCTTTACCTTCAACTTCATAACCTAGTGGTTGTTGCACATAAATTTCTTCTTCTAGAATTACATTCAAGAAGGCTGATTTGACATCCATTTGATATACTTTCCACTTGTTCTGAGTTGTTGTGGCTAGAACGACTCTTACAGTATCCAATCTGGCTACCGGAGAAAATGTCTCCCCAAAGTCTATTCCTAGTTGCTGCAAGAATACTTTTGATACAAGACATTCTTTAAATCTGTCAATCTCACCTTTCTCATTCAACTTTGTCTTGTACACCCACTTCACACTAATGAGGTTTTTATCCTTTGGAAAATTAACCAAGTCCCATGTATTATTCTTCTCAATAGAACCAATCTCATCATCCATGGCTTACACCCAATTTTGATCTCTGATTTCTTCTTCAAATGAAGAAGATTGGAATGACAACAACCCAAAATTTGAACTAACATCCAAATCATCATAAATATCTTTCAAACTTCTCATCGTTCTCTTACCATTGCTTGATCCAACACTTGATTGTCTACTTGGGGAATTTTGGTCTGTTGATTTGCTTAAAGATCCATGATGCTCTGAAAATCTTGGATTCCTTGTTGGTGCGAGTCTGTTTGGTGTCTGCTCTCTTGATTCTTGCTGCTCCTTTTCTGCTACATCATCGTCTTCTATTATTGAATAGGTCTCCGGATTTTGCACAACGTCATAGAAAATTTATCACTCTAACAAATGTTCTATGACACTGTGGAAAATTCAGATACCTCTTCAATAATTCAAAGCCACAAGAGCTTGAAAACCATAATCCTCTTCCATCAAAGGTAATTGTGCATTAATTGTTTCGTCTACAGTCCCATTCCATGACTCTTATTCTTTGAACACAACATCTCTGCTAATTATTGTCTTCTTGGTGACAGGGTTATACAATTTGTAAGCTTATAATTGCTCACTATAGCCAACAAATATGCATTTTTCACTTTGATCATCCAATTTTCCTCTTATCTGCTTAGGCACATGTGCATAGGCTATACATCCAAAAACTCTAAAATGAGATACATTGCATGACATACCTAACCATGCTTCTTCTGGAACTTTGTTCATCACACTATTGTAGGTGATTTGTTTATCACATAAACAACACATGCAACTTCTTCTGCCCAATACTCATTAGACAAGTTTCTTTATTTCAACATGCTCCTTTTCATGTTCATAATTGTTCTGTTCTTTCTCTCTACTACACCATTCGGCTGCGGTGTGTACCTGGTTGTAAACTGTCTTCTGATTCCATGTTGTTTGCAATACTCATGGAATTATTTCAAATCATATTCACCACCATGATCTGACCTCAATACCTTGATATGTAGATCACTTTGGTTCTCTACTATTTTCTTCAAAAAGTAAATCTAAGTCTTGCTGCTATAGTCATCAATAAAAGTGAGGAAGTAACAAATTCCACCAATTGACTGTGTCCTCATAGGTCCACGCAAGTTTGTATGCACCAACTTAAGAGGTTTCTTTGCTATGTATGAAACTCTCTTCGGAAAACTTTCACGGTGTTGCTTTCCCAAGATGCAACACTCACAAGTACTAGTATATTCTTTGATGGGAGGTAATCCTATGACCACCTATTTCTGTTGCAACAATCTTAAACCAGAAAAATGAAATTGTACAGACTGAAAGTGCCATAACCAATAATCATTAGAACATGCAAGTGTAAAAAAACTAACCTAATCATTGTAGTTCATAATTAGAGTTAAGAGTAATTTCCTCGTCATCTACACCTTTGCTATCAAGTGTTTTCTTGGGGGTTTGTCATAAGTATCACACTCTTGCCCCTGAAATATAACTCTATTATTAGGTGAACTTTGAGGTCTAAAATGGGCCTCCTAAGAAAAATATACAACCAAAATTAAATTTATAGGAACCAATAGGATTCAAAATGATGATGTCAACCATGGGGGATGATTCACAATTTTTTAAGTAAAAGAGTAAAAAGATTAAAATATAATAAAATAATAAAACTATTTTTTCAACTCGTATTTTCACTTAGATTTTTTACTCAAATTTCGAGTAGAAATACTCATTGGATGAAAAATTTAATTTTTCATCCAAAGAGTACCCATGTTGCATACTTTCGATGGACCTTGCTACACGAAAAAAATGAGAAAGACATGAAAAACATGATTGCAGTCACGTTTTTAATTTATTTCTCTTTTTTCGTGTAGCAGGGTCCATTGAAAGTATGCAACATGGGTACTCCCTGGATGAAGAATTATATTTTGCATCCAACGAGTACTCCCGCTCGAAATTTGAGTGAAAACTTTGGGAGATAAGTTGAAAATACGAGTTGGAAAAACATTTTTTTCCTTTTTTCCCTCTAAAATTTGATGACATAATCAAATATTATTTTATTATTTCCACTATTAATTTATCTAATGATCATTTCTGCGTCAGTTGACCAACACTTATCAAATTATGTTTGAAACTAGGAACATAATATACCTATGACATTTTATTTGGCTCCCCCTGCTTGGCTAGAATGGTAACCATTCTTTTGCCATCTACATCCACAGGCTTGTTAGTCCCCAACTTTACCTTTTTCTTCACATATTGATCCAATTTTGCAACCAATTTCTTATTGCCTATCATGGAGTTACTGCAACGACTGTCTAATAGCCAAACCTTATGAGACATTTCATGCATGTTGTTGCATGCTAGGAACATGGAGTTAGTATTCTCTGTACTAACATTAGCTCTATCGTTTCCTTGATCAGCTATCATTTTCCTACAATCACGAGCATAGTGACCAAATTTATTGCAATAATAACATCTCACCTTTGATTTGCCAAATCTGTAATTATTGTTGAAGATTCTGTTGTTGCTGCTTCCACTTTCATGTTCATGCTCTTCTCGGCCATCTCTCTGACCACCATATATTTTTCCTCGTCCTCTTGCTTGACTTCTTGAAATAGAAATTTGACTTTTGAAAGCAGTTTCTAAAGTGGAATCCTTATTTTTGTCTATGCTTGCCTCATGCAATAGATGTGATCCCATCAACTAATCAACTGTCAATTTTTCCAAATCCTTTGCTTCTTATATGGCTGCGACTGCAACATCAAACTTGATATACATAGATCTAAAGACCTTCTCAATCACTCTTCGATTTTTAATTTATTCACTATAAATTTTTAAATGATTTATGACACACATGACCCTATTCATGAAAGAATCAATGACTTTTGTGTCCTTCATTTGCATACTTTCAAAATCTTTCCTAGTATTATGCAATTTAACAATATTTATTTTTTCCGTACCTTGATAGCTTGTTGCAAAAGTTTTTCATGCTTCTTTTGTTGAAGACATGATCATTATCTTCTGGAACACTGCTCGGTCCACCCCCTGCTGGATAAAAAACAATGCTTGTGCATTCTTCCTTTTGTCTTTCTTCCTTTTTCCTTCTCTGCATTACTAAAGGATTGTTCTTCTTATCATTTTGAGGTTCTGCAAACTGAAACTTGACATGATCCCAAACATCATGCGCTTTTAGCATGGTATCCATCTTAATAGCCTACACATTATAATCCTTTCATATGAAAGAAGAAAGTTGTGGTTGGAAGCGGCTTATTGTCATATTTAAAATAAAATAAAAAATCTAATAAAAACCTAAATTCTTCTTTTTATGAACTTTACAAAGCTCCAAAATAACATCCTTGTAATAAAACCCTATGTTTTATTTTTTATATAAAACTTTTCTAAAAAAAAATTACTTTATATAATACCACTTTTCCAAAATCACTAAAATAATTCTTTTAAGAGTCTCATTTTCAAGTGCATTATGAAGAACCTTTAAAAATATTCCTTAAAAGTCCTTGTAACCTTTGTAATACCCAAAAGCTTCGTAATACTTTAAAAAAAATACCAAACCCCTTTTAAAATATTCCTTTGGAGTAAAATCAAACCTTTTCAAAAAGGAATTTGATACGTATCTTCGAATTGCCCTCTTTCAAAAGTTTGACTTTATTTATTTTACCACTAACACGGTTATTGCGCCGTTAGACCTACGTTAGGCCTTCGTGCTAACACTCTCAACGATACGGTGAACTGCATTGAACGCTCGTTTTTTTTTTTGAAGTGTATTAATACTAACGCTGTGAAATTTCAACACACCCGCGTGCTGTGAAATCGTGACAAAATTTTAACACGTAACGCGGCTCTCTGCGGGAACCTCCGTTATAACGCCCTCTATATATGGTGTACAAGGTGCGTTATAGCTTCAATAAGCGAGAATTTTTTTTTTCCTGCGTACAAATAGATGATTGTTGATCTGTGTTTTTTTGGTTCTTTGTAATCTCGCTTTGATACTAATTTTTTGGAAAGACATAAGAGTAAAGCTACAAATTATACAAAGATTTCACACACGAAACACACAAGTTGCGGCTCTTTTATTAATCCTCAATCTCACTCACTCTGAATATAATGAACCTGAAGAAGGGTATTTATCATAAATGGCTTGACATGAACACACTTACCAAACTCGACTTGACCATCACTCACTTAACTGACTCTCTAACTCAATTACCAAATTCATCTATCACACAACTCGACTTACTCAATGCTTACTTAACTGATTGTCTAACTATGCATGCAGGAGTTAATTGACTATTTTAACAAGATCTTGATAGATCCAGAGTTAAGATGGATCAAGAGTTAATATGGATGTAAGCTCGCTTAATTATTAATTTTATTTTTTAGTTTAAATTTTATTTTTATGTAATTTCAATGAGTCAAAATATTTTAATTAATAAATTTATTTTTTATTTTCATTTTAATTTTTATGTAACTTCACTGGTTCAAAATATTTAGATAACATAATATAACAAAAATTTACAACATCCCTTGTATATGAATGGAGAGTGTTTATTAGCCCAAAAATGTAATACAATAAAAATTTTAAAAATATTTATAAAATATTTTGATTGTGAAATGAGAGATTGTTTTTGGACATGTGATATTGGGGAGTCGTGGTATTGGCCCATGGTATGGTATGGTTTATAATAACCATGATAAAGTGTGTTGAATGATTAAAAATCTTGATATATTGTAAGAATTATTTTAATTGTGAAATGAGAGATGGTTTTTCAGCATGTTGTATTGCTAAGCCATTGTATTCGCTCATGGTATGGTGTGGTTAATGATATCCATTGTAAAGTGAGGGTGAATATCAATGGTTAAAAATATTGTAATATTGTAAGTATTAAGTTTTTATGTGTATATTAATGAAATTTAAATATGGTTCCAAAGTTATTGTTTTAATTTATATAGTATGTTATCATCCTGTAATTTTTGAGATTGTGACAATAAATGCAAAGGACAACATCAAAACCGCTTTGGAAGCTGCGATCTAGCACTGCTAGCTTTAGAGAGGGATCTCTCTATAAATTTTTACTTTTTTAATGTAAATTTTAGGCTAGTTATGACTTGTGAAATTGTTTGTTTGTTTGTGATTGATTGGATTGTTTTGGTTGATTGAATTGTTATAATTCCATTGGGCTATGGAGTCTAAAAATTAATTCTGTCTCCATCAAACTTTAAAGGAGTTTGAAAGGGAAAGCTAGGTTGCATTAGTTGGATCTTTCAAAATTTAAATGGTATGGAATAGAAGAAAAGAAAATATTTAGTAGGAACCAAGGAGCAATTAAGAATTCCTTACTCTGT
This sequence comes from Pinus albicaulis, assembly GCA_034641835.2. NCBI lineage: Eukaryota > Viridiplantae > Streptophyta > Pinopsida > Pinales > Pinaceae > Pinus > Pinus albicaulis. The sequence goes on along the minus strand of CM076579.1, from coordinate 1,537,731,058 downwards.
ATTCAGAAGAAAACGTATAAATTACTTACAGTTAGAATATGGTGCATATTTCAACAATTCCTATTCATCACCATTTATGTAATGTAATTAAGCTTTTAAGAAATAAGAGTGAAAGAAAACAATGAATGAACACATGAATGAGAAAACACATCACCAATTCATTCACCAAATGAATCCTGTGAATAATGTCCTTGTATTATTGATCAGTGCAAAAACCATAAAATTACAATAGCTTGGCGAGAATTATATTCAACAATCAACCCAAAATACTTCAAAGTATAGAGTATTTATACAATAATTACAAAATCGTTGTCTCAACAGACAACGCATATTTAGTATTGTTCTAAACAAATTATCTATTTCTACAGAGTAATAGGCTAGGTGAAAAACTGTGTGGAGAGGTGGCTCTAATTTGGAGGAGTTTGTTGGTGAGTTGACCTATTGTTGTGTTGCACTATTTTTTGTGCTCGCATAATTTGTCCCATCATTCTTCATCTGGAATGGTCAATTTGGGTACCTTCCGGTAAATCTCATCTACCTCAGCATACTTTGCAAATTTTGGCCTTACCACAAGATGTGATTTACCTCATGCTGGATATAGAAATCATTTCCCATTTCTTCCAGGAATTCTCTACCTGTCATGCTGCCTTTGATATTACCAAACTTGGAACTATCTTTGGCTACTTCCTTCGGCGTTTTAACATAATATTCATGAGTAATTAATTTATCATTAATTACAAATACACTAGGTAATCCTTTCTGATTCAAAACATATATCCTGCTGAAAAACCTATTTACCGCTATCCAGACGTTGACACTTTTCCTCCAACTCAGTAATAAGATTCTTTTTAGTGAGAATCCTCTTTACCTCCAAAATGGTTTATGTCCTGTCATCAATTACTAAATCATCGAACTCGTAATTATTCTTTGAATTTAGGAACTTGATGACATTTGCAGCTTTGGTAAGCATGTCACCCAGTTGTTCTCTAATTTCTGTAAAGGCCTCTCTTGCTTTCTTTATCAGGTCCTTCAGCTAAAAAATGATTTGGAAACATGGCCAAATTTCATTCATATGATTCATAATATCCATCCATATGCCTTCTTTGGCTTGGACCAAGGTCTCTCCAATAGCTGAGTCTTTCTCTGATTTTTGTAACCTTTCTATCATCCTCTGATATTTCTGAGCTTCAACCAAATGTGAAGCTTCACTCTTGGTTTTATGATCTTGTAGTGCTTTGACTTGTCCATGCAACTTCTTTATTTCCTTAATCTGAATTGACAAATTCTCAATATATTTTTTCAATTGGTCAGCAACCTCTGTAGATTGGGAAAAAGGCGTACTTGATGTTACGGTTGTTGTGGTGTGGATTGTTGTGAGAGGTACAACATCTAGAGGAACCATGGATACTTTTGAACTCTGCTCTTTCTCCTTAATCATTTTCTCCAGCTATGTATCCATTTATCTAATCTGAGATTTTTTTTCCATGATTAACTTCATCATGTCTCCTTTTCGAATCTCAGATTCTTCGGTGTCTTTTGTGAGAGGATCTTTACTTGCTAGCAATTTTAGTTTCTTCTTTAATGTTGCAATGTCAGCGTTATTTTTCTTCATCAACTCCGCTGCAGCTTTCATGTTTTCTGTATCATAACCCATCTTAACAACCAAATCCTCCAAATATTTGATCCTGGTATCCTTTTGTAGAGATGAAATATTTTCCATTTTCAACTGAGATTGAATGTTGGAAAGTGAAACCTGCAATTTAGAAACAGTCATAGTAGTATTGGTTAGATTGGAATGGATCAAATCACCAGTTTGTTTATGCATATCCATTTGATCAATGGGATGTATATCTTTTGTGTCAAACTCAAATGTTGTCTTCTTATAATCTGTTGTTGATTTGGGTTGTGGGATTTGAGCCTCTAACAAGGCCGTCTACATCCTCCCTTTCTCTGAGTCAAAAGCTGAAAGGAGTCTACTCTGTGAGTTGGAAGTCTGCTTCCAAAAATGAGTATAAGTGTTTTCTTATGAATATCATTCTTGATTTTTTTGTATCTATCAAAGATACTATTTTCATTCTCTCCTTGAACAACCTTTGAGGTTTAAATTGTGTCTTGTTGACCCTGGGTTACTGATGATACTATTGGAGATGCAACAAATTTTTTGTCTTATTGAGATGAAGAGGGTGTTTCCTTGACTATCATGGCAACTTATTTTTCAAGACTCTTCTCTGAATCAAATTTAGGATTCATTTTTTTCCTCTTTCTATACATGATTTTGAACTCCTTCCTTACACTGTCTGTCACTGAAGGTGACTCTTCTTCTCTCTGTCTCTTGGCTGCTTTCTCGTGAAGAAAATGAGTTTGTGAGGTTTAAGTAGAAACAATATGCTCTTCGGCTTCCTATAAGATATTTTTTTTCCAAGTCAACAGGTTCACATATCTTTCAATTTTAGGCCTTTGCGTATGAGTATATGGAGTAGTTTTGTTTTCCACTCTCAATTTAGAAATTATACCTAGAGGATCATAGTACCATGTGAAACTTAAACTGAATTCCATTTCTTTGAGAAGCTTATATGCTTCTTCTCCTGCTAACCAACTGTTACACACAAAAGAGACAACATGTGTCTTGATTCTGAATTATTATTTCTTATTGGCTGAAACAAAATGGATTTCATCTGAATTGATCATTTGTATTATATATTCTAATGCAAATATCCTCTTGGGGAGGTATTTTGGCAATTTGTATGGTGCCAACTCGCACCCATACACTCTAATTTTAGTGTAATTCTGGTGCAAGTACTAGTCTCTAGTCTTTGCTTACTTTGTTAGGTGTAAAATCCTCTTTATCTCCTCACTCATCCTTGGCTTTGTTGAAATATTTAACATACTCATTTCTGGATGTATAAATTTCTCAATGTACTGCTTGTAAGTGAATTATTCCTACTTTTTCATCACTATGGAAGTCCAGAATATCACAGACTGTTGATTCCTTTCTTCATCTAACTTCTTGATAATAAATAAAAATGTAAACTAGAATTGAAGTATGCTTGAACACTTCCTCAGTTGATACTTCAGGAATTGTTCATGAATACTATCAGGAATAAATTGATTGTAATTGAAAATAATTGAAGGCTTATTATCTGTAGAAAATATTGACAGGAATCCTAAGATAGGTTCATCTACCCACTGATCAGAATAATAACCTAGAATTTAGGATATTACAGATATAATTTTTTTGGCTTGATCAGGTAAAATAGAGGAAGGATACGGTAGATTCTTTCTTGGTAATTTGGTGTTTAGGTGAGAAAATGTAAAAAATTTGAGCTATTTTAGCAAAATCAAGCTTTTGGTATAATTTTGTTAAGGCTTCAATTAAAAATGGGGTAATGTTTTCTACAGAGGGGGCTTGCATCATTTGATCTATGGTTTTAGCAGTAATGGTGAAGAGAATTTCACCAATAGGGGATATGATTTCTCTCTGGTTTGGGACATAGCAGGCTTGACATTTTCTTGTGAATTCAGGATAGTGGAAGGTTTGGGGGAAAATGTAATGGGGGAGATTGGAATCCCAGAGTCCAATTTCATCGGTTTTGCCCACAAACTTATCCTTGAGCCAACAGTAGAGTTCGACGAGTTCAAACTCACAATGCGTCTCAAAGATTTTATAATCTAGGTCAGCTAAGGGGATATGGTCCAAATCTATAGGGGGATGGTCAGGGGATTTACATAATCCTCTTTATTTTTCTTTTTCGGAGGCATCTTATCAATGGAGAATTTTGCAGAATTAGAGGGGGAAATGAAATATTATCGAGAATTTTTTAGGTTTGTTGCAGATGAGAAGTGGAATTGGGACTTTTGGTCACTCAATCTGGTGTTTGATCGCTTGGAAGAACTTCAATGCGCACTCGAAACATGAAAAATGAAAAGGAATGGAGAAATTTTGCAACAGAAACGAAGAAATGGAAATGCAAAAGGGCTTTTAAAGTTTTCAAGGATTTTCCGTTGCAGGCGCAGGTCTGTTAAATTTCAAACGATTACTTGGGAGAAATTAATTAAATTAACGGTAATTTCCCAGGAAGAGGATTTATGGGTTAACAAATACCAACACGTGGCAGGGAATGAGTGGAAGGGGGAGTATGGGTAGGGACAACAGGAAAGGATGAGGGTTGGCGGTTTTCAGAGGGGGGTGAGTGTGGTAAGTGGTATCATGAGGGGGGTGAGAAACACTAAGGGCGTGCCACATTGCGTGGGACCCGAAGGGGGAAAACCTCCTTCTTGGACTGCCCCCCTCGGGTAAAGGAAGGATAGCAAGGGGGGCCAAAAAGGAACCTAGGCCGTCGATTTAGCACTCCATTCGATCGGGTGGATGAAAGATGTTCCTTCTTTAATCGCAAATGAGAAATGATTTTTGTTGTCTACTGACCTTATAATATGCCGGAACTGTGGGTTTCTAATGCACTCCAACATTAGCCTTTTGTGCATTTACATAACATTTTCAAACTTTAGGCTAAAATGAAAAAATGGGTCTTTTGAAATAAAATTATTCCCTTTTATCTTTTAAACTTCAATTTTTTACCTAGTCCTAAAGCTAATCATTTTTTTCATTTCTTCCTAAGGGTGTATTTAGACTAGAAAAGCCTCATTTCACTTCTTATGAAAAATAAAACCTATTCTAAACTCTCCCCTTATTTCTCCATTGATTCGGTTTAAACATTTGAATCAATATTATTTTCTACCTAAATAACATTAGCCAAGATTAAATGGTTTGGCTAAGCTTATTCTCTAGTCTAATTAACAGAAATTTAAACTTTTTAAACCATGATTAAATTGTATGATCAAACTACTGAATAATGATTGTGGCATTTTGAAAAAGCTGCACGCAACCTTTATTTTATTTAACAAAATGAAACTATCTTATCAAGTAGTGGCATTTAAATTTGCAACACTTTCAGTATTATTTCTTTTTTGTTTTCTTTTGTGGGGTTCTCATCTTTATTTTCTATTCTTTTTCACTGTTTTTCCTTTCTTTTTATTTTTTCTTTATTCTATTTTTTTTTAAATGCCCTCTTTTCATTATCTCTCTCTCTCTCTCTCTCTCTCTCTCTCTCTCTCTCTATATATATATATATATATGAAATCATTTGCAAATTGAAATATTATTTACAATATCTTATAACTGAGATAAAATATCCAATCACCTTGAGATCCTATAAATTATACAACCCCAACATAGTAAAATGGATGTTAATTTATAGCTACTATTTATATCTTATATATTTTAATCTGATATAGGTGTAGATATATATCAAAATTGATTATAATCTTATTTCTTTTAGATTTATTTAAAAAATGTTATAAAATTAAATTCAAATAAAATATTTATAAAATATTTTGATTGTGAAGTGAGATGGGATTGGTATTGTGGCAAAGCCTATTTACAATTTTATAATGCCTATGGAAAAGTGTTTAAACATATTGCTATATTGTAAGTTCACTAGGAGTATTAAAGTTGTTATGTGCTTCTTAATTAAATTTAAATATGGTTGCATAATCATTAATCTATTTTATAAGGTAAAATGGATCTTAACTTATTGTTACTACTTATATATTTTAATGTAATATGTATATTATGATTTCATTTTATATAAAATGTTATTCTTAGTTTAATTAATCAAAACAAAATTACAATCTAACAAATTGAATTTTATTATTTTAATTACTTTTAAGTTTTTACGGATATTACAACATAATAATGTTTACCAATCCTTTATGTATTATAAATTGGAGATAATAATATAAATCCATATGCAAACTTTCTTACATTACACCTACACATCAACTCTCTAGGCCCAAAAAGATGAGTTACAAAGAGTAGAAAGTATTCTGAAAGATATATATCATTGATTCTTCTATATATATATATATATATATATATATATATATATATATAATGCATAAATTTTCAACATTATTTTAAAAATTAATTATTTTGATTTAAATATATTTGTAAATTAGTTTTTGATGTCAAATTTCTTCATATTTTGTCTTAATTACAATTTTTAAAATATACTTAATAGTTTTGGATTTCAAATTTAAAAATTTCAATTTTGATAATAAATAATAAATCATTTCTAAAATACCATTTTTTTCCCTTTGACATCAAAGTCTGTAAAACCTTTTGATGATTGGAGTGCTTCTAATCTTTATGTTTCTATTCATATCTTTTTACCTTTTGATGTAATCAAAATTCATTAAGAAAATATATATATATATATATAATTTTGGGAGGGGATTTATTTTATATGTTTTTTTTCTCACCTAAAAGCACTCTATTGTGGAGTATGGGGCCATGATGTATTGATGTAAATGTTTTCTCATAGACATTTACATGTAGGTTGAGATGAAAAGTCAAATAAAAAATAATATATAACTCACTAAGGGTGAGATTTTGTATTGTCTATATATGAGATAAAAATTTAAATGTTGGGTTATGTTAGTTCCCATATCACACACTACATTGTGTTGTAATGTAGAGCTTGTGAAAATATAAATTGTGTTGTAATGCAAATCTTGCGAACATATAAATGTGATTTTATTTGCTTTTATTTTCTTTCATGTTCTAGATATATTCTACTATGATATGTTAATGTGAAACTTATTATTGTGGGTATATTTCTAATGTTTAAGAAACTCTTTACTATAATGTGTTGAATTTTTTTCCTCAACCTAAGCTTAGAGAAAATTGAGATGAGTTCTAATGTAGGAAAATAAAATCATATATTTAATTTTTCTACATAAATATATTGGGTAATTCAAGCTTGAAAATAATTGATATAACATAATTTATGTAAGACAAATGTATTTCAATTTCTCTTTTAAATATCACATTAAAAGGAAATTACATGGGGAATTTCATCACAACCATTGAATCAAACTCTTTATGCAGATATAAATCTTTTTGTAGTCAAATGTGAATGAGTAAGGAAAGAGAATCAAAATCACAAATAATCCTAGAGATCATTTCATCATTCACATTGAACATTTATTATATGTTCTTTAATAAAATATGAAACATCCACAAAATTGTTTCAAATTCTATTCAATTTTATGTTAATCGAAAAACTATTTGGGAATCAAGGTTGGGGGAAAACCAATAGACATTTAAATTCCTTTGCATGGGTTGCATTTCCTAAGATATTGAATAGGATCATTCATAACCTTTGGGTTTGACATAAAAGTTTAAAAAATGTAAAATATGGATAAAATATGGAGAATCAAACCTTACACAATTCAAAGGAGTAGTTAAGAATTCCTTTAAATAAAATAGAACATAGTTGATGATTGAACAATTAAGAATTCAGCCATTAGAAACACATAATTTTGAAATTTATCATTTTATTGCAAAACATTTTGTAATAAATATCAAGAAAATCAAGATATTCTTCAAACTAACTTGATAGATATTGAAATATTGAAAGAAACCATTATATTGATGCTAGAATTAATTTCAGCTAATAATATTTAATTAATTCTACATAATTTGCATAAAAAATCAGTTCCACTACTTAAAATACAATGAAAACTGCATAAAATTGTATTTAATTAATAGCAAAATTCAAAATATAGTCTGGTATTGAACACACATGATAAGAAAAATAGACAACTCAAAAGTTACTTCAAAATTCCTCGCCAAGATTACTTCAAGACCTCCTACCAATTCACCAAAAAAAATGGCAGAGTTTCCCCTATGACCATGATTTCCCGCTCCATTTACATTTGAAAAGAGTCCTATATATAGGCACTCAAGAGCCTCGATCCTGCTATAAAATACTATTTGGAAAACCAACCAATATTTTACTATTCTAGAATTCTAGGATCGAGGAAAACTTATTCTAGAATTTTCTTGGAGAATCTATTGGGTGTGGAGTGGGCCTCTAGAGATTCAACTTTAATATTTCTTCTATCTCTCTTGGTTGGGTGTTTCCTTACTTCTCTACATTGGATGTTGAATTAGTTGGGCACTATAATGCATGCACTGTTGATGATGTTGTTGATGGTGTTGCTTGTTGGGGAGATTCGTGTTGTGGTAGTGGTGGCCTTGAACTAGAGTGTGCCTTAAATGAAATTGGCTGCGAAATTGAGGTGATATCTTTCTGGCGAGCTAATTTATAGAATCCTATCAAACCCTTCCATTCATTTCCCATTGATATCTCACATGCTCTAGCCTCTGAAACTAGTCCTTCTAGGGTCTTGATTGATTCATAATCAATCCTTCCTAGTTTCCTTAAAATATGATTGAACATGAACAACAGTTCAAAGAAGCTTTCATATAGGTTTACAATGTATTTTCCATTCAAAGGAATATCTTCCTCTCTAAATCCTTTTTGGTTTCTTGGTCTTTATATAGGAGTCGCCCGAGGCTCGTGCGACTTGGGACAGGCGTCTGACACCTAGTAGCTAGCGAATCGCGGTAGGAACTACATGGTGACTCTTTGTATCATTAAGCTCTTCGTCATGGAATGCCTTGATATAGTGCAAAAGAGATGAGAGAATGACATGTGTTTATATTTGTACTCCTTTTCTCGATTAACTATCATCCAAGCTACCAGTGCCAGACCTGTTATAGCCATCAGATGAGTGATCTCCTTTGCTATTGGATCTTCAATTCCTAATATTAGTCAGGGCTCTCATCAGGTTAGGATGACACATGTCGATGGTGATACCAAGCCATGTAAAATATGAATAAGAAGGGGCATGACGATGTGGCAGATGATGTAGAGGTGATGTGGTGTAAGATGTGGACATGGCAGGTGGGTGTATAAAGGGTCCATATGGATGCCGAAAAGAGACGCAGCATGGTGATGGTGGGATGATGTGGAGTGATGGTGGGCCATGATAAGATGGCATAAGGGATGACACATGTTAGGTTTCTACACAAGCTAGGAGTTGACATTTAAAATTGTTGGAAGGAAGCTGAGAACCCTTGGTGCTAACACATCGCCTCTCCACACGACCTTTGCGTCCTATCCTCCACGTATCCTGATGGTGCGAGGCACCCTGATTCATCGAATTAATATGTATCTTCATCATCATATTTAGGTGACATACCTGTATGTTGACCCATCCACCATTGGTTTTTTTGCCTTGGCATGGCTCGCCTATGTTGGGCGTGCATTTCACCACCTGACGCCCATATATTTGCAGTGGAGAGTGGATCAGAATTGTGTGTTTTCACCAGAGAAATATTGTTGGCACCTACAAACGACCACTGTCAGAGTTGGCCCTTTTAGATAATCGCACCTGGCCTTGAATTTTTAGGGCTGCTTCATCTAACACCAACACCGATTCCATGGTGGAGAAAAACCCCCTATGGTCTACTTAGAATTGGGTTCTCATTCCTTTCATCACTAGGTTATGAAGCCTATTTCTCAAGAGTAGTATTTGCCTCTTGTCGTGATTTTTTGAAAAACTACAAATAACAACCTAGGAATAAGGAATATTTTCTTCTTCTTCTTCTTCTTCTTCTTCTTATTATTATTATTATTATCCACTTTATGTGAAGAATTTTTTCATGAACTTGCTATTAGGGATCTTGAGGAAATTTCCATTAAGTGTCTCCAACAAAAAGTATTATTGTCTAGAACTTTCTGTACTCAAAACAAGCCAATCCATAGATTATCAAACCTTCCATGTTTTCCTTTGTTGGCTTGGATTAAATCCCATTTTAGTACGAGATCTCTAGCTCGTAGGTCACATTAATTTTCCTTTCTATCAAAGATATATTTGACCCTTTGCTGATGGGTTTGAACTTTATTGAAAGCATCCTCTCTATTGCTGAGATTCTATCATATGATTGATGTCCGGTGCCTCATCTTGCAAAAAATTCATTATTGGTAAGGTAAAATTCATAGGAAAAACCACATCCATGACATACACTAGTTGATACAGGGAAGTTCCTATAGCTTAGTTAATACTTATTTTGTCTTCCCACAAAGCATATTTGAGTTTTATGTCCCAATTATTCTTGTTCTTATCTACCATTTGCTTAATAGTTCTTATCAAATTATTTTTTGAGAATTCTGCTATTACATTTCCTTGAGGATAATATAATGTGGAATGAAATAATTCTAATTTGTAGTCTTGACCAAATTTCATCACCTTTTAAGATTTGAAAGCCTAAGTAGTATATGTGACTATCTCTTTGGGGCATCCAAATATTGAGAGAATGCTACTTTCCAGGAAATATATGATAATTATCTCATTAGCTTTTCAAGTTGGAATAACTTCCACCCACTTCGTAATATAGTTAGTGGTCATGAGAATGTACTTGTGTTTTCCACCTAGATTTAGATGCATCTCTCTGATGAAATCAAATTCATTGATGGAAAGTAGATTGAACTTTGATCAAATTCAATGGCAATGGTTGGAGATTTTTCTTCCCTGGAAACATTTGACATTCCGAACAAGCTTGAACAATAATATTGGTATCCTTAAATAAAGAAGGCCAATAATATCCCAATCTAAATATCTTATGGTGTGCGACATTCCATCCGTGATGTCCCCCACATACACCTATATGAAATTCTCATATGATCTTTGACACTTGGTATTCAGTGACACAAGTGAGCATGATGCCATCAGGATATTTCCAAAACAAATATTCACCCATAATGCAGTATTTGATTGCATCCAATTTCAAACATCTCCACTTTGCCTTAGGCAGTTCACATGGACATTTGACATTATGTAGGAGGAACATGATGTATTGATACCATGGAGAATTTTAGAACATTGAGAGGTCCTCTAGGAAGGGTTCTTGTAGATTCCTTTAATCCAGTGGGAAGGTTTCTCGTGGATTCCTTCCTACTAGAAAGATAGGCTCTTGTGGATTCTCTCCTCCAAGATAAATAGGTTCTTGTGGATTCTCTTCATCCAAAGAAGGATGTTCTTATGGATTCTCCTCTCCATAGATATTGCAAATATTTCCATCGATACACATTTCCAATGCAACATGATTTGACTTGGTCAAAAAATTGGCTAACCCTTGGCCCTTGACCAATTTGGTAGGCTTAATCTCTAAATAATACTCATATATATTTTATATCCACTCTCCTCATCTATCATCACTATCATCATGGATAAGTATTTCTTTTACTATTGTAGATGACACATATGCTATCACCCTAGAGTGTAACACATATTCTCGAAATGCCTTTAGAGCCTTCACCATAGCATAGGCATATTTATCCAAGAGAATGTATTTCAACTCCACATCTCTTAAGGCATGACTAAGAAATGTTATAGGTTACTCATAACCCTCTTCATTATTTTGCAACAATAATATCACTATGGTATGCTCATATTCAAAACAGAAAATATGAATTTCTTTTCAAAAATCAGGACTCGCTAATACTAGATCTTCCATGATGGCCTTCTTGATTTTATAAAATGATTCTCATGGTTAAAGAGTCCATAAAACCTCATTTTCTTTTTAAAGCATGCCTATAATATTCCTTAAGTGTTCCCTATAAATTGCAATAAATGTACGCAAATTGATATTTCCCAAGAAGGATTGAAATTCCTTCTTAATTTGTGGGAAATTAATATTTGAAATTGTCTCTACCCTCTCTCAGTCAATCCCAACACCTTCTTTCAAAAAAATGCTTCACAACAACTTCCCTTCCTGTAATGCAAAGAATTACTTCCTAGGATTTAATGATAGCCCAAATTTTCTGCATTTCGGAAAGTTTGTCTTAGATGCTCGAGGTGATAATCATTTGATTTTGAGAAACAATCATGTTGGAACAATGTAAACTTTGAATCGGGAACAGAAACGAGTACCCACTTTTTTTAGGGAGAAAAAAATGGTCCGATTTTCAAAAGTGTTGATTCAAAATACTCTTAATTTTTTTAGCATGTTTTTTACACATTAAATTTTCTTATGTACCAAGTATAGACATTATTTTTAAAATGTTAGTGCTTTTATGTTGATTTTTAAAAGTGATGATGCCAACATCATCCCCTTTTTTTAGAAGTCTTATTTTTTACTTAAATTTTTCTAATCTATTATATGCTAATAATTATTTTCACTTACATATTTTGTTCAAGTGTTTTTGAGGTATTTGTTTTTTTGTTTTTGTTTTTTTTGTTTTTTTTTGTAGTGAGATATTTTATTTTTTGCATTGTCAAAAAACAAAAAAAGTCAAAATTTTAAAGTGTCAATCTTCTATCTAATTATATATTGCTAAATAATATTTCATTGCACATGAAATAATTTCCACTACAAGAGAAATAATTTCTAACCATTTACATAAAAAAACACATTTTGCGTCTTTTTTGCTAAAAATGTCATGTCAAATAAACCATTTTTATAGTAAAAAAGTAACAAAAAAAGTATAAAAATTAGCAATATTTGTTAATTTTATGTGAAAAGTTAATAATAATTACAGTGTTTTTCAAAACTTACATGATTCACATAAAAATGAAGTGAAAATCACATTGTACAAATATTATACATATAATAATAACAATTGAATATTTATTTCTTCTCATAAAATGTCAGAGTCAAAAAATTATAAGTATAACTTATGAATAATTAAAAAAATTAGCTTCATTTGGAAGCTTAAATTAATCTTTAATCAATACTATCATGTAACCCAAAATCTTCATCTTCAAGGGTATCATTATTGTCCTCTTCCACAATATTTTCACCATTGGATTTAGTTTCATCATTTTCCTCTTCTGATGGATCTTTGATGTCTGCGAACGTCCCAAAGTATGCCTTTCCAATCATTCCATATAATGGTGGTTGAGGTTCTTCTACTTTTTTTTCCACACGAGATTCATTAAAATCCCCTTTTCTCAAACCAACTTCTTTCATTTCATCTGGAAGAAATTGAACAACATTTATTCTTTGATGAATACATGTGCATTGTACTAGGTATTTTTCAATGGAAATGCAATTTCTTCCTTTTTGTAAGCAAATTTCTAGTGTTGTACCTACTCATGAAGTACAAAATAAAAAATTTAGTAAATTAGTATAAACACAAAAAATTTAAAATAGATAATAGTGAATTTCATTCTTATATAATAAAACTTACCTGAGCCTAAAAATAAATCTAAAACCCAATCTCATTCATTTGAACATTAATCTAGAAGATAGTTAATCAATGACAGTGGTTTTTGATATATTTTAACTATCTCTCCTTTTGCTTCTTTATCTTCATATGTTAGTTTTCTTACAACAGCATCATGGACCACTACTTGGCTATGATTCTTTCCATCTAATTGATTGAAAAGAATAGTCTTGTAGCTGTCATCATTTGTCCAACTTTCAACATGAATGAAATCACAATCACTTATAATTGGTTGATTTCCACCACAAATAAGTTTTGGCTTTTGGTTGTAACATGAAATAGTAAAAGTTCAATTAACTTGTACATAACTGATTTTTTTAACATCAATCAAACATACAATTTCAACATCTTACCATGTAAGTTGCATCCTTTACTTTTCATTTCCCTTGAAGCTTGATAATAACAACCCCAATTGTGTGTGTAAATGAAATGTCACAAATCTCCAAAATGGTGATTTTGTGACTTCTAGAAATCCTGCAACCACTTTACTAAATGCTTGATAAGTATAAGGGTCACTATCATATTCAATGTTTGGGATATTGAAACGATGAGGAATATCTGCAATAACTAGGAAATAATCCCTTTTAGGTATGAGTTTTGCAATGTCTTCACAATCACCTGATGTTATTTGATATTGGATAGTATGGAGTCCATTCCAAATGAAATTATTAAGATTTGGATCAAGTTCAACATCACTAAGACGTTATTTTCTTATCCTTTCCATTTTTTATTTTTTTAATAAAGCTTATAAAACTAACTGGTGCTCCATTTGCATCCTTCTTCATCTTTAATAAAATAAACAAAAGCAATGTATAAGTTATAAATTAAAAATATTATACATATTAATAGTAATGAATGTTTGAATGAACATAACTTTTTAAATGCAAGATAAAAATATTTTATCACTGATGTAGAACTTGAATCTGGGTAGTTGCGTACAACATCATCGAAACTATCTTCATTCAACAATTTAACCATTTGTTCTTGTATTCTCATATAAACCTTGTGACTGAATAAATGAAGTAAAAAATGTTAATATAGTGTTATGTATAACAAATAATACCAAAAAAAATATATTATATTTAACAGAAAGTTATAATCCAAAAAACGTAAAAATAACAAACTTACTTTATAAATTCCTCAAACATTTCATCCATTGATAATTCTCTTGAATTTATACGAGATAATATTTTTTTGAAAATATTTTCATCCTTTACTCCTTGCATTTATCTCCAAGGTGTGATAGTCATATCTTGTGGAAGGAGCTTCATTTCAGGACTTGATTTACTCTTGGTACATATCAATGGTTTAGACTTTTTTATCTTCTGACTTTTGATGCCATTGTTCTCCCACAACTAAAAAATCTGATCAATCAATTCCCATGTCTCTTAAGTTCTAAAAGCCAACTCAAAAATTTTATCCATACCTCTGAATATTACATAATTTACTATGCCACCTTTTGAACTTATTTTTTCTTCGATTTCATAACCGATTTCCATACAAAATTCCTTCCGGAATGCATGATCAACCTGTCTTATCACCACCACATTTTTCTTCAAATTCAATATGAATAAATCTGAACCTTTGGATGAAATTCATAGACATTCTATACTCATTATCTGAATTATGATCCCATGCAAATAACTTTTCTTCTGTATCTGTTAAACCAACATAAATGATACATTTCATTTTTTCAATATGCGGGTTATTGGGACATTCCTCCATTAATTTCCTTTAAGATTCTACAAAATGGTTACCCCTAAGTATATAATATTTGTATTCAAAACATTTTGACTTGTCAATTGATTTTCTGCTAGGAACCTGAATTGGATCAGAAAGAATAACATAATCAAACACATGTGCAAAAGGGTTGTACCTCATCCATGTTTTCAAATTATGAACATGCAAGTGGTGTGGCTTTCTAATTTGATATTTGAACTGTCCGTCATCTCGCTTGTAGA
This sequence comes from Pinus albicaulis, assembly GCA_034641835.2. Taxonomy (NCBI): domain Eukaryota; kingdom Viridiplantae; phylum Streptophyta; class Pinopsida; order Pinales; family Pinaceae; genus Pinus; species Pinus albicaulis. Next base: position 1,537,715,961 of record CM076579.1, on the reverse strand, counting down.
CTTGAATGACATTAAGTTGAAATGAATGACATCCCTTAATTAAATTTGTCTTTGCCAAATGATGTAGAATGGAACTTTTTTTTGTTTTCATAATTCCATCCTCTAAATCAGCTCCTCCGGTAATGATTTCCATGCTTTCTTTGGTGTTTTCACTAGGCCCTTCACTACTATACATGATTTTTTCAGAATGAGGAGTTTTTTGTTTCTTCCTCCTATTGCTTATGATATTTTCTTGAAGCGAAACAATCTCCTCATCATCCAATATAAGGGAGACATTCTTGGGAATTCTTGTTTTTGTTTTTTTATGGCTCTTCTCCTTTCTAACATCAGTTCTAATATGATCCTCAGATATGGCAACAAATTCTTCATCTTCAGCTTCAACTTCAGCTTCAACTTCAAATTCCTCATTTTGAAAAGTAACATGTCTACCTTTACTAGATTGATCCCTTTGATACAATCTTGTAGCATCATGAAGTATTTTTTTTTCTTCTTTCCCATATCTTATGCTTCATGTCAATGGAAAATGGAGAATAAATCCATAATATCTCACTCTATATAATAGATTCCCCTCAACATAATTGAAATTCCCTTAGAGAAATCCTGTAAAACAAAATATAATATGTCAATATTAACTAAGTTATTAAAAATACAACGATACAATTTGAATAACACAAAACAGATAAGCCTAAATAAAACTACTGACAATATTCTGTGCAATATTTTGTATGATTTTTTTGCATATATTTGAAGAATCTTCCCTCATGTTATACATTGACAATGTAAAATGGTATCTATGTTTATCAAGTGCCTTGGGCGGTTTTGATAGTATATAAACACTTTAAGTATTTTGAAGAATATATAGGTCCAATACTTTTCCCACGAGGTCATAACTTTCAATATCAAAATTCTTACTGGAATATAGATATAATTGCAGAGATTCATCTTCTATATCTTTTAGAAACCATACATATTTTGAACGATTCACTTATGTTGATTTATTCCAGTATGAAACCAGCTTATTTTCTTTTTTTGACGCATATCCCATATTTTCAGTAAATAACTGAGGTGAATTTCGTTTAGCAATGTTTTTTGAAGGCCCACCTATAGCTTTAGTTGATGAAAATGTTGACTTTGGTCCATAAATATTGACAGAAACCTTCCTTGATATCATTTTCCTGCAAACATATATATCTACACATAAATGAATAAATTAGAAAAAACAAATATCTTACGTAAACAAAATAAAAAAACGTGTTTTTAAACAAAAATGATAATTTTATACATTTTTTCCCCAACATAAACTATAAAACACACACACACACACACACATATATATATATCATCTACCCAACCCACCTAAAAAAATAAAATTATAATTTGGGGGTCGATTCCGAAAATCGACCCCCCTAAATTTAAAACAAGTTCTTTAAAAAAAACGTATTTTTTTTTTAATATTTTTTGCCCAACCCCACTAAAAATATATATATATATATATATATTTTATATGCCCAAAGGGCCGATTCCGAGAATCGGCCCCAATTCTTAGACTCGGCTGTTTGGGCATATAAATTTATTTATTTTATTTTATTTTATTTATTTTATGCCAAAAGGGTCGATTCTTAGAATCAGCCCCTTGGCCATTAAAATATATATATGTGTGTATGTGTGTGTGTGTGTGTGTAATGGGCCGATCTTGAGAATCGACCTCCTTGCTTTGGGCACCCTCGGCTCGAGTGTATGCCACCTAGTGGGCACATATGCCCAGAGCACAACATCCACGACGCTATGTTGTGGGCAGACGCGCCCATGGGGCGACGTCCACCCGAGCCCGAGGGCCACCGCTTGGGCACCCTTAGGCTCGGGCGGATTCTACTCCATGGGCACACAACGCCATGTTATGGGTAGACGTGCCCATGGGGCGATGTCCACCCAAGCCTAGGGGGATGGACCCTCTACCTGGCAAGAGGCCGATTCTGGGAATCAGCCCCTCTGCCTGGTAGGAGGCTGATTCCCAGAATCTGCATCCTATCAGGCAGGGGGGCGATTCCCTAGGCTCAAGCGAATGCCACCCTGTGGGCGCGTTTGCTTGCAGCATGGGTTCCCTAGCCCAAGTGGGTGTGCCCACCGACCCCATGGGCAAGCAAGGGGGCTAATTCTCAAAATTGACCCCTCTATTTTCCTAGGGGGGCAGTGGGCACACCCACTTGGGCCAAATCGGCCATGTGCTACCCTGAGCGAGCCCACCCACAATGGGCATGCTAATTTTTTTTTATGTTTAGATACAAAAAAAAAATCGTTTTCTACCTAATATAATTAATGTAAAAAGATGGTAAATTTTTTTGCTTAAAAATAACTTGACTTTAATTAATTTTAACAGCTTACTAATTTTCAGAATAATAGAAAAAAAACTAACCTTTCGAAAGCGAGAATATTCAGCTGACAATGTTTCTGCTCTAGAAAATCATTCCAAGCTTTTAAACAAACCTCGAAAAATCTTGACGTCACATGTGGAATAGTGTAATTGAATTTTCTTATAAAGCGAAAATAACAAAATTGTTTACGGTGGGGTGAATGTGGGATAAAAAAAATTGATGAATATTAAAAAAATAAAATTTATAATGTAGTCAAATTTATATAATTTAATTTAAATTATTTTAGTTTGAAAACAATTATTAAGATACAAATTTCTATGGAATTTAATTCGAAATTAAGGTCCATATTATGAGAATATTTCAATAACCAATTTTTAAATAAATCCTTTAAAGAAAATTTTGAGGGACATACTTCAAGCAAAACATTTCAGCGAAAATTTTTGGAGGGAATTTTTCATTGTTTCAGCTATATATTATCATTGGGAAAGAGATCATTTGCATCATTCACCATTTCTTGTTTGATTGTTATGGATTCCTCTGATAGTGAAGTTTCATTTTATGAAGCATCAACATCTTCGTCACGTAACAACTCTATTCACACTGATGAATATAACGAGCGAAGTAGTGACAAAATGAAAGATGAAGATTTTCAAATGAATATAGATTCTAAATGTCGACTTATTCCTAATACTATGGACTATGAGAGCAACAATGACGAATGGCAAGATGAAGAATTTCCAAAAAGTATAAACTCACATTTTCCACTTATCCCTAATCCTAAGGACTTTGAGAGCAATAGTGGTGATTGGAAGGATGACAAATTTTCAATGGATAGAGAGCCACAATTTCCACTTAATGGTAATCCTAAGGATTATGAAATAAATAGTGATTAATGATCGTATGAAAAATTTTCAGTGGATAGAGAGTCACAGTTTCCACTTAGACCTAATCCTAAAGACCATGAGAGAAATAGTGATGAATGGGAGGATGAAAAATTCTTAGTGGATAGAGAGCCACATTTTCCACGTACTCTTAATCCTAAGGTTTATGAGAGCAATAGTCATGAATGTCAAGATGAAAAAATTTCAGTAAATAAAGTGTCACATTTTACAGTTACTCCTAACCTTATGGACTTTGAGAGAAACAGTGATGAAGGGAAGGAAGAATAAATTCCAATAAATCAAGAGTCTCAATTTCCACTTACTCCTAATCATATGGACTATGGGAGCAGCAGTGACGAAGTTCAGGATGAAGAATTTCTAATAAATCAAGAGTCACAATTTCCACATAGTCCTAATCCTATGAACTTTGAGAGAAACAATGATGAAGGGGAAGATAAAGATGGTGAATAATATCCCCCAATTCAATATTTCAAAACCACAGATGATGGTATTGAAAATTTTCATGTTGCTAAAGATGGTAATGAATATTTTTCAAATAATGATGGTGGTGAATTTCCTAACTATATTGAAAATAATCATATTAAGAATAGTATTCCTCCTAATGATCATGGAAATTCTTGTTCAGAGAATGATGAAATGATAGAGATGTTTCCAACAAATATTGTTTTTAGGAGTAGGAGTAGACCTTTTCATATCAATCCAAGATGTTCTAGCTATACAAGGGGTAGAGTAGTATATCTCACAAGAATAATTTCTATCAGTGAGCTCATTTCAAGTGACTATTGTAAAAAGGATTTCTTGAAACATATGGATTTCAAATTTGGTTTAGAGAAAAGGAAGAACTATTTGTCAATGAATAAAAGCATGCAGAATTCATATTTAGTTGGGTGCATGCAATCTACACTGGAAGGTTATGATTATCATATTGGGTCTTTATTGCTTTGTAGAAATTCTTTCAAAATGATTCATTCAATTTCCAATTTTCATCTATCAAGAATCCAAGATAATTTTGAAAAGGATCCTACATATTATTCAGAAGTTCGTCATAAACGAGAGTTTGGGCCACTAGAAAACACTTGAATGTCATGGTTGCAAAACTTATTTTCAAAACATGGAGAGTGTATGACAAATAGAGATACAATACATATTCCAGATAATTTTTCAAGACAAGAAATATACAACTTATACAAGGAATATGTAGAAGGTGTTGAAGGAAATGGTCATTTTATTACATATCAATATTTAGTGCAGATATGGAGGAGAGAATTCAACAATGTTCATATTCCTAAGAAGACAAGGATGGGGGTTTGCAGTACATGTGCCTCTCTAAAATAAAAAAGGGATAAATGTCAAGGAGCAGAAATAGGTAAGCATTCATAACATTATTATTTTAAATTGGATAGTGATAAACTACGAAAATGCATTTATTAATACGTTTATTTTATGGTATGCGTAGATTCCATTGTTAAAACCTTTCAAGAGCATCGTGAACAATAAACAATTGAAAGGAAAAAGTTGTACAAGCATCAAAATAAGTGTTATGATAATCCAAATAAATATTTGGGTTTAGTAATTGATGGTATGGACCAGAAGAAAACACTTCTGGCACATTTTGTTCACACACCAAAAAATTTGCAAGCGAAAAATTTTATCCAGTTTCACTTGGTTGGTTGAATGGTCTTCAATGGGAAAATGTCACCAAGAGTTTAGTTCACAACTCCAAATATTCATAATGATGGAAATATGACAATAACCATAATTCATGATGTTCTTTCTCATTGGGGTGGTAATCTTCTTGAAATTTTGTATCTACAATTAGACAACACGTGTCGTGAAAATAAAAATCAGATTTTTTTTTGATATCTAAACATGCTTGTTGAATTGAGAATTTTTCATAAGGTAAAGGTTGGTTTCCTTCTTGTTGGGAACCCTCACAACCATATTGATCAGATGTTCAGTCTTTTTCCAGTAACATTGAGGAGGAATAATGTTGGGAGCTTGCCATCATTAATTGAATGTATTAAGAAATCATATATGCCAAAGCCTATTTTTCATGTGTTAGAAGAAATTTTTGACATGCGAAGGCTTATTCTTGAATTGCATGGTCAAGAGAAATGCATTGAACAACTTAATGACATTAGCTTCCAACATCAATTTCGTATCAAACAAATTGATGGGAAAACACTTATATGGGGCAAGAAGTATTCAACAACTGCAGAATGGGAGCCATCATTAAGTTTGGAATTTTGAAGTTCATTCCAGATCATCCAATATTTGCATCAAACATATTGTTATTAAAATCAGTTGGGAAGTTCATAATGCATGAAGGAAAAAGAGAGATATAGATTATTCTGAATGCCTGGAAGAAATTTAAAAAACCATTAGATATACATATGAGTAATTTGATGTTGCTGGTTCAGTTTGGTGGGAGTCCTTTTTCAATGATCAGAGTGATATCCTTTCAAGACCATTAAATGAAGATATGATTTTTAATATTCGATTTATTTTGCTGCAAAATGTGTCAAATGAACAGGAGGAAACAAACATTATTGAACAACAAAAATCACATGGTATTATTAATTCTACACAGGTGGAGGAAAGAGAAATGTATATTGGTTCCAGAAGATCTCGTGCAGAACGTGAAGCCATGGGAGCCCTTTACAGAGGTTCAGTACAAGATATTATGGAGGGTTGCAGGATTGCAGTCTTAGCACACGAAGATCCACAAGGCTATCCATTTCTGGGTTGCCAAGGTTATAAAGGTGATTATAGAAAATGAGGATGTTACAGGTGTTGAAGTACATTAGTATGCCACAAACATACACCCATTCAATGGTGTGTACAAGCCAAATATGGTAGTTGATAAAAAAATTGGAGGAAAGAGAAAAAGAAAGGGTACAAATATAAATCGTCGCCACACAGAACTCTTAAAATTGGAGGAAGTTCGCATACTTGTTTATGACTTCAATTTAAAAAATAGAGGAGCTCTTCACTCGAGGATGATAGATATTCTTAAGAGGTTGGTACCACAATACACATCGTTGAGATGGCACTCTCTTGAACCCAGTCGTAGATCTACAAGAATTTTTAAACCTCAAGTGGTGGGCATGCATGTTGACTTAGATGGGGCACTAGTTGATGAAAGAGAAGAATATGGAACATCTTCATCTGCATCGATTCATTCATCTGAAGATGTGAATTTTGATGGTATGTAAGAAAATATTAGTGATTCTGAAAAATTGTGTAAGACAATTGATATAAATGATGTTTGCATTAAGCAATGAAAATGAATTTTTAAGTTATGAGTCATTTTTATGTTTTTTGGAGCATATGTTTTAATTATGATGAATTCATTTGTTTAAAATATTGACAATTCAATAGTAACTTGGAGAAATAATCTATGTTTCATTAGGTTATTTTAGTCATATAATTTGTTCATAATATCATAGTTGAAATATTTTGAAAAGTTAAAATTTTTTAATTCTATGGGTGAAAAATTGTGAAATATATTTTATCTTTAAGATTATGGTTGAAAACAATCAAAATTCTAGGGCTTGTTAGTGTCATGATATTATATGTTAAATGAAATGTATAAAAAGTATTATAATTTTAATGTGTTAAAATATCATTATTTTATATTTAACGTCATTACCAAAAATATGTTGAAATTGTACTGGAAAAATAAAATGGTATTATACCACCAAACATTGTGTGTTTTTTCCATTTTTTTGGCACATGAAAATTAGTTTTACTGCCATATTTTAAAAATGTTGCAAATTCACACTGGAAAAAAAAAACCTTGTTCTGGAATACACCCTTTTCGTTTCTGGGTCATTCTTCATATTTTTTGGGGTTTTTTTGGCCAGAGTTCCTATTTTTAGTTTATAGTTCCCGTTTCAAAGTTACGTTGTTTTTTCTACATAGATAATTATGAATTGATATCTCTCTCCCAAGAATGTGATGTCCATATCCATTTTAAAGGTATGTCGTGCATTCATCAACCCAAAAGGAATTTTATCAAACATGAAAGTACCCCATGGTGTTCTGAATGAAGTTTTGTATTTATCGTCTAGATGCATCGCAATCTTATTATAACCTGAGAACCCATCCATCATTGATATTTTTGAAGCTCCTATAAATTTATTCATTAAGTGGTCCATCTTAGGAATGAAATATTTATCCTTCAGAAAACACCATTTATGGTTTCTGAAGTCCACACAGAGTCATATATCTCCAATATTTTTCTTAACTCATACCAAATTGGGCAGCCATTGAGAATATCGTAGTGGGACAATGATATTCCCATCCAATAGTTTTCTAATCCCATTTTATATTGTTATAAGTAGGATGGAGTTGAACCTGCTCAGTTTTTGCACAAAAGTCTTATTATTTTCTTTCAATGGTATTCTATGTTGAATAATAGAAGTATCATAAGTTTTAAAATCTTTGTAACTCCATGAAAAAAATATTTAAATTGCATGAATAAGTCAATATACCTATTTTTGTAAGTAGGCTGCAAATACTTGGCAAGTTTTACCTTTTGAGGGTTCTCTTCTATATTTAGGTTATGATCCTCCATATTTTCATGCACTGGCCTAAAAATTGGCTTCACAGGAAAATCATTCTCATCAAAGATATGCTCGAGAGGGACCGGTCCCTTGGGGATGAAGTTGTTCTTGAATTTAATTACCTAATGACCTATGAGATAATTCAAGAACTAAGATTGATTTTGATCTTGCACAAATTATTCTTATTTTTCATCATCATGTGTTTATTCATTCGAGTTGATGTTAATAGCTAAAAATTCATCCACCAACTCCAAGAATATTATTAACTTCTTGTCATCTTCGAAGAATGGCTAATTTTTTACATTGCGTAGAACAAAACAATTTGTTATATTTACACCTCATATTTCAAATTTTCTTTAGGAGGGGGCTTGAAGGTGCTCACTATGATTTCTAAAGCATCTTCAAGTGGATTATCTTCTATGTGAAAAATTGTTATGTTAAAAGAACCAAAATAATTTTCAATAATATCCTATACAAAATTATTATACGATATCATTTGAGTATGTTTGGAAGTCTAGACATTTATTACTTGGAAGAATACTAACTTCGAATCCCTAAATGCTACAAGTTTTTTTACCCCCATTTTAGGGGTTGTTTCTAGTACTATAATTAATTCTTCATATTTAGAAACGTTGTAGGTGGCATAAAATTATAGTTTATAGGAGAGTGAAATGTTTTGTCCTCTAAATGGTATTAAATCCACTCCTTCTCCTCTCCCTTCTACGGAACATGTTCTTTCGAAGAACAATTTCCATATTGAGTCCAGTCTATATATTTGTTCCTGTTGATCGAGGGTGTATTTTGTATCAGTTGTAAACTCAGAGTTGATTGATAAGCTATAACATTGCATCGATTATTTTGTGGAATTAACCAGTATGCTATTGAACTTATTTTGATCACCAATGATTTATAATAGTCTATCCTCTCTGTATATTTTACATTCATTCCCCACAAATAATGGTATGGTAGTGTATGATATATCAATTTGGAGGGTCCCCTAAATTTTACAGCCCATGATCTCGAAAGGAAAATTCCATATGAGTTCGAGACATCATCCACCACTAAATCCATGAAAAAAAATTGTTTGGTATTTGGGTGAGGGAAACCAGTAAATATTTTACGAAACGAAGACATTTTACTCTCCTCAAATCGAATTAGTAGAGATCCTGGTATTCTTTGGGAATGTCTAGTCTTAATTTTACCATAATTGACCTAGGATTGAGGTTATGAGATACCCCTGAATCTAGCATACAATCGTGTAACAATTTATTGTGAACATTCAGGGTGATGTGTAAAGGAGGACTATCATCATCTTGTTCTTCCATGTGACTCCAAAAATCCACACGAGGGTGGTATTATTGGATATTAAGTGTGTCATTGTATGTGATCTATTTAGGCGGGGTCATGATTTTATGTATGAGTAGTTGGTAGGTCGGGTTTTGTGATAATTGTAACAAAGGAATGGGGACTTTGATTTTGCTCAATTTTTGCTCAATTTTGAAAAGAGGGACTAAGTTTCGCTCTAGCTCCATGGTTGGTTGACTCTATTGTAATGGAGGAATATGATCCTTAGGTAATTTTAGTTCTTTCATAGAAGTTGTATATTATTTCCATTCTTAGCCAGGACATCTTACACTCCCCTTGACGGTTCAAGAGGTGGGAGACTATCATTTAGAGATGGTTGAGGATCAGGTGATGACACTATAGGTTTTCTCAGTTTACTCTATTTACTCATACCAATGGGTCTTTTGACCCTGGGTTGTTGGTCGTAAATCCTTCTAACTTCTACCATAATAGAGTTTGTAATTTCCTAATATTGAGATGGTGGTATTTTATAGTCTTCATACCCTTCACAATCATACAACATGTAATTTTCTCGCGTTGCAAGAGAATAGGCGTACTTGTCCCAGGTGATGTTAAAGGTGGTATTTTTCTCTCCTATCTAGTTCCTCTTCATCTTGTGTATACTCGTTAGGATATTCATCAATTTTTAAGTTGTTCTCTCTCCTTATAGGAGGTTGTATAGGTTGTTTCCCAGGTCTTCTATCCCTATTCAATTCTATAGGATGAAATGTCTTATGGAAGAAAGGAGGGTTGCGATGTGGTTTATTAGGATTCATTATCGACCCTTTAAATTAGAGCTTGGAATTTTTTTTATAGGTTCTTGATCAAGTGATTCATCTCTTCAATATTTTCTTCAGATGGGTCCTTATGATAAGTCTGATCGTAAGGTTCTTCCTTGATTTTATTCTTTCCTTTTTTTTAGTTTCCTCTCCTATCCCTTTTTGGCTCGTGGTTCCCATCCATTGTATCCACCCTTCTCAGTTTTCCTGTCACTGTTAGATTTCCTTCAATCTTAGAAGCGTCAAATCGCATGTCAAAATAAGTTTCAAGGTCATATCTCTCTGAGCATAACAGCTAAATCTGACTCAAAAGAAGTTGCATAATTCACCATGGTAGTTATGGGAGTATGTTTGATCTCATTGGGGATTTTGTTGTAGAGCTTATTAAACATCTCTATGAATTCCTCTACATTTTTTGATGGCTTTTTCTTTACTCCCAAAAATTATGTGATATAGTACTAGAAATCCATTATCTCACCCCATTAGGCATAGAATATGCTTTCCAAATCATCTCGGGAGTGAAAAGAGTTATTATAAAGAGTGAAACCATTTTCGTACATCTCCCTCAAGGGTTTGTACAAATAATATGATGGAGACATATTTTTCCTTGGCACGGATGTTGTTGATAAAATCTTGGAATGAGTTAATATGTTCTTCAACGATCCTTATTTCTTTCAATACTAAACCAAGGTATCAACTTTAATTGGTTTTCAGGCATGCATATAGCACCCAAGGAAAATACAATGGGGCATATCATGCTTCCACCCAAGCCAATGGTTGATTAGGTTGATTGTGAGGTTTACTTGTTTTGGCCATAATCTATTGTAGAATCATGTTCCTAGCAGAAGATGAAATTGGGGTCCTAATTTTCTTGGTTGTTTATGGATTCACCTTTCCGAGTTTGGGCCTAGGACTGAGTGACTCAATACACTCACGTACTATCTATGAAGAGTTGGTGTTTGTATGACTAACCTCACAACACTACAATTGAGTGATAATTATTTCTAGCAGTGGAGGTGTAGCACTAGTTAGTCAAGTCCCTGAGGGTTTGGCCAATAGAGTTTTATTTTGCTAGTTTGAAGCGTATATGAAACACTTCGGGTTAAAAATAACAGGTGTTAAATATTGATATGTATCACTCTAGGTATGTCTTCTTGACGAAGCCAAAGTGTAAATGTGCATAATAGAAAGAGAAGTGTTGAAATGATGGGAGAATGATTGATATGAAAAAGGTATGGTGAGTGAAATATGCACAATAGAATGTGTAAGTTTATTTTTTTATTGTGGGATAAGATGAGTAGGATGGTCGAGATGTGGTTGTTATTGAAAGAGGAATTTTGATAGTGGCATTACTAGGTGGATTGCACAACTAATAACATCAGATTTTTTCCACCACAAAGATCTCAAGTAGATGTCATATTTCCTAGGGAATGAGGTCAAATCATCCCTAGCAACAACACCACGGGATGTTGGTTCCCCAGAGTCACACAATGATGTGTTGTAATGCAGATCCTAGGAATATGTTGTAATTTTTATTGTAATATGTTGTAAGTGTGATTCTATTTGCTTCCATGTTCTAGAGATTTTATACTTTGATATGCTAATGATCATATTATTATTATGGTTATAATATTTTGTATGTTTTAGAAACTCTTAACTATAATATGCTAGCTTTTTTTCTTCAACGTAAGTCTAGCCAAAATTGAGATGAATCCTAATGTAGGAAAATAAAATCATATATTTAATTTGGCTTTGTAAATATGTTATGTAAATTATTGTGTAATTTGAACTTGAAAATAATTGATATAACATAATTTATTTTCATGTTCAAGGCACGAGTATTTCAATTCCCCCTTTAAATGTCACAAGAAAATGAAATTACATTGGGAATTTCATCACAACCATTGAATCAAAATATTTATGCAAAAATAAGTCTTTTAGTAGTCAAATGTGAATGAGCAAAGACAATAGAATAAAAATCACAAGTAATTCAAGAAATTAGTTCATCACTCACATTCAAAATTTATTATACGTTCTTTAATAAAATATGAAACATCCATGAAATTGTTTCAAATTCTATGCATATTGTTCCTAATTAGAAAATTTCCTAGGAGTAAAGGTTGAGGGAAAACCACTAGAAATTTAAATGCCTTTTCATAAGTTGCGTTTATGCTGGTCTTGAATATGAGTGTTCATAACCCTTATTTTTGCACATAAAAGTTTCCAAAATGTAAACCATGGATGAAATATGGAGAATTAGACCCTACCCAATTCAAAGGAGAAATTAAGAATTCCTTTAAATTATATAGAATGTGGTGGACAACTAAGAAATTAAGAATTCAACCATTAGAAAAACATAATTTTGAACTTTGTCATTTTCCTGCAAAACCCTTGTAAGAAATATCAAGAAAGTCAAGATACTCTTCAAACTAACTTGATAGATCTTGTAAAAATCAAACAAACCAGAATATTGATGCCATAATTCATTTCAGTAAGTAATATTTATACAATTCTACATAATTTTCATAAAAAATTAGGTTCACAACTTAAAATTCCATGAAAATTGCACAAACTTTCATTTCATTATTAGTAAACTTCGAAACATAGGGTGGTATGGAACATACATGACAAGAAAAAAAAAATAACATCCCAAGAGTTACCTCATAATTCCTCCCCACAATTTATTCAAGACCTCTAAGCAATTCCCCATTTTTTTTGGCAGAGTTTCCCCTACAACCAAGATTTCTCCCCCTCCATTTAAATTTCAAAATGAGGCCTATATAAAGGTACTCAAGTGCTTGGACCCTACTCCAAACCACTAGTGGTATTTGGAAAATTTCTCAAAATTTGTTACAAAATTTACTAGTTGTATTCTAACTAACTTCTTCTAGAAGTTTCTTGGAGGATATACTGGTTGTTCAGTAGGACCCTCCAAGTTTAACTTTGATAGCTCTTCTCTCCCTCTTTGTTGGGTGTTTCCTTCCTTCTCTCTCCTAGATGATGACTAGGTTGGGCACTATGGTGCACGCACTATCGATAATGTCGAAGATGTTAGAAATGTTGCTCCTTATTGGGGTGACTCTCATTGTGGTATTAGTGGCCTTGAACTGGAGCCTTCCCCGGCTGAAATTGGCTAGGACGATGAGTGAATTTCCTTTTGACGAGATAATTTATAGAATCCTTCTATATCCCTACATTCATTTCTCATCGATATCTCACATTCTCTAGCCTATGTAACCAGTCCTTCGAGGATCATGATTGGTTCATAATCCATCTTTCCTAGATCTATGAAAAATATGTTTCATCATGAATAGGATTTCATAGTGGCTTTCATATAGTTTCACAATGTATTTTCCATACAAAGAAAGATCATGCTTCTTTTAATCCTTTCTAGTTTCTTGTTCTTTATATAGGAGTTTCCTAAGGCTCGTGCTGCTTGGGATAGGTGTCCAACTTATAGTGGCTAGAAACCTATGGTAGAGCCATGTGATGACACTTCCCATCGTTAATATATCAGTCATGGAAGGTCATGAGGTGGTCCAGAGGTGATGAGAGAATGACACATGTTTATCTCCTCGCCCCTTTTCTCGATTACCTATCATGCAAGTTGCCTGTGCAAGACTTTCTATAGCCATGAAATGAGCGATCTCCTCTATCGTCGGATATCCAAATGCTCATATTAGTCGGGGCTATCATGATGTCAGGATGATGTACACCAATGGTGATACTAATCCATGTGGAATATGACTAATCAGGGGCATAACGACTTGCCAGATGATGTGGCACTAGTACATTTGGTCAAAATTCCAACACTTATGACGTATTGTCAGAAATTTCCCTAATTTTTATCAAATTTTCAAATCCCACCAAAAACCATCCTATCTCGACGTTTAGGGACATTGTCACTATTTCTATGTTTATGAACGTCATCAGAATACCGACGTTTTGGGATAGAACATCGGAAATACGACGTTCCTAAAATATGAGTCGGTATTGCGACGGTTTGTGGAAATGTCGTTAATGCGACGTTTGGGGACACTTGTCGGTATTCCAATGTAATTGGGAACGAACGTCCATATTGCAACATTTTGAGGAAAACTGTCGGTATTGAGACACGTGGAGGGTAACCGTCGGTGTTGCGACATGTTCACCAAAGGTTTGTATTGTGACGGTTTTAGGACAACCATCGGTATTGCGATGGGTGGAGGGTAACCGTCGGTGTTGCGATGTGTTCACCTAACGTCGTAAGAGCAATGAAGAACTAGTTTTATATTTTAAATAGAGAGTTCAAATTATGTCACGAAATAAAATTTAATTAATTTATTATTATTATTTTTAAATGTGAAATCTTGATAGATTTTTAAATGAAAATGTTTAATAATAAACCAATATATTTTTATTTATATATTTTCCCAATATTATGAATGGTGTTAATGATTTTTTTTTTTCGTATTTTAAAATATTTTGTAGTAGGTACATTTAAGAGATGTTCTGGTTTCCATGGACGATGACTCCAAATGCTTCATGTAATGAAATGCAGATTTATTGAGAGTGTTTAACATTTTAGTTGTCTTTTTCCTTTGGATCATTAATAGGTAGGGAGATTGAGATTATGCAGATCAGGCGCGCCAGGTTTATTTTGTAATGTTGTTTTTTTTATTATTATTAATTTTTATAGGATTATAATAATATATTTGTTATTTTTTTACTAGGGTGATTTAATTGACAATTATTATGTTAGGTATTACTATGTTAGGTAGGTCAAGCTAACAAAAATAATAATATATTTGTTATATTTAATTGTTATTAATTTCTCTTGAACTTATAACATGTTTAATCTTAAAAATGAATATAAAAAAAATTTATCTTTAAATTTAATGAATGAATAAATTAGAAGTTTTATTATAATTTTTTCAAATTATAATGTCGTGTGTATTGAAGAATATTTACCATTTTTTCATTACAATATTTGTATTGTGATTACCCCACAAATCGTAGCCCTTGCTTTGACATGGTGACAGATCACACTTTCAAGAGTTGTAATTCATGAATGTCACTCGTGTAGTATTGATAGATGTGCGCGTCACCTTGGAAATTCACTTGAACATGACATTTTGCCTTCAACGTTACTTAATTTGTGTACCACGCGGCCAATATAACCTCACACATAACCACGTCATCATTGATGGTGAAGACTTTGTATCATAATGGTAATATGATGGATCTCATTCATTTTCATGAAAACACCCCTAATAACTTCACCGAGGAAGCAACCACCATGGAAACCTTGTGCAACAAGAGCATTGGCACGTAGCACAATATACATCGCAACTCCAAGTAGAGTGAAACACCCTTAAATCATGCATAGTGTGCCAAAATAATGGTAATGTGATCTCCCTTAGTCTCAGCAATATTATGCATTCCAATACTTTCATGTGCTTTAATTGCAGCCATGACCATGCAATACCATTTAAGATAAAAATCCCTTTTATAAGCTAGATCAACATATCATAATTCGGAAACATGTTCGGGCAGGTCAGGTAGGGTTCGATCAGGTCGTGTCATGTGAGGCTGCACAAGGAAACACGTTCACGAGGGTCGGGTCGGGTCGTGTTGTGTGAGGGCGCCCAAGGAAATGAATTTGAGCGGGTCGAGTTGGGTCGGGTCGAGTCGTGTGAGGGCACTCAGGAAAATGCATTCGGGCAGGTTTTCTCAGGTCGTGTTGTGTGAGGGTGCCCGAGGAAATGTGTTCAGGCGGGTTGGGTTGGGTTGGGTCAGGTCGTGTGAGGGCACCCAAGGAAATGCGTTTGATCGGTTCGGGTCAGTTTGGGTTGGGTCATGTGAGGGCGCACAAGGAAACACATTTTTCGTGGGTCAGGGAGGGTCAGGTCGGGTTGTGTGAGGGCACCTAGGGAAATGCTTTTGGGCGGGTCTGGTCGCATCCGGTCGTTTGATGTTAGGTCCCTATATTACCAGTATAGTCCCTTATTGTTGTTAGTGTAAACCCCTTATTGTTGTTATTGTACCCCTGTAACCCCCATATTGTTATTATTGTGCCCTTAAATTATTATTGTTAGGTCGGCTAGGATTACATTGTGGCCCCACTAGTATTACATTATGGCCCCACGGACTCCTATATATAGAAAGGAGGTTTTGTAATTTGTATCATCCAAGAATTATTCATTCATGTAATATATTTGAGGTTTCCCCCTCAAAGTGGCTTATTTCTAAGGCGTTGATATCTCTTTTATTCTATTTTTGGAGCTGGTTTCACAACATTTGGTATCAGAGCTTTGGATTCTAGGGTTTCGCTGCTCCAAACAGGTCATCGTGCTATTTTCGCTATAACTATTTTCATACGAAGTTTCAGAAGTTGAAATTTGTAGGGTGTGAAGCCAAAATCCTGAGAAACATTTTCAAAAATTTTCACAGCTTGGTTCGCAATATTTTCGGAGATATGATCTCTGGAAGTTAGGTCTTTTTGCAGGCTCCTCAATCTAATCTAAACAGGTCATCGTGGAATTTGCGCTATAAATTTTTTTCTTTGAAGGTTCAAAATCTGAAATGTTTAGGGCGCGAAGTTGAAATCCTAAGGAAACTCATCAAAAAATTTCAGAGCTTTGTTCATAATATTTTCAGAGATACGATCTATGGAAGGTAGTGATTTTTCAGGCTCCTGAATTTCATCTCAAAGAGGTGATCGTGGGAAAATATTCATAACTCTCTCTCTGAGCATGAGATTTGAGTGCCATAAAAATTGGTTGCAAGTACACGGATTTTAGTTTCTTTTCTATCAATTTCAGAGCTAAAAGATGAAATAGTGACACTTGGAAAGTCATACAATTTTGCTCTACTGAACCATTCCATAACTAGGTCATTGTGGGAGATTGGACATAAATTTTCCTTGGAGAATCAAAATCAAGTCAGACCTCTGGCATTCGAAAGATAATTCAGAAGGCTACCTCAATGAAAAATTTTATATATTGAAGAGCCGCAATCACAAATATAATCCAATTTCATTATCGAGCTCCTAAAAAGCAAGAAAAATGTGTGTATTGTTTTTACGAATTGCATATGTCTTGTTTGAAGAATCGATTTTAATTGATTCCAAGGGAATATTGTGGAATATATATTAGTATTGGGTTAAAATAAAATTCCCTTTAAAAATAATTCAACACCCATTAAGCCTTCAAAAGGCTCTACTATGACTCATGAAGATGAAGAATTGCAACATGATCTATCGAAATTACAAGAGCAAGTGCACCAAATTTCGCTCTTGCAAAGAGAAACAAAAACTGAAATGGATGTTTTGAAGAAAGGGATGGAAGCGAAGATCGATGGTTTGAAGAAAGGTGTGGAATCTAAGATAGATGGCATGGAATCTAATATGGATGACATTGAAGCTAAGATCAATGAAAAAATGAAAGACAACATGGAAAACATGAAGAATGATCTAAAAGCAGACATGGAAGGTTTGACAAAGTTGATACAAGAAATGTTTCCTAATGGTGAAAAGATAGTAGAGGAAACTCATGATGAGAACAAAATAAATGTTAATCATGACTTCATAAAATCTAATGTTAGCAGGAGGAACCACCATATTCCAAAAATGGATATGAGGAATTTTGATTGAAAGGATCTTGTAACATGGATACTACAAATGGAGCAATATTTTGATCTCCATAATGTGAAAAAAACACAAAAGGTATGCATTTCAACTTTACATTTAGAACAAAATACATTTGTATGGTATCGATGGCTTTGCTCCTGTAAAAAAATTGTCACTTGGTCAATTTTTACGGAGTGAATGGTAGCACATTATGAGGATACAAAGAGAAACACCTTCTTTAGCCAATTGATAAACCTCAAACAAAAGGGTTTAGTGGGGGAGCACATTGAGGACTTCCAAAAAATGAACATAAGGGTAACTGATATTCCAGAGGAATGCAGGATTGATCTCTTCATAGGTACTTTAAAGGATAACATCTAATATGAAGTTCGCCTTTTGGAACCTGATTAATTGGAGAAGGCATTCAGGTTGGCAAGAAAAAATTGAATGTAAAATTATAGCGAAAAGGAAACCTACCACTCACTTCTATAAATAAGGAAATGTTGCTACGCCTAGATTTCCACAACCTACAAGGTTGACACCACAAAAATTGGAAGAAAAAAGAGCAAAAGGGCTTTTCTACAGTTGTGATAGAAAATACACTAAAGGTCATAAGTGTGCTGAGAAGAAATTATTTTACATAGATTGTGAAGAGGAAGAAGAAAATGAACAAGAAGAGGATATACACCAGGAACCAACCCTAGAAGAGGAAGAAAAGAATCCGACCATATCGTGTAATGCATTGGCAGGAATTACCACTCCTCAAACTCTCAAGATAGAAGGACATATCAAGAAGAAAAAGGTAATAGTGTTGATTGATTCATGTAGCACCCATAATTTTATTCATTGTAAGGTAGCCAAGGAATTGAATTGTTTCCTATACCTAGCACCAGAATGTCAAGTGATGGTTGCAAATGGAGGAACTATAAATTGCTCTGGAAAATGCCATAATATCAAGCTAACCATGGGGGAATATGTATTGAATAGACCAATGCTTTCCATTCCTATGGGAGGTGTTGATGTTGTACTAGGAGTACAATGGTTACAATCTTTGGGGATGATAGCTTTTAACTTTCAAGAACTTTTGTTGAATTTTTTTTCAGAAGGAAAGGAAGTCGAATGACAGGGTATTGCAGGGAAGCCAGGAAAGGTAATAAGCTCTAATGTCATGACAAAGCTTCTAAATAAAGAACAACGAGGTGTAATTGCACAATTATGCTCACTAGAAGTTCCAACATCAAAATCATCTATTTCTGTAGATCTCCAGCAAGTCTTTGACAATCATTCCAAGGTGTTTGAAACTCCCAAAGGACTCCCACCTATTCGTGATCATGATCATGCTATTCATTTGATTCCAGGAATTGTTCCTCCAAACATAAGGACTTATAGATATCCTTATGTCCAAAAGAGAAAAATTGAACGTATGATTGCAGAAATGTTAGAGGCAGGTATAATTCAACCTATTCAAAGTTATTTCTTTGCTCCTGTAGTATTGGTACACAACAAGGATAGATCATGGTGCATGTGTCCGGATTATAGGGAGCTCAATAAGCTCACCATTAAAGATAAATTTCCCATTCCTGTGATTGATGAATTATTGGATGAATTACATGGAGAAATTTATTTTACCAAGTTGGATCTTCGTTTAGGATATCATCAAATTAGAATGAAGACCGAAGATATTCCAAAAACAACATTTCGAACTCATGAGGGTCATTATGAATTTTTGGTCATGCCTTTTGGCCTTACCAATGCACCTTATACATTTCAAGGGTTGATGAATTCCATTTTCAAACCCTTCCTTAGAAAATTTGTGCTCGTATTTTTTGATGATATACTAATCTACAGCAGGTCTTGGAAGGATCATGTTGAACATGTTGAGAGGGTGCTCAAACTATTGCAGGAGAAACAATTATATGCAAAAACAACCAAATTTTTCTTTGGAGTACAAGAGGTGGAATATCTGGGTCATATTGTATCTCACGAGGGTGTTAAGGCAGACCCTAACAAAATTAAAGCCATTAAGGAATGGAAAGTCCCCACAACCATAAAGAAGTTGCGAGGATTTCTCGGGTTAATAGGGTATTATCGCAAGTTTGTTAAGAATTATGGGAGAATAGCAGCACCTCTAACAACAATATTGAAGAAAGATGCATTTTCATGGACTCCTGAAGCAACTAAGGCCTTTGAACATCTTAAAGAGGCAATGTGCCTAGCACCGGTCTTAGCTACGCCAGACTTCACAAAAACCTTTTTTGTCGAATGTGATGCCTCAGGAAATGGAATTGGTGTTGTTTTAATGCAGGAAGGAAGACCCATTTATTTTGAAAGTCGACAAATCAAAGCAAAGTATTTACAGAAACCTATTTATGAGAAGGAAATGTTAGCAATACTGCATGCACTAAAGAAATGGAGAACTTACCTAATGGGGAGACACTTCAAGGTAAAAACTGATCATGATAGTCTTAAACACTTTTTGGAATAATCTACAAAAAAGAGAAGCTTAATGTTGTTGCAGATGCACTCTCAAGAAAGAATGAAGAGGTGGAAGCATTGGTTTGTGCCATTTCTATTATCCAACCACATTGGATAACCGAAGCAAGAGATTAATGGAAGAAGGACAAAGAAGTATGGGCACTCATTCAAAATTTGCAGCAAGATCCTAGTACATCTGATACATTTAGTTGGAAAAATGATTCTTTATGGTACACAGATCGCTTATATCTTTGTAAGAATTCCCAACTAAAACAAAATATTCTTTTGGAATTGCACACTTCTCCTTTAGAAGGACACTCAGGATTTTTAAAAACTTACCATAGGGTGAAGAAAGAATTTTTTTGGGATGGCCTTAAATTTGATATTCAAAAGTTTGTGGCAGAATGTTTGGTTTGCCGGCAGAATAAAGTTGAGACAATTAAGACCCCGGGACTTCTACAACCTTTATCCATTCTAGGTCAACATTGGGAGGAGATTTCAATGGATTTTATCACAGGTTTACTTAAGTCTGAAGGAAAGAGTGTCATCATGGTGGTAGTTGATAGACTTACCAAGTATGCACACTTTTGTGCATTATTTCATCCATTTAAAGCAAGTACAGTTGCTACTACATTTATGGATAGAATTCAAAAGCTACATGGAAGCCCAAGGGTTATTGTGAGTGACAGAGATCCCATTTTTACCGGAAATTTTTGGACGGAGTTATTTTCTTGTTTGGGTACTCAATTAGCTCATAGCTCATCTTATCATCCTCAATCTGATGGTCAAACTGAGATAGTAAATAAATGTTTGGAAGGATATATTTGTTGTTTTTTATCTGATAAACAAACACAATGGGTCAAGTGGTTACCTCTCGCTGAATAGTGGTATAACACTTCCTTCCATACTGCAGAAAAAATGACCCCATTTATGGCACTTTATGGATATCATCCACCATCCATCACATCATCTTGAAGAGAAAATTCGAAGGTTCAAGCAGTGGAAGATGACATCGAGCATCAACAAGAAGTTCTCCAACTCTTAAAGGATAACCTGAATTTGGCACAAAATCGAATGAAACAATAGACATATCAACATCGCAATGAGAGTAGTTTTGATGTAGGAGACTGGGTATTTTTATGGCTACAACCATACAAACAAATGTCTCTCAAGCAAGCTAAGAAGGATAATAAATTATCGCCAAAGTACTATGGTCCTTACAAGGTGTTTGGAAAGATTGGTACTATGGCATACAAATTGGAGCTTCCTGCTTCTTCACGAGTGCATCCAGTTTTCCATGTTCATGCTTAAAGAAGGTTATAGGTGAAAATCTTTCTGTTCAAACAATATTGCTAGAACTTGATGAGGAAGAAAAAATCATATTGGAACCTGAAGCAGTCACAGAAACAAGAACTCGACAGCTACGGAATCGCTCAATTTCAGAGTATCTCATCAGGTGGAAGAACTTACCCACTGAAGATTCTACATGGGAGGATGAGAATTTTATAAAAAAGCACCCAGAGCTACTCAAGTGCTAAGGAAAACACTTTTTTTAAGGAGGGGGGCATGTTAGGTCCCTATATTACTAGTATAGTCCCTTATTGTTGTTAGTGTAACCCCCTTATTGTTATTATTGTACCCCTGTAACCCTCATATTGTTATTATTGTGACCTTAAATTATTATTGTTAGGTTTGCTAGGATTACATTGTGGCCCCACTAGTACTACATTATGGCCCCATGGACTCCTATATATAGAAAGGAGGTTTTATAATTTGTATCATCCAAGAATTGTTCATTCATGTAATGTATTGCAGGTTTCCCCCTCGAAGTGGATTATTTATAAGGCATTGATATCTCTTTTCTTCTATTTTTGGAGCAGGTTTCACAACATTTGAGGGTGCTTAGGGAAACGCATTCGGGTGTGTCGGGTCATGTGAGGGTGGTCATATAAAAAATTCTAATTGCGATTGCATGTGTGCCTTGTACTATACATTTGTGCGATCTGTTTTCCATTTTGATCTCCATCGTGCCTTTGTTCGGGCGGGTCGGCTCATGTCGTGTGAGGGCACGATAGGAAACACATTCGGGTCAGATCGTGTGAGGGAGGTTGTATAAAAAATGGCAATTTATTACAACAAAAATCAAAATATGACAGACTCAAGGGTTTCCTTGGGCACCCTCACACGGCACGACTTGACTTGACCTGACCCGCCCCAACTTGTTTCCCTCAGCGCCCTCACATGACCCAACCCGCTCGAGCACATTTCCTAGGGCGCCCTGACACATTCACAAAGACCATTCACAAAACGTCGAAATAACGACATGGATAGAAAACATCAGAAGCATGACATAGGCTATTGAGATCATCGGAAGATCCATGATATGAAAAGACCATTTACAAAATGTCAGAATGGTGACGATATGAGGCTTGTTACTGATTTAATATATTATTTCA
The DNA here is from genome assembly GCA_034641835.2 of Pinus albicaulis. Classification (NCBI taxonomy): domain Eukaryota; kingdom Viridiplantae; phylum Streptophyta; class Pinopsida; order Pinales; family Pinaceae; genus Pinus; species Pinus albicaulis. Next base: position 1,537,693,456 of record CM076579.1, on the reverse strand, counting down.
TGTATTAGTGTAGTAATTTTGTTAATATATATATATATATATATATATATATATATATATATATATATTATCACAATTAATTAAATAAATAAATCAAACTAGCCATTATCCTAATAACTAGTTTAGCCATAAAATATTCCAAGATATTAGATCTAGATCTTGGTTAATAATATTTTACTATGCACCATTATCAAGGATAACTCAATATTTTGTTATAAATAAGATCAAGGTTTTCCATTCATTATTTACCTTTGATCCTTTTATCATGGTCAAACTTTGATCACTTTTATTTTCTTTTTGCTTATTGAGCTCCCATTGAGTTCAACACATCTTGGGTTTTCTACACCATTGAGAGAGATAATTGCTAAATATAATTATTTTTTTTCTTTATAGGATAATTTGCATCAATGGAAGAAAACATTAGAGTTGGAAAAAAAATTCAAAAGGGTGAAAGGGGTGATGCTAGTGTCTATTGCCCTTGCAAAAAACATTCTATGAGAAATAATGTTAGGGTTTTAATAGCAACAGGAACAATTCATTGTAGGAAATATGGGCACATTGATGGTGCATCGAATGACTATCGTCTCGTGGTAATTAATTATCTATCTTCATTTTTATTATATCGTAAATATATGCACTAATGTCTAATGATTGTTTGTAATTTTCATAAAGGCACAGTTGCCCCCCAAGTTCTTGCAGAACTAGCTTCCACAGCTAAATAGTAGTATATTAGATGATGTTGCACCAGTACAAGAGAATATTGTAGAAAATATTATTATTGGAAATGATGTTGTACAAGGTGAATAACATGAAGTGAATGATGAAGATGATTTTAATGATCCCATGGAGGTAGATCATGATGACAATAATGAGACAATTCACATTAATGATGGGACAAATCAAATGCTCCAAGAGTTGTATGGTGAGTCAGATGATGATGGTGGAGATAGTGCCAATATTTATTATGTACCTATGATTGAAATCTCAAATGAACGACTTTTTGAACACTCAAATGCAACTCTTCTCTCTGCTACATTGTTGTTGGTGAACTTAAAGGTTATGAATAATTTGTGGAACAGATGTATGACATAGATCCTAAGGTATGAAATATGTATATATGATCACATATATGTAAAGTTTGATTATTTTCCATTTTTTAGTTGTAATAAATGTGTAAAATAATAATTCAATACTTATATATGATTAATAATCTTTACATTATGTAATGTTCCAAATCTGGAACTCTGCAATGAATAAGATGTATAACAATCCTGTTATGTTGAATAAGATTAAAATATGTATAAAAAACACATATACATCATTTTCATCTACAACAACAAGTTGTACTTCATTTCATGATCTGGAAATTGGGGAAAAAAGGTATTTTATGCCCTAAAAAGGTTGTTTTCAGAAATGAGCATAAAAATAAGCAGGGTAAATGGCTAGATATGATATCTTAGGTCATAAGGGACCTACGCTCTGAATTTAATCTCAAAATAATTCTTCTATCTATGTTAAACAACTCCTCCTTTCCCGACTAGGCTAGAAAACATTAATTTCCCATGACTTTGCTAAATAGAAATTTATAAATACTGTGAGAGCGTAATTACCAGGAGGGTTTCTATAGAAAATTATGGAAGAATTATGATATGAAGCTTATATTATTAAAATAACAGATAAATGGAGGTTTAACCTCTTTTACATCAAGAAAAAGACACCTGGCAAGAGTTTCCGGCAATATACATATACAAAAGGTAGGACTGCAGAAAATAACACAATATACAGAAAATATACATTAAAAATGACTAAATATGACATATTAGAGCTGAATAATACAGTAAATGGCCAAAGGCCTCTCTAATGGGACTCCTGGAGGGAAATAAGCACCTCCTCCTCAAAGATTTGCATCAAATTAAAGGATGCAGCTCTTCTGCTGCAGCTCCAACATAAAAGATGCAGTTCACTAAAGGATTTTGTGCTATGGCTGAATGTGAATGAATGGCATCAAGCCAAAATACAAAAAATGAAGCTCAAATCACTCCCCTTTGATCCCTTAAGCAAGTTGATCTAAAGAGAGGATGGAATTCTCGCACAGGAATTCTTTGCACTAAGCAGTGCAACAAATCTGGCTAAACAAATGAAGCATGCAAGTGGTCTCAAGACCAAAATAGCTGAATACATGAATGATATCCCTTTTATGCTATGCCTTCCTTTTATCTTTGGTGAGCCTCCTCACCCCGGACTCCACACAATGTTGAGGTGACTTCCTCATGAAGCTTCCTCTTTCAAAACTGCGCTGCCCTAGCTTGCTTCCCTCCTTTTGTGGCTGCGTTTTTGACATGGTCAACTAATCCACCTCTAATGCCTCTTTCACACTAGGGATTTTCAATCTAGTTTACATATGTGTGCCTTAGGCTGATCCTTGTTCACATTGAATCGATTTACTTAAGTGATCTGTTCCTCCTCAAGAATACATGTTGACTTAGTCAAACTTGACTATGTCCTCATCTATTTTTCCCCTGTTCACACTTGTAAGTGTAAATTTCAGCTCCTGAAGTGATCCCCTTCCTTATTAAGGTGGAAATTATTCATATTTTATTATTTATGGGCCTCCTTACCCATTTATTCCTCTTCTAAGTGAAAGTATCAAAATCTAATGTTCCAAATTGCTATGTGCAAATTTGGGAACATTACAGTCCTCCCCTCCCAAATGTTGCTTGTTCTCAAGCAACTGCAAGGATAGGACTGAAGATAATCCTCTTCTCCCCTGTAGCACCCTCATAATATGAAGTCTCCCAAGGATCAATGTGCTGCATCATCAATATATCTCCAAGTTGCTCCTCCCAAGTGTGTAAGCCATTTAAATAGCTAACATTTGTGACCATGAAACATCTATGGAAGCAACAATGGGCTATTTGAATGTCTTATTGAAGCACGAGGGCTAATTTAAATTTGGATTCATCAACCCCATTTGAGTCTCTTCCTCCCCAAGCTATCAACCAAACAAGATGAGTCACCCTCCAATATGGAAACTCATGAAAGATCTCTTCCACCTTGAGCTCCTACAAAGAAGGTGGGTTGCGTAGCTGATTGTGTGGAGTTGAATTGTGCATCTCTTGTTGCTTCTCTCTCCACTTATGATATATATGGGGATAATACTAACATATGGCTAAGATATAATGGTATTCAAGAAAGACCCAAGCCACCCCATCAAATCCAACACCCATGAGGTGTCTCCTCAAACAACTCAAACCTCCCAAATGAGTCCTCTCACTTGAAGGCAAGTTATAAAGCATGGAAATCAAGGTCTGCCCCTGGTTATTTCTGAAATATGCATCTTTTATAATGTGAAGAATCATATTTTAATTGGGCCTCTTCACCTTTTTCACCACTCCTCCAATGGTGCTTCCTACAATCAATGTTTTGCAGCATAATATGGAAGCATAAACAGATGAAAACAAGGAGGTAGAACATAGTCCCAAACATAGAACCAACGTAGGGCATTATTTGCATGCCTCAATACATAGTGCAAAAAGTGTTCTTTCAGCCACTTGTTTTCTGCCACATCCATTTTTACAAAAGGGAATCATGAAAGAAAAATTTGGTGCCAATGATGCACACCGAAAACCATGTGGCATTCCTCCACAATCCACAAATAGAATGGCCATCATAAATGCTGCAAGTGGCCTCAAGTACATAACAATATAATATGCAAGAAGGAAACACCCTTCTTGGTATGATATGCTGCTCCTGTAGATAAGAAAGTGTAAAATACAAAACCAAATTTTACCTCCTCCATCATGTACATTGGTCATTGAGTTGAAATGGCTCAAGTGAAAATTCTCCCTTGTTGCAGGTGAGTAGGATAGTGGTTGTGCTGACCTTTCATTCATCTTCCAAGTTTTTCATCTCTCCATATGCTGATATACATTAAATTGAATGCCCTGCCAAGTGAACTCCTCCATTGAAGGATGGTATGCATAAAAATGCATGGAGGGAAAGTCCACAAATGTTGCATGTATATCTTTCTCCTTGTGCTTGTGAACCCAAGCCAAGAAGGTCAAAACATATTAAGGGATACTCTCATCCACTAATTTCTCATGCCCATATTCTACATGCTCCCATGGTGCATTACTTGTGAAGTGGTCTTGGGAACACTTCAGCAAGTAATCCAAGCTCCTAAGTGACAGCGCTGCTAGCCCTTGGAGTAATGCTACTGTCATCTCAAAGTTCAATTCTTTGACATAGATTGTGTCAAAGACTCTTCCCAAAATGATGTTGTACATGTAGAGATCCTCCCAAGATGGAGGGGTTTCTCTTTGCACTATGCTAGTGCCATTCCTTACTCTTGTAGCATCATGCCAAGTGTGAGAGAAATTCTACCCTTGCTCTCTCCCAATCCTCCAAAGCAAAAAATGACTTTGCTGCCTCATCATACCTCCATCGTATAACCTATGTGGTGAAAAAAAATGATCACATCACGATAATGCATCCACCCTCCTTGCTGCCCCATGATGAAAGTATCCTACCAATCTCTCTTCCCCTTCTCATCCCATGGGAAAAGACATGTCATAGAGTGACCAAAATCTCTCAAGAGTAGCCAACGCAGCATTGCCTCTTGCTGCCTGGTGTCACAGACTTTCAGGAGGTTTACCAATCTCTTGCCTCTCATCCACATCCACTCAACTCCATGTGGATGCCTCATAGATTGCTCCATCTTGGCATTTCTCCAATGAGGTCTACCATCCTCCCATATCAGATATTCCTTCTTGCATTTCATAAGAGGCTAAAATGCAACTCCTTGGAGATCTCCAAGAAAAGATCTCTCACCAATGATTATCTTGGACCCATAAGGATCCAAAGGGGCTGAAAGCAAAGCCTCCTTGCTGCTACCTCTTGACAGCGCTGTAACCCTCCTCCAGGGTGTTTTGGCTATCTCATGTGTCAACTCTTGGATGAACATGTTGTTCTGCATGAATTTTTTGGGAGAAAATTTCACTCCAACCTCCAAGAATTCACACTCCAACCTCAAGGGTTGTGTGTAACTCATCAGTGATACATGACGTTGAGAGTTCAAATCTCCCTTGAACCCTTCAAGCTTTCACAGTGTAGTGCAATCCTGCTACTTTATCTCAGCAATATCATTTGATCCTGGGCCATAAGCAAACAAATATCCAACCCTTTCCATAAATTTTTCTGAAATGTTAAACATGGAAACTTATGCATACCTTTGTGAGCCCTTGGGACATCTTCTGTGGCTGCAAGAGGTCCTCTCTTCAATGTGTAAACTAATCCAACTATTGGTGTATAAGGCTGCTCTCTCAAGGCCATGGCAGCACTGGTACTTGCTCCCCCCCATGGTGGTGTGGGTCTATTCTCCTCTGATCTTCCTCCATCAACAATTTTGATCATCTCTCGAGTAAATTCAGAAAAAGAAGTCACTCTTGTGTGGCTCAAGTGACTGCACCACCAAGCATTGGCTTCACCCTCTAGGTGCAGCGCTGCAACCACTGGATTAATTAGGAATAATGCCTCAAGCTTCCTTGCCCAAGTTCTTGTTGTAGTTGACCCATCAAATTTATACAATAGGAACCTATTGCCTTTGATCTCTCCTTTGTTGCAGGGTCTTCTCTCTTCTCTCAATTGAATAAACTAAGGAAAATCTAGGGTTTCTTTGATGGCCCTAGGTTGGCACTTGTATTCTACCAAATATCCACTTCGGATTTCATGCTCTAAGTGGTATCCTTTCTCTTCACCTCCTCTATAACAACAAGAAGTGCATGCATCTTCTTCTGCTTCTCAAAACCTTCTAGAGGTCTCACTGCAATTCTCTCCTCCTTGAAACCCTCTTGGAGTTTCAATGCATTTATCTTCTTATTTCTTATTGGATCTAAAAATGGATGAGAGTAAGATCATCCTCTCCATAATTTTTTTCTCCTCTCCTTCTTATCTTCTGAGTGGATCTGAAATCCACAGGCTGAGCCAACATGACAGCTCTGATACCACTATAATGTTCCAAATCTGGAACTCTGCAATGAATAAGGTGTATAACGGTCCTATTATGATGAATAAGATTAAAATATGTATAAAAAATAGATAGGCATCATTTTAAGCTAAAACAACAACTTGTACTTTGTTTCATGATCTAGAAAGTGGGGAAAAAGGGTATTTTATGCCTTAAAAAGGTTTTTTTTTTTTTTTTTTTCAGAAATGAGCGTAAAAATAAGAAGGGGAAATGGTTAGATATGATATCTTAGGTCATAAGGGACCTAATCTCCAAATTTCAGCTCAAAATAATGCTTCTAGCTATGTTAAACAACTCCTCCTTTCCCGACTAGGCTAGAAAACATTGATTTCCCATGTCTTTGCTAAACAAAAATTTCTAAATACTGTGAGAGCTAATTACCAGGAGTTTTTCTACAGAAAATGATGGAATAAGTCTGATATGAATCTTATATTACTCAAATAACAAAGAAATGGAGGTTTAACCTCTTTTACATCAAGAAAAAGACACCCGACAAGGGTTTCCGACAATATACATATACAAAAGGTAGGACTACAGAAAATAATGCAGTCTACAGTAACTCTACATTAAACATGATTTAATATCACACATCAGAGCTGAATAATACAATAAATGGCCAAATGCCTCTCTAATGGGACTACCGGAGAGAAATAAGCACCTTCTCCTCAAATATTTGCATCAAATCAAAGGGTGTAGTTGTGCTGCTGCTACTGCATAAAAGACGCAATTCACTAAAGGAGTCTACACTATGGCTGAATTGGATGAATGACCACAATCCAAATACAAAAAATGAAGCTAAAATCACTCCCTTTTGATCCCTTAAGCAAGCTGATATAAAGAGAGGATGGAATTCCCGCACGGGAATTCTTTGCACTAAGCAGTGCAACAACTCCGGCTAAATAGCTGAAGCATGCAAGTGGTCTCAAGACCAAAATAGTTGAATACATGAATGATATCCCTTTGATGAAATTCCTTCCTTTTATCTTTGGTGAGCCTCCTCACCCTTGACCCCACACAATGTTGAGGTGACTTCTTCATGAAGCTTCCTGTTTCAAAACTGCGTTGCCCTAGCTTGCTTCCCTCCTTTTGCGGCTGCGTTGTTGACTTGGTCAACTAATCCACCTCTAATGCCTCTTTCACACTAGGTATCTTCAATTTAGTTTACATATGTGTGCCTTAGGCTGATCCTTGTTCACATTGAACCGGTTTACTTAGGTGATCTCTTCCTCCTCAAGAATGCATGTTGACTTAGTCAAACTTGACTATGTCGTCATCTATTTTTCCCTTGTTCACACTTGTAAGTGTAAATTTCAGCTCCTGAAGTGATCCCCTTCCTTATTATGGTGGAAATTATTTATATTTTATTATTGATGGGCCTACTTACCCATTTATTCCTCTTCTAAGTGAAAGTAGAAAAATCTAATGTTCCAAATTGCTATGTGAAAATTTGGGAACAATACACATTAACTAGTTTTTGTTTATGTTGTAGATTGTTGGGTGAATTTTTGTTACCATTGCCAAATACTTTACCTTGAACATATCGAGAACTGCGTGCTATTATGAAAGACTTTGGAATGGAATATAACACTATAGATACATGTCCTAAAGATGATTTTATATATTACAGAGAACATGCGTCGAAAATAGAATGTCTGAAATGTGGTACCAGTAGATATCGAACAGATCAACTAACAAAAAAGGTGTCTCAAAAGGTTCTTCATCATATTCCCATAATTCCACATTTGCAACAAATTTTTAGGTGTAAGAGCATAGCACAGTTTATGGATTACCATTCAAAGAGTAGAAGTGGTGATGGTGTTCTTCGAATGCTTGCAGATGGTTCTGGATTTAGCGAAATCAAGGGAAAATATGTAGATTTTAAAAATGAACCTCATAATGCTAGGCTTTCATTGGCAGCTGATGGTGTTAATTGATTCAAAGAGCTTATATCTACTTACTCAGTGTGGCCTATTTTCATTATCAACAATAACATTCCTCCTTGGATGTCAATAAAGAGGGAGCACATAATTTTGACTATGATTATTTCAGGGATTTGATACATTATTTTTTTGAATGTAACATTTTCATTTCTCTTGTTGTTTGCATAATATATTTTATTTATTTAATTACTTATATATACATATATCATGGTATTAAATATTATGTACCATAATTTTGAACAATTAGGTAAGTACCAGGTCAAAGATATGAACGTATATATTGAGCCTCTTATCGATGAGCTAATAAAGTTATGGCATGGCATCACTATGTATGACACCACTAAACCAATCAAGTAGAAGAGATTTCAATGTCGTGGAATGTTTGTATGGAAAATTCATGATGCCCTAGGATTAACACATTTTTTTGGTATGTAATATTTCGTTGCACTTTAATATAATATATAATTATCTAAATTAGATATACCATATTGCATGTTTTAAAAATGATCTCATAGTATAATTGTTATTGATCCATCTATTGCAGGTCTTCAAACAAAGGGTAGATTTGCATGTCCAATTTGTGGCCCTAAGATGAAGTACTGTCATTTGCCAGACTTAGGAAAGATGGTGTTTGATGAGTTTAGGCACTTCCTCTCTAGGAACCATAAGTATCGTACTATTGAAAAACATATTTTCCATGATAAAGACGAAACTGGATTAAAACCATGAAGAATGACACCTCGGTTGTGGAAGTTGGAATATAATAGAATTAATAATCGTCAAGCAGTTGGTACGTAATTTGTATATATATATATATATTAATTGTTTATGTAATGTTTGGAATTTTTTTTTTTAACTAATGAATTTATTTTATTGTATTTTATAATTATTGCTCTGATTTATTTTGTTCTTTGATATCAAGGTCGTTGTCGTGGTGAAGGTACTAATATTGTACTTCCACCTGGAATGAAATGTTATCCTTCTCAATTCGCAAGGTTACCCTACTATGAGGACCTAAAAATAGCTCATGTGTTTGATACAATGCATATCGGGAAGAATGTGACAAAAATGTTATGGCAAATCATAGATGGTGCACATGATAAAGATAAAATTGACAAAATTTGTGCTGACATTCAGAAATCGAATCATGCAATGAAAAGTGTGATCGGCAGATCAAATAAGAATGGATTTCGAAATTATAATAATATTCCATGGTTATTAATAGAACAAAAAAGAAATGATGTAAAAGAGGTCGTTAGAAGAATTAAATTTCCATTAGGTTTTGCTTCAAACATAAATAATATCTTAACGAGGAAAGGTGACTTTAGTGGGGTGAAAACACATGATTGGCATCCCTTTGTTAAGGTAATTTTTTTGGTATACATTTTTGTATGTTATTGCTTGAATACATCTTTTAAATTTTCCTTTTTTCCGTTTAATTTGGAAACCAATAATGATTCATTTTTTATTTTTATAGTATGTTCTACATGTATCTCTCCCAAACGACTTCAACAACAATGCCAAACAAGTTATATATGGTCTTAGTAAATACATGAGGTAAGTAGTTTTGATTTATACACAAAATCTCACTACAATATCTTTTTGTACTTAATGACATGATGTGTTAATTTACTTGTAATGAAATATATATTATGTTTCATTAAAATAACCTTGCGTAATGATTTGCAGATGGTTGTCATTGAAATAAATACATCAAGATGAAATAAAGTATTGGAAGAGAGAAATTCCTCGGCTAATGTGTGAAATTCAAAAGTATCTACCTCAAACATTTTTTAATGCACAAGAACACTACTTGATACACCAAGTTGAGGAGATTGAAATGTGTGGACTAGTACACACAAGGTCAATGTGGATGGTGGAGAGGAACTTGAAATCCTTGAAGGCTTTGGTTAGACAAAGAGAATGACCTGAGGGTTCTATGATGGAGGGATATGTGGTTTATGAATCCATAGTGTATATTAGTCATTATCTTCCTATATTAGCTGCGCCAGCTATGAATGCGGTGGATTTCATTTGAGATGTGAACTACATCAAAAAATTTGAAGTGGAGCACCTGTTGGGAAAAGGTATAATGAATAAAGTGAGAGGTAAAATATTTATTATGTATAATACATATAATGTTTCATTTTTTTACTTCATTTATATGATCATATTCATTTAAGTCTTATTCTTTGATCGTTTATTAATTAGTATAATTTACCATGGTTATAACTTATATTTAATATTGGTGAATTATTGTTTTTTTATTCGTGTGTCTATGATTATGAGCACTATTTTTATACATCAAACAATCTTGAGCTAGATGTTATGAAACCACCTCCAAAAATAGAAGAAAGGAGATATCAACGCCTTAGAAATAAGCCACGATACAGCATTGCTAAAAACCTCCTTTCATATATAGGAGTCCATGGGGCCATAATGTAATCCTAGCCGACCTAACAATAATAATTTAAGGGCACAATAATAACAATATGGGGGTTACAGGGGTACAATAATAATAATAAGGGGGTTACACTAACAACAATAAGGGACTATACTAGTACTATAGGGACCTAACATGCCCCTCTCCTTCAAAAAAGTGTTGTTCTCAACGCTTGAGTAGCTCTGGGTGCTTATGTATAAAATTCTCATCCTCCCATGTAGAATCTTCAATGGGTAAGTTCTTCCACTTGATGAGATACTCCGAAATTGATCAATTCCATAGGTGTCGAGTTCTTGTTTCCATGCCCGCTTCATGTTCCAATATGATTTTTCCTTCCTGTTCAAGTTCTGGAAATATTGTTTGAACTGGAAGATTTTCACCTATAACCTTCTTTAAGCATGAAACATGGAAAAATGGATGCACTCGTGAAGAAGCAGGAAGCTCTAATTTGTATGCCATAGTACCAATATTTTGCAACACTTGTAAGGACCATAGTACTTTGGCAATAATTTATTATCCTTCTTAGCTTGCTTGAGGGACATTTGTTTGTATGGTTGTAGCCGTAAAAATACCCAGTCTCCTACATCAAAACTTCTCTCGCTGCGATGTTGATCTGCCTATTGTTTCATTCGATTTTGTGCCAAATTCAGGCTGTCCTTTAAGAGTTGGAGAACTTATTGTTGATGCTTGATGTGATCGTCCACTACTTGAACCTTCTAATTTTCTCTTAAAGATGATGTGATGGACCGTGGATGATATCCATAAAATTCCATAAATGGGGTCAGTTTTGCTGCAGTATGGAAGTAAGTGTTATACCACCATTCATCCAGAGGTAACCACTTGACCCATTGTGTTTGTTTATTAGATACAAAACAACAAATATATCCTTCCAAACATTTGTTCATTGTCTCAGTTTGACCATCGGATTGAGGATTATAAGATGAGCTATGAGCTATTTGAGTACCCAAACAAGAAAATAATTCCATCCAAAAATTTCCAATAAAAATGGGATCACATTATAATAACCCCTTGGGTTTCCATGTAGCTTTTGAATTGTGTCCATAAATGTAGTAGAAACTGCATCATTTTAAATGGATGAGATAATGAACAAAAGTGTGCATACTTGGTAAGTCTATCAACTACCACCATGATGACACTCTTTCCCTCGGACTTAGGTAAACCCGTGATAAAATCCATTGAAATATCCTCCCAACGTTGACTTAGAATGGATAAAGGTTGTAGAAGTCCCGGGGTATTAATTGTCTCAACTTTATTCTGCTAGCAAACCAAACATTCTGCCACAAAATTTTGAATATCAGATTTAAGGCCATCCCAAAAAAATTCTTTCTTCACCCTATGGTAAGTTTTTAAAAATCCTGACTGTCCTCCTGAAGGAGAAGTGTGCAATTCCAGAAGAATCTTTTGTTTTAGTTGGGAATTATTACAAAGATATAAGGGATCTTTGTACCATAAGGAATAATTTTTCCAACTAAATGTATCAAATGTAATAGGATCTTGCTGCAACTTTTGAATGAGTGTCCATACATTTTTTTCCTTCTTCCATTCATCTCATGCTTCAGTTATCCAGGCTGGTTGGATAATAGAAATGGTACAAAGCAATGCTTCCACCACTTCATTCTTTCTTGGGAGTGCATCCAACAAAATTTAGCTTTCATTTTTTGTAGATTATTTCAAAGTCATAAGCCAACATCTTTGTGACCCATTTTTACTACTCTTCTGAAGTTGTTCTTTGTTCCAAAAAGTGTTTAAGACTATCATGATCAATTTTTACCTTGAAGTTTCTTCCCATTAGGTAAGTTCCTCCATTTTTAGTGCATGCGTATTGCTAACTTTTCCTTCTCATAAATAGGTTTGTGCAAATACTTTCCTTTGATTGTACGACTTTCAAAAGCAAGGGGTCTTCCTTCTTGCATTAAAATAACACCAATTCAATTTCCTGAGGTATGACATTCCATAATAATGTTTTTTTTTAAGTCTGGCGTAGCTAAGACTGTTGTTGGGCACACTGCCTCTTTAAGATGTTCAAAGGCCTTATTTTCTTCAGGAGTCAATGAAAATGCATCTTTTTTCAATAATGTTGTTAGAGGTGCTGCTATTCTCCCATAATTCTTAACAAACTTGTGATAATACCCTGTTAACCTGAGAAATCCTCACAACTACTTTATGGTTGTGGGGAGTTTCCATTCCTTAATGACTTTAATTTTTTTAGGGTCTACCTTAACACCCTCATGAGATGCAATATGACCCAAATACTCCACCTCTTGTACTCCAAAGTAACATTTGGATTCTTTTGCATATAATTGTTTGTCCTGCAATATTTTGAGCACCTTGTCAACATGTTCAACATGATCCTTCTAAGACCTATTGTAGATTAGTATATCATGAAAAAATACTAGCACAAATTTTCTAAGGAAGGGTTTGAAAATGGAATTCATCAAGCCTTGAAATGTATAAGGTGCATTGGTAAGGCCAAAAGGCATGACAAAAAATTCATAATAAACCTCATGAGTTTGAAATGTTGTTTTCAGAATATCTTCAGTCTTCATTCTATTTTGATGATATCCTAAATGAAGATCCAACTTGGTAAAATAAATTGCTCCATGTAATTCATCCAATAATTCATCAATCATAGGAATGGGAAATTTATGTTTAATGGTGAGCTTATTGAGCTCCCTATAATCCAGGCACATGTGCCATGATCCATCCTTCTTGTGTACCAATACTATAGGAGCAGAAAGAACTTTGACTAGGTTGAATTATACCCACCTCTAACATTTCTGCAATCATACGTTCAATTTCGCTCTTTTGGACATAAGGATATCTATAAGTCCTGATGTTTGGAGGAACACTTCCTAGAATAAAATGAATATCATGATCATGATCATGAATAGGTGGGAGTCCTTTCGGAGTTTCAAAAACCTTGGAATGATTGTCCAAGAATTTTTGGAGATCTGCAGAAATAGATGATTTTGATGTTGGAACTTCTAGTGAGAATAATTGTGCAATTATGCCTCGCTGTTCTTTCTTTAGAATATTTGTCATGAAATTAGAGCTTATTATCTTTCCTGGCTTCCCTGCAATACCCTGTAATTCGACTTCCTTTCCTTCTAAAAAAATTTCAAGAAAAGTTCTTGAAAATTAAAAGCTACCGTCCCCAAAGATTGTAACCATTGTACTCCTAGTACAACATCAACACCTCCCATAGGAATGGAGTTACTGGACTATTCAATACATATTCCCCCATGGTTAGTTTGATATTATGGCATTTTCTAGAGCAATTTATAGATCCTCCATTTGCAACCATCACTTGACATTCTAGTGTTGGGTATAGGAAAAAATTCAATTCCTTGGGTACCTTACAATGAATGAAATTATGGTTACTACCCGAATCAATCAACACTATTACCTTTTTCTTCTTGATATTTCCTTCTACCTTGAGAGTTTGAGGAGTGGTAATTCCTGCCAAAGCATTACAACATATGTTCGGACTCATTTCTTCCACTTCTACTATTGCTTCCTTGTGTATATCCTCTTCTTTTGAAGATTCTTTTTCATTTTCTTATTCCTCTTCACAATCTATGTAAAATAATTTCTTCTCAGCACACTTATGGCCTTTATTGTATTTTCTATGATAATCGTAGCAAAGCCCTTTTTTCTCTTTTTTCTTTAAATTTTTATGGTGCTAACCTTGTAAAGTTGTTGAAATCTAGGAGAAAATACTCTCTCGATAGATGTGAGTGGTAGGCTTCCTTGTGGCCATAATTTTACATTCAATTTTTCACAACCTAAATGCCTTCTCCAATTAATCGAAGTTCCAAAATGACCAATCATGTTGATGTTATCCTTGCAGTACCTATGAAGAGATCAATCCTATGTTCCTCTCGGGAATACCGCCATCTCTTATATTCAATTTTTGGAAGTCCTCAAAGTGCTCCCCACTAAACCCTTTTGTTTGAGATTTATCAATTGGCTAAAGAAGTTGTTGCTCTTTGTATCCTCATAATGTGCTATCATTTCCTCCATAAAAATTGACCAAGTGACAATTTTTTACGGGAGTAAAGCCATCGATACCATACAAATGTATTTTGTTCTAAATGTAAAGTTGCAATGAGTACCTTTTGTGTGTTTTGCACATTATTGAGATCAAAATATTGCTCCATCTGTAGTATCCATGTTACAGGATCCTTTCCATCAAACTTCCTCATATACATTTTTGGAGTATGGTGGTTCTTCCCACCAACATTAGAGTTTATCAAATCACGATTAGCATTTATTTTGTTCTCATCATGAGTTTCCTCTACTATCTTTTCGCCATTAGGAAACATTTTTTGTATCAACTTTTTCAAACCTTTCATGTATGCTTTTATATCATTCTTCATGTTTTCCATTTTTTCATCGATCTTAGCTTCCATGTCATCCATATTAGATTCCATGCCATCTTCCATGCCATCTATCTTAGCTTCCATGTCATTCTTCAAACCATCCATCTTAGATTCCACGCCTTTCTTCAAACCATCCATCTTAGTTTCCACGCCTTTCTTCAAAACTTTCATGTCATTTTTTGTTGCTCTTTGCGAGAGAAAAATTTGTTGCACTTGCTCTTGTAAATTTGATATGTCATGTTGCCATTCTTCGTCTTCATGAGTCATAGTAGAGTCTTCTAAAGGCTTAATGGGTGTTGAATTCTTTTTAGGGGCAATTTTATAATCTAATACTCATATATATTCTACAATATGCCCTTGGAATCAATTCAACTTGATTCTTCAAACAAGACTTATGCAATTCGGGAAAAAAAATCTATAAACACCTTTTATTTTCTTTTAACAAGCTCTATATTGAAATTGAATTATCTCTGTAATTGTATATCCTTAATATCTGAAATTTGGCCTTGTAGTATCCCTCTGAAGCTTCTTTCAAATATCACAGGTCTAACCTGATTTGGATTCTTCAAGGAAAATTTATGTCCAATCTCCCACAATGACCGAATTATGGACTGGTTCAGTAGAGAAAACTTGTACAACTTGACACGTGTCACTGTTTTCTCCTTTGGCTCTAAAATTTATAGACGTGAAACTACATTCCGTGTACTTGTGTCCACTTTTTACAAAATCCCAATCCGATGCTCATAAAGATATTTATGAATATTTTCCCACGATAACCTCTTTGAGATGAAATTCGAGAGCATGAAAAAGACCTAATTTCCACAGATCATATCTCTGAAAATATTGTGAACCAAGCTATGAAATTTTTAGATGATGTTCCTCAGGATTTCTTCTTTGGTCTCTAAACATTTAAGCTTCTGAAATTTCTTATAAAAGACGTTATAGCACAAATTCCGCGATGACTTGTTTAGGTTAAATTCGGGAGCCTGAGAAAAGCCCTAACTTCCACAGATCATATCTTCAAACATATTACGAACCAAGCTCTGAAATTTTGCAAAGATGTCCCTTAGGATTTCATCTTCGCACTCTAAAAATTTCAGCTTCTTAACCTTCGTAGAAAAACATTTATAGCGAAAATTCCATGATGACCGGCTTGGAGCAGCGAAAACGCTAGAATCCAAAGCTCTGATACCAAATGTTGTGAAACCAGCTCCAAAAAAAGAAGAAAAGAGATATCAATGCCTTAGAAATAAGCCACTTCGAGGGGGAAACCTCCAATACATTACATGAAGGAACAATTCTTGGATGTTACAAATTACAAAAAATCCTTTCTATAAATAGGAGCCCATAGGGCCATAATGTAATCCTAGCCGACCTAACAATGATAATTTAAGGGCACAATAATAACAATATGGGGGTTACAAGGGTACAATAATAACAATAAGGGGGTTTCACTAACAACAATAAGGGACTATACTAGTATTATAGGGACCTAACATTGGATGAGTGAATGGATTGAAATATGTAAAGCACGTAACGATGATAGGTTATCATGGCAACTACTATCTAAATTGGTTAGAGAAGTGTATCGTAGTGGATATGGAAATGTTACGGACAAGGAAATTGATTTAGCATATGGCTTGAAAGATAGAAAGGTAAGAAATTAATTCATCTATTTATTCATTACTTATTTTATATTATATTTATAATGTGACAACAAGTTTGATTTTTTAGATAATTTTCAAGCTGTGTAAATTATATGATTAATTATTAATTGAGAATGCATCTTTTTCATGTTTGGCATATTGCAGTTGAAACACCACAAGGCTATGTGGTGCAATGGTTGCAAATTTTGCATTAAACAGTTGGATGATAACAGGAAAACTTCTGATAGTGGGATAACTGCAGTATTCCAGGTCACTAATGTTTCCTCCAAGAGTGAAAAACATCCTCAAGAATCTGAAAATAGATATTATGGGTTTTTAGATGATATAGTTGAGTGTTAATTTAATTCCTTCAAATTAGTTTTGTTCTATGTAAAATGGTATAGGCTACGAATGAATGTACGTGATGATGATAGAACTCATATTCAACATGAAAATGGATTTCCAATGGTTAAAACATCACAGTTTGAAGCAAGAAAAGATCGCTATGTTTTTCCAAGACAATGTGAACAATTATTTTGCTCAGAGGTTCCAGGTGAGAACAGATGGTCATTTTCTATTAGATACGATCCAAAAGGAAGGTGATTAGAGTATACTGTAGAGGAAGAAGATGATGTAGTGGCAAATAAGTAGGAAGATGCATTGACAGACGAAGAAGATATAGAAGATGAACCAGGTGTAGGAGATGAGGCAACAATTATTGATGATGATTTTGATGAGGATATTATTGAAAATGACATAGTTGATGATGATGGTGACATGGTCGATCATTTCAACACCATTTTTGAATCAGATGTTGGTATAGATGTCGATCAGTTGGATGAAGATCAAGAAGATACGGAAGAAGAATATTGATACAGTTGTTTTGTTCAAGTATGAGTTGGTATGTTATAACTTTATATTTTAATATGTAGGAATTATTGTCTTTAAATAATTTACTAATTATGTGGGTCTATTCCATGTTGTTTATTATTTCAAACAAATAATTAATGGCCTTACTTGTACAGGCTAAACTAAAATTATGTATTTATACAAACACATATAATTTTGTTTACGACCTTAATTAATTTTTGGTTTGTACGTATTCTATTTCATAGATTGGGTATTAGGAAAATGAGAGTGATGTGAGGGGGATGGGAGGGACCATATGAGCTTCCACCTTCACGTGGTTGGCCCTGTTCAGTAGAGAATAAATTATTATTGAAACCAAGAGAAGCTCATTCATATTTATTTTCATTATCGTAAATGCCATCATTGTTGTCTAATTATTGTAGCGCCAAAATTGCTGAAATTGTTAGAAAACATTAAAAGTGCATTTCTTTTAGGAATTCTCCAATGAGGCCATAATTTTGTCTAGATGACCATTTTCTTGCTAGAATATGACAATAAATTCTTCAAAAAATCCCACTATGGTAGTGTTTAAATTCTTCTTTTGATGACGAAAATGGATTCAACACCATCAATGACCCTTGGGGCACCCAAAATCTTGAAGATTGACAACTCTAACCTAGATTTTAAATAACTTCCACCTGCTTTTTGCGAAATCATGCTAGAATTTCTATTTTTTTATGGATGAAATTATGGTTTCATTAGACTACGTGTTTCTTTTATATGAGGTTTAATAATCTTCCCTATATCTTATGTTGTTAGAATGACGTGATAACGTTTAGCCATAATGTAAACACATGATTTCATGGTTTTATTCCTAGTTGTACTCCTACTTCTTTGCATTTTATGTTTATAATTTAGTGGAGATTATATGAGCTTTAGGTTGTGGCCTTTCACACTTATCACAAGGATGAATGGGTTTAATTAAATGACCATTGATTCACATGTATCTATCATTCTAGAAATTACACATGGAGATATTGACCAAGGAGTTTAAAAAAAAGTTCCTCCCAAGGACCCATGGAATAGTATATCAAATTCAATACACCAGGTAATTATGAAATCCCCCCTAAGCTATTCATGTTGATTTTTAAGATATCAAGTTGATATTCATGTTGGTAATGGAAAAAACAAAAATGTTAGGGAATGTTATGGTATTTGGTGTATCATATCCCACTAAAGTTTCTCCCAAATCCTAGGCCATAGAGACCTTAGGACCCCATGGAATATTGAGTTGCATGGCTTATATTCACTACCTAACTACATTTTTTTTTTCATTTACATTTTTGGATTGAAAATAATTGTCATGAAGTATATCTGATAGCCTATGGATGTCTCAAAAAACTATGGTTGTCTTTTTGCAAAAAGGCTAATCGAATGGTTTTTAACTTAAGAAGGTTCTAAAATTTATTTAACGAGCTAGGTGGAATTCCCTTATGCTTTTGACCATTTATATAATGATTTGTTCCACATTGGGAAACTTAAATTTATTTAATGAATTGGTTCATATCTTTAACCCATTCATATCTTTAACCCATTCCGTATAATATTTTCTACTACACCAATAACTAATATTTGCTACAAATAAATGACACAGAGCACCACCATCCCTTGATTTTCTTACCAAGAGTGTATTTGGACCACATCTTCACAAGGAATTGTTATTGATGCCTCCATACATTCACTAGTGCATCAAAGAGTGCAACAAATAACCCATCTATCTTAAGGGATTGACCACTTTGTTCCTCATAGAAATTGTATAACATGCATCTCTTTATAAAAATATGAGAAATATTTATGACAGCCTATATGTTAGCTTCCTTTTACAATGTCAGTTTTATTATATATATTTTTAATTTATAACGGTGGTGGTCACCTTATTGCATATAGACCTCTATTAAGAAAACCAATCAATTCCAACTAGAACAAAAGACAAGAGAATGGGAACAATTTTTGAACGGTGACTCCAATAAAAATCAAGGAGATTGGAAATATTTTCTCTAGAAATGAACACGGTTGATTTATTTTCCATCCTTAACCAAGAGTAATATTGTGTCAATGATGGGGGGTATTCATGATATGCTTGAAACGGAGTAAAAACTCTAGCTAAGCTATTGACCCATATATAGCTCACTTGTGTTAAAGGTTGCAAAGTTTGAAATCCTTGTACTTTTGTTAAGCTAAAGTAGGTGAGATCCAATTATTTGAAGTATTATGAATGATTGAATTGATTTTTATAGTTTACATTATTATTTTACACATTAACCTTTTTTTTTCAAAGATGCATACTTGAAATATTGTTATCATGATGTAAATATTGTTTGGATATTTTTACATAGTTCAAGTTCTAAGATGTGAGGACATACTTGAAAACCTTAGAGGATTGGAGATCAATAGTTGATTTCAGGTTCAATATCTTCTCAAGGGAGGGGACAAGGATTTATAAAGGCTTATATTCAATGTAATGGGCCCCTCCAACCCTTCTAAAGGAATAATAGAAGAGGGATAGGGTTAAATATCCTTGAAATATTGGATATATCTCTTTGGTAAATGGAACTAAAGTGTCGGAACAAAAGTGTCGGTGTTGCGATGTGTTCACCAAACTTCGGTATTGCGATGGTTTGAGGACAACCGTTGGTATTGCAACAGTTGGAGGGTAACTGTCGGTGTTGTGACGTGTTCACCAAACGTCGTAACCACACTATATAATATTAACATATAAATACCACACTATTTAATAAAAAAAAATATCAAATATTTATAATACCCATTAATATTTTCTTTGTGCCATTTCTAAGCCATAGTAAGTCTTTACCTAAGATTTGTATATTTTGCGGTGAAATTTAACTCTTTGTTAATTTTGGAAGGATCACTAAGTAATATAATATTAACTCGCATTGTAAATTTTCAATCATAATCTAATATTAAATTTCGTTATTACTTTTCAAACACTCCTTAACCTCTTGTCCACATCAAAATGGCATAGGTAAGAAAAAGGTCTAAAATAAATTAGACTCGACATAATAAAAACAATATGCAAAAACTATAGTTATAGCTTACATACCCTTTCCCGAGCCAACATTATATAAATATACTTCACTAGGATGAAAATTAACTAAGGCTTCACGTATGCATCCACCAAATTTGTAACATCAATGTAGTCCCTAATACATGTACCTTCAAGAGTATTGAAATATGTTCCTTTAACCCACATTGATATGTTCCTTTCACCCACTTTGGTAAAAGGAAGAAAGCAACACTACAAAGTTTATAATAATCTATTTGTTCACAATTGAGTTGATCTATTAAAGTTAATAATTTTAATCATCCTCCAACATTAATTCTAACGAGTTTAATGTCTAACTTAATCCAAACTAAGGAAAAATTAACTTTGGGGGTAGATATGTTAATTCTTTAATAAATTGAATTTTAAAATTTAAATGTAGAGGAATTACATAACTATATGGTAAATAGTAATTTGACTAAATTTTTGACTACACAAGGTTCCCCATTGGTCTTCCCACTGATCATTACGCTTCACTACATTTAGCAATTTCGTTTCTTTCCCACGTGCTCTATTTTCCTTCCCCCGCAGCCAGATCTGCATCTATCTACGATTTGAATCATCAGAGTCATCTATCTGCGATTTGAATCACCACAGAGTCATCAACAGACTTCCCATACAGCTCTTTGTCAACATAAACCGCACCAATTCAAGTGTTGATACATTGATTTGCTAGGGTTTCATCAGAGGATACATTAATCTGATAGGGTCACATCAAAGGAAACATTAATCTGCTAAGGCCACATTGAAAGGATAAGTGGAAAAATGGTAATGTGGTTTCATCATTCTTCAAAATTGTTCAGTTTGGCTTCAGAACTCCTATGCATGTTCTCCTGTGCTTCATGTCTATTTTATTTTTTATGGGTTGATGTATAATTCCTTCATTTTCTACTACCGTTTATTTGATATAGTTTTTTTGCATGCATAATGTTTGAAGAAACTCTTGACTTAATTGCTACACATGTAGTAGTGTTCAATTATATTAGTTAAATGGGCATAAACCAGATTCATCTTATATTAGTTAAATGGGCATAAATCATCAGCGAAACTTAATTGAGGTGTATGTTCTAATTGCATTAGATCATACCTTAAATTTGTGTGTCTATTATACTTTATAATTGCACACAAGAAAGCTGCCTGTATCTTCTAGAAGATAGAAATCCTTCTGATCAACAACACATGATTCCAATTCCAGTCTTGTGTGTTTGGGATTCCTAATCCTAGCAACATAGAGGCAGTTAACTTTAAATTTCTGATTAGTGGAGGATAAAAACCATTGACCACCATATTGGGGTTCAATAAGATGGCTCACATCCAACTACTAATGTGGTCTGGTAGAAGCATGAGAAGCCATAGAAGAATCCTCATCATGACCCTAACTCTCCTCAAAGCCACTGAGGTTATTGTTATAACAATAACTACTAGAGCATTCATCCAAGGATTCATCAAAATACGTAGTCCATCCAAACTTAGAAATTCCTTAACTCTCATCATGAATCCATTTTTCCATTGAAGAGCATTTATTATCCGTTGTGTGCCTGCATTTTGGTCCACTGGAAGAAAAAACAATAGGATGCTTCTTTTATTGCTATAATATGTTGATAAGCACAGTGGAACATATGTATTCTGCAGAGCTGAGCTGAAGCACAAATTTATAAAAGAATGGTGTTCAATATTGATCATTTAAGGAAAAATATAGCTCTCAATATTGCACATTCCAAATTCACATGGATGCCAAACATCAACAGGTCGTATATCACTAAAGGGGAAATTCATGGTCAGGGACACATGGCATAGACCAGTCTAAGAAATCTCCTAATGGAGAAATTATTGAAAATATAGTCCTTGTTGATAGACCAATAACTCTTAAATGCAATTAGATCCCATGAACTAGTAAAACAACTTAAAGGAAAAGAAATTAGTTACTGTTGAATGAAAATACTGTAAAAAGGCCTTGATTGCCTTCATTGTTGAATTGGTAAATTTTAACCTTCTTTCTCTACCTACCCTTGTAAATGGTCATATGCTTTCTCATCAATTCAAAAAAAAATTCTACTAACTTCCAACTCAAATCGAATGGAATCCAATATTTGGTCAAAAATTTTAATCCACTTTCACTACCTATCTATTGTGAAACTAGCTCCAAAAATATAAGAAAAGAGATATCAACGCCTTATAAATAAGTCACTTCAAGGGGGAAACCTCCAATACATTACATGAATGAACAATTCTTGAATGATACAAATTACAAAACCTCCTTTCTATATATAGGAGTCCATAGGGCCACAATGTAATCCTAGTGGGGCCACAATGTAGTCCTAGTTGACCTAACAATAATAATTTAAGGGCACAATAATAACAATATGGGGGTTACAAGGGTACAATAATAACAATAAGGGGGTTACACTAAAAAAAATAAGGGACTATACTAGTAATATAGCGACCTAATATGCCCCTCTCCTTCAAAAAAGTGTTTTCCTCAATGCTTGAGTAGCTCTGTGTGCTTCCGTATAAAATTATCATCCTCCCATGTAGAATATTTAGTGGGTAAGTTCTTCCACTTGATGAGAAACTCTGAATTTGATCGATTCCATAGCTGTCGAGTTCTAGTTTCCGTGACCACTTTAGGTTCCAATATGATTTTTCCTTCCTCATCAATTTCTGGCAATATTGTTTGAACTGGAGGATTTTCACCTATAACCTTCTTTAAGCATGAAACATGGAAAATTGGATGCACTTGTGAAGAAGCAGGAAGCTCTAATTTGTATTCCATAGTACCAATATTTTGCAACACCTTGTAAAAACCATAGTACTTTGGTGATAATTTATTATCCTTCTTAGCTTTCTTGAGGGACATTTGTTTGTATGGTTGTAGTCATAAAAATACCCAGTCTCTTACATCAAAACTTCTCTCGCTGCGATATTGATCTGCCTGTTGTTTCATTCGATTTTGTGCCAAATTCAAGTTGTCCTTTAAGAGTTGGAGAACTTCTTGTTGATGCTCGATGTGATCTTCCACTGCTTGAACCTTCAAATTTTCTCTTAAATATGATGAGATGGATGGTGGATGATATCCATAAAGTGCCATAAATGGGGTCATTTTTGCTGCAGTATGGAATGACGTGTTATACCACCATTCAACGAGAGGTAACCACTTGACCCATTTTGTTTGTTTATCAGATACAAAACAACGAAGATATCCTTCCAAACATTTATTTACTATCTCTGTTTGACCATCAGATTGAGGATGGTAATATGAGCTATGAGCCAATTGAGTACCCAAACAAGAAAATAACTCCATCCAAAATTTTCTAGTAAAAATAGAATCTCTGTCGCTCACAATAACCCTTGGGTTTCTATGTAGCTTTTGAATTGTGTCCATAAATGTAGTGGCAACTATACTTTCTTTAAATGGATGAGATAATGTGCAAAAGTGTGCATACTTGGTAATTCTATCAACTACCACCATGATGACACTCTTTCCTTCAGCCTTAGGTAAACCTATGATAAAATCCATTGAAATCTCCTCCCAAAGTTGACTTGGAATGGATAAAGGTTGTAGAAGACCCGGGGTCTTAATTGTCTCAATTTTATTCTACTGGCAAACCAAACATTCTGCCACAAACTTTTGAATATCAGATTGAAGGCCATCCCAAAAAAATTCTTTCTTCACCCTGTGGTAAGTTTTTTAAAAATCTTGAGTGTCCTCCTAAAGGAGAAGTGTGCAATTCCAAAAGAATCTTTTGTTTTAGTTGGGAATTCTTACAAATATATAAGCAATATTTGTACCATAAGGAATCACTATTCCAACTAAATGTATCGGATGGACTAGGATATTGCTGTAACTTTTTAATAAGTGTCCACACTTCTTCATCCTTCTTCCATTCGTCTCTTGCTTTGGTTATCCAATCTGGTTGGATAATAGAAATCGCACAAAGCAATGTTTCCACCTCTTCATTCTTTCTTGAGAGTGCATCTGCAACAACATTTAGCTTCCCTTTTTTGTAGATTATTTCAAATTCATAACCCAACATATTTGTGAGCCATTTTTTATGTTCTTCTACAGATAATCTTTGTTCCAAAAAGTGTTTAAGACTATCATGATCAGTTTTTACCTTGAAGTGTCTTCCCATTAGGAAAGTTCTCCATTTCTTTAGTGCATGCAGTATTGCTAACATTTCCTTCTCATAAATAGGTTTCTGTAAATACTTTCCTTTGATTGGACGACTTTCAAAAGAAATAGGTCTTCCTTCTTGCATTAAAATAACACCAATTCCATTTCTCGGGGCATCACATTCCACAATAAAGGTGTTTGTGAAGTTTGGCGTAGCGAAGACCAGTGCTAGGGACATTGCCTCTTTAAGATGTTCAAAGGCCTTAGTTGCTTCAGGAGTCCATGAAAATGTATCTTTCTTCAATAGTGTTGTTAGAGGTGCTGCTATTCTCCCATAATTCTTAACAAAATTGTGATAATACCCTATTAACTCGAGAAATCCTCACAACTGCTTTATGGTTGTGGGTACTTTCCATTCCTTAATGGCTTTAATTTTGTTAGGGTCTACCTTAACACCCTCGTAAGATATAATATGACCCATATATTCCACCTCTTGTACTCCAAAGAAGCATTTGGATGTTTTTACATATAATTGTTTCTCATGCAATAGTTTGAGCACCCTGTCAACATGTTGAACATGATCCTTCCAAGACTTGATGTAGATTAGTGTATCATCAAAAAATTCTAGCACAAATTTTCTAAGGAAGGATTTGAAAATGGAATTCGTCAACCCTTGAAATGTATAAGGTGCATTGGTAAGGCCAAAAGACATGACCAAAAATTCATAATGATCCTCATGAGTTCGAAATGCTATTTTTGGAATATCTTCAATCTTCATTCTAATTTGATGATATCTTGAACGAAGATCCAACTTGGTAAAACAAATTGCTCCATGTAATTCATCCAATAATTCATCAATCACAGGAATGGGAAATTTATCTTTAATGGTGAGCTTATTGAGCTCCCTATAATCAGGAAACATGCGCCATGATCCATCCTTCTTGTGTACCAATACTATAGGAGCAGAGAAATAACTTTGACTAGGTTGAATTATACCAGCCTCTAACATTTCTGCAATCATACATTCAATTTCACTCTTTTGGACATAAGGATATCTGTAAGGTCGGATGTTTGGAGGAACACTTCCTGGAAGCAAATGAATAGCATGATCATCATCATGAATAGGTGGGAGTCCTTTGGGAGTATCAAACACATTGGATTGATTGTCCAAGACTCTTTGGAGATCTGGAGAAACAAATGATTTTGATGTTGGAATTTCTAGTGAGCATAATTGTGCAATTACGCCTCATTGTTCTTTCTTCAGAATCTTTGTCATGACATTAGAGCTTATTATCTTTCCTGGCTTCCCTGTGGTACCCCGTAATTCGATTTCCTTTCCTTTTGAAAAAAATTTCAAGAAAAGTTCTTGAAAATTAAAATCTATCGTCCCCAAAGATTGTAACCATTATACTCCTAGTACGACATCAGTACCTCCCATTGGGATGGAAAGAATTGGACTATTCAATAAATATTCCCCCATGGATAGCTTGATATTATGGCATTTTCTAGAGCAATTTATAGTTCCTCCATTTGCAACCATCACTTGACATTCTCGTGCTGGGTATAGGAAACAATTCAATTCCGTAGCTACCTTACAATGAATAAAATTATGGGTACTACCTGAATCAATCAACACTATTACCTTTTTCTTCTTGATATGTCCTTCTATCTTGAGAGTTTGAGGAGTGGTAATTCCTGCCAATGCATTACACGATATGGTCAGACTCATTTCTTCCTCTTCTAGGGTTGGTTCCTGGTGTATATCCTCTTCTTGTTCATTTTCTTTTTCCTCTTCACAATCTATGTAAAATAATTTCTTCTCGGCACACTTATGACCTTTAGTGTATTTGCTATCACAACTGTAGCAAAGCCCTTTTGCTCTTTTTTCTTCCAATTGTTTTGGTGTCAACCTTGTAGGTTGTGGAAATCTAGGTGTAGCAACACTTCCTTCTTTATAGAATTGAGTGGTAGGCTTCCTTGTCGCCATAATTTTACATTCAACTTTTCTTGCCAACCTGAATGCCTTCTCCAATGAATTAGGTTCCAAAATGCGAACTTCATGTTGGATGTTATCCTTTAAAGTGCCTATGAAGAGATCAATCCTGTGTTCCTCTGGAATATCAGTTACCCTTATATTCAATTTTTGCAAGTCCTCAATGTGCTGCCCCACTAAACCCTTTTGTTTGAGATTTATCAATTGGCTAAAGAAGGTGTTTCTCTTTGTATCCTCATAATGTGCTATCATTTCCTCCGTAAAAATTGACCAAGTGACAATTTTTTTATGGGAGCAAAGCCATCGATACCATACAAATGTATTTTGTTCTAGATGTGAAGTTGCAATGCGTACCTTTTGTGTGTTTTGCACATTATTCAGATCAAAATATTGCTACATCTGTAGTATCCATGTTACGAGATCCTTGTCAGCAAACTTCCTCATATCCATATTTGGAATATGGTGGTTCTTCTCGCAAACATTAGAGTTTATGAAATCACGATTATCATTTATTTTGTTCTCATCATGAGTTTCCTCTACTATCTTTTCACCATTAGGAAACATTTGTTGTATCAACTTTGTCAAACCTTCTATGTCTGCTTTTAGATCATTCTTCATGTTTTCCATTTTTTCATCGATATTAGCTTCCATGTCATCCATCTTAGCTTCCATGCCAACTTCCATGCCATCCATCTTAGCTTCCAAACCATTCATCTTTGCTTTCACTCCTTTCTTAAAACCATCCATCTTAGTTTCCATTTCATTTTTTGTTGCTCTTTGCGATAACGAAATTTGGTGCAGTTTCTCATGGAGTTTTGATATCTCATGTTGCATTTCTTCGTCTTCATGAGTCATAGTAGAGCCTTCTGAAGGCTTAATGGGTGTTGAATTATTTTTAGGAGGCATTTTAGAACCCAATACTGATATCTATGCTCAATAGGCCTTTGGAATCAACTAGAACTGATTTTTCAAACAAGATTTATGCAATTTGAAAAAAATACACACCGTTTTCTTGATTTTGAGGAGCACGATATTGAAATTGAATTATATCTATGATTTTGGATCTTCAATATCTGAAATTTGGCCCTGAAGTCACCCTCTAAATCTTTTTTTGAATTCCACAGGTCTGGCCTGATTTGGATTCTTCAAATCAAATTTATGTCCACTCTCCCACAATGACCCAATTATGGACTGGTTCAGTATAGCGAACTTGTACGACTTGCCACATGTCACTGTTTTCACATTTGGCTCTTAAATTGATAGAAAAGAAGCTACATTCTGTGTAATTGTGGCCAATTTTTACAACATTCTAATCCGATGCACATATAGAGAGTTATGAATGTTTGCCCATGATAACCTCTTTGAGATGAAATTCAGGAGCTTGAAAAATACCTAACTTCCACAGATCATATCTCCATAAATATTGCGAACCAAGCTTTGAAATTTTGCAATGATGTTCCTCAGGATCTCGGCTTTGCGCACAAAAATTTTTAGCTTCTAAACCATCGTATAAAAAACGTTATAGCGAAAATTTCGTGATGACCTGTTTAAGTGAAATTTAGGAGCCTGCAAAAATCCCTACCTTCCATAGATCATATCTCCGAAAATATTGCGAATGAACCTCTAAAATTTTGTGAAAATGTTCCTCGGGATATCGGCTTCGTACCATAAAAATTTCAACTTTTTAACCTTTGTAGAAAAAAATTTATAGATAAAATTCCACGATGACCTATTTGGACCAGTGAAACCCTAGAATCCAAACCTCTGATACCAAATGTTGTGAAACCAGCTCCAAAGATAGAAGAAAAGAGATATCAACACCTTATAAATAAGCCACTTCGAGGGGGAAACATACAATACATTACATGAATGAACAATTCTTGGATGATACAAATTACAAAACCTCCTTTCTATATATAGGTGTCCATAGGGCCACAGTGTAATCCTAGTGGGGCCACAATGTAATCCTAGCCGACCTAACAATAATAATTTAAGGGCACAATAATAACAATATGGGGGTTACAAGGGTAAAATAATAACAATAAGGGGGTTACAGTAACAACAATAAGGGACTATACTAGTAATATAGGGACCTAACACTATCCTTGTAAATGGCCTTATGTTTTAACTTTTTTCATCAATGTTGAACCTTGTTCTACTAATGTTTGCATATGATGATATATTTTTTCATCTAAAATTAGTTCCTTATTTAGAAAAATTATACTTAAGCAACTTTTGGTGTTTCCATCCTTGTGAATCCTCTTATAAGATGAATAAAATATGGTAATTAACGACAACCATGAAATCAAATTGAAGGTGGAGAATGTATTTTGCCTAGGTTATCAATAAAGTTCATCAACTACAAGGTCCTTTCCCCATGTTTCATGAAAAAATGCATAAGATTAGGCCTTAGGATGGTAGTTCGTAAAGTACCAGTAGAAGAAAGCACACTGAAAGATGCAATAGTCTGAAAATACCCACCAATTCTTTAACACGAAAGCAGGGGTAAAAGTTTTAATAGTACAATGAAGAGAGGTCCCCAGCCTCAGGTATATTTGATTCCAAACACATGTGTCCAACTAAGAGGTGGATGCCATAGATAGAGAAAAGTTTACCGTATATTTGATAGATGGAGCAATTCTCAAATTCCCTTATGATTCTAATTTAATTGTCCAACTAGTCTCATAATCTTGTGTTGCTTGTTTTCATAATGGAAAAATACACAATTATGCTTCAATTCAAAAACACTACACATCGTGCCCCCAACCAGGGTGTGAAGGGAGAAATGATGAGGGTGTTACACTAGCACAGTGATGTAATCATGTAAAAATAGTTGAACTGGTGCATTGACTTCCATATTTTGGTGCTTCTTATATCCTAAAGCCCGACAAAAGGCACATCCCTTGCAAGAATGGAAAAATAACTGTTGTAAAGACCTCAAAACTCTTAAGCTTCAGACATTAAATTATGCAGAGTAATGTAGATATGTTGGTATTTCCAATGCCTCAGAGATGGTTGTATGCTACCTTATAGCTACATACAATGCTTCCTTGTTTAGTCTATTTGCATCAAGAGGAACTCTTTTACTTCCTCTCTGTGCTAGTTATTTCTCCACATAGGAAAAAATTCACTTTTTGCTAGTAATATACTAGAAAATAAGACTCAAAACCTGTGCCAATAACATGCTGTGAGCAATTTTTTTTGTTCCCACCTCTGATTTTTACTGAAATGTAACAATTTCTTAATTCTTGCGTTCAAGTGGAGAAAGTCTAAATCTAGAAAGGCAGGAAAGGTTGAACTCATTATGACAATGAAGGAAGAGATGAATCAAGACCAAACAATTGCTTAATAATTGTCATTTTAAACTTGATCAATGACTACTCGTGCATAAATAGTGAGGCATTATTTAGTGACAGCCATCAAATTAAGATTCTCTTGGGTTGTTGCATTATTGACAATGGTGGAATAAAAAGTTCAACTTATAGGAGCTTAGTTGTCCTAGCAAATCCTTTTCTTAATGCTTGGATTTTTAGCTTTCATCTACTTTTGCATAACACAACAATTATTTTCTTATTAAGGATACGTTTTCATGCAAGGAAACTAGTGTTTCTTGGCCATAGGGTTTTCTCCTGCTCAACATATTTTTCCATCCAAGTTTTTCCAGCTCTTGTATTTTTCTCTCTGTTAGGGTGCTCATAAACCACATCCAAAGGTGAAGGTAGTAAATATCTAAAGCAAGCTTTGGAAGGTGACTTGTTTGTGGAATTGTGAATTACCATATTGTACGAATTTAGTAAAGATGATTGTAGGTTAATTTCTCATTATGGGGTCTTAGATGGTTTTCATAAGATGTAAAGCAATTGTGTGAAGAGACAAGAAGTATTGAGTCTCCTGCAACACTCTAAAGTGCTAGATCTTCCTTGGAGAACAAATTGGGAGCTATTTTAAAAACAATTAAAGGCCTCCACTACTTAATCAACCATACAAATGAAGTAAACAATAATATTTGGTATGGAATATGAAGTGTGCATTACAAGGTCCTCTCCTTGTAGTTATTGTGTTGTTAACCACTTTTTAGTTGGTAATCACACTTTAGATGTGGTTGAGGATAAACCAAGGAAAAAGTAGTGATGGACCTAAGATAATTTATCCAATGATAGATGAAAACCCAAAAAAATGGAGATAGTATGCTCGTGAGGGGAAACCTCTAGCTATTGGAGGAGATATATGGTCCAAGTAGAACAAGAGTTTGAGAAGTAGATTAAATTTCTTTGTGATGCAAATTTGATAGAATATCAATGCTTTAGAAATGTTTAATAGAGGCCTAAAATGAACCTATAGGAAGATGAATAAAATATAAGAGCACCGAGAGCATCGAATTGAGGGTAGCTACATGAGATGAGGTATGTTTGAAGGTTCTTTTAAGGTGAAACAACCCTCAAAACAGGCTGCCACAATCTGATTGAAGGGATGTTAGGGAGCCACAACTATCTGAGGTAAGCCACAGCCCTAACCTCACCAAAACAAACCAGTGTAGGTTTCCACTTGCCCATAACAGAAGATTATGACGAAGGCCATCCTACCTTTCCTTAGTCGCAGCCCTAACTGAGAGCAGCAGGCCTGTAGATGTCAAAATTTGGGGACGCTGGTAAAATGGCAGCGTATGTTGCTGTAGAAGGGAGCTGTTGTCACACCAAGAAGGACATTCCATGTCTTGACAACCATACAAGAGGGTTGAGGTATGTATGACTATGTGAAGTGGTCATCTTCATTTTTCTATGAATTGATCGAATACCTACTATCTCTGTGGAAAGGGTTACCTCTGTCTAGGCCACAACAAGGAAGGCTATAACAACGAGAATAAAAGATCTTTGTAGGGAATTTTTTAGGATTTTTATAAGGCATATTTGCAGGGATAGAAGGCCAAGGAACATGATCACATTCAGAACTATTTTAGGGTTTTTTTGATGGGTGGATAGCCCCGATAAGAGGTTGTTACAGGTCTGCTTGTATACCTGTAGGGTGCCGCTATCTTCTAGGAGGGAAACTCTGTGTATAAAGCTTTGTAACTTCTCTCAAGGAGTAGTGTGAAGGGAGGGGACATCTTCCCATTGAAGAGAAACTGCAACTCAGGGAAGCAATTATGGGTCAGATTTGAGAAAATAATGTATGTCTTATATGTTAATTATGTATGAAAATTATCCGTAACAAAAAGGCTACTATAGCAGCAATATGGGATGTCAGTTTGAAGATGTATGGGTACCATACTGCCCTTCATTTACATAGTTGGTTGTGACACATTTCTACAATGAAATAACACAATGCCAATACAAAATTCTTTGATATGTGATTACTAACAGCGACTTATACAAGTGAATTGCACTATGTAAGTACAAGAGGAAGCAAGATGCCAAATGCGCAAGACACCATAAATTAATAGAGAAGCCCATTATCACTTGCATATGAGGACAAAATGAAATATACGAAACCCTTAAGGTATGAGAATGACTTAAAATGAATTTTAAATGCTTCTGAAGGTATTTCCTTACTGTTGCAACATGTATATCAGACTCAGAAAATTATACATCGGACCTTGAAAATCACTTAGAACGCCTTAAGAGCAATGACAAAAGTATTTCTAGTTACTTGAGATTAAGTGTGAAATGAGTATAGACTTATGCCAATGTATTTTAGAGCTTACTAAGGTGTTTGGATCATATTTATGCTATTGTAAATGAGATACTTCAGATCTGATTGTAAAAATAGTGAGGAGAGTATGAGGAAAGAGAGCAAACCCTTAGGCCTAGAGGTCTAGTTTGATGGCTAGTTGATCTTCCAATGGACAAGGACTCTATCAAACACCGGAAACAGAATTATTAGCCTTCAAGTGAAACATATCAGCCCTCTAATGACTTTTTTCTTCATTTCAGCAGAGAATTATGTAATAAACAAGGAGAAATTAATGGCACAATTGCAATAGGATTAAAACACACCAAGAGACTCAAAATTTAACCTTGGAAAAAATTGCAAGAATGATGTTAAATTGATATAAAAATTGTTCCTTAATTGATCACATAATGACACAATTATAGAGGATTAAATCACTATAGAACTTCAAAGTACTATGGTTTGGACTTCAAACTTATACAACAAACCCCTTACTTCCTCTATTTTGTGTCTATTTCTTTGGTGATATTTTCTTGGTTATGGACGTTGTGTCCCCTTATGTTAGGTCCCTATATTACTAGTATAGTCCCTTATTGTTGTTAGTGCAACCCCCTTATTATTATTATTGTACCCTTGTAACCCCCATATTGTTATTATTGTGCCCTTAAATTATTATTGTTAGGTCGGCTAGGATTACATTGTGGCCCCACTAGGATTACATTGTGGCCCTATGGACTCCTATATATATAAAGGAGGTTTTGTAATTTGTATCATCCAAGAATTGTTCATTCATGTAATGTATTGGAGGTTGCCCCCTCGAAGTGGCTTATTTCTAAGGCGTTGATATCTCTTTTCTTCTATTTCTGGAGTTGGTTTCACAAAATTTGGTATCAGAGCTTTGGATTCTTGGGTTTCGCTACTCCAAACAGGTCATCGTGGAATTTTCACTATAACCTTTTTTTGACGAAGGCTTAGAAGCTGAAATGTTTAGGGTGCGAAGCCAAAATCCTGAGGAACATCGTCGCAACATTTTAGAGCTTCGTTCACAATATTTTTAGAGATATGAGCTGTGGAAGGTAGGGCATTTTGTAGGCTCCTGAATTTCACTTAAACAGGTCATCGCGGAATTTTTGCTATAACTTTGTTTCTACAAAGGTTCAAAAGTTTAAATTTTTAGAGAGTGAAGCTGAAATCCAGAGAAAATGCATCAAAAAATTTCAGAGCTTGGTTCGCAATATTTTTAGAGATATGATCTGTGGAAGTTAGGTCTTTTTCAAGCTCCCAAATTTCATCTCAAAGAGGTTATCATGGGAAAACCTTCATAACTCTCTCTCTGAGCATCGGATTGGAATGCTATAAAAATTTGCAGCAAGTACACAAACTGTAGTTTCTTTTATAACAATTTGATATCCAAAGGAGAAAAATTTGACATGTGGCAAGTCGTACAAGTGCGCTATATTGAACCAGTCCATAATTGGGTCATTGTGGGAGATTGGACATAACTTTTCAATGAAGAATCCAAATCAGGTCAGACTTGTGGCATTCGAAAAAATATTCAGAGGGTGAATTTAGGGCCAAATTTCAGATATTTAAGATCCAAAATGATAGAGATAATTCAGTTTCAATATCGAGTTCCTAAAAATCAATAAAAAGGTGTGTATTTTTTTTCAAATTGCATAAGTCTTGTCTGAAAAATCAGTTCTAGTTGATTCCAAAGGCCTATTGAGCATAGCTATCAGTATTGGGTTCTAAAATGCCTCCTTTAAAGAATTAAACACCCATTAAGCCTTCATAAGGCTCTACTATGACTCATGAAGAAGAAGAAATGCGACATGAGATATCAAAACTCCATGAGCAAGTGCACCAAATTTTTCTATCGCAAAGAGCAACAAAAAATAAAATGTAAGTTATGAAGAAAGGCATGGAAACTAAGATAGATTGTTTGAAGAAAGGTGTGGAAGCCAAAATGAATGGTTTGGAAGCTAAGATGGATGGCATGGAAGTTGGTATGGAAGCTAAGATGGATGACATGGAAGCTAAAATAGAAAACATGAAGAATGATCTAAAAGCAGAAATGGAAGGTTTGAAAAAGTTGATACAACAAATGTTTCCTAATGGTGAAAATATAGTAGAGGAAACTAATGATGAGAATAAAATAAATGATGATCATGACTTCATAAACTCTAATATTGGCAGGAAGAACCACCATATTTCAAAGATGGATATGAGGAAGTTTGATGGCAAGGATCCTGTAACATGAATACTACAGATGGAGCAATATTTTGATCTCAATAATATGCAAAACACACAAAAGGTACGCAATGCAACTTTACATCTAGAAAAAAATACATTTGTATGGTATCGATGGCTTTGCTCCCGTAAAAAAATTGTCACTTGGTCAATTTTTATGGAGGAAATGATAGCACATTATGAGGATACAAACAACAACACCTTTTTTAGCCAATTGATAAATCTCAAACAAAAGGGTTTAGTGGGGGAGCACATTGAGGTCTTCCAAAAATTGAATATAAGGGTAACTGATATTACAGAGGAACATAGGATTGATCTCTTCATAGGAACTTTAATGGATAACATCCAACATGAAGTTCGTGTTTTGGAACCTGATTCATTGGAGAAGGCATTCAGGTTGGCAAGAAAAATTGAATGTAAAATTATGGCGACAAGGAAGCCTACCACTCACTTCTATAAAGAGGGAAGTTTTGCTACTCCTAGATTTCAACAACCTACAATGTTGACACCACAAAAATTGGAAGAAAATAGAGAAAAAGGGCTTTGCTACAGTTGTGATAGCAAATACACTAAAGGTCATAAGTGTGCTGAGAAGAAATTATTTTACATAAATTGTGAAGAGGAAGAAGAAAATGAACAAGAAGAGAATATACACCAGGAACCAACCCTAGCAGAGGAAGAAATGAGTCCAACCATATCGTGTAATGCATTGGCAGGAATTACCACTCATCAAACTCTCAAAATAGAATGACATATCAAGAAGAAAAAGGTAATAGTGTTGATTGATTTGGGTAGTACCCATAATTTTATTCATTGTAAGGTAGCCAAGGAATTGAATTGTTTCCTATACCCAGCACCAGAATGTCAAGTGATGGTTGCAAATGGAGTAACTATAAATTGCTCTGGAAAATTCCATAATATCAAGCTATCCATGGGGGAATATGTATTGAATAGTCCAATGCTTTCCATCCCAATGGGAGGTGTTGATGTTGTACTAAGAGTACAATGGTTACAATCTTTGGAGACAGTAGCTTTTAATTTTCAAGAAATTTTCTTGAAATTTATTTAAGAAGGAAATGAAATCAAACTACGAGGTATCACAGGGAAGCCAGGAAAGATAATAAGCTCTAATTTCATGACAAATCTTCTGAAGAAAGAACAACGAGGCATAATTGCACAATTATGCTCACTAGAAGTTCCAACATCAAAATCATCTATTTCTCCAGATCTCCAAAGAGTCTTGGACAATCATTCCAATGTGTTTGGTACTTCCAAAGTACTCCCACCTATTCGTGATCATGATCATGCTATTCATTTTATTCCAAGAAGTGTTCCTCAAAACATCTAACCTTACAGATATCCTTATGTCCAAAAGAGTGAAATTGAACGTATGATTGCAGAAATGTTAGAGGCTAGTATAATTCAACCTAGTCAAAGTTGTTTCTCTGCTCCTATAGTATTGGTACACAAGAAGGATGGATCATGGCGCATGTGTCCCGATTATAGGGAGCTCAATAAGCTCACCATTAAAGATAAATTTCCCATTCCTATGATTGATGAATTATTGGATGAATTACATGGAGCAATTTATTTTACCGAGTTGGATCTTCATTCAGGATATCATCAAATTAGAATGAAGACT
Organism: Pinus albicaulis; assembly: GCA_034641835.2. Classification (NCBI taxonomy): domain Eukaryota; kingdom Viridiplantae; phylum Streptophyta; class Pinopsida; order Pinales; family Pinaceae; genus Pinus; species Pinus albicaulis. Next base: position 1,537,657,363 of record CM076579.1, on the reverse strand, counting down.
GAAGATATTCTAAAAACATCATTTTGAACTTATGAGGGTCATTATGAATTTTTGGTCATGCCTTTTGGCCTTACCAATGCACCTTCTACATTTCAAGGTTTGATGAATTCCATTTTCAAACCCTTGCTTAGAAAATTTGTGCTAGTATTTTTTGATGATATACTAATCTACAGCAGGTCTTGGAAGGATCATGTTCAACATGTTGACAGGGTGCTCAAACTATTGCAGGAGAAACAATTATATGAAAAAAAATCCAAATGTTTCTTTGGAGTATAAGAGGTAGAATATCTGGGTCATATTGTATCTCATGAGGGTGTTAAGGTAGACCCTAACAAAATTAAAGCCATTAAGAAATGGAAAGTACCCACAACCATAAAGTAGTTGCGAGGATTTCTTGGGTTAACAGGGTATTATCGCAACTTTGTTAATAATTATGGGATAATAGCAGCACCTCTAACAACATTATTGAAGAAAGATGCATTTACATGGACTCCTAAAGCAACTAAGGCCTTTGAACATCCTAAAGAGGCGAGGTGCCTAGCACCGGTCTTAGCTATGCTAGACTTCAAAAAAACCTTTATTATGGAATGTGATGCCTCGGGAAATGGAATTGGTGCTGTTTTAATGCAAGAAGGAAGACCCATTGCTTTTGAAAGTCGTCCAATCAAAGGAAAGTATATACAAAAACCTATTTATGAGAAGGAAATGTTAGCGATACTGCATGCACTAAAGAAATGGAGAACTTACCTAATGGTAAGACACTTTGAGGTAAAAATTGATCATGATAGTCTTAAACACTTTTTGGAACAAAGACTATATTCAGAAGAGCAACAAAAATGGGTCACAAATATGTTGGGTTATGACTTTGAAATAATCTACAAAAAAGGGAAGCTAAATGTTGTTGCAGATGCACTCTCAAGAAAGAATGAAGAGGTGGAAGCATTGATTTATGCCATTTCTATTATCCAGCCAGATTGGATAACCGAAGCAAGAGATGAATGGAAGAAGGATGAAGAAGTGTGGACACTTATTCAAAAGTTGAAGCAAGATCCTAGTACATCTGATACATTTATTTGGAAAAATGATTCCTTATGGTACAAATATCGCTTATATCTTTGTAAGAATTCCCAACTAAAACAAAAGATTCTTTTGGAATTGCATTCTTCTCCTTTAGGAGGACACTCAGGATTTTTAAAAACTTACCACAGGGTGAGGAAATATTTTTTTTGGGCTGGCCTTAAATCTGATATTTAAAAGTTTGTGGTGGAATATTTGGTTTGCCAGCAGAATAAAGTTGAGACAATTAAGACCCCAGGTCTTCTACAACCTTTATCCATTCCAACTCAACATTGAGAGGAGATTTCAATGGATTTTATCACAGGTTTAACTAAGTCCTAAGGCAAGAGTGTCATCATGGTGGTAGTTGATAGACTTACCTAGTATGCACACTTTTGTGCATTATCTCATCCATTTAAAGCAAGTATAGTTGCTACTACATTTATGGACACAATTCAAAAGCTACATGGAAACCAAAGGGTTATTGTGAGCGACAGAGATCCCATTTTTACTGGAAATTTTTTGAAGTAGTCATTTTCTTGTTTGGGTACTCAATTAGCTCATAGCTCATCTTATCATCCTCAATCTGATGGTCAAACTGAGATAGTAAATAAATGTTTGGAAGGATATATTTGTTGTTTTGTATCTGATAAAAAACACAATGGGTCAAGTGGTTACCTCTCACTGAATGGTGGTATAACACTTCCTTCCATATTGCAGCAAAAATGACCACATTTATGGCGCTTTATGGATATCATCCACCATCCATCACATCATCTTTAAGATAAAATTTGAAGGTTCAAGTAGTGGAAGATCACATCAAGCATCAACAAGAAGTTCTCCAACTCTTAAAGGATAACTTGAATTTGGCACAAAATCGAATGAAACAACGAAACCAGAGATCAACATCACAGTGAGAGAAGTTTTGATGTAGGAGACCGAGTATTTTTACGGCTACAACCATACAAACAAATGTCCCTCAAGAAAGCTAATAAGGATAATAAATTATCATCAAAGTTATATGGTCCTTACAAGGTGTTGCAAAATATTGTTACTATGGCATGCAAATTGGAGCTTCTTGCTTCTTCATCAGTGCATCCAGTTTTCCATGTTTCATGCTTAAAGAAGGATATAGGTGAAAATCTTCCGGTTCAAACAATATTGCGAACTTGATGAGGAAGGAAAAGTCATATTGGAACCTGAAGCGGTCATGGAAACAATAACTCGACAGCTATGAAATCGATCAATTTCAGAGTATCTCATCAAGTGGAAGAACTTACCCACTGAATATTCTACATGGAAGGATGAGAATGTTATATAGAAGCACCCAGAGCTTCTCAAGCGTTGAGGACAACACTTTATTGAAGGAGAGGGTCATGTTAGGTCCCTATATTACTAGTATACTCCCTTATTGCTATTAGTGTAACCCACTTATTGTTATTATTGTACCCTTGTAACCCGCATATTATTATGATTGTGCCCTTAAATTATTATTGTTAGGTCGGTTAGGATTACATTGTCGCCCTACTAGGATTACATTATTTCCCCATGGACTCCTATATATAGAAAGGAGGTTTTGTAATTTGAATCATCAAAGAATTGTTCAGTCATGTAATGTGTTGGAGGTTTCCCCCTTGAAGTGGCTTATTTATAAGGCATTGATATCTCTTTTCTTCCATTTCTGGAGTTGGTTTCACAACACCTTATTGGTTAAATGATCATAATAAGGAAGTCCTGATTGGTTGGGGATTACGATTGCACCCCTACTATAAGAACCACCATCTTGAAAATTGAGTTAACATCACAAGTGAATGTATTATTGCTTGTATTTTTCGTCATACTTGTCCCCTTTTTTGGAATAGTCATCGTCTTTGGAGGATTTGTTGATTCAATGTTTTTGATAGGGACATCATATCCAATTCACTTCAATATTTGCTTGAGATGCAACCAAAGTTACATGCAGGAGTTGGATTGATATGAAATCAAGGTGATAAGAGCTTATTTTCTGGTTGGGTGAGGATTATACCACCTATATTTAGTTTGTTCTAGGGGTTATCTTATCATGATGAGGTGATTTTACATTAACACATATTTTTTCCATTTGGTCTATTGTTATGTTTGGCAAGAGAAAAGTTACAATTTGATTATTCACTGTTCTTCAACTTCTAAGCTTTCTTGTTTTTCTCCTACTAGTTTTCTGAGTTTATAGCAGCAATTTGATAGCTTGAGAGGTTAACAAGATCTTGAGTAGTCACTGTGACCTATGCCCCTGCCAGCTACTTGGGGCATATTTGTCTTGTTTCCTACTAGAAATATCCAGTGGCATCTTTGAGATGTTTTATTGTTGAAAATTCTAGATTTTCTCTTTACTTATGAAATTTTTTTTTAGGGCTTCTAATTAGCAAGATATAATCTTGTATTACCTTTCTAATTTTCTTCTCTTCCCTTTTCTCCATTCAATTGGACCTTCCTTAGAGGATTACATCTTTCTTCTCAGTGTTCCCAGTGGATTGGAAAATATTTGGAGAATCAAAGATACTTGTGACACTAGTTTTAATTAAGTCCACCTCCTAAGATCAGAAATGTTTTCCTTTCTACATATGTGAGGCATTACAATAGACAATTGACCTTACAAGATTTATGTAGATCTTGTTTCACCAAATTGATCTCCTCCTTCTAGCCTATCTCGGTAATTGGAGGTGCTAAATACTATATATATGCCCTAGCCCCAAACATAGATGATATTAGGCTAGTGAGATATCTGCATTGCCCCCTTCTATTGGTATGCAACTAGGCCACAAAAATGTATCTGCTTTTAGTGCAGAGTTGTGCCCATATCAAGCAACCAAATTTCCATCACTAGATTTTTCTCTTTGGCCTCAAATGTTAGGAGGGGTTCAGCGGATCACCACCACATTTCTCCTCCCATGATGCCCTGGCTAAATCTTCAGTGTCAGGCATTCTATACAGGACATTATTATTGGTCTTTGCATTGATACCATGGTGATGGAGATGAGGATGGCTCTGCTCCCTCCTCTACATCTTACCTCTATATCTGGTATGGAGTATTGATTTCTACAATTTAAATTTTTCCTTCTAGATTCACCTTTTCTTTAAGTATCACTTGTATCTCTTTATCTTTTAGCTTTCAAGAATCAAGAGTAGTCTAGGCACTTCCATAGTATTTATATGTCTCATTGTATTTTCTAGTCCCATTGGCTTACTATTTACTGTATCTTATCTTCCCCCTACAAATGTTTTTAACAAAAGAATTATGGTTCAGGTTTGATATGATGTTGATTGTATTCTTAGTCACTGCATTTGTTTTTTTTTTGGAGAGGGGTGGGGGGGGGGTGGATTAAAAAAATGAAATTCATTGAATCTCATGCACTAGTGAATTTAACGGCAAGTTAAATCAGCCAAGCGGGATTTTATATAAAATTTGTGAAAAAATCATCAAGATTAATTTTTATTTGTTTTTAAAAAATAATAATAATATATGTATATATTTATGTGTGTGTGCATTTATGTATGTATCTATGAGCATGTTTTTGAACAATATATGATGGTTAACATGTTTTAGTCTTGAGACATTTTTGGATCAAAGTTGAAGTTATAAAAAATATTTGTGTCTTTTGTTTGAATATATGGAGTTTATTATAATCTTCTTAATTCATTTTCCAAATGTAATGGGAAATGCTATCATATTTTTTGTCCCTAGTCCCTCGTCTAACACTTCCTTGGCCCTCACACAACTTGAGAAGTCTGATATCTGAAGGTTGAATAGTCTCTTTTAAAATGAACGACACATGTTTGCAAATGATTCTTCCTCCTTTCTTCCTTGAGAGACCTTCCTTAAATAGATTCATGGAGGAGGCTAGAGGATGGTTGTAGATCTCTCAAACTTAACGAACTTGAGTCTAATAAGTTCAAAATCTCCTAGTGCAAGAGAACCGATTCATTTAGTGTTGATTTTCTCAACTCATTCAATATTGGTCTATGAAATGGGTCGTTAGTGAGATTCAAGGGTAGAAAATAGAGTTGTAACAACACCCCCTAATGTGTGAGGTAAGAAGAGGAATCCAACTGCCTACTCACCCTTGGAGGGTATAGAATCCTGCACAAAAGCACATATAACTTGCGAGAATATAATAAGAAATAAAACCAATTACCTTTAGACAGATATTTTACACCTGAACAATCAATTCATTTATATATTATTCTCTGTTTTGAAGGTGATGTTTCCCCTACCAGCCATATTAGAAGAAGTACATGTGGTACTATTGTTTTCGAGCAAACCAGCCAACAAACAGTAAGCCACAACTCAGCCTGCTTTCGCATGTGGGTGGCCAATTGAGGGCAATGAGATGCACATCCTCTTGGGGCTCAGAACTCTGGTGGGTGGCCTAAAAAGGAAACACCCTCGGCATTCAACCACAACTCCATTGGAATTTATACATTTCTTTAAATTAACCATAATAATATATAAGAGCAAGTGTTTCCTCCTACGAGGTCATAGTTTTAAAATCAGAAGGGGTAGAGTATGTATGCCTTCGTAAACTTAGCAGTCAAATTGCTGCCTAGAAATGGATCCCTCATCCCAAAATTATATTCATAAGTAGATACCATGATTTAGCAGCATTGGTTAAATCATATTCAATTCCCTCTAATATCAACCCTGGCCAACTGTTGTTAACATATGGGTTGATAACATCCAAGGTGGATCAATGTGGTAACCAAGTCATATTCTCATATCACTTCTGTTATATGATTGTTATAATGTTTTAGACAATGTTTTGGTATGTGGATTGGTCCTAGTGATAGAGTTGAATTGTTCTATGTACACTTGTTCTTAGAAACATTGTATGAATTGACCTTGCAAAGTTTAAACAATGTAGCAGTTAAGAGAATGATGATTGGTCTTTATGATAGTTGTGGAAGTTGGCTGGTATTGGCATGTGTAAATGTTGCATCTGTCCTTAGTGAGATTCAAGGGTGGAAAATAGAGTTGTAACAACACCCCCTAAGGTGTGAGGTAAGAAGAGGAACCAATGATCGAAACACATTCTAATAAACATAAGTTATGAGGAATTCCAAGGAAAGAGCTAAAGATCAAGGAACTAGTGAGTACTTGCCATTGATTGTCAACAAATAAATAGGCATATCAATGCTTAGAAGAGAAACAAATCATGGTTTCCAACATAATACACTGTGGATTCATGTAATCACATGCAAGACCATGGCCATGAAAAAAGTACACAGCAGGTCCATGTCATGAAAATGATCATAGCCATGAGCAAATGCACTGTGGATATGTCATAATATACATCAAGAAGACAACTAATACCAATGGGAAGACGTATTAATCGTAATATAGTCATATACTCCATCACAACTTAGGAGGGGTAGCATGAGTGACGTGCCTCCAAAGCCCAAGGTCTTTGTTCCAACCTCGATGGTATGATTCTACATCATGTGAATGGATGAAATATTGGAATACAACAATGTATCAAGTATCAACACTTAGTGCTATTCTTGCCTCTCCAAAATGGGAACTAAAAATTTGTTGATCCACACATAGAAGCTGAGAAAGGTCAACTTGAGATCCTAAATATCGGGGATAAAAAACATGAATGGAATCCCCATAAAAATCTGCACCAAGTTGCCACCATATTAGAGGGTTAATAATCATTGTAGAACCCAGATGCAAGTGAAGGCTGTCCCTGATAGAGAAAATTACAAGTAGAGGAATGTTCTCAACTTGGCATTACAAAGTGATTGCATCCATCTAGAATTCAAAGAATTAAAAAAATTTCTTGTCACTGCATTACAATACGTTTAGATCCATCTAGAATTTGAAAAATCATAAATCTTTCCTTATCACTTCTTTCCCTAGTTTCCATGGTGATTTTGATGTTTATTTCACAAGGAAAGCTTCATGGATGGTAGATCATAATAGGAATGTCAATTATGTGTACACTCAGATATGAGATTAAGATTGTCATGTTATTGGTTTTGTTCTATCATAAAACCTCCCTTGTATGTACTACAAGAGTATTCACCCTATTTAATGGTTAATAATTGGGTATACACTTCATGACCATTCCCACATGCACCATGTATTTAATCAATGCAGGTATAGTAACGTATAAAGGCCTCCCTTTGAGGAAAAAAATAGGACTTCTTTAGAGGTAGCAGTATGAAATGATAGTTTTAGGTTTCATTTCCCTCTTTACAATCCTTTTGTGTTGACTCCCTTGGAGGAATTTCAAGCATAGCCTTCTCAATGCTCATAGTTAAGAGTCTTTAAAAGTTAGACCAAAAATATCAATTGCATCATAGGCTGATAGAATATGTTTCCCTTAAGAGGCATTAAGGAAAATCAGACAAATACCACCATCTACCTACAATTCTCTCTGCCTTTTTTCTACTCTTTTGCCTTCTAACATGAATCTAAGGCGCTTTGTGCACCAACTGGTGGAAGGGTAAAATCATAGACTATTTTGTCTATTACTTGAGATGTTTGCATTAGAATCGTATTTTGATAGAGGGATATCTGATAGGATTGGTAGAATTGGGTTCATCCTCCCCACTCAGGATAAATATCCTTGTCTTGTAGTTCAGTTTATGTTTCATCTTATTGTATAATAAAAGTGTCCAGTATTTTGCCTTATGCTTCAAACTTGGGTCTTGATAGATAAATAGGATGGGCCAACGGGATTTCTCCCTTCTCAATATGATGACAATATTAAGAAAACAAATAGTTTTGTCTCCCTCTTCCACAAGTGATGCAATACTTTTTCACACGTAAATTCAACCTTAGGATCTAAGCTCTTTCTCACAAATTTTTGGTCTACTTTCTCAAAGATAATCCACAGGGTCTTGGCCCCTTAAAGATACCTTTACATCCACGCAAAAAATAGTTTCACTTAATTTTCACAGAAATTACTTCATACTTTTGGTCTTATGCCTCAGAGATGAATCACAAAGACTTCGGTCTTTTTAGTACATAGATGGATCAGAGATAATTTCTATCCTTTAGGAGATATGCCACAAAATAATCTTATTTCTAATCTTATTCCTTATTCATGTTCTTCTTTTCACATTATTTTCTTATCTTCTACTTAATTTTTGGATGAGTGAAGGCTGAAATGGAGGAAAGTTCAACCTCTATTTATACTCGTTCGAACCTATTGAACTATCATGTATTTTTGAGGAGGCGAATATATCTTTACTAGAGGATCTAACCTGTCTATGTTGGAGCTAACCTATGCAGGTCTAAAATAGGCTTCAAATTTGGTTCTTTGATCTGGCTTATTCCATCCTTAACAAATTGTAAGAGAAAGTAAACCATCAGGTGGAAAAAAGTACCCAATGAATTCATTTGCCATCACATTCCACATTTTTTATTTGTTGACATATGTGAGCTCCAAGAAATGTGTTCATATTTATAGCAAATACTTTGATAAAAAATGGTTGAATTGCATCCAAAATATACTTTTATGTTTCAACAATGTCTCTTTAAGTCTTTGTACAAATTTTCGTTCAAAACAAGTTAAAAATTTCCTTAATTTTTCTTGATAATCCTTTTGTTTGGCATGTCAAGGGTGTTATGGTTCCATGCATAATGTTGTATCTAGGTTGAAACCTCACTATAGGTAAGCTTTACTTCAACAAATTCTTCTATAGGTGGTATATATTGCCTCCAAGATACTTCAAATAAGCTTCAATGGATTTATTCAGAAGTATTCAATGGTATGTTTGACATATCTTCCAATGTAACCCTGGTTCTAGTAGAAGAAAGGAGGAGACAAAATAACATTGGAAGAATATCTGATCCAAGAATATATTTTGATGTTGCAAGTAGCAATGAATATCATCAAAAATCCTCAAGGCATAATAACTTCAAAGGTGCATCAAGATAATCCTCATCTTCCAGGTATCAAATTATATTTTCTGATCTTTGTTACTCTTGTACAAATATTGGGCACATCGTGGAAAAATATTGTAGATCATATGACATAGACATATGTAAGGGTCCCTATCAGTTCCCTAGAAGTAAATTTGCAGAAAGATACTCCAATGTGTTCATCAACAAAAATCATACTCACTTATTCAAGTCTAGAACTGAAATATGCTTTAAATGCCCTAATTTTAGGCATATAGCTCGAGATTGCAGCTTCAATTGGGTTCATAGAAAATCCAAAAAGTTTTCAATCAGGCATGGAGAAAGAATCACAAAATTTTGGAGAAGGAAGCATGTTGAATGAGAAAAGGAACATTTTGAGTGCGCCTTGAATGTTCAAGGCATTAATCCTTGCTTCTAACCAAATATGGGCATTATTGGTAGAAACCATGTTCCTCTAATTTTTTGATGCTGAAGTTCTGCCTATTAGAGAGAGGGAGATCATTTACAGGGGTAACATAGGTCAAGGAATATTTGGTTAAATATTGTCTCACAAAATGACTGGACTATGCAAAAATTTTAGAAGCAAGCAAAAACCTTGTGAGGATCACTGAAGTCAAAATTCAACTACAAGAAATAATATGATCTAAATCTCAAAGAGAATCATTATATTGTCTCCAACCTCATCCCTAATTTTATGATTCTCAAGGCAATTTCTGTCATCAAATGTGATAATTGGAGGATTTGGGCACAAAAGGAAATTTGATGAGGCTTTGAGGCTCCTTGACTAATTGCAAGTTACAGGTGTGTAACTAGATCTAGACACTCTTTCCATATTTTTTCTAGCATGAGCTAATTTGGTAGCTCTAGCGTAGGGAAAAGAGACCCATAAATATGTAGTTAATAAGAATATTTAGCTAAATTTTTTTTTGGGAAGTGGATTGGTAGATATTTATTCCAAATGTGGAGAAATTGAGGATACACATTGGGTCTTTGATGAAATGTGTAATCCAGATGTGGTCTCTTGGAAAATGCGGTGAACGTAGATGCATGGGTGTGGCAAGAAGGCCATCAAACTCTTCAAACAAATACAACTCTCCCACACAAAACTAGACAAGATCACCTTCATTGGTTTTCTTTCTTCTTGTTGTAATGCAGGCCTAGTGGATGATGGGTGGCGTTAATTTCATTAAATCAGTAAATATTATGGTATGAAACATGTAGTGGAGCACTATTGTTCCATTATTGATCTTGTTGGCCATGTTGGGCACTTGGACAAGGCATGATATTTTATTGATAAAATTCCTATAAACTATGATATTGTTATGTGAGGGTCCTTGTTGGGTTCCTATAGAATGCATGAAAAAAGAGAAGAATGCACTCGTTTTTTTTTCCATATACATTTTTTTCGTCGGTATTCCAACGGTTGCTATCCAATTACAACTTTCAAATTGGTGACAATGTATGTCAGACGTCAGACTTCTGACCACGTCTGTAAGATGACGGTAGAGTGACGACAAATCACAAATTTAGGAATAGCGACGGCTATTGGACGAATTATAAACGTCGGAATAGCGAAAGATGTTGGACGAATTCTGAACTGTCAGACTTGCGACAAATTCTGAAAGATGTCGGTAGAGTGACTAAAAATCATAAATGTCAGACTTATGATATTATTTTCAAAACCTTAGAAACATTAGACTTGCGACGGTTATGGCACATCGGACTAGCAACAGTTATGGCACGTCGGAATAGTGACAATGATGGAACGTCAGAATAGTGACGGTTATGGAACGTCATAATAGCGAAAGTTATGGAACATCGGAATAGCGACGATTATGTAACGTTGGAATAACGACGGTTATGAAACATCAGAATAGAAACAATTACGGAACGTCGAACTAGTGACGATCTGGCTAGCATCGGAAGAGCGACGACCTTCTGGAAACGTCGGAAAATGTGTCGCTCTTCCGAACTTAACTAAAGTGTCGGACTTGCGACTCTAAGGAAAAACATGTTTTACCCCACCTCAAACTGTCACTCTGGGGATGCCTATGGCTTGTAAGAGCGACATTTTGGCCATTGGAAATTGGGCCAAATGTACTAGTGTGGACATGGCATATGGGTGTATTAAGAGCCCACAGGGAGTTTAGAAGGAGAGGTGAAGTGGTGATGACATAACAATGTGGAGTGATGGTGGGCCATGAGAAGCTCACTTAAGGGAGGACACACACATATTTTCTCCACTGGTTAGGAGTCGAGATTTCAAATTTCTAGAGGAACATGGAGATCCCATGGTGTTGACACATGGCCTATTCACAACAACATCATGAAATATCCCCTATGCATCTTGCCAGTGTGGGACACCCTAAGTTGTAGCATGAAGATGTTTCTTTGTCGTTGGTTCTAGGTGGCATACATTTCCATCGTCCCCCTTCCCGCTAGTTCATTCACCTTGGCCCAGCTTTCCGATGCTAGGTGTTCCTACTAGTACCTAGTACCCATGGGTTTGTAGCGTGGAGCAGCTTAGAGTTATGTGCCCGCACCCAAGAATTTTTTTTGGCACCTACGAATGACCACCTTTGGAGCTGGACCTTTTAGATAGTTTCCTTTAGCGTCAAATTTTTAGGTGTGTTGCTTCTGGCACCAACATGTCAATTATTAGAAAAATTTTAAAGTAATAAAAATCCTAAAATTCATTTTTTTATGTTCTATTTTTTTTTTGTATCAATAATACTAGGAACAATTTCTTAAATAAAATAAAATCATAATATTCATATCACATTAGAATATATAAGATATGAATAATATGGAGTATACCTAGGGGTGGATAATATGAGATACATAGGGGGTACCCAATGACATAATGTGATTCTAGTCATTAGGAATCCTAATGGCATTAATCAACATCCCGTTCCCCTTTTTTAATATCATTGGAAAAATCCCTAAGTGTTCCTTCTTCATTTCCCAAAAGTTTTTCTTGAAACCACTGCATCTAAGCCAATTTTAGCACCAATTCTCCCTAGCCTTCTTATAGAAAACTCTCACCTATAGGTTGAATCATTGTGGGCATCGTTTATCACCTACATGTTTCTCCCCTTTGCACCTATGTTGGTTCTATAAATTCGGGAAAAAGAGAAAATTTCCATAAGCTTCCTCTTCTAGAAGCATCTAGAATTTTTAGAACCATTTACCTTGTATTAAGCATTCAGATCCTATCTCATCCTTATTTGGAGTTTTCATCCCTTATTCTTTGATTCCATCATCCCATCAAAGGTGGATATAAAACCTTACATTGGTTGTTGTGTAACCAGCTCCAAAAATAGAAGGAAAGAGATATGAACGCCTTAGAAATAAGCCACTTCGAGGGGGCAACCTCCAATACATTACATAAATGAACAATTCTTGGATGATACAATTCACAAAACCTCATTTCTATATATAGGAGTCCATGGGGCCATAATGCAATCCTAGTGGGCCACAATGTAATCCTAGCCGACCTAACAATAATAATTTAAGGGCACAATAATAACAAAATGGGGGTTACAAGGGTACAATAATAACAATAAGGGGGTTACACTAACAATAATAAGGGACTATACTAGTGATATAGGGACCTAACATGCCCTCTCCTTCAAGAAAGTGTTGTCCTCAACGCTTGAGTAGCTCCGGGTGCTTCTGTATAAAATTCTCATCCTCCCATGTAGAATCTTCAGTGGGTAAGTTCTTCCACTTGATGAGATACTCTAAAATTGATCGATTCCGTAGTTGTCGAGTTCTTTTTTCCATGACTGCTTCAGGTTCCAATATGATTTTCCCTTCCCCATCAAGTTCTGGCAATACTGTTTGAACTGGAAGATTTTCACCTATAACCTTCTTTAAGCATGAAACATGGAAAACTGGATGTACTCGCGAAGAAGCAGGAAGCTTCAATTTGTATGCCATAGTACCAATCTTTTGCAACACCTTGTAAGGACCATAGTACTTTGGTGATAATTTATTATCCTTCTTAGCTTGCTTGAGGGACATTTGTTTGTATGGT